>VBSM01000529.1:54212326-54235267 GCA_008086735.1 Cheirogaleus medius
CTCCCAGAGTGCTAGGATTACAGGCGTGAGCCACCGCGCCCGGCCTGCATTCTTTCTTGAAACAAATCCAATGCAACCCAATTGGAGTTGATGCCATAGCTGCATTAAAATTACTATTGCAACTATGCCCAATGTCTTCCACTAGACTCAGTCGATGGTCTGACATCTCATCTGGACATATCAGACACAGGTGATAGAATTGATCGTCTCTTCCTTCTTCAAATATTTTTTTCACTTGACTTTCAGGACATAACACACTCCACACCAAATTTTTACTTCAAGAGCAACTTATTCCCAATCTCATTGACAGCTTTATTCCTCTTACAACCTTCTCACAGAATGCTTCAGTTTTGTCAGTTCTCTTCTTCATCTATGTTCAAATACCTAGGAAAACTTATCCAATTTCATTTTAAAAAATACTGTTTGTATCCTAATGATTCCTAAATTTCTATGCCTAGTCTGGGTCCTTATCTTGTACAACATACTTATGTATCCAACTGCCTTCTCCTATTTCCACTTCATATCTAAAAGACTTCTCACACTGTATTTGGCCAGAACAGAATTATTTTTCTCCATGTAAACTATTCCTCCTTCAAGTTTCCTCAATAAATTGAACCATTCCTTCAGGCAGTCAGGCCAAAGAACTTAGACTCTTCCTTGACTTTGTCTACTGCTAATTTGGCCCTCATTACAGTATGTTCTTCATACAGCAGCATATCAAATTTCTTTTTCTCCTTCCCTCCCCCTTTTTTCACATTCATATCATTCCTTTTCCGAACAGAACTGAGAAATATAATTCATGCCACCCGTGTCTCTCCTAAGACGTTGGTAAATAAGTAAATGTTGAATTTTTTTTTTACGTTGCTCTTGTCTTCCTAAATTTTCTAGGTTAATCCTCTTTTTTAGAGCCTTAAGTTAATAGAGAAGGAATTAATTGACTAAATTTTGCATTTTAAAGCATTACATGACTACAGGATCAACTATAAAACAACTTCTAGCTGGAGATTTTCTTAAAGGTGTCCAAGTGTTTTCTTACTAAACATTTTAGTAAGCACATAACTAAACACATTTTAAGCCTAGTGTTTTGGACACATTCTATTCACACTCCATGCGAGTTCTAGAAAATTTGCATTTTATTCAAATATGTGTAAATCAATTCAAATCAATGCACTAGAAATTTATTTAAAGACATTGTACAGTGAATCCTTTTTAAAGGCATCTTTTATTAAGTGAATAATCACTCCCTAAGATATCTCATTTTAAAATTCAGATTTTCATTTATAAGGTTTACTTATCATAGGGACCTCTGTATCTCCAAACTTCTCTAGCCTAAAAAATATTTTTGGCTTTTTTCTTCTCTTAGTGATAAAAACTTTTTTTTTCCAGCTGTTTGATTAGAATGTCATCTTAATTTGGTTTTATAATTGACACATTTCTGTGCCTGAATCCTCCTGAGGGGCAATCCTATTGATCACATTTGAACATCTTCCCAATCACCATTATCTGAAATAATTAAACTAAAATAAATCACTTCTTTTTATTTTTATTTAATTTTACATTTAATTATGCAATAATTTAAGCATATATAAAAGTAAACAAAATTGTTTTTATCTATAACTCTTTATTTCTCAGTCTTGGCAGTATTAAAATTTTAGACCACATAATTCTTTGAGGGACTGTCCTATGCATTTTAGTATATTTAGCAGTGTTCCTGGCCTCTACTCCTAGATGCCAGTAGCACCCAACCCCCAGTCATGACAATCAAAAATATATTCAGATCTTGCCATATATCCTCTGAAGGACAAAATCAACCCCAGTTATCTATCTATCTGTCTATCTATCTATCAGCTTGTAAACATAATCTCAACACCATAACCATACCTACAAATATGGAACAACAATTACTCAATATCATTAAATAGCTAGCATCTTCTCCACATTCCAATTGAGTCATAAATACCACATTTTTCTTCATGCATCCTCTTTTTATGTTACTTCTTGTCTCCACTCTCTTTTTTCAGTCTCTAGATGGATAGATGTTAGGTGAAGATAGATGGATAGATGAAATAGAGATGGGTGTGCACACACTTATCTCTGGAGAAGTAAGTATATACACCCATGCTTACACACAGAGAAAGAATACACACTTATATGTGTGTATGATTATGAGTATGGAGGACTGCACGTGGATAGTCTGAATTAGAGTACAAATAAGCTAAATACATTGTAACTAGATTTAAGACTTTTAAAATCTTCTTAGGTTTAATTTTTATCATTCCCTTGATTTTCCTGGTAAATTATATATTAAAGAAACTGTGTCATTTTTTTGTATACAATTTCACAAAGACTTGATTTGCTAATTTTGCCCCTATAGCATAGAGGATTCTGTTGTCCTTGGTATTTCCTGGTGTTTAAATGTAGAGTCATGAAGGTCTTCACACTTCCATCTGAAGGAATTAACCCTGCATTTCCTGAAGAAATAGTAATGGCCTGGCCTTCCCTGAGGTAGTTGCCAGGCAAAACAATCCTGACTTTCCCGAGGACCTACCTCCACAACCCCTCTTTGCTTCTGGACTTATAACTAAACTCAAGACCCAGCAGACCCCTCAGGCTGAGGTACAGTGTGGTATATGACACTCCAGAAGAACTACTAGAGTTTTCCAATTTATATAGGCAGAAGTCCAGGGAAAATGTGTGGGAATGTGGGATAATCCCATTAAGGATGTGGGATAATGGTGGAATGAACATAAAGTTGGATCAGACTGAATTTATTGATATGAGCTCACCAAGCAGAGATTCTGCATTTAATGATGCAGCTCAGGGAATTAGGGCTCTAACAGTTTGCTTGGTTTATGGGCTGAAATATGGATCAAAAGATGGCCCCCCATGAGTGAATTAGAAATGCCCAAACTTCTTTAGTTTAATATAGAGAAAGGGATTCAAAGGCTTAGGGAGATTGGAAGATTAGAGTGGATTTGTCATCTAAGACATACTCACTCACACTGCTAGGGTCCAGAAGACATATTTTTCATGAATATTTTGAAAAATAAATTTGTGAGGGGAGCTCCACATTCTTGAAGAGCTTCATGATAACTATTCTCTGCAGGCCAGACCTTACAGTGGGAACTGCAGCCACTCAATTGGGAAACCTAAATGCAACGGAAGTAATTGGATCCCAGGGAGGCAGCAGCTAAGTGGCAGCATTCCACTGCCAAAGGCAAGGTGGGAGTGATTACTATAATAGACAGCAGAGTCAATGAAGCAATCAGAACAGTCTGACTCACACAGGCTAATTGATCATAGTGTTCCTAGAAGTGAAATAGATAGAAAACCTACTATTAATAAATTCCTACTTTATCTACATAAGTAGAAAATTTCTAGATCAAGTGAAAAAAAGCCTAACTTGAACCATAAAAACAGAGTCAGAGCCCCTCAATCAATTTTCAGACTTGAGCCAGTTTATAGACCCAGAATTCTGTGAATGAAGGGGAAGCCAGGTCCCCTAGAGGAAGGACACTATTGACAACTTATACTACTAGTCTTTTCACCAGCTTTCTCAAAAGGACCTATGGACTTTTACCATGAAAAGCGTATATTGGAAAAAAGGAAATAATCAGACCATTGGGGGACTACTGGACATTGACTGTGAATTGACACTGATCTGGGAGCACTAAAATGTCATTGTGGTCCTTCAGTCTGAATAGAGGTTTATGAAGGTCAGGTGATCAATGGAATTTCACCTCACATACATCCAGTGGATCCCCCAAACCATTTTGTGGTTATTTCCTCAGTTCAAGAATTGCACTTAGAATATATATGTATACTTAGCAGCTGGCAGAATCCCAATATTGGTTCCCCAACCTGCAAAGTGAGGGCTAATATAGTGGGAAAGGCCAAGTGGAAGCCATTAGAGCTGCCTCTACCCAAGAAAACAGTAAATCAAAGGCAATACCACATCCCTGGAGGGAATCGAGAGATTAGTGCCACCATCAAGGATTTGAAGGATGCAGGGATGGGCATTCCCACCACATCTCCACATAATTTTCCTATTGGTCTTTGCAGAACACAGATGGATCTAGAAGAAGGAGAGTGGATTGTTGTAAGCTTAACCAGGTGGTGCTTCCAATTGTAGCTGCTGTACTAGATATGGTTTCATTGCTTAAGCAAATTAATGCATCACCTGGTAGCTGGTACATAGCTATTGATCTAGCAAGTGCCTTTTTCTCCATGCCTGCCCATAAGGCCCAGCAGAAGCAGTTCGCTTTAAGCTGTCAAGTCCAACATTACACCTTCCGCTCTCCTGATCAGGGATAAATCAACTCTTACCTTATGTCATAATTTGGTTGACAAGGATCTTGATCATCTTCCCTTTCCATTAGATAGCAAACATTGATATTAAGTTCATTAAATATGAAATGTCCCAATACAAATCAAAAGTTTTTTATTATATCTCAAACAAGAAGCAGTATAATTAATCAAAGTATGTGCCTAAATTATCAACACTGCTTTGCCATCTTAACAGTAGCTTTCTTATGCCAGTGGCAAAGCCTGGAGAGCGAATGGCGATGAAATTGCGAAAGGCATTTTCCACAGCTTGTTGGGAAGTGAATATTTTTCCTTAAAGGAAGTTGTCCAAAGCATGGAAGAAGTCGTAGTTAGTTGGTGCAAGGTCTGGTGAATACGGTGGATGACAGAGAGTTTCCAAGTCCAGCTTCTGTAGTTTGAGCAGCATTGTTTCTTGTTACATGTGGCATTGCAAGAGGATTGGCCTGTCTCTATTGACTAATCTTGGCTGCTTAATTGCAAGCATCCTTATCATTTCATCTAATTGGTTGCAGTAAACATCCACTATAATTGATTCACCAGATTTCCTGAAGCTTTAGTGGATAATACCAGCACTGGACCACCAAACAGACACCATTACCTTTTTCTTTTTATGAATATTCAGGTTTGAATCCTGTTTCAACACTTCATCTTTATCCCACCATTGTAAACACTTGCAATTGTCAAAAAGAACATTTTTCATCACACATAACAATATGTTATAGAAATAGTTCCATCTTTATGTCATGACAGCAAAGAAAGGCAAATTTTGAGACAATTTCTCTTTTAATGCTCATTGCTCATTTAATTCATGAGATACTCATCTATCTAGCTTCTTTACCTTGTCCATTGGTTTCAAATGGTCCAATATTGTTGAAGTAGTAATATCAAACCTTGGTGCTAATTCACTTATAGGTTGAGATGGATGCACTTCCACTACAGCTTTTACTTAGCTCATCATTACCCACCTTGGTCTCAGGTCACCTGCATGGCTCATTTTCAAGATTAAAATCACCAAAATGGAACTTCTCAAACCATCGACATACTGTAAGTTGATTAGCCACAGCCTTCCCCAACACTTTGATAGTATTTTGAGCTATCTGCACTGCATTGGTTCCATAACGGAACTAATACTCAAAAATAGCATGAATTTTTGACTTATCCATGGTTTCACAAAAATTGCTCTAAAAAACAATTTGAAGGCTAATCACAAGCCAAAATGTGTGTTTGCAATACTGAGGATGTACCTTCACAATAATGTTAATAAAAAACACAAACTGTGTCAAAGTGAAATGTCATAGATACCAACTGTCAAAGATACCAAATGTCATAGATACCAACTGATTTCCTAGTACCTAAGGAAATCAGACATTCCATACTTAATAACCTAATAACATTATGCTGATTGAACCTATTGAGTGAGAAGTAACAACTATTCTAGGCTTATTGATGAGACATTTGTCTGTCAGAGGGTGAGGAATAAATCTGACTAAAATTCAGTGGTCTTCAACCTCAGTGGAATTTCTATGGGTTTAGTGGTATAGAGCATGCTGAAATATACCTTCTAAGATGGAAGATATATTGTTGCAGCTGGCCTTCTTTCACAACAAAAAATGAGGCACAACCCTTAGTGGGCATCTTTGGATTTTGGAGACAACCTATGTCTCATGTGGGGGTGTTACCTTGGCTCATTTACTGAGTGACCCAAAAAGCATTAAGTTTTGAGTGAGGTCCAGAGGAGAAAAGGCTCTGCAACAGATCAAGGCTACTGTGAAAGCTGCTGTGCCACTTGAGCCATATTTTCCAGTAGATTCGATGCTATTTGAAGTGTTAGTGGAAGATAGGTTTGCTGTTTGGAGCCTTTGATAGGCTGCTATAAGTAAATCACGGTGCAGGCCTTCAGGATTTTGGAGAAGAGCCCTGTCATCTGTAAATGACTAGTTACTTTCTCACTGAAATACAGCTCTTGGTATGCTACTGGGCATTGGCAGAAACTGAACATGTGACCATGGGCCACCAAGTTACCATGTCACTTGAGCTACCCATCATGAACTAGGTGATATCTGACTCACCAAGTGGGGTATCCACAACAATACTCCATCATCAAATGGAAGTAATTCGTGTGATCAGGCCTGAACAGGCCCTGAAGGCACAAGTAAATTACATGAAGAAGTGGCCCAAATACCTATGGACCCACTCTTGCCACACTGACTTCACTTTTCCAGCCTGTACTTATGGCCTCATGGAGAGTTCCCTGTGATCAGCTGACAGAGGAAGAAAAGACTCAGGCCTGGTTTACAGATGGCTCCGTATGATATGCTGGCACCACTGCAAAGTAGACAGCTGTAGCCTTATAGCTCTCTTCTGGGACATCCCTGAAGGACAGTAGTGAAGAGAAATCCTCCCAGTGGGCAGAACTTCGGGCAGTGCAACTGGCTGAGTATTTTGCTTAGAAATATATATGGCCAGATTTACAATTATATACCAATTCATGGGATGTAGCCAATGGTGTTGGCTGGATGGTCAGGGGCTTAGAAGAATCACAATTGGAAAATTGCTGACAATGGAATTTAGAGAAGCGATGTGTGGATAGACCTCTCTGAAAGGACGAAAAACATGAAGATAATTGTGTCTCATGTGAATGTTTACCAAAGGGTGATCTCAACACAAGAGAGATAAATAACCAAGTGGATAGGATGAGCCATTCTGTGGATACAAGTCAGCCTCTTTCCCCAGCCTCCTATGTCATCACCCAAGGGGCTCATGAAAAAGTGGACACTGTGGCAAGAATAAAGGTTATTATACATGGAATCAGCAACATGGGCTTCTGTTCACCAAGGCAGACCTGGCTATGACTTCTGTAGAATACTCAATCTACCAAGAGCAGAAACCAATACTGAGACCTTGATATGGCACCATTCCTCAGGGTGATTAGCAAGCTACGTAGTGGCAAGTTGATGACATTAGACCACTTCCATCATGAAAGGGGCAGTATTTTGACCTTACTGGAATAGATACTTACTTTGGATATAGATTTGCCTTCCCTACACTCAGTGCTTTTGCCAAAACTACCATCTGTGGACTCATAGAATGCCTAATCCACCATAATGTTAGTCCACAGAACATTGATTTTGATACAGGAACACACTTCTGAGAAAAGAAGCGAGGCAATAGGCTCATTCTCATGGAACTTATTATTCCTACCATGTTTCCAACCATCCTGAAGCAACTGTCTTGATAGAATGGTAGAATGTCCATTTGAAGATTGAGTTACAGTGCCAGATAATGGCAATACCTTGCATGGCTTAGACGATATATGCTGCTATATCTTTGACAGCCAGAATTCATGGGCTTAAGAATCAAAGAGCAGAAATGGAAGGGACTTCACTCACTATTACTCCTAGTGAAGCTCTAGCAAAATTTTTGCTTTGTTGGCCTAGAGATCTTGTTTCCAGAGGAAGGAATGCTTTCACCAAAGAAAAAAACTCTATGATTCCACTGAACTAGAAGCTGACACAGCCACACAGTCACTTTGAGCTCCTCTGGCCTCTGAATCAACAGGCAAAGAAGAAAGTTACAGTGTTGTCTAGGATGATTGATCTGGACTACCAAGGGGGAATTAGACTACTAAATTACAATTATCAACTGAAGAATCATGAGGTTCATAAATTTAGAAAGGAGGGTTTTATTTCTTATAAAGGGTTGCAGCCTGCAATCTGGCCACACTATAGGCTAGGAAATGTAGCCTCGGGCAGAAACCAAAAGCAAGCACGTGTCCAGGGAGGAAAGGGTGAGACAGGAATTTGTGCTGAATAAGGTTAGCTAAGTATGCATATTCAACAGATTATAGGAGGGAACTATGAATATTCACAAAGGTAGGTCGCACACATATGTAATAAGCAAGCATGCATGTTATATACATCCCATGTTCACCTGGGGGTGAAAATTTAACATTTAAATGCATTAAAATTAGGCTTTAGGCATAAGGTCAAATAGAGGAAACAAAGGCATCCTATGCATAGCATCTGTAAATCAGCCAGAAGCAGTCTACTGTTGGTCTCTTAAGAAAAAATGCTGGTCAGTTGTTATATAAATCAGCAGTGCAGCAAATCTTTATTTGGAAAGGGGTGGTTTCTGATGAACTCTTAGGAAAGAAAGCTTAATAGCAGTTAGTGATAGGCACATTTGACCTCTCATCTTGTCATGGCTGGGAACATAGCTATTAAGGTTTCTCTGGATCTTCTTGGTCAAGAGAAGGTCTATTTGGTCAGTTAGGAACTTAGGATTTTATTTCCTCTTCCCACAATGGAAATAAGAAAGAGTATGTCTGGAATGCAAGAGATCTCTTAGTATTGCCATGACCTTAATTAAATCATTGAAAAACTATAACACAATCAAGGCAGGACTAATAGCCCAGGTTCCTCATAATAAAACTTTGGATTACCCTGCCAGGTAAAGAATCACAACCAGATAAAGTGCTTGATGAATACAAAGGGACTACAGAATGGGTAGTAGAACAAGATAGTAATAAATATCACCTACAACCACATAACTGATTACAGAAATGAGAACTGTAATTGTTATGAATATTTGAGTACTTCCTTTTTTTCTTAATTTATTTGTGTGTGTGTGTATATATACACACCCCCAACAAATATCTTTGTTTTTTTCTTCTCTTATTCCTTTATCATGTACCATAAGATGCATTGACTTTATTTCAGTATTTAAATATTATTAATTTATATATATAGTTAAGTTATAGGCTATTGAGAGAAGAATAAACACTCATAGTCTTTATCTCTCCTTGTGGGGAAAAGGTTAGTGCATTTTGGCTGTACTTAGGTCAATTGTTCCTATTAGGCAGAATTATGACTTTGTTATTATCTTTATTTGGAGATTGGGTATGGTTTAAGGAAGTCTGTATGGGTGCCAAGTTGACAAGGAGTAGACTTGTGATGATTAGTTTTATTTGTTAACTTGACTGGGCTAAGGGATGCCCAGATAGCTTGTAAAACATTATTTCTGGATGTGTTTCTAAAGGTATATCTGGAAGAGATTAGCATGTGAATCTACAGACCGAATAAAGAAGATCACTCTCAACAATGTGCATGGGCATAATAAAATCCATTGAGGGCCTACATAGAATAAAAAGGTGGAGAAAGAACAAATTTTTTTCTGTTAAAGCTGAGACATGCATCCTCTCGTGTCTTTATACATCATTGCTCCTAGTTCTCAGGCCTTTGGACTTGGACTGAATTATACTACTGGCTTTCCTGGTTCTCCAAATTGCAGACAGCTGGTAGAATAAGTTCTCAGTCTACATAGTCATGTGAGCCAATTCTTATAATAAATCTCCTCATGTCTTATTGGTTCTGTTTCTCTAGAGAACCCTGACTAATACAAATGACATCATATGGTCTTGTGTCCCTTCAGCACAAGGTTCATGATGTCTGAATGTCTTTCTTTATGGGAATGTCAGGTGTTGTTTATGCTTAATGTCTAGATCCTATAGTCCATTAAAGATTGCAAAACGATAAAATTCTAATTCTATTAAACCTTCTTTAATTTATTAGCTGGAATACTTCTATAAATAGAAATTTTTTACAACTGGTATCGAACTGCCCAATGGTAGAGATTGTATAAAAAAGGTAGGATAAGTGCTCAATTCTTTTACCTTATTGACTAGTTTCATGAAAATAAGCAGTTTTACTGAAATCCTCCAATAGTGACAGATTAGTTTTCTTCTTTCACATTGTTATATTTATGTACTCATGGATTGAAACATATTTGAGGCATTTTGATCCATTACAGTTATTATTAACAGTTTTTTTAAAGCTTAAGTTTTCCTATGTTCTTAATAGGATCTCTTCAAAGTGATTCCTAAATCCTATTGACATGGCACAAGAGTCTTTACAATTTTTTTTTCTCCCTGGTATGATCAGATTTTCACATTCATCTTACATATTCATAGACCTGGAGTCAGCCATTTATCCAGCCATAGAAGAACATAAGTTCTTATGACAAGTAAAATAATGGGTTGCCATGTGTCTCAGTTTTGTCAAATCTATATCTATTTAGTTTTCCCCATCTATAAAATGCATATGATGTATGTCTTAGTTCATTTTGTGTTACTATAAAGGAAAACCTGAGGCTGGTTAATTTTTAAAGAAAAAGGGTTTACTTGGCTCACAGTTCCGCAGGCTGTACTAGAAGCTTAGTGTGAGCATCTGCTTCTGGTGAGGACTTCAGGGAGCTTCCTCTCATGGCAGAAGGTGAGAGAAGCAGGCAAAGGAGGCCAGTATGTCACATGGTGAGAGAAGGAGCAAGAGAGAGGGGAGAGGTGTCATACTCTTTTAACAACCAGTTCTTGTGTGAACTAATAGAGCAAGAATGCACTCATTGCCAGAAGGAGGGCACGAGGTCATTGATGAGGGATCTGCCCCCATGACCCGCTCACCTCACACTAGGCCCACCTTCAACATTGGGGATCAAATTTCAACAAAAGATTTGGAAGGAACAAATATCCAAGCTCTATCAATGTATAAGATTTATAAGTCACTGTTTATTGAAGAAATCTCAAAAATTTACTGATGAAAATTGGTATAATTAAAGAGTATAGACTTTGGAGTCCAACAGTAGTTTTGGATTCAGCTCCTCCATTTACTAGCTTTGTGACCCTATCAAGCTACTTAATCTCTTTTATCTGTTTTTTTAATCTTCAAAATGGAAATATAATGTTTATTTTTTAGTGTAGTATTAATATTAAACTTATCAATATATTTTACCAGAAGGTACATGAACACAATTAGTAATCTTAGCTATTATTATTATTACTATTCGTTTTCTGATTGACCTCTTTCTGTCAAGAAAACCTATCTCTTTCCTCTCAGAACCTTATAAATTACAGTTATTTTGGCAGTAGATGTCGTATTACCTCTCTACCCCATGGTAATAATTATTTCTTGCAATACAGAAACCACAGATCTCTGAGATTATTTTGGAAAGGATAAAAAGGCTGCAGTATAAAGGAATGATATCTGATCATTCCCTTCTTTCTTGTCACTAACATCACCTATTATCTTTCCCTTCCTTGCCTACTGCTGTGCACTGAACTGATAGTTTCAATGTTTCCTTCATAATAACTTTCCAAATGCTCTTACTGGTCAGTGTGCTGAATAATTCTTCCATTTAACACCTACTACTTTGGCTTGATTTCCATCTCCTGGAGAAATGAAGATTCATCTTGAACTCTAGCAGCCATCTGCCTGTCTGTATTATAAACCAGATGACTTGTCACAAGAATCTTTGGGGAGGAATGGAGTGGTTGTGATTTTTGAAGCTAAGACCATTATGCCAATTTAAATGGGTGAGATCACTTGCCCGTATTCTTACTTATTCTATCAACAAGAGCACTTTAAATTTTCTTGCAGGATTGAAAAACACTCTCTGGTTGAGTGACACCTTTAGGAAAACCAATATCTCAGTTCAGAGATTCTATTGCTGAAAAAGAAAAAAAATATATAAACCTTTAAAAAGCAAAACAAAACAAACCTAATGCCTGTCTTTATGGAGACTCAGCGCATGCCTTGTTCTCAGCCATGCACAAGCTAAACAGATTTAATTGCCTTTTCATATGTCAAAACCAGCCTGTCCAGAGGGATGCAATAAGAGAAGCTTGTATAGGAACATTTTACGCTGTATCTGTTCCTCGAGCAATGGTGCTTATGTTTCCAGGGCTGTCAATTAAGCATATTTTTCCCCAGCACATATTCATTAAGACACAGTTGCCAACTTCATTGCCACTGCATTTTTTACTATATACATTAGTTCTGGTTGAAGGACAATTTAGGAATGTTTTTATGGGGGATAAAGAGGACCTCTGGCTGGATAATTTTTCTATCATTTATTATATTATACTAGCAGAGCAAAATAGCTTTGTGCCCCTGATGACACACTTTTATCTCTGCATGTAACTTAGCCTGATCCTTTGAATATCTTTTTTGAGTAATGTTCTATCACCATAGAACTTGTTCAAATACACACCAAATGATTATTTATTAGCATTTCATTGAAGATGTATTACTAAATATTAAACAGTGAGCATGAGAATATGCAGCAAATTACCAAAGGGAGCATATAATAAAATATGATATAACTCTACTAAAAGAGTCAACCAAGCTGTTCTGTTTAGATGGCCACATTGTGGAACACTGGCAGAGCCTAAGAAATAGAAAAGTAAACAAAAAAAAAGAGACTAAATGATGTCTAAAAACAAGTGTTGAGGATACCTTTAAATATAATTAATATTAATAGATTGTCTTCCAGTACTATTTCTATGGACTCTGTCCTAGTTCTAAGATAGTAGGACAAAAAACTACTACTCTTTGATGGATTGTGACCTAATTTGATGTACAGTTTCCAACCTTCAAATTGGTGAATAAGGAGTGAGCATGTGTCAGAAATTTCCAAGAATGTGCACATGTTTAAATTTTGAGAGCTACAATTCCCTAAGTAGTGAATCACATGATATACTCACAGTTTGTCAGTTACTTTATGGTAGCATTATTAGAAAGGGCAGAAGAAAGAACTCCGTTGGGATGTGTTGGTTTTTGAGGATATGTGAACCATTACTGTAGCCCCTAGGATGTTTTCTTTTTTCTCACTGGGCCATGACTGTTGGAGAGAAGCAGACTCCAAGACAAATAAAAGCATGCCAGAATTTGTTTGTGAGGGCTCTTGGCATCATTATCTGTGCAAAAAGGGAAGGAAATAGGAATGGACAGAAAGAGAAAGTAAACCATGATGTATTAATAATATCAATAGAACTTGAGGTAACCCTACAGCAGGTTCTATAGATAGGGTGATACTTTAGATTTGTACCAGGTTGGATTGAGTGGTACATACTTTTATAACTCCAAATTAATTAGTCATTTGTTGTGAGCAGTGAAGAGCTTGTGACCTTCGGTGAGACAACTCTCTTCAGATGAGGAAGTGCTCCCAGGGGGCTGGCAGCTGTGGAGTATATTTCTGGATAGTATTCGCAAAAGATGGGAAGATTCTGGATGCTACATTACAACTTCTAGTACAAATGATGACAGTTTTCTCAAAATGTTGTTTTAATAATTAAATTTAATCAACTTATTTCTGTACATATAGCTGGGCCTCAGTAGACAGTAGTTAAATTTGTCCTTATAAAATTTAGTAAGATTTTTGAAAACTTTTTAAAATTTATAAAGCTTTGTGTGGAAGGTATTTCTGCTATCTTGTATTTCTAGCCCCTTGGAGTTGGAACAAAAGTGTTTCAATAATAATTATATCTTCAAATCTTTACAATAACTTTAAAACATAGGTATTACATGAATTTCATTACACAGAACAGGGAATTGAGATTTAGATTAATTTAGAATTTTTGCACAAAATCACAATAATCAACTATAAAGAACAACGATATTACTTGACAGCTATTTTTTTTTTTCCTATTCTAGAATGAGAATACAACTTGCAATCTGATCGTGGATATCCCCTTATAAACTTTATTATTTGGGCAAACTTAACACTTGTGTATTTTTATCCCTTTATTGATGCATGCAACTTGCATCTCCAGGCTCTGTGAGCCATGTTTGTCAGGGGCACTTCTCACTACAAGCGACATATGAAGAAACTCTTTAAGGGCAAAGTAAAGAAATGTAAGAAGTGTGTACAGTGGTGAGAAAGCATGGTATATTCAGATATCTGAAAATAGTTTACTGTGTCTAGAGCATCTGAGAGAAGTAGAAATGGGTAAGAAAAAGAAAAAAACTCATTGTGACATGGTAATGAACTTGGACTTGAGGTTATAGACACTGATGAATCACTGAAGTATTCTAAGCAGGAGAATGGCTTTCTAAATATTGATTTTAGAAATATCACTAAAAATGCACATAGATGCAGGAGGAGAAAAAGCTGAAAATAGAAGCCTCATTTAGAATTCCAAGTTAGAAATATTGAGACTAAATTGGAAAAAAAAACAGTATATATAAAGGAAGAGTTTAGGTTCAAGAAATACTGAAGAGGTCAAATAAATACAATTTAGTAAAATCTCTACATTTATGGATTTATTTAATGAAGTATTGATGAGTATTCTTTTTGTGGCAATAAATTTGTGAATCCTTGGAGATTTGTCCATGGTTGTATGGAGAAAACTGTTCTGATTTTTATTAATATTATGAAGAAAACAAGATATTTTCTTCTTTCCCCTTACTGTCCACTTTGATAAGACCTTCTGCTTTATGATTTTCAGTTTTTCCTCTTTCTTGCCTTTCTCACTTACTTCAAAGTATTTTATCTGGAATTAATATATATAGGTTTTAATTTAAGTATCAGGATAATCCTAGCTGCTAACAGAAAGAAATCTCATAATTTATATGGCTTAACTCAATACGAGTTTAATTGTTATTTACATAATAGTCCAATGGGAGTGCTTCTGATGACAAAAAGCCTTCTACTTGAATCCTTCTCAGGACTCTTCCACCCTTGTAGCTATATTCAATTCTACGTTTTCAGAGTTCTATGCATTAAGCCATAAACAGAAAATAACAGGAAGATTAAAAAAGGGTAGGTTGTTATAGGGCCTGATGGAAAAAGCACATATAATTTCTACTTATAATACCTAATACAAATGTAGATGCTATGTAAATAGTTGTTATACTGTATTGTTTGGGGAATAATGACAATAAGAAAGTCTGTACAAGTTCAGTACAGGTGGAACCATCATGTTTTATTTTCAAATATTTAGATTCACAGTTGATTGAATCCTCAGATGGAGAACCCACTGATATGGAGGACCATCTATATTAATATTTATTTATTAAAGAATATTATGGTAGTACATACATTTTGGTTACATATATTGCATTTGTATCACCCAAGTCAAAGCTACAAGTGTGCCCAACTCCCATAAAGATTGCACTGTACCCATTAGGTGTGAATTTACCCATCCCTTCCACCCCTACCTTTCTGACACCCAATGAATGTTACTTCCATATGTGCACATAAGCATTGATCAATTAGTACCAATTTCATGGTACTAACCCTGGTACTAATCACGTGGTGGGTTTTTTTTCCAGTTTTGTGATACTTCAATGAGAAGAATGAGCTCTAGTTCCATCCAGGACAATACAAGAGGTGCTATGTCACCATTGTTTTTTTGTGGCTAAGTAGAACTCCATGGTGTACATATACCACATTTTATTAATCCACTCATGTATTGATGGACACTTGGGTTGTTTCCACAAGAGTTTTTCCAACATTTTGTTCTAAAATTCTTATGGTTTCATGCCTCAAGTTTAAATCTGTTATCCATCATGAGTTGATTTTGTGAGAGGTGAAAGGTGCAGATGTTTTCTATATGTGGCTATCTAATTTTCCCAGCACCATCTATTGAAAAGGGATTCTTTTCCCCAGTGTATGCTTTTGTTTGCTGTGAATTAATATTTAAAAGTGGATAAAATATATTAATAATGAAAAAGATGAGGGATTTCAGTAGAGTAGTGGAAGCTATAAATAAAAAACACATGGAAATTCTACATCTTAAAAAGATAATCGCTGACATAAAAATTTCACTTGATTGTTCTCAGAGCAGACCAGAAATATCTAGAGTAAGTCAATGCATATAAAGGTAGATCAATAAAGATTATTCACGCTGAAGAAAATGATACAATAAAGTTGGAAAAAAAATGAAAGAGTATTAGGGTGCTGTGAGTTATTACCAAGTGGTCTAAATATGTATATTAGGAGTACTAAGTAGAGACAAAAAGGAAAATAGAGCAGAAAACTATTTGATAAATTAATAGCTAAAAAATTTCCCAAATTGGTAAAAGTCAGCATATAAAGACCCAAGAAACTCAATACATCAAAAGATAACTTACTAAGTAAATTTCAAGATGACCTTGATGGTTTTTTTTCTATTGAATATTATATTTCAATGTATACAATCAAAGCAATGTGTTCATTATTTTCCTAAATCAATTATTTTCTATGTTTGGCTATGTTCATTATTATTTAATATAGAGTTATGTTTTTCTGTTTTCCTTTGTATTTCATTTTTAAGTTTACATTTATAATCTTCTTTAATTTATTTTTAAATATATAAATGATTAGCATATAACAAAAATCAAAGCCTATTTCTGTACCAACTCCTTTTTCCCATGACATCAGTTTAATAGTGACCTAGACTCTGTACACCTCACAATATGTGAATTTCAAAAAAAAAAAAAAAAAGAAGCCAAAGTTGGAGGCCAAGAGGAGGCTCGAAATTTCACTTCTTAACTAAGATTTATATGATATCCATGAAAAAAACCTGTGCATGAATGTTTATAGAAGCTTTATTCATATTTACCAAAACTCAGAAGCAATTAACATGTCAACAGGTGAATGGATAAATAAATTGTAATACATTCATATGGTAATATTCATAAATAAAATGATGTGAGTTCTTAAGCCATGAAAAGACATGGAGAAACCTTAAAGGCATATCATTAGGTGAAAAAAATCAATCTAAAAATTCTAAAATCTAAAAATCTAAAAATTCTACATACTATATGATTCCAACAATATGACATCATGAATAAGGCAAAACTAGAGAGACAATAGAAAGATCAGTGGTGGCCAGGGGTTCAGGGTAAGGGGGAGCGAGTGGGGAGAGAAGACTAGGGGCAACACAGGAGAATTTTATGGCATTAAAACTATTCTGTATGATACTGTAATGGAGGGTATATGTCACATATATGTCACGTATTTGTCGAAATCCATAGAAAGTACAACACAAAGAGTGAACCCTGATGTAGAATACGGATTTAGGTAGTAATACTATATCAATATTGGCTCATTAATTATAACAAATGTGAGGGACCATATGGTAACTCTGTACTTTCTGCTCAATTTTTCTATAAAGCTAAAACCACTCAAAAATAAAGTCTATTAGTTGATAAAAGAGAACCTTGTCTATTTTTAAGTATCTCAGGCTTGTGGGCTTCTGTGATGAGTTTTCTAAGTTATAAAATGCTGGTCTCCTTTAGTAGAACTAAATAAATGCACCATTTTGCACATTTTGAATATTGTTTTTGTTTCCTGGTCTTTTTGCCTTAATTCTGAGGTCAATGTTTGGGGATTAAACCTTCAGAGAGTTCTACAGGGATTCCTTGTGGTGAATAGGATACTGCGACTTTCTTTTAATTAGTCCACTGTTTTAGTCTATGAAAAAGAGAATTACTTTATTTCCAGGGTTTGGCATATGGCCTGGGGATGTTCTGTTCATATTTATTCCTTAATGCTCTGAAAAGACAATCTTATGAGATATCGAGTACAGATATATGGATGAGAACAAGTCAGAATACAAACACAGTTAGAAATTCCTTATCTATTTGTCATTATACAGCTGATTTTATACATGTGTCAAGATTTCTTAGGACAGATAGAAAAGGAGTACTTTGTCAATCACTCAGAAAATATTACAGAGTACGTAGAGACCTTGACTTCTTTTCCCACTGGGCTTTTGCTAACTTGACTTTTACGCTATTTTGCTAAATGTTTTGTTCCTGTTGATTCACTCATACTATAAATATAAGCATGATTTTTACTTCCTAAAGATACTTGAAAAGTAAAGAAAAAGAGATCACATGTATAGAAAAATATATACATCCACACAATCGTAACCCTAAAACTGGTATGTTCTTTTGGAAGAGATTAAATATAAATTTTCCTTAGTCACAGGCATGGAAGAAAACTCTGGACAATAAGTAATTCCTCTTCTGCTTGACAGTAGGAAGTCTAACACACAAAAAACAGTATAACTATATCCATGTAGTGGGATATAGTTGAAATAATAACAATGATAATAATGTTATGGCTTATAGAACACTTATTTTGTGAAAAATAAATATTTTATGCTCCTTATATAAAAACTTACCACATACCTTTAAAATAAAGTTCCATGATTTTACATATCAGATAGTTGAGGCTTTATCAATTTATCTAACTTGCCTGTGGTGACAAACTAATAAGTGATAAAGCCAGAAGTTGAATTCAAGTATATTTATTTTGAGGACTAAAGTGGCAAAATTAAGGTTACTTTATCTAAAACATATATAAAAAGCCCAGGTAACTTCCTATAAAGAATATTTCTTAATGGCCCATCTGCACTTGCAAGTATATCTCAGATGCTAACATGTGATGAGATAGAAATCTCTCCTATTCCTAGGAAAAAATCCTGTCAAAATTATCTGGTGCATTGCCTGTGAAACTTCTGTGCTAGTCCACTGACTACTTAAAAGATCTCTGTTCTAATACATATCGTCCCCTTTCAGAGTTGATGTGTTAATTTCCCCACCTTTTGTGTGTTTGTTCAAACAAAAATAAATCAATTCTTGCTGCTAAATGAAACAAGATTTAATTTGGTTCATTAGAATAGGATGTGGTCAATGATAATTTAAGTCAGGGTGTCTGATCAGATTCTGTGGCAACTTTAAGATATACCTTAATCATCCACAGTTACATATTTATTCTAAGTCCAGATTGGTCATTCTCTAGAGTACCAGGTAAGAAATCAGAAATCAGTACTCTGCTGGTTTGTAAACATAAGGGAGTTTGGTACTTTGATTACATTATTCGAAAATAAATTTTTCTAGTTCTTGCAAAACATGGAGCTGTCACTTAAAATGATAATTTCCCATTTACACTCTAGTTTGAACATATGACACAATTGGTCCTGTAACTATGACAGGAAAGGAAAGGGATGATAGCTACTGGCTTGCCTTCACAGTTGTGAATGGTTACACTGAGACTGGTTTCTGACTGATTAAAATATAACAAAAACTTCTAGTTTAAGATGATAGACTAAGCACACATGGTTATAATCTGTTACATCTGTGACTTCAAGGAAATTACAGTAAAGGAAAATAAAATAATAACAACAATTAAGAAAAGAAGAGTTATACTGTTTCAAACAATTATTAGGAAATAGAACACAAAGAAGAAATTTCTGACTTAAGAAGCTGGGGGAAAACGCTGCATCCAGGGATACATAAGAAGGGAGCTGTAGCCAAGGAATAAAACTATTTTCCTTCAGCACCCTAAGAGAGGCTCAGAAACCAGACACTTCAAGTATTTCTGTGAGAGGGAAAGAGAACAGGGACCGGGAGGATTGGTGAAGTAGATAGAAGAGTTACCCACTTCAAACTTTGTCAATTTGTGACTATATACTACAGACATAAGGCATTTAGCCCTCAGCAAAAAAAATGGAAGTTTCTTTTCTAAAGAAAACAATGTGTAGAAACTCTCTGGGAAGAACAAGTATTAGCACACCGGAGCAAAGCCCAGCAGATGCTGGCTCCTCACGGCCACAGGGTTTGGTAGCCAGCACCCTGCCCATCAACAACAAGGTAAAGCCTTCAGGTCCACAACTCTGTTCACTGATATGTGGAACAATAGGTGTATTTCACTGACTCATTTAAGAAGTTTAGCCAGGTATTTGAAGAAATTCTGAAACATAAATGCCTTTATTCAGAAGCAACAATCAAATCCTACTTATATGCCAGGCACAATTCTAGACACTGCAAAAACAGCAGTGAACAGAAAACAGATAATAATGTCTGCCCTCATGTAGCCTTGTGGGAGACAAACAAATACAGAAAATTTACAAAATTGTAGAATTTTATAAGAGTTTTGAAGAAAAATAAAGAACCAAAGAAGAGAGTGAAGGGGGCGGTGGCATTTTAAATGGTGTCGTCACAGGGATCCTCGTTGAGAAGTGGTATTTGTGCAGACCGGAAGAATATAGGAAAGCAACGCAAGTGAATATTAAAAACAACGTGGGAGTAAGAGTAGTAACTTAAAAAGCCTTGATGTCAGATCGTACTTGAACATGCAATAAAAAGCATGAAGGTTTGTGTGTCTGGGATCCGATACGTGTGCCAAGAAGTAGCAGGAGATGAGGTACAGACGAATGATGTGAGGCTAGATGGTAGAGGGCCTTGTAAGTCTTTGTAAAGGGTTTGGCTTTTTTGCATTCAATAAAGTACATAACCCTTACCTATACAGCTCAATGAATATTGACAAATGAATAGTCCCATGTAACTATCAACCAGATCAAGATAAAGAATTTGCCCCTCATCCCAAAAAGTTCCCTTTGTGGCTTTCCACTTAATTCTCCCCAACCAGGCAACTAATAGTCTAATTTCAATCACCACAAATTAGTCAGGTATATTCTTGAACATCACATGTACTGTGATCATCTAGAATATCTGATGTCTGGCTTCTTTAGCTTAACATAAAATGTAAGGGATAGATACAATTATATCAGTTGCTCATTTCCTTTTATTGCTGAATAGTGAGTGTTTCATTGTATAAATATACATAATTTGCTTATATTTTGCAGAATTGATAAACATTTGGGACTGCCAACATTCTAGTTTACAGGCCTTTAATTGTATATCTTTCTCTTGGGTAAACACTTAGGAGTGAAATTACTAGGACATAGAGTGGGTATATAATTAAATATACTGGGAATTATTCAAACTGTGGTACCATTTTATACTCCTGCCAACAATGCATGAATAAGGTTCCAGTGGCTCTGTATCCTCCCCAGGATACCATAATGTCACTCTTCTCAATTTTAGCCATTTTTCTGACAATTAATGATGGTGAGCATTTTTTCATATGGTTAGCATTCAGATATCTTCTTTGTGAAGGGCACTTTTCATGATGCTTCTCTCCTATGTTTAATTGGGATGTTTAATTATAATTATTGATTTGTGAGAATTCTTTATGTATTCTGATATTAGTCCCTTTTCAGATATACATATTTCAGATATTTTCTCCCCATCTGTGGCATGTATTTTCACTTTCTTAATAGGATTTTTTGATTTGCTTTTATGTTGCTGAGAATTTTATTCTGAATAAGTTTTGAATTTTGTCAAATAATTGTTTTGTGTTTATTAAAATAATCAAATATTTGGTGATTTTCAAATTTTTTGGTTTTAATTCCTAGTCAGATTACATTGTGGTAAGAAAATATAAACATTTCGCTGCACAGAATAGGAAAGAAGAGGAAGAAGGGAAGGAGTAAAATTGTTCCATCTTCCCTTAATTGAAGCCTAAGTGGAGGATTATAACATTGTGGTAGAAAAAGCAATGCATCCCAAAGAGAAAACAATTGATACTATCTTTATAAATAATAGTAGAATATTATGTGTTCAAATAAAAGAGAAAAAAAGCAAAAATAGTCATTAACAAAAAAAATCCCATAGAACTTCAAAAAAGCAAAAAAAAAATATATATACACAACTAACAGAAATTTGCTTAAACCAGCAAAAATGGGGAGTTGCAAGAAAGGAATCAACATGTAAAATTAGTTTATAAATACAGAGGCTATCAAATTAGATTAAAAACTAAAACTAATATATAAATATATAGAGAACAAATTATGTTCATAATAGATACTTAAAAATAAATTGATAAAGATTTCCATGAGAGATTACTGTGAAAATTACCCTAATTCTCTAAGAATGCTATATCCATGCCCATTGCCATGTAGCTTTGTAGCTCCTCCCAACAAGAAGTGGATTCTGTCACCTCACTTCTTGTTTCTGAGCTGTTCCTGGGATTGCTTTAGACAAATGAATTTTATATAAGTAAGAGTGTGCCAATCTTGCATGTTTCTGACCTATCTCTTGGAAACTTGCCATCATCAAAAAAAAGCCCATGCTAGTTAGCTGGAGGGTGAAAATCTACATGGAAAAAAAAACCCCTAGTTTTTCTGTATGAGGCCATCCTAGATGACCCTATATAGCCAGCTAACTTCTAAACATTTGAGAAAACCCATCACAGACCAACAAAAACACCTCTCCAGACTGCAGCTTACTACAGATACATGCATAGCTCAGCTGATGCGAGAGAAGCACCCAACTGTCTAAGAATATATAGTTGCTATTTTAAGCCATTATTTTTTTTTTAGGTGGATTGGGGTGGCTTGTGTCAATGGCTAGTTGGTATAAATTTAAAATAAAAAAAAGTAATAAGACAGTACACAAATACTAGACTGAAAAAGCAAGATTGGAAATATTAATATCAGAAAGGATGAAATTTAAGTTTTAAAATTCTAAATAGAAGAGAGTGACATGATAATCAAACACAATTTAAGAAGATCTAGTGTTAAGAAAAATATAGAGATTTCAAGAGAGCAAACAGACAACCCACAGAATGGGAGAAAATTTTCACAAGCTACGCATCCGACAAAGGGCTGATAACTAGAATCTATTTAGAACTCAGGAAAATCAGCAAAGAAAAATCAAACAACCCTATCAAAAAGTGCGCAAAGGACATGAACAGAAATTTTTCAAAAGAAGATAGAATAATGGCCAACAAACATATGAAAAAATGCTCAACATCTCTAATCATCAGGGAAATGCAAATCAAAACTGCAATGAGATATCACTTACGTCCGGTAAGAATGGCCTTTATCAAAAATTCCCCAAACAATAAATGTTGGAGTGGATGCGGAGAGACAGGAACACTCCTACACTGCCGGTAGGACTGCAAACTAGTTCAGCTTCTGTGGAAAGCAATATGGAGATACCTTAAAGT
>VBSM01000529.1:54258391-54299166 GCA_008086735.1 Cheirogaleus medius
TAGAAATACCATTTGACCCAGCAATAGCATTTTTGGGCATCTACCCAAAAGAGCGTAAGTCATACTATTATAAAGACATCTGCACCTGTATGTTTATGGCAGCACAATTCACTATTGCATGGTCATGGAAACAACCCAAGTGCCCGTCAATTCATGAGTGGATAACTAAAATGTGGTATATGCTCACAATGGAATATTACTCAATTCTAAGAAACGACAGTGAGCTAACACCGTTTATGCTATCCTGGATTAAGCTTAAGCCAGTTATACAAAGTGAGGCGACACAAGATCGGGAAAATGGGCTCCACATCTACTCGCCATCAAATTGGTACTGACTGATTAAAACTGGTGTTCAAATGGTGGTAGTGTTCACCAGGGTTTCGGGGGGGGGCAAGACCCACATCAAAGGGATATGATGAGCATTGTTGGGGGGAAGGGCATACCTCTAACCCTTCTTAGGGAGAGGCAAAGTTATACAATGTATCCAAAATGTAAAAAAAAAAAATCTTTTGTCGGATGGAGGGCAGGCGGGAGGGAGAAGGAAGTGTAGAATTACATAATGTGTGCCATGTGTGCCACCTGGGGATTGGACTCGCTTTAAGCTCTGGCATGTGGGGGGAGGGGTGGTAGGGGCAATGTATGTAACCCTAACAATATTTGTACCCCCATTTATGATGAAATAAAAGGAAAAAATTAAAGAGAATATGGAAGATTTACACTTCAAATGAATACATGAAATTTTTTTTTTACTATTAAATAAAGTTTCAATATTCTACAAGTTATCTACAGAAACCAATATGTCTACATAGGGTACACTGGTAACCTAAACTCTGCCATGTGTTTCCCAGTCTTGAGTAATTCTAAAGTCATATTATTCCTGATGAGCTTGCTACATTGCCTCCTGTTTAAATGGAAATTCAAAATTCCAAATTAGCCTTCATCTAATCCTGGGAGAGAAATAGAACATGAATGGAAGAATTAATGGAAACTGAATAAAATCTAATCTTTTTCCATAGTAATATACCAATGTTGGGCTCTTAGTTTTGACAAATATAACACAGTAATATAATCTGAAACTTGGTGGGTGTGGGTTATACAGAAATTTCCTGTAGTTGCAAGTTTTCTGTGAATTGAAAATTAATACAAAAGAAAAGTTTATTTTTTACAATGATAAATTATTTCATGCAAACACCTTTTTAAATTGAAGTAGCTTGAGAAAAATATACTACGTTGAGCCTGACATATAGACTCCATCAAACTAATATTGAAAGCATTCTACTGGTTTTTTCTCAGTCTTATTTTTTATTTAGTTTAAAAATTAGTTTTGCAAATGTATAGAGTCAGCAAATATTTATTGTTTACCTACTATGTACAGTGACATGGAGTATACATTAATAAATTAAGTACAGATAATTTTCTAGAAAGAAATACACATAGGTACATAAATAATTATGATTTAATAAAAGAATTATGTTTTTTACAAGAGGAGTTTAAAGTGTTACTAGAATTTATAAGAGATAAAATGTATTTTCAAATATTGAATTAAGCAAAGTTTTAAGGAGGAAGTGTCATTTGAATTCGATCTTGAGTGATCACTTGTTTGGGACAAGTATTGATTAGGGAAAGAACATAAAAAAGAATATACTACATAAAGTCAATAGGGTAGACAGAATTTAGGGGACATAAAATATTATAGTGAAAAATAAAGATAGAAAGATAACTTACCAACATTTTGCAGAGCACGTTAAAGACCAGGTTGTGTTATACTCAATTTTGCAGGGTTTTGACATAGGAAGTAATATCAAGATACTAACTTCAAAATATTGCATTTTTCTAGAAACTGTATCTTTTTTAATACAGGATCAGAGAAGGTTTTGATAACTTTTTATTTAGTAGGATGAATTAGAACCCACCAGGAAACAGATCCTGGAGAACAGAGCAAGCTAACAGCTTGGAGGGTTTAGTGTAAAAGCAGTTAGGTCACCAAAAGGAAATGTTTACATATACCAAGTGGTGACATGGGAAAGCCATTATTTCCAAGGTCAGAAAGTAACAGATACAGGACAACAGAGTGTGAGGACATGGAAGCCAGGAAAGGGAATCTTTTATAGAAAAACACATGGCCAGCATAAGGAAAACAGATATTAGAGTCCAAGCTATATGTACTCATATTTAGGACAGAAATCCAAATTTGCAAAGAAAGAGGATTAATAGGAGCATTATTTAGCTATTGTCTAGAAAGGACAATGTGGAAAGTTAATTATCATAATTAAAGTCCCATCCAAATCCACCAACAACCCCATTCACCACCTGCCAATATTAAAGAAGCTTCTAATCTGCCCCTCTATGTAAGACATTCATGATTTAGCAGGAGACACTTATGCTATTGAAAAGGCTCTTAGAAGAATGCGAAAGCATTGGCCAAGTGAAGATGTTCAATAGGAATTTACACTTGGTACTCTCAGTACCAAGGAGAAGAACTGAGCCTTGGGTTGAGAAATGTTGGGTGGTACCAGTATGAAAACCAAGGCCCCAAAGATGACCAGTAATAGACAACTTAAGCCTAGCTAAATGAAACCACACATGGATGCCTGTGTGCATGAGAAAGTATACTAGAGGAGAGGGGTTAGGTGCCTTGTTTTCTCTACTTCTGTTGATCTCTCAAACTTAGACAACCTAAACATTCCTCTAGGTATGTGCCAGAAAGGTTAAATGCTCCATATTCATCTAATGACTAATGGTTCAAATGGAAAGTCCATCATAAATCCCTGAACTCTAATAAGTCTGGTTCTGAGTCATATTAAATCCCAAATGACCAATGGGGGTGGCCACAGTTGCAGGAGGTACTGCTTCTGGAACAGTAACCAACACAGAGATAGGGTATCGGAGATATCACAGATATACTTACCAAAGCCAAGTTATTCATCTGACACCAAGTCCTAAACAAGGCATAACACAAATTTTCCAAATTGTAGAATACTTTTTTATTTTATCAGATTGTTTTTCAAGTCTAATATGACTGAACAAGATGCATTGAGAGACTCACATAGAAAATACAATATGTAATCATTTATTTAGAATAATGGACCATATCAGTGATATTTCCATACCTTATTGTCTGAGACAGAATCACTCAGATGTGGAATACTTTACAGGTAAAGTCTGTGCTCATAAAGTTAATGGAGTTCATATCTGCTGAACCTCTAAGGGAGGACAAGGAAACTAAGAAACGTTAATTGGCAATGATGTACCCAGTAATATGCTTGCTATTTTATGTAAATTAATTTATCCTGTGAAAACAGTAGCAAAATAATATATACTTTACATCATGTATGTGGATGTTAGCATTCTTTAATTTGCGTTATCTTTTAAAGGGGTCTAGATGAATAAATAAGCTTATTGGTAAGTAGTATTTATTACTTATTTATTGTTCAATATTTATATTATTGAACAATAATATTTTCTAGAACCAAAGTCATATAAATAAAGAGGAACTTTGATGATGATGAGAGAAACTATACTTTAAATAAATAGATAAAAGAATATAAAATATACATTAGTTTTCCTAGTAGACTGTGATTTAATCACCTCTTTAAAAATCACCTATTATCTTCCTGTAAATTGAATGTTCTCTAATGACATTTTAATATACTCAATTCCCCAGCCTCTTTGAGCATTCTACATCCATTTCTAGATTAGGTGTTTACCATCTTCAAACCATTTATTCCATCATCATTAAACATGGAAGTAAGAGAGGTGTTGGTTATTTATCTTTAAAAATATTCAAACTGATCATTTATAGTAAAATATAGCTTAAACTTTATGGACAAGTTAATAAATTAGAAAAAAATGACAAGACAAAATTCAGGTGATTAACAATTCTGCCTTAATTTTCTAGAAATCAACAAAATAACATAAATTCTTTTGACAAAGATGTAAATAACATAAGTCATTTTGGTGGAATCTAAAAATACAGAACAAATATGAATATGATTTTTCTTAGAAATGCAGAAAAGCTAGCTGTTATTTTCCTGAATGGGCTAAAGGAAAAAAATACTGTTTTTTGCTCTAATATAGGAATGGATACTTACTTGGAGCATATACTTTTCTAAGCTCTATTCTTGTGCAGACTCTTAGAGATCCTAAAAATCTCTGAAGGCCTTTTAGTGTTATCCTATTAGGTAAAGTTCTTTCTAAGAAATAGAGAAAAAGTTCTTTGATTACGAGAAAAAAAAAAAAGATTCTTTCATTATCATGCCATTCTAAATTAACACAGTATGCAATTTAAAAATAAAACAGTTAGAGTGTCAAAAAAGTAATAGCATATTAGTTGTTTGTTTTGCATATTAAAGGGTTTTAGGTTGGTACAAAAGTAATTGCAGTTATAGCATTGTTGAAATTTGCCATTTGATATTAGAATACATTTGTAAATAAATGTGGTTGTGTTATACATTATTTTAATGTGAATTTCTCACTTTATGCTTTTTTGCTAATGACTTATTACTTGCTGTTTATTATATATTTATTTTAGACTATGGAAACAATGTTAGACAAAAAGAAAATTCAAGCTACTTTTTATTTATTTCATCATATTATGGGGGGTCTAAATATTGTTAAGGTTACATATATTGCCCTTGCCACCTCCCCACCCCACCCCACCCCCGCCGAGTCAGAGCTTCAAGCATGTCCATCCTCCAGATGGTGCGCATAGCACTCATTATGTAATAATCATCCATCCCTTCCTCCCCCCTCTGACCTGCCCACAATCCAATAAAAGTTTTGTGTGGTTTTTTGGACATTTTGGTTTCATTTTATATCTATGCATCTTCCTAAGAAGGGTTAGAGGTATGCCCTTCCCCTCTGAAATGCTCACCACATCCCAAAGATGTTGGTCTACAGCCCCCCACCGAATCCCTGGTGAACACTACAACCATTTGAGCACCATAGTTTTAATCAGTCAGTACCAATTTGATGGCGAGTACATGTGGAGCCCATTTTCCTGACCTTGTGTCACCTCACTTTGGATAATGGGCTTAAGCTTAATCCAGGATAGAACAAGCAGTGCTAGCTCGCTGTCATTTCTTAGAATTGAGTAATATTTCATTGTGAACATATACTAAATTTTAATTTTCCACTCCTGAATTGACGGGCACTTGGGTTGTTTCCATGTCCTTGCAATAGTGAATTGTGCTGCCATAAACATTCGGGTGCAGATGTATTTATAATAGAATGTCTTATGCTCTTTTGGGTAGATGCATAACAATGCTATTGTTGGGTTGGATGGTATTTCTATTTTTAACTGTTTGAGGTATCTCCCAATTCTTTTCCACAAAAGTTGCACTAATTTGCAGTCCCACCAGCAATGTAAGAGTGTTCCTATCTCTCCACATCCTCGCCAGCATTGTTGTTTGGGGATTTCTTGATATAGGCCATTCTCACTGGGGTTAGGTGATATCTCATTGTGATTTTGATGTACATTTCTCTATTGATTAGAGATGTTCAGCATTTTTTTATATGTTTGCAGGCCATTAGTCTGTCTTCTTTGGAGAAGTTTCTGTTCATTTCCAATGCCCATTTCTTGACGGGGTTGTTTGATTTTTTTCTTGTTAATTCTTCTGAGTTCTAGATAGATTCTTGTTATTAGATCCTTATCAGAAGTGTAGGGAGCAAATATTTTCTCCCATTCTGTGGGTTGTCTGTTTGCTCTAATGATAGTTTCCTTGTATGTGCAGAAACTTTTTAATTTGATCAGATCCCATTTGTTTATTTTTGATGCTGCAGTGATTGACTTGGGGGTTTTCCTCAAAACTTCTTTGCCTAGGCCAATGTCTGATAGAAAAAATAATTCTTCACTTTGTATGGAAGCAGAAAAAACCTTGTATAGCCAAAGCAATCTCAAGTAAAAAGAACAAATTTGGAGGCATCAGTCTTCCTGACTTCAAGCTGTACTATAAAGCAATAATAGTTAAATCAGCCTGGTAATGGCATAAGAACAGAAGCATTGATATCTGGAATAGATCTGAGATCCAGAGATGAAACCATCAGCATATGGTAACCTAATCTTTGATAAAGCAGATAAAAATATACAATGGGGAAAAGAATCTCTCTTCAACTAATGGTGCTGGGAAAACTGGATAGCTACATGCAGAAGATTGAATCAGGATACCTACCTCTCACCTCTCATAAAAATTCACTCAAGATGTATAACAGATTTAAACCTAAGGCATGAAACCTTAAGAATCAAGCTATTCTGTTACTTGAGTTCAAAATGGGTCATAAAGCAGCAAAAACAACTTGCAACATCAACACACATTTGGCCCAGAACTGCCAACAAACATACAGTTTGTGGTGGTTCAAGAAGTTTTGCAAAGGAGATGAGAGCCTTGAAGATAGGGGGAGCAGTTGCTGGCCATCAGAAGTTGACAATGACCAATTGAGAGCAATGTTCAAAGCTGATCCTCTTATAACTCTACAAGAAGTTGCCAAAGAACTCAACATTATAAAAGACAATTCACAATTGCAAAGATGTGGAAACAACCGAAGTGCCCATCATTACATGAATGGGTTAATAAAATGTGGTATATGTATAACATGGAGTACTACGCAGCCATAAAAAATATTGAACTAATATCTCTTGTATTAATCTGGATGGATCTGGAGACCATTCTGAGTGAAGTAACACAAGAATGTGAAAACAAACACCACACATTCTCACTACTAGATTGGAATTAATCTATCAACACCTATATGCACATATAGAAATAACATTCATCAGAAATTAAGCAGGTGATGAGGAGAAAGGGATGCATAAAATCATACCTAATGGGTGAAATGCACACTATCTGGGGTATAGCCAAGATAGAAAAGCAATTTATGTAACCAAATTGGTTGTACCCCTGTAATATTCTGAAATTAGAAAAACAATAATAGACCAAAAAAAAGTTAGTCATAAGTGTATAGTTTTATTGCTGAATTCTCTATTTTGTTCTATTGGTCTATGTGTCTACTTTTATACCAGCCCCATGCTGTTTTGGTTACTATAGCCTTGCTTTTCTAGGTAAGATCATATTGTCAATAAATAAGGATGGTTTGACCTCCTGTTCCCTGATATGGATGCCCTTTATTTTTTTCCCTTGCCTGATTGTTTTGGCTAAGACTTCCAGTACTATGTTGAATAGAAGTGATGATAGTGGACACTCTTGTCTGGTTCTGGTTCTTAGGGGGAATGCTTTCAGCTTTCCCCACCCAGTATGACATTGGCCGTGGGTTTGTCACATATGGCTTTTATTATTTTGATTTATGTTCCTTCTATGCCTAGTTTGTTGAGAGTTTTTATCATGAAGGAATGTTGGATTTTATCAAATACTTTTTCTGCATCTATTTAGATGATCATACAGTCATTGTTTTCACTTCTTTTTATGTGGTGAGTCACATTTATTGATTTGAATATATTGAACCATCCTTGCATCCTGAGATGAATCCCACTTGATGGATTTTCATGGTGGATTTTCTTTTTTCATGTGCTGTGGAATTTGGTTTGCTTGTATTATGTTCAGAATTTTTGCATGTATGTCCATGAGGGATATTGATCTGTAATTTTTTTCTTTATTTCTTTGTTTTTAAATGTGTCCTTTTCTGACTTTGATATCAGAGTGATACTGTCTTCATAAAATGAGTTATGGAGGATTCCATCTTTCTCTATGTTGTGAAACAGTTTCAGTAAAATGGGTGCCAATTTTTCTTTGTAATTCTGGTAGAAATCAGCTGTGGATTCATCTTATCTGGGTTTTTTTTGTTAGAAGAGTTATTTCTACTGTTTCAATCTCATCACTCATTATTGTTCTGTTCAGAATTTATACTTCTTCCTGATTTGAGCTTGGGAGGCCACGTGTTTCCAAAAATTTATCCATTTTCCTCTAGATTATCTAGTTTGGGTGTGTAGAGGTTTCCACAGTAGTTGTGGATGATATTTTGTATTCCTCTGGTATCAGTTGTAATATCTCCTTTTCATCTGATTAAGCTTATTTTTTTTTCTATTTCTGGTTAATCTATATAGAGGCCTATAAATTTTATTTATATTTTCAAAGAAGAAACTTTGTTTCATTGATCCTTTTATTATTTTTTTGGTTTCCTTTTAATTTAGTTTTTATATGAGCTTTGTTATTTTTTTTCCTGCTAGCTTTGTGTTTTGTTTGTTCTTCTTTGAGTCCTGACATTAGGTTGTTAATTTGTGATCTATCTTTTTGATGTAAGCATTTAAGTCTTTAAAATCCCCTCTTAACACTGCTTTTGCTGTATCCCATAGATTTTGGATGCATGTGTCATGATTGTCCCTCAAGTTGAAAAAATCTTTTTATTTCCATCTTAATTTCATCATTGACCCAAGGATCATTCAGCACCAGGTTGTTTAATTTCCATGACTTTTTGCAGATTTTAGAGTGACTCTTAGAGTTGATTTTTAGCTTTATTCCACTATGATCTAAAAAGATACATGGAATAATTTCAATTTTTTTGAAATTGCTAAGACTTGTTTTTTGAGCTAACATATGATCTACATTGGAAAATGTCCCATATGCTGATGAGAAGAATATATATTCTGCAGTTTGGGGGTAGAATATTCTGTAGTTGTCTGTTGGGTCTATGTTTTCTAGCATCCTATTTAAGTTCAGTGTTTCTTTGTTGTTCTTCTGCCTTGATGATCTGTTCAGTTCTGTCAGTGGGGCATTGAAGTCCTCAAAAATTATGTTATTGTTTATTTCTTTGCTTAGGTCTAATAGTATTAGATTTATGAATCTGGAAGCTTCTGTGTTAAGTGCATATATATTCTAGGATTCTTGTATCTTCTTGTTCCCTTTGTCATTGTATAATGACTATCTTTGTCTTTTTTTCTTACCATTGTTGATTTAAGTCAATTTTATCTGATACAAGAATAGATACTCCTGCTCACTTTTGGTTTCCATTCACATGGGAAAATATTTCCATCCCTTTACCTTGAGTCTATGAATATTCTTGTGAGTTAGATGGGTTTCTTGGAGACAACAGATACTTGTGGTGTGTTTTTTCATCTATTCAGCCAGTCTTTATCTTTTAAATGGAGAATTAAGACAGTTTACATTCAATGTTAGTATTGATGTGTCAGATACTATTGTGTTCATCATGTTGAATGATACCTAGTTGCTTTGTGGTTTGACTGGTCTCTGCACATGTAGGGTGTGGCATCCAGGATGCCTGTGTAGGATGGCATGAATCTGTGGCATGCAGACCACCCAGATCCAAAGGGGGCAGCTGCACTGGCTTTCATCCAAGTCACCCATAGTATCCTGCTCTTTTCAGGGCTCCCAGCAGTGGCAGTGGCAGGGATGCTTGTTACTTGCCCACAGGGTGCATGCAAGTGCCAGGATTCCCTGCTCCCTTCTCACCTGGCAAGAGGGAGGCAGCAGTCACAGATCGAACCCCTGGACAAAAGTAGTATTCCAGGGTTGGAACGTTACAATGGTGCCAACTGCAGCACTGAGGGCTTGCAAGCCAGCCATCCCTTCTCTCAAGAATATCCACACTCAATATTGGCATGGGCATTGAAATTTTTTTTATGAAATGTATTGCATGGTCTTAGAAAATAAGCATTGCAGTGGTAACTATGAGAAACTGAGAATTAATGAATCTTCTCTCATTTTCTGTATACCTTATTAGCCTTCTGAGTTTTTATTACATATATAACCCTAGGTAGAAGGAGGGACCACTCCAAGTCCAAGTTTGAAGTTCTTACCATATTGATAAGTATAATTGCATAGTCAGATTTAATTTGACTTATAAAAAAATAAACTGATCTGACATTTCTGAACTCAGATGTAGTGATTGAAAAATTCATACCTGACATATAAATGGAACAATTACTAAGATTATTAAAATTTTTATGTGTCAGATAATGATACCTTAGAGTAAAAACCATAGAATTATAGCTAACTGGTTTTAAAAAAATACAGCCATGATGTCAGAGGGACCTAGTGCAAAAAAGTGAGTGTGAACTCTCAAAAACTCACTGGTAACTTGATATCAGTAGACCATTATGAGTCTGAGTTTGCCAGAATATGTCAAAATGCTTTAAAACCCTTGAGAAGACATAGGGTTACCAGGGAAAAGAATTTTCAGAAAGAAGGAAAGTATTAATGTTTCCTTGCTAGAATTTTTGACAAGATTAATTTCTGTGCAATTTCTTATAAAGCAAGGAGTTTAAAAATGATCTTTCACTCTCCTGTTACAGGTTATGGATCTAAACAACTTGAATCATCTCCTAGGGGCACACAAAACTTAGTCTTGACTCATTCTAATGTAAAGATGCCCGTATTTCCCTAACTCTGGACTTACCACCAAATTTTGGATAATTGGCAGAGAAAGTTGTTTTGTCTATTTAAAACAATGTGACTAAGTACTCCAAATAGGTATGTGATTTAGGAATAAAATGGCTAACAAAAGAGAATAATGAATTGAGTATTAAATGAGGCATACAATGGTGTTGCTGCAGCAATAATGATTCTATGGGGCTACGAAATGATCACATCTGATAGAATATCTAATTTTCTCAGACTTTGTGGCCATTCATATACTCACAGAGCTAATACTATTTTATTGGCTATGGCAAAAAGCTGAGTATATTGGAATAACTTCCTGGAATTTCTCCAAAGTAAGTAATTCTTCAGGTCAAATATTTGACTCCATAGGTGCTGCTCACGAGAACATTAGACTCAGGAATTATGCCTCTAGGGAGTTAAGATCAGTATGTGTGCAGGGTAGGTTGAGTGGCATGCTCTGCTCCAAGCTCAGTCAGACAGCAGACAGCACTGCATTCTGCTCCTGACTTCTGCCCACTACTAAAGCTGTTTTAAAAAAACACACACACACAGAAGAGGAAAAAGTAATTGATTGCCTCTACAATGAGGGCAATCATACACAGATAGATCAATTTCAGAAGTACCAGACCAAGTCTTGCCAGCTGAGGTCTTATTATAACAGTCCAGTGCAAAGTCTTAACTACTTGTCAAGTTTTTGAGAGGCCAGGTCAGAGCACCTTTCTATGTACCTCCTAAAACTTTGCTGCTCACTGTGTCACCCAGCAACATGAGCAAGGCTAGGAGATTGCTAGAAATGCAGCAGATCTCGAAAAGTACCCAGCATGTATTGAAACAGAATCTGAATTCTAATAAAAATCCCTAGTTTATTCATATGTACATTAAAATTTGAGAATCAATGCCTTAAATTCTGCCTTTCAGAGTAAGATAACCAGCACATCATCCTAAATATTAAAGTCCTTCAACCATTTATGGATATTACTGCCCAATGTTCAAGGGACCTGAAGTAAGAGAACAGACTAGATAGTAGACTGTTCAAATATAAAGACAATGCCAGTATTTTCCAGGGTAGCACTAGTCTATATTACGGAAATAGAGAAACTCAGAAATCTCAATGACTTAATACAATAGAAGCTTTTGGTTTGGGATTTTTGTTTTCTCTCACATATCTTTCAAGTCAATATAGGTCAGGTGATCTTCCTGAATGTTATAGCTTTACCATCTGGAACAAGTGGACTCTAAGGTCACTGTGTCAAGAGAAAAAGGAAGATTGATTTGCAGTCCCACTAACAGTGTAAGAGTGTTCCTATCTCCCCACATCCTCACCAGCATTTGTTGCTTGGGATTTTTTTGATAAAGGCCAATTTCACTGGGGATAGGTAACATCTCATTGCAGTTTTGATTTGCATTTCCCTAGTGATTAGACATGTTGAGCATTTTTTTATATGTTTGCTGGCCATTATTTTGTCTTCTCTGTGAAAAAGAATTTGGAGATACCTCAAAGAACTAAAAAATAGAAATACCATTTGATCCAGCAATAGCACTATTAGGCATCTACCCAAAGGAACAAAAGACATTCTACAATAAAGACATCTGCACTCGAATGTTTATGGCAGCACAATTCACTATTGCAAGGATGTGGAAACAACTCAAGTGCCTGTCAATCCAGCAGTGGATTAATAAAATAGTATATGTATACAATGGAATACTACTCAATTATAAAAAAAATGACAGTGATCTAGCACCTCTTATATTTTCCTGGATAGAGCTTGAGCCCATCCTCCGATTTGAGGTATCACAAGAATGTAAGAATAGGCACCACATGTACTCACCATCAAACTGGCACTAACTGATCAACACTAAGATGCTCACATGGTAGTAATATTTTTGGGGGGTAGGGGTGCGGAGTGGGTAAACTCACAACTAATGGACGCAGTGAGCATTGTAGGGGGTAAAGGGCACACCTCAAATCATGCTTTGGGTGTGGCAAAGTCATAACATGTAACCAAAATGTTTGTACCTACATAATATCCTGAAATAAAAATTAAAAAGAAGAAGATTGAAAGTGGCTCACTAGCTTTTCATTGCCTTAGACCAGAAATGACAAATATCACTCCTGTTTATGATTCATTGGCCAGAACTAGTTAAATAGTGAAGTGTGTGAATATTTAGTGAGTTCTGCTTCAATCTCCCTAAATGCTTTCATAATGATCACATTTTTTATTTTGTTCAAGTGTTCATATTTCTCCTATAGCAGCTCCGATTTATCAGAGGCCATCCGTTTGGGGAGTTCTTATTATTTCTCTCACTGGCTAGTAGATCTCTATTAGATGGCCTGTTATTTTAATTTATGTGATTACTAGGGCTCAGGTCCAGCTTCTGGTGTAGCTTAACTAGCGAGCCTCCAATGAATTATGTAAGTGCAAAGGCCCCTCTCTTGTGAGCTGGCAGGTATAAGCCATCAAGATGGCAATCTCCAGTTTTCACCAAGCAGAAAACTGTCGGTTCCTCCCAGCACCCCTGCCTCAGAAGACTGAACTCATACCATATTTTCACTTATCCTTAGCTCTTCATGTCCCATAAGGACTAGAAACACAAACACATTAATGTAAACCACCACCGCAGATAATTTGAGATCTCTGTAGGCCAGGATATCTATGGAATCTTCTGTGTTCCAATGCTCACTACCAGGGTTCTTGAATGCTATACCCCAGGCTCTTCTTTGCCAGAGCAATAAATTCCTGAATGAGATTTTTCTATTAGGAACAAGACAGAGACTGGCCTCACTTGCATTACCTCCTCGCTGGCAGCTGCTCAGCAACCTGAAGGTATCCAGGAATACAAGAGATCTAGGAAACATCCAAATTGTTATTTACCAGAATTTCCACTTTACAGAAGAGAAAACAGATTAAGGCATTTTGTGGTCTTTGACTAAGTTAATTAGGCAGTAAATTACAAAGGAGGGATTGGAACGAAGGTTAGATGGATCCAGCTTCCAAACTATTTGTGTCTAACAGGATCTACTGAGTCATATCAGCTTCAGTGTTAAGGGCAGGATAGTGGAAGAGGATAGATGTTGAGATCACAAAAGCAAAGAAATAAGAACTGTATATATGGTTGCCATAGGGTCAGAGATGGGAGAAGAGGGGTTAAGAAGGGTGAAGGGAAGTCCTACCACACAGATAACCTGTATTTCCTATCCTCAACTTTAGGTAGAGGGGTCAAATGGACAGGGGTCAGATTTCTTCCCATAGGAGGAAATATCTTCTTTGCAGAAATTGAAAATGGGCTGAGTGAGGCAAGATAGTACATGGCTGCTGAACTTGGTGGATGCCAGGTTGAGGGGTTCAACTGCTGTGTTGAACTCTTAATTGGTGTTCAATAGGTAATTTTTATTTGATTATCTACCTGGTAGACAGCGGAGAGTTATGTGAGGACAATGGCAAGGAAAGATATGAGCAGAATAAAGCAAAAAAATAAGAAGTGAGTCCATTTTGTCAGTGTTTAATTGCAAAGTAATTGCAAAGGATATTATAGATATCTCCCATTTCTGGAAGGGCTAACTGAAAGGACCAAGTGGCCCTGTAGGATGCATAGGTTAGCCCAGAAGCCTCAATTCAACTAGAAGCCTGCTTGTGTCTCCTCTTATACATCTCCTCTCTATCTGGGTCTACTTCCACCCAGGGCCATGACTACCCTAAAGTTTCATTTTGACCAGGAGAGCAGGATCTCAGCCAGGTATCAAGAAGATTATGAGAGAAACCTTGGCATGGTCAATACACCCATCAGTCCAGAAAGACTGCTCATGCTAATGACTATTACATATAGACTCGGTGAATCCAGTCAGACTCTAGGTTCAGAGACACAACTTGGCAAGGACACGCTGACCTACCAAGATGTGTTGAAGGCTCTAAGAGACCAAACATTCTGGTTACAAGGATGGCCTCGATACTCAGGGTGTTCCAGAATACTTACTGGCTCAACAAATCCTACCACACACATGCAAGGCAATTTAGAAACCACATCCGATCCTAAGATTGGTGACCCAAGACAGACTGATAAAACACATTATACTGCCATCTTGGACCCACTGACCTCTGCTCTTTCCCCCTGTCCTTTCCCTGGCACCCAGGAAACTATCTGTCCGTACTATCTTGGATGCCTTTGGCAATAAGTAGAGGGCAGAGAAGGCTGAGATGGCTCAGAGATCCTAGTTCAAGGCCAAAGTGTACTCAAATTTCAGTTTGGTGTGGTTTTCCCATAAACACATCAGGCTACAAATACAAATGCACTTGTAAGAACTACAGTAAATCTTGACAAGGACATGTGGCAAAAAGCAGTGACTATTTTTGAGATTCTCCTCACTACTTGGGGTTGTGCACAGTCTGCCATAGGACCAAATCTTCTTAGACATTCTCTAACCTGTCTTTGTCTATGTCAAATATACACTTTTCTCTCAATAGTATTATCATTATATTGCTTCAGTGTTATATTTGAACTTTTTTTAAGAATATAGAAAATGAACAAAATATGCTAATATATTAGCGATAACTATTAAATATGCTCAATTTACATATTTTATACCACGTAAAAATTATTCAAGTTACAACTGGAAGATGAGAAAGAGAGAGAATAGGAAAGAAACTCTTGGTATAGAAGGTAGCTTAAACAAACAAAAACAAACAGAAGAGCCTTTTTAAGGGATAAATGCCTTTGCAGAAAGCAGTGAGGCCAATAATTGAGTGTTTCATTCATTAATTAGTTTATTTATAAATGTATTCATCCTTTATTAAGTAACTACTTATTAGATTCCCTTTTGCTCTCCTCAGACCGAGTTAAGCACCAAGAAGATAATGATGAATACCAGAGAAGAAATTGAAAATGGGCTGAGTGAGGCAAGATAGTACATGGCTGCTGAACTTGGTGGATGCCAGGTTGAGGGGTTCAACTGCTGTGTTAAACTCTTAATTGGTGTTCAATAGGTAATTTTTATTTGATTATCTACCTGGTAGACAGCGGAGAGTTATGTGAGGACAATGGCAAGGAAAGATATGAGCAGAATAAAGCAAAAAAATAAGAAGTGAGTCCATTTTGTCAGTGTTTAATTGCAAAGTAATTGCAAAGGATATTATAGAAATGAGAGAATAGCATTCTAAACATGGAAGAATGAAATGAACTCTTAATAGTCATTTCAGATAAAAATATATTCCTAAAGTTATATTTCTCTACAACTATTATAAACAAGCAACTAAATAAATCAGCTCATGTTTAACAAATAAGTATCTTTCAAAATACAGATTTCATTTTTAACTTGGCAAAGCAGTTTCACAGCTGTCAATGAATAACTCAGGAAAATCTCACCAACAAAAGATTCGTTACATGGAAAAGAGAAATTCCAAAGAAATAATGGAAGGCTTACTTAGGGAAACAAATATTAAATAATAATTTTCAGTACATTTAAATACATATTTAGATATCTCAGCTGCATTTTTTTCTGCACAAATGAAATGACGGGTTTGAAGATTTTTATAAGGAGTTTATGGAGATGCTCACTATTAAATAAGTAAATACACAGATAGATGGTAAACTCCTATGCTGCTGTTGTTAATGAAAAAAGTAAGCAAAGAAAAACCAATAGACAATATTTCTTACTCATCAAAAATGTATGGGAAATAACATTTTCCAAGTTTGTGCAGACATTTGATCATTATAATCATTAAACTGTAAGATCTTTGGGAAAAGCAACTGCATTTTTTCCTTAGTCTATGCAATACTCCATAGCAGTTGTTAATATTATAGATTCTACAGCCATATTGCCTAATTTCAAATTCTGATTCTGCCAGTTGCTAGTTATATGACTTAGTTCTCTGTGCTTCAGTTTCTCATCTGTAAAATGAGATTGCTGACCATAGTACTCATGTCCAAGAGTTATGTGAGGCAGCTTCACTATGCACTAGTAACCACCTTGTCTGAGTCTGGTGAGATAGAATACCCATGCACACATGGGTTACATGAAGTGGGTTTATTACTTACAGATAGACATCAAGGAACAACAGAAGACTAGATGTGTCAAAGTACCAGCCCACCAAGTTTTTATTAGATGTGGTTGTGACATTTGGGCACCTTAGACCAGCTAAGTGAAAACAGGGCCCCTGTGGCTCCCTCCCATGCCGTGGGTGCCAGATCCTCACTTGGTAAGCCAGGACTCAGGTTCTGTTGGTGTACACTGTGATGTAAGAAATGCTAGTGTAGTTTACCACTGCCAGGACAAGAGGGTTGCTGTGATCTGTGACAGAATGATGTCTGGGGCAGCATATCCAAAACTTTGTCAGAATATCTGCAGTGGCCACAGCTTAGGAGAGACTAATGAAGGCATTATGCTTCTAGGCCTCAGCTGTCACATCCTTGTGGAAAAAACAGATTGACAGGATAGTGCCCCAGCCCCACCCACCCAGGAGTCCTAGGTGTTCCCCACTTATCAGATAGGATTGGGCTGAGTTTGTGCAGTGACCCAGTCTGTCTCTCCCAGTCTCGAGCCTGCTGCCTCTGCTGGCACCCATTGCCCTGTTGCTTGACCCAGGACTTTAGCCTTCTAGTCCAGGAAGGGAGGTCATGTGCTGTACTTGTCCACTCAAAGGGAAGCATCAGATGTCTCTGGAGCCACTAGAGGGAACCACTACCCTGACTTGGTCCTGTCCCTCACCTCTTTGGGATCTCATAAAAGGGAGGCACCTGGGGGAAGCATAATGTCCAAATTAGGGGGTTCTGTCTGGGGTATTGTAATGGCCTGAACCGCAAACCACCTCCAGGATGTGCACTCTAAGGAGAAAAAGGAAAAAAGAACAGTTGGGAGCACAGAGATGGAGATTGTACAATCATACTCTAGTCAGGTGGTTGCCTGGTCCATCTCTAACCCCACCAAGCTCAGTGCTCTCCAACATGCACTGTGGTGCTGTGTTTTCCTTGCATTGGAGTGCAGTGTTTAGTGTCCACACTACTCTGGTCAGACAGGGGTGCCACCCCATTAGCAGGCCGTCTTGATGTTCTGTTTTCAGTTGCTTTGTGGGGCTGCTGTTCCACAGTTCAATAGTTATACGGGCCTGTAGATGATAGGGTGCATAATGTTGTGTGAGAGTGCGCTCATTGCCTTGTTGCTTTGGCAATGAAGGATGTTCCTCAGTCAGAGTGAAGTCCTACAGGGTATCCAAAAACATGACATAAATATCTCTCAATGGCAGCTATGCTAGTCCTCGCACCCACATGTGTGACATATATTTGTCCCTTCCAGGCATAAGTTTTTATCATAGTCTTTATCCCCACATATTGAATCCTTTAATAGTCCAGTCACTCAGTTGACATTCTCCTGACCCTATGTCTTGGCTATTGGTCTCTACCCATGAGTTGATGAAAATATAGCAAGATATGGTGGTAGGGGCCACCTGCATGTCCATCATCACTGCATGAAGTTTGGTTTGGGCCCATGAAGTGTAATATTCATGTACAGTCTGAGTTATAACATGGCCATCCACTGACCAGATGGTGGCTGCAGCCCAGGGAACCCCGTCTGCTTGTTTTGCAGAGTCATCGGTATACCATGCTACACTGTCAGTATGAATAGCTCTGAGTCTTGAGTTCCGGGTAGCCCTGGGAGGAACCAAAACTCCTCTGTGGGTCACTTGGTCCCTTCTCGTAAGCTAGCCATTTGTTCACGGAGCCTACCAGTCCCTTGGGATCCTGTCTAGACTTGATCTTAACTGTCCCATTGTCATTTGATAATTGAGCTCTGTGGAGCCTGTCCAACTATGGCAGTGGGGTTTGTGAGGACCAAATGAAAATGGGCAGTTTAGATCACAGTGTCATGCATGCCACTCTGTGTGTAAGATACTTTCTTTCTACTAGCACCCAATAGCAAGCAAGCAGTTACCATTCAAAAGGGGATATATCTGGTGGATGCCTCAGGCAAATTATGAGTCCAAAATCCAAGAGGCTGGTATATCTGGTGGCAGTTTTCTGTTGCCACAGAATCTGAGCAGCATGCACGGAGGTTGTAGACTCCTGAAATTCCATCAGGTTAGCAGACTAAAGTTTTTAAAGATGGTGCCTGGGCCGTGACTTGTTGAATGGCTTCTAAGAACTGCTGCTGCAAAGGGCCCCATTTAAAGTTGGCAGCTTTGTTGGTCAACTTCTCTAACGGGGTCAAAAAGACATCCAGGTGGAGTACATATTATCTCTAGTACCAAAGAGGCCTACCAGTTGTTGGGCCTCCTTTCATTAGTGAGTACTGACAGGGTCAAAAATTATTACTCGAATGCATCTGGGATACCTCTTTGGCTTCCTACCCAAGTAGCCATAACATTCAACCTGTGACAGTTCACTGTTAGTTTCTGAAATGCCTTCCCCAAATACATTTCGACTGGGTGGGTACGTTGTGACAAGGTGAGTTGTAACATTTTTATCTGTGGCAAGTTTTAAATTAGCCAAGCATTGTCCTTTTCTCCACTTACTGTGCTGTGCTGCTGTTTTTGTTCAATAATCCGTTGGAGCTTGAAGTCTTAGCTATGAAGGTGTACACCCCTCAGGCGGCAGTAATGTTCTGTGTCACAAGCAGCCAAAATGTCAATGCCTGTAATGCACTCAGAGGTGGGAACCAGTCATTGGCACCTGAAGTGGCCCACAGGGCTTCACCAAAAAGCAGATAAGCACCATAAGCAGGTTAGCACCATGGGTCATCACATTTGTCCCCCAAACCTCCTCCCGTCATTTGTTTAATTTTTCCCCTAAGAGCACCTGGAAATGTTGTCATGTGGTCTCCAGTACCCAATCCCCCCAAAAAAGTATAAATTCCCTTTCCTTTTCCTTTCATCTTGATAGGAATATAGGGTCATATGCCTTTGGTGAGGACCTAGAGACCTTGGCGCCATTCCCAACTGTTCCTTTCAGCCTGAGACACTTGGATCTGCAATGTCCCTTTGTCGAACAAAGACATCAACCAGGCTACAGAAGACTTCCTTGGCTTTCCTTTGTAACTATTCTTTAAATAGTGAGACTCCCTTTCTGTGAAGATCTGTACCCCTAGTGTTGATCCCCTGTCAGGTGCCTCAGGGTCCATCTGAATACACACTTCCCACTCAGTGCCCAGCAGCAGGGAATGGTGTACTGCTCCACTCACATGCCTTTCTCTGCCTCAGTCCACACAGTCAGCTCATTCACATCCTGTGTGTGTGGGGGGGTGACTTTCCTTATGTTCCATTTACCACCCTTTCTTCCCCATAGAACATCTGGCTGCATGTCTAGCTCCTACATCCCTAGACTGACATTTCTACCCTAGGCTAGGTACTGGGGGTATTACCCGTCCTGATTTGCCGGTAAGCCGTGGTTCTGTCAGACTGGACACTGCTTGCGAAGCCAATTTGTGAAGTGGGCTCACTGTGCACTGGTTACCTACTTGTCTGAGTTCAGTGAAACTGAACATTTGCACACACGAGTTCATGAAGCAGGTTTTTCATACAAAGGCAGCAAGGGAAAACAGAAGCCTATGATTCAATGGGAGGCATGTCTACCAAGGCTCAGGTAAACTTCTGGGGTACATGGAGTCTCATGTGTGTGTGTCTCACTGCACCACAGCTGAGAAACTCTGAAAAGAGGACCCCCCCCAACCCTGGGCTTTGTAGCCCAGGATGCCACTTGATATGTTGTGCTAAAGTGTTGAAGGATATCCTGCTTCTAGGGGAGACTGGGACAGAGTCCAGGCTATTCCAGCCAGCCACTCTTTGTCTCAGGATGTTGGATTCCCAGCCCATTCTGTATCTATTCTTGAGAACTACAAGTGAGAAAGGAGGGAGAACTGAGTTGGTCCAAGCCCACCCAAAGAACTGTCTTGAGGGTTGTAGGAAGGAATAAATATAAAAGTTCTCAGCAGAGTACTTGGTAGTGTTAGATCTTACTACAAATGACCAACTTGTATATAACCCCACTCTGGAAACAGTATCAATGATCATTAAAAGAACAATAATAACAAGAAATCGAAATTCAAATGTGGAGACAAAGAACAGGAAAGAGGGAAAATGCAGAAAGGAGAAAAGAAAAGGGAGAAGATAGAATTTAGCTTTAAGTAAGTAAAATAAGAAAAAGAGAGACAAAGGATAATGTTCTTTCTAGGAAAGGAAAAAGTGATGGCAATATCAATGATATATTACATATATCCTGTTCTCCAGTCTTCTCTGTCAGAATTTATATAGGCAGATTATGACTATCTAGCACTTTAGATCCAATGCTCTAATTAAGCCAAAATTCAATATAGTTATTAGACTAAATGTATAATACAATTCACTGTGTAACTGACCACTAGCACTCAAATAAATCATTCTTTTCCCGAGCAGTCAGGTGGACAATTTAATGGTGATTACTAGGCATAGAATTTGCCAACAATCAATATAAAGGAAAGCTATTGTGTCTGAGCTATATCACACATTTTGAAAGATTGCTCATTTATTTTCTTCTTTCATCCTATTCAAGATATTGGTTAGAAATTCATTCATGCCATAAAATTCCACAGGGGAAAAGCCAGGTCATAAGGTTCCATAGCCAGGTGTCTTCAGTGACAGCTAAGGCACCACCCCCCCAAAAAAATCATGCAGTACAATAAATATACTATTGCAAGTTGGAATCATAAATTAGGATGGATTTGTATATTTCATTTTTTTAGTTCTCTGGTATAATAAGGATATTCTAGATATTTGTGCTTTTACTGATACTGAGATTTACCAACAATGGCAAAGAATGACTAGAAGCTTCAACTCATTATCTGTTAACTCTTGACCAATTTCAGGTATGAATTTGTAATTCCAAATGAATTCCTGAAGGCCTTTTCAGTGGAGTCTATTTATTAACCAAATCAGTTTCTAATCCCCACAGGAAAAAACAAAAAGACTCAACCAACCATTCTTCATAATATCAGCATAGGCTTTGTTCTTCATAATAACATTAGCACCTGTTACCTTATAAAAAATGAAAAACGCCTAAATATATTACACAAATACATGCAAAATTTCAAATATTGCAAAAAGAACATTTCGTGGTATGGGTATGAGTGATCTTGGAACAACTGCTGGAATCACAGGCAGAGCCACCGACACGTGAAGATTAAGCTGATTTAACCCAGTTAACAATTGAAGAAAAGAAAATCAACAAGGTGCTTCAAATGATAATGCTTTGAGTTTTAAAGTCTAAAAAATGGCTCTTGGAAAAATTGATGAAGCTCTAGTATAGTCTGTAAAATTGATTCTTTTCATGATTTTGCTGCAAAAGTTCAGTTTAGAATATTATGTGGTGTAGTCATACTATTATTTTTTCTAAATAAAATAGTAGTCTACATAAAAAATATAGTACTTAAGCCATTCTGTTTTAAAAAATGAATGATTAATTATAATTATAGCCCAGATTTTTAATGTCAGATAAAATTGCTTTTCTTACTAGTTTTATTTTTCAAGATAAAGCTTCAATCAACAACGACCCACACATCCCCACCCCACCAGCATGTATTATGGAATTTTGGCTTATTTTAGGTGATTAACTTTCATCTATTACTTTATGCTAAGTTACCTTGTATAACAAGGCCTTTGGTGTGTTTGTGTACATGTATCATGGTGTCTATGCTAATAATTCTGGTTAAAGCCCTGTCTTTACCTCCCTAATAAGTTGTTACATGTAATTCTGAATACAAGAGGATTTATCTGTAAGCTTCTAGAGGGATACAGAAATTCAACCAATTAGAGATTATCTAGTATTCTCCTTTCCAGAGAATACAGTAATGATTTCAGATAGGAAAACACAAAGAAAGCCTAAGCATCTCTTATCAGATCAAAAGTTGTTCTGTATTCAAGGAAAATGTATTTCTAAAACAAAATTTTCTGCCCTTAGCTCCTAATGTTTGAAGAATGCCAGGAAACTAATAAAAGTAATGTCATTATCTTTATTATCTGATACGCAAACAATAAGTTGAATTTTGAAGTTAGTGGACAAGACATGGAAAATTAACATTAGACCATTTAAATAATAACTATCTAAGCATACACTTGGAAATTATTGCATATATATCAGTGCTTGAACTCACGTTATTCAGCTTAAGTGTGAGTCTGGGACTTTTGAGGCTTTCTGGGTGAGTAACTATGACTAAAAGAAACGCTTTCTAATGGTCTTCATTTCCATACCATTATAGAATGTGTGTTTTAGCATCCTGTTTGGAATTGGAAAGTCTCTCTTTTGATCTTTATTGCAATGATAAACTCTGACTTATAGTTCTTAAAAAAGATCTGCCTCCTACTGTTATTTTTCAGATTGTAGTTGCTCCTCAGTACATCAGCATCTCATTTTTTCTAAACAGAATCACTCATTTTTCTGTGCCAGGCTTGCACACTCTGTGCAGAGCCCTGCTGTGTTCTCTGAGCCCATCCTTCCATCTGATTCTATTTGTCCATTAACAACAAAGATAAAATAGCCTCAAAGGTACTCAAAGCTTTAACAGTTTAAGGCCACATTGTCAACTCTGCTCCCTCTTGAGAGAACTCCTTGGAGTCTTTTAGGCTTGGCTTAAACACCTTAATAATTTATCAGAACTCTCAAAGAGACTGGGCTTTAAGGAAAATTTAAGATAGCTTGACTAATACTGTGTGAAGTACTTCACAGCCTACTTTGCTATAGGAGAGAAACAATAGACAATCAGCCAATCTTGAGTTTAAGGAAAGATGATGAATACAAAATTTTATTTATTCTTTCTGTCCAGTGTAAAAAAATTAGTGTTCAACACACACCCAACAAATTGATATTCTCTTCTTTTCAAAAGTAGCAGTAAGGACAGAACAAAAAACAGAACACAGAGAGAGGGAAATACAAATTATCATGGAAAGGGCACTCTGTTAGCGACATTTAGGGCTTATGTAAAATATGGGCGAAGAATTAAATTGTGTTCTTATATCAATTAGAATCCTTGGCAGGCAACTGAAGCCAGGACTGGCTCAAGACATTTATAGGATGAGTATAGGGTATAATATAGACTTAAAGAAAATGATTTTTAAAAATCAGCTCAAGTACTTTTGAAAAGGCATCTCTAGGAATCTGGAATCAGGAATTGATGAACAGTCTCTTTGAGGCACTTCCAACAGGATGGATCAGTTACAACCATGTTTATTCTTTTGGTTCTCAGTTCAGGAATCAAATTCTAGGGTGAGAAAATCTAGCTGGCTTAACTTGGATCATGGGCCCTTTGCCTGGAGAAGGGCCAGGCCCTTGATTAACAGTCCCCCTGCATCATATCTAATGGTATAGGGCACTGAAAGCAAGATCACTTCCCTTTTGTCAGTAGGAAATGATCCTCCCGCCTCAGCTCCCAAGTAGTTGGGACTACAGGTGTGTACCAAGATGCCTAGCTAATTTTTCTATTTTTAGTAGAGACAGGGTCTCATTCTTGCTCAAGCTGGTCTCAAACTCCTGAGCTCAAGCAATCCTCCGGCCTCGGCCCCCCAGAGTGTTAGGATTACAGGTATGAGCCACCGTGTCCAGCCCCTATTAAGCTTTCAGCTTTTATTTCAATGTTCTTGAAAGATTTTGTGCTGGAATACTATTTTTTTTTCTCAATATTTTACACAAACAGTAATATATGAATGAACTTGAATTACTCTGTGAAAATAAATCACTCAGAACATTGAAATAAAGACAAGAACACCGACATTGCTCTTACTTTTCTTAAATGTCTTGTAAAAGCAGCAAGGCCTTCAAGAACATTCAGATAAAACAGGAATAATAAATTGTCTTTAAAATAAACTGAAAAAGAGAAAGTGATGAATGCATGGAAAAATATCCTAATAGCTGTGCTCTACTCTGATTTATAGGCACCTATGGAAGACCAGACAATCCTAGGGTGACCTTCATGGCACATGTCTTCATATAATCCTCTCCCATTGAATGTGGATGGGGCTGTGGCTCAATTCAAAAAATAAAATATGATAAAGGTGATGAGATGTCACTCCCATCATTACATTATGTTTTATATATATAAAACATGTATAAATATAATATAGTTTATATATAATTATGATATAAATTATAAATATAAATATTTAATAGTTATACTATAGAAACTGTAGAATAATAATTGTGTCCTGTTCTAACCCACTAACTTTGGGGTAATTTGCTACACAGTAATAGAAAACTAAACAGCTCTGGTCTGCTGCAGTTTAGCTTGATTAATCTAATAAATTTTCCTTGAATTGACAAGAGAGTGCCAGATACTCCCAAAGAGCCTAGATCCATCAATATTAACTATTCAGTTTGGGGCAAGGTTCTTAATCTTGCCAAGCCACAGTTTTCTCATGTATAAATGGCAATAATCACAAATGGCTTGTAAGTTTGGCATAAGGGTTAGAAATAATAAATATAAAATTCATGGTACATAATAGGCATTCAAAAATAACACAATAATAGTTGAAACTTGGCCTGTTGCTTTGGGCCATGAGATCCAGAACATATTCCACAGTTTTATTTTCAAAGAGGATGCTGTCCTTCTACACCTAGTGGTCACCACTGAGCCCCACTATCTGCATTCCAAGCCAGTGATGATTTGACTGATCACACGGGCAAGAGACAGCTCAAATTAGAGGTAAGATTTGGGCCCTGGAACAGAGAAAGTCTACATTAGGCTGCATAGATTCAAACATATATTCTGAGTTTAACATACATCTCTAATCTACAAAATTACTGGTCACAGATAGTAAAAATAATTTGTGTAACCAGTAAATATCTTTTTCCACAAGTAAGAAAAAATTACAGTCACTTAAAGGCTTAAAGGTCTTGGTTTAGTCAGGTAAAATTGCTTAGTGGATTTATAACTAATTATAGCAATTTAGTCTCTCTCCTATAAGTAGGTTTCTAGGGAACTTTAATCAAAGGAGAGAGAAGCTGTACAAATGCTTTGATTTTACTGTTTGTATCTTTTTTTTCAGTTCTTCATATCTGTATCCATTTGGCTTAGTTTAAGAATGGCTAGGGTTTAACGGCTAGAGTGAGCACTCATCATCAGTAAAAGTCAAAAGAGGACTACTCTATAAGAATAAATGTCATAAAGAACAGGCAATTCCCTGGAAAACATTTCTCCATGTGGGACTAATAAAATCACAATTCTTTGTCAGTGGTAACTGCACAATAGAGAGCACAATAGAGAGGACAGGGTGGTACAAATAGCAAAGTTCTGATTCAGAGGGAAAAAATATTTTTTAAAATAGCTATAAAATAGAAGTAGGAAATTAATATAGAGCAATGTCAGCCAATGTTTTATAATTATATAAAAATTTTGTTTGGTTTGGTTGGACTTGCTTGGATTGATAACATGCAATAACACATCACAGCATGTTACTAGAGGGCAGAAACTTCCACTTCTTTCTCACACGTTTTCTGCTCTAAACACACACTGAACACTTAAACCAAGGGAATCACCTCTGAGGGCTGAGGAAGATATGAGGTCCATGCAGTGCTCCCCTTGTGCATCCTTGGTGATTCTGAAAGCTACACAGATGGAACCTGATATCCATGTATTTAATTTTATATCAGAAAGATAAAACCTTATTGGGCTACACAGAACTGCTCTTAAACTAACAAGAATGAATATATTAACATTCCTAAACCTTTAGGGCCTCAATCCCACTATGAAAACACAGAAAATATTCTTGGTTGCTTCTCTTACTGGGATTTACTGAGTGTCTAATATTTTGCATATTTTTAACAAAAAGTTTTAAATAAAATACTATTTTTCTACTTTTCTGAAATTTAATGAAATTAGTATAAAGAATTCAAAATAGATATCAATGAAGTCAATGGTATATTTATTTTCTTGCATAAACTTGGAGTTCCTATTTCTAGCTATATTCCCACAATCATAAATGCCAAAGCCACACATTCCTATATACTTCATAACTAAAACCGTAGCAACTCACTAAACAAAAACTTGTAACATTTTATTTATTTTTATTTTTATTTTTTATTTTTTTGAGACAGAGTCTCACCCTATTGCTCGGGCTACAGTGCCGTGGCGTCAGCCTAGCTCATAGCAACCTCAAACTCCTGGGCTCAAGCGATCCTCTTGCCTCAGCCTCCCGAGTAGCTGGGACTACAGGCATGCACCACCATGCCTGGCTAATTTTTTCTATATATTTTTAATTGTCCAATTAATTTCTTTCAATTTTTAGTAGAGACAGGGTCTCGCTTTTGCTCAGGCTGGTTTCGAACTCCTGACCTTGAGCAATCCTCCCACCTCAGTCTCCCAGAGTGCTAGGATTACAGGTGTGAGCCACCATGCCTGGCCCAAAAACTTGTAAGATTTTATAAGCACAATAAATATCTCTACATACATGATCATCTGCAGAATATAATTATAATTTTTTAATCTTTCATAACTTATAAAATATTAAACATATTAAAATATCTATTTATAAAAAATGCTAAAGATAAGTTTTCCAAAATTAAAATATATGTATGTATAATTAATTTAATCTATATTGTTCATTTTTGCTAAAAAAAAACAACAAAAAGATTCAAAGCCTACTTTGTTTTACCATGGGAAATTCATAAGGACTTCAATGATTATTAAGAAACAACAGATAATGGTTTTATGAAATGATCTATACTTTTAGTAAGCATCTTGGATTTCTCTCAAAGATACATCTCAAAATATCCTTCAAAAGCATTATTCAAAGGTAAGATGTGCTGAGAGGTTTATACCAACAAAAAAAAAGATATTCTGTTACTGAATTACACCCATGTTTATATCAAAACGGGGGTTTCTAATGTTAGATCAAAATGCTCAGAATATATGTTCATTAAGAAAAGAACATTATCACATCCTTACAATGGTGCAAAAATAAAGCTTACATTTTTTATGCTACCATACCTCTCTTCCTCCGACAATATATACAATAAACTATAACCTATGTCCAAGTCACTGCTTTACACTTTCACTCCTCTTCCAAAGATAACTTTGGGGCAACCCCACAATCCTATTTGTGTGTCTCTGAATACTGTGAGTATTCTGTACTTGTGTGTCTCTGGCTTATGTCCCTGCTTTTCCTCAGCCTGGAATACTTTCCAAATCCTCCTCTTTTCTCGAATCCCCATCAGGCCTTTATAAACGCCACTTGTTCTTCAAAATATAGCTAAAATAGAGTTTGCCCTCTGAAGTCTTCAGTCACCACAAGCAGGAATTAATCACCTTCCTAGAGGATCCCTAGCATTGTGTTTATACTTAACTTTTGACACCTGTCACTTCATGCATTGTGTTATGGTAATTTTGGAACATATTTTTTCCCCACTAGATTGTAAAATCATTTAGGTCAGGGATAACACCGTAGTAAACATTGGCTGAATTAAATTTAATTCCAAATGTTCTGTACAAAATAGATAGAAAAAAATGAAAATATTTGTTTGGTTTTTACTGTTAAAATATATTTCTTCCCAACTTCACAATTATTCCCGATAGTAAATGAACTATGAGATACTGTTTATGGACATGGGTACTTAATAAATATTTTCTAATGAGCTTCTCTTTATTTGAAATTAAAGGGACACAAAAGCTCTGAAAACAATTTTTTTTTCTTTCCTGGAGTCCAGATAAAAATTCAAATAAGTAAATTAAACTTTTTATAACCCTGTTTAAACCAGTGGTTATCAACTTTTTTGGCAAAGAGGAAGAATCTCTTTTCAATAACAAAAATAACAACAATCTCTGCATCACTGCTTTGTCTGCTGCTGTATCCCTAGCACTTACAATGCTCAGCTTATTGGTGTTCTAAATCACTCTCTCTAGTCCCCTATTCCAATATTCCTTCAGCCATGCTAAAACTCTATGTTAAATGGTACCACCACTTGTTCATGCCCTTCCTCCCCACACCCCTAACACTCCCGTTTCCATCCTCACTCAGGTTAGCGTTTGTGATTCATCATTATATTCCTCCTTTGCAAATATCCTCAACGCACTTCATTCCACAAGCCAGGCTAGACCCCAGCCCTTATAGTCTACCCCTGCCTCTGAGCAGGTGAAAGTGGCTGCCGAAAAATGCTCTCTGTGCTGAGTTCCTTCATTTTTAATCCATAACATTGAATCACTAGTGTAACCATAGTGCCACACTGGGCAATCCTGCTCAATTATTCCTAACAGATACTGGCTTCATATTTCACTACGGCTTTGCACCTGCACCTCTCCGAATTTACCCAACAACTTGCATCTTTAACATTACTCTCTGCACATCCGTCCTCCATTACACTGGATGAACTATATATACAGCTGTCTATGGCCTATAACGTAAGAAAATTAAAGTTCATAAAGGATTAGGAATGTGTTCAGATGAGGGTCTAGCATTTCAACTTAGGCATTCTGATACTCACAAATTCCAAAATATAGATGCTTATTTGCTTCGGTGGCAAAATGATACATAGCATTAGGTTTGGGTTCAAATTATAAAACCACCTTTTACTAGTTGCCTAATCTTTGTCATATTATTTAAGTTGTAAAGGCCTATATTTTCTCATCTGTAAAATAAAGATAATAATACTTGTGATAAAATTAATTGTTAGGGCATTATTGAGCATTAAGTGGGTACCCTATAAATGTTAATGTCTTTCTCTTCCATTTTTGTCAGAAACTGAGTGTTAGCTACATACCGCTTTGCATTTCCCATAGAGAAAAATATATGGCAGAAATTCCATAACTATGAGTTAATACATCAGAAAACAAATTTTAATATAAGCAAATAAACATTTACTAAAACATACATATTTGTGTTCATTTCATTTCATTTTGAAATTTTAAATATTATTGGGAACTCCTTTCTTAATCTCAATTTGAGACATGAGCATTCACTATAAATTAGTTAATTCTGATAGGACAAGATAGGTCAAGGATAGTGCACCAAGTGCCCCATTATTATTGTTTCCAAGCAATCAATGATCTCGCTGCCTGATGGGCATAGAACCCAATGCCATAGCACTAGTTTTTGAGAAAAGTAGAGGTTTATTGCAAATCATCTGGCAAGGAGACCAAAGGAAATGCTCAAATCTGCCTCCCTGAGAGAGAAGTGGGGTCAGGTTTTATAAGCATAGGGTAATGAGGCATGATCTCATTGGATTTTGCAAAGGGATGATGCCAGCCGGCTCTTCCTGGACCATGCCAGGGCTGGTTCTGATTGGATCCTGGATCCTACAATGTGGTGTCTGCTTCTTAACTCAGTCTCTGCTCCTCAGTCCAAGCACTTAGCTTCCTCCCATGGTTGCAGGCTTAATTCATCTGGGCATGCTCAGGTTACATGACCTCTGACCTGGAGGTTCATGGCAAGTGAAAAACAACTCAGAACTTTATTATGTAAAAGTTGAGCCTGACTGGTCTGGTGTGGATACGTTGGGAAACTGGAATTTCTCCCATCATTGCCCATCATTGCTCTATATGCCAATAGCAGCTTACAATAGCATGTGTGGTGTTTATTTCACTGCTCTTTCCAAATGTATGGTCATATGGCTTGCAAAACAGCCTATTCTTACCTTCGTAGTTGTAATTACTACAAGTGGCTCTTTCAAATCGTGGCAAAGATAAAAGATAGGCACAAAGGCCCCCCACAGTGACACTTGAAAAGTTGGCCACTTAGAAATGTTGTCAATGAGGAGATTTTGAAGTCATCTTTCAATTCCTGATGTCTAGTGTTACCATATTGTGACAGGTGACTTTAAAAGAGAGAATAAATCTTCCAAGCTACAATTCTTTCTGCAAGTTGCAGATTTATTTCCTTCTCAAATTACAGCCTTCACTCTTGCTTAATTTTCATTGTCCTAATAATTCATCACAGTAGGCTTCATCTCAATGTGACAGCAAAAAAAAATGGAACCTTTGCTGGTGATCAACAAATTCATATTTGAGGGAAGAATTTATTCAGAATAAATGTTAATAAAATGCAAGCACAGATTACTAGATAATGTTAAGATACAGCTATATATAGATAATCAAAGAAGGCTGCTTCAGATACAATCCTATATTACTTATGATTAGTATTTAATTTTTCAATTCCAGATAATTTACCATTACTAAAATGGCTATGATGAAGCTGACCCCAGGGTCCCTCTTACTCCACTATAAGCATAAATAAATATATAATTGAAAACACTAAATACTTACAATCCTATTGGTAGAAACTGAAAGTTAGTGGATAAATTTCAGTGAATAATACTGTTTAAAAATTAGCGTATCCAATCTGTACTCATAGTACCTACTAGTAAATAAGGGAGTAAATGCTAGGAACTAGAAAATAAAATTTGGGAGACTAATATAAATTCTGCTATTCCTGATACATCTTCTTCCTCTAGCCCAAGTAACTTTGCAAATGAAAACAAAACAAAGTTGAAGTTAAGGAGGAAACATGCAAGATAGGGAACCCATGTGTCACTTCCTTTGACATCTGTCACACCTTCTAAGGAGTTGCCTTTGTATAGAATTACAAATCCAGACATGTCCCCCAAATAAACTCTTTTCTATATGAGGCTGGAAAGACCCTGAAAGCTATGCATGTATGATTTGAATTGATGAACACTATAAATATCACATATAAGCTTCAGTTCCCATTTGTCTAATGAAGGGACAACAAATTCAAATAACTTCAGATGCTGGACAGAAAATGCAAATGTAAGATCCAGAACAGTGGGCACTGTTATGAATAGGAGATGGCATGCCCTTTGTAAAAGTATTAAAATTAAAAAAATATATTAAACACTCCAGGGAATAAATCTCCTTCAGTCATCAGTTTTTGACCCCTGGTCTACATTATCTAGTTTTATTCTCTAACATGAAATTACAGACCGAGCACCATATTCAGGAGCAATTATAATTGACACAAAGAGCATGAAAGATCAACTATAGCTGTTGGGATTTTCTTCTGGTCATTTCTTGCAGCTGAATAAGTCTTAAGATGAATAAGCATAGGCAGAGTTGTCAAATGGAAATAAAAACACAGATCAGTAAAGATGAAAGGTGATTCTAAACTTAAATTGAATGATAACATTCTCATACCAGCCTCTAAATAATAGGTGTGGCAGTCATATTTTCCTGATGATTACTGACTTCCAGCAGATTACTGCTATAGCCTGAGGAAATCCTACAATTCATAGTGTCTTTAAGATGGGTATGGCAGAAATATCTCTAAGTCTTCTGGAACAAATCCTAACTTAACACATTCTGGATAAAGATAGTGTACCATATATGGACATTCAAATATTAAAACTATTGTTTACACAGAAAATAGTAGTACAGGCAGGCTTGCCTTAACATTTCTAGCAGCAAGGAAAATTCATGACTTTCATTATTTTGAAGTGATCTCTCAGCATAATGTCAACTCATATACTTCTAAGCTCTTTGCTAGGATGTCAAAATCAGCCTATCTTGTTCATTGATTTGTGCAAGTTTCCTTATTGTGCTTGTTCATCAGTTATCAAACAGCTGGAGAAGAGACCGTAGATCTTGGCATAACAAGTTATGTTCTTATTACTGGTTAGGTAAGGTTAAAAAAGTAATTTTTTCTTGAGGATGCCTGATATGATAAATTGAATTTTAAAAGAATAATTCTTGTTTGTTTAGGATTTGATTTCATCTTTCTGTGTTTTCTATTTTTCTTACTAGGTAAATAGATGCCTGCTTCCCCTATGTGAGCTTGTCATGCTCAATAGTTACACACAGAGATTTGACTAATTTAGGATTACTTGCTAGCTCTACAGATGGGCAAATTGCACCCAAAACACTCCTTCCTTAAAATATAAACTTTGAAAATAAAATCAAAAAGGAATCTCTATGTTTACTATGAACATGACCAGAAATTAACATTGATGTGTTACTAGATTGCTGCTTCATTTTTGGCCAGCTCAACTCAACATAAAATGAAGTAGAATAAAATCAATTAAAAAAAAAATGTATGCTCTAAGAGTTTAGATAAGAGAAAATAATTTCCACCCTTCTTCCTAACAGAAGGGAAACATTCAGAAAACCTAAGATTCTAAATACGAAAATAAGACAAATATGCTATTATCCAAATGATTCAATTAAAGTTTTCTAAAGCCATATCAAATCAGGTACTTTAAAGAACTAAGGTAAAGTAAATAAAGTGTTTCAATTTTGAGAGTTATGTCTTTTTTCATTGAAGATGATATGAGAAGACTAGAAGTTCCAGAGATCTGTTTCCTTTTCCCTTTCTTCCATAAGGTAAATTTCTCATTGAAAGCAAGGTTCACCACCATCTTAACTTTTCTTACTAATTCAGGTTGTTGGCAGAATTCATTTCCTTGTGTTTATAGAACTGTTTCCTTGCTGTCTTCTGAGGGCCATTCCCAGCTTCAAGAGGCTGTTGGAGTTCTTGCTTTGTGGCTCACTTTCTCTGTATTCAAAGATAGCAATAGTAGATCAAATCCTTGTCATGTTTTGAATTTCTGCTGCCTTTTACCTGGTCACATCTCTCTGACTGGGTCTTCTGTCTTCTTCTTTTGTTTCTAACAGCCCATGTAATTATATTGGGCCAGCAGAATAGTTTGGGATAATCTCCTTTTTTCTTTGGCCATGGAATATAATATACTTACAGGGTCCAGGGATTAGGGCAATTTATGAGGGCCATAGGATATATATACACACATATAAATACACACACACACATATATATACATATATATACACACACGTATATATATTCAAATTTGTTTGTTATACGCATAGCAGTACTCTGGGAAGATACTTAGGAGCATACTAGCTAAGATACTTAAGAACAGTGATTACACGTGAGAGTTTGCTGGGAACTGGGCAGATGGGATGAAAAAGAAAAATGATGAGAGAATTTATACTACATATATTTTTTAAATATTTTAGAACCATGTGAATATACTACCCTTTTAAAAATTAAATGAAGAAAAAGTAAATGAAGGTCTAATAAAATAGTGAAAAATATGTAAGCACACATTTATTAAAGATTTTTTAATCCCCTCTTCCTAAGTCTGTGTAATCAAATTCTCATCCATAATTCTGAGTGTTCCAATTTATAGTTGGCTTTAGAGATACTGGCAAGAAACTCAGAATGATAGAAATTATTCCTTTCTGTGATGTCACAAAGGGACAGTTTCCCTCTTATCACATAGTATAATTTATTTTTCTTTTTAAATTTTATTCAGATTGCTTTTTTTCATTTCACAGGTCTATTCTCTTTGATTATCCAAAAAATATTCTGCCACTAAATTTGTTGGTGAATTTAATTTACCAATCTCTTAAGTTCAGGTGAAATGTGATCAGTCTAATGAATTAGTATTCATTTTACAATTTATCTTTGATCTGAAGCTCTTTAAATTGCTTTCTTTTTCAGTGTTACATTGTGATTTAGATTCCACTTGATTGCTATATCTATAACCAGCTGGGTTCAAACATTTTAGTTGCTTTAAAATGGTTAGTTACTGAAACACTCTTTTAAGCCCATTGTACAGGGTAGTATTTTAAAATGCACTTTCTTCTTCAAAAAGCTCAAATTTTCCTTAATTTGATTCTTACAATCTTTCTACTGACCAATTCCATCATTCTTTAGTTTGATCAATTCCAGCAATCTCTTATGTAAAAGCATGTGAAAATGCCATGTGTCAGCCCCTAATTAGTCAAGGGAATTTTCCAGATAGACTAGAGACTGGGATGGTAGTCAGAGTTGCAAAGCTAAAGCATCCACATGCATGAATCACTTTGTTGTTTTATCATTTGTTGTAAATGGATCATGTTTACTGTGAATTTGATAATTATTTTTTATACTATTGAACTGAGATGGAATAGTTCTATCTCACTTACATGCTGTCATTCCTAGAATACCCAGACAAATGCTTTGCTATATTTTAAGGATGTAAACACTCAGTACAATATGCAATAAATAGCAACCAACATACACACACACACACACACACACACACACAGATAAGTAGAAACAGTGCTCTATTGTAGCTTTTAACAAAGTTATCAGCTTTGACTTTGAGTTACTAAAGACAAAAGACAGACAACAGTTTGCATAAATTAAAAGACTGTTACATAGCAAACTTGAAAATGTTATATTTACATGGCAACGAGCTTATTATATTTACATGAACATCTGGCACAGGTTCGCTAAAATCTTAAAAACAGATGGACATGAAGAAAGAACAAGTAATTAACAAAGCTATATGTTGATTAAATCAGCATGTGGTTAATTTTAATGATTGCTGATCTTTATTAGGGATGGTGAAATTTTCAAAATCCAATCTCTTTAACTGACATGTCAATTGACCAAGGAGGCACTGATAACTACTCTGGCTATTCATGTGCCATTTCAGTAGTTACCACAGCACCCCAACTATACAAGGCATATTTGTAGCAGTAAAATTTAAAACCTAAGATTATATTGCTTCTGAAATCTTCTGGTTCCTTATTATATGTGCGGAAGGGAGTTGAGCAGCAATATTATTGTTCAGTAAATAATCACAAACAGAGATGAATACTATTTGAATATTTTTTCCACGTTCTGAATCATTTCAGTTGACTCAGTGCCTCTTGCTGCACTTCATCCACTCTGAAGTCGTATTGTGTACCTCTCTGAGCTCTCCAAATAGGCACCCTCTGGTTGCCAAGCAACCACAGATTTTTCTACAAGTGCCTGTGCTATGTGTACTTAAACTGCAGTTGGCCTTTTTTCCTTTAATTTTTCAAAGTTTAGAAAAATAAATATATGACAGAAAGGTAGAGCTATGTATGTTTTGAAAGAGGTACTGGGAACTCAGAAGTGACTAAAAGATCAGAACCCTTTTTGACATGATGTGTTCAGGTCTATCTATTTTCATAAAAAAAAAAAAACTTACATATAAGTAAAGTACTAATTCATCAAATAAGTAGAAATAACACTGTCCATTTTTCCTAAGATAGCAGATATTTTATATCTAACATAAAGTAAAATGATGGTTATTCCTGTGATTTTCTATCAAGCATTATAGAGCTTCAATGTGAATATAGAGACTGTCAGTTCTGACAGCCAATTTGTAATCACTGTATTAGCTTTAGCAGGTCTCTTCTCTAGATGGAGTTTGTGTAGGTAGAATAGCCTTGATTTCCAGAGATAGGTATTGAAAATTTGCTCACAAGTTGCTTTTAACACCAACTTGTGAAGACAGGAATGATTTTAGAGAACAGATTGGTCATGTCTGCATCAGGAAACAAATCTTATGGAAAATTTTGAAGGAAAGACTGAGGACTTATTCAACATTCAAGAAAAAAATACACCTCACTATAAACTAAGCTTATTACATTTGAAATAAATTTTATTTACATATTTTCCCATTTGAAAACTTTTATAGATTCAGGACAAAATAGAAAATTTCATTTTTATCTCATTGTATGTCCCTGACTTAAATATTTTACCTAAGTGTGGGTGAAGACTAGGGTAACAGATATTTGTTACCAAGTTTTTTCAGGAAGCTGAATTCAACTGCATGGACTGTGGATTACACAAGAGAAATTTATCTTTATCAGACATGATATGACTATTTTTTATTATATAACATAAGACCAAGAAGGCTCAGGAGTCATATTGCCTTGGTCAGTGTCTTGGCTCCACCACATATATTACATGTACAACCTTAAACAAAACACTTTCTTTGCTATTCCTCAGTTTTGTGATCTGTAAAATGGACAGGATAGTAGTATCTACTTCACAGATGTTATAAAGATTAAATGAAAGTGACATCAACAAGATGGCAGAATAGAAGATCCTCAGGTATCAATTCCCCAACAAAAAAACAAGTAGAAATTCAAAGAGAAGAATACCACCACCCTGAATAGACCAGAACTTGAAGGTGAAGCAGAGGAAACCCCTGGGCCTACAGAATTGAGAGAAGTCACAACTGATAAAAGAAATGATCAATTTAGACTGAATCACATCTCCTTCAAGCCAGCATAATGCCATTCACAGAGAATTTCCCTAGACCCACAGTTGCCAAGGTGAGACATGAGATCTCCTTACCAGTTTGGGAATCTTCACAGGAAGCCCATTCTGTTCCCATCCCACAGGATCTGTTGGGAATGCTAAAAGGGCTGAACCTCCTAGGGTAAATAGGAAACAAAGAATGAGACATTGATCACAGCAACCAGCATGCATATCATGGACACTACTAAGTGTTCCGAATAGTGGGGTATCAAATTGAAGAGACTGGCCAGCACCAGGAATGCCACAGGGGACACCATCTGTGGGAAGTCTTGAACCCTTCCCTGGATTATTCATAAATCTTAGATTCTTGCATGAAGCCTCCTGGCCTGGAATCAACCAAAGGTTAGGATTAACTTCTGGTATCTGCTTATGCTTTTCTCAGACTAGGAAACAGTGGCAGGACAGCAATATAGTTCTGGGGCAATGTTTGAGCTCCAGTGTTCATTACATGATTTCCCTACACTGCAAAACAATAACAGGGCAACCAGTTAGTTATGGTGTAGTATTTTAGTTCTGGTGCTCACTAAGTCCATATCAGAATGGAAAGAAACAACAAGCCAGCATTTAAGTTCTGACACACTAAGAAATAAAGTTTTAACACCACCAAAGAACACCTGCTACAAAAACTGTAAGAGATGGTTGTGTTCTCAAATGTGTAGGTATTAATGTAAAAACACAAAGACCATGAAAATTCAAGGAAATAAGATCTATAAGACAACTATGTAACAGATAACAAAATAGCAGTAGTAAACACCTATTAATAATAACTTTGCCATAAATGGATTAAATTCTCCAAATAAAAGACATAGAGGGGCTTAATCTATAAAATTAAAAAAAAAAAAAACAAGACCCAATTATATGCTGTCTATAAGAAATTGACTCAACCTATAAAGACAAACAGGGACTGAAAGGGAAGAGTGTCCATGCAAGTGGAAACCAAAAAAGTACAGGAGTAGCTATATTTACATAAAATAAACTTTAAGTCAAGAATGGTTAATAAATAAATAAATAAAAGACAAAGAAGGCCAGTAAATAATGATAAAGAGGTCAATAAAGCAAAATAATATAAGAATTATAAATATATATGCACCTAACACCAGAGTACCAAAAAAGATAAAACAAATAGTAATAGACCTAAAGGGAAAGATTGACTGCACTACAATAATAGTAAGGGAATTCAACACCCCACTTTCAGCAATAGACATATAATCCAGACAGGAAATCAAGAAAGAAAGCTCCAAATGGATCTAACAATCATTTACAGAACAGTCCACCTAACAGTTGCAGAATATACATTTTTCTCAACAGTATAAGAAACATTATCTAGGATAGAGCATATGTTCAGTCACAAAACAAGTCTTAATAAATTTTTAAAAATCAAAATCATATGTATCTTTTCTTATCACAATGTAATAAAAGTAGAAATCAATAACAGAAGGAAAGTTGAAAACTATACAAATTCATAGAAATTAAACAACATACTCCTGAACAACAAATTGGTCAATTAAGAAGTTAAGAAGAAAATTAAAAATCATTCCTAAGACAAATGAAAATGGAAACACAACATACCAAAACCAGTCCTAATAGAAAGTTTGTAGCAATAAATGCCTACATTAAAAAAGTAGAAAGACTTCAAATAAACAACCTAATGATGAACCTCAAGAAACTAAAAAGGAAAAAAAAAAAAAGAGAGAAAACCAAACTGGTAGAAAGAAATGAAAAAAAAAATCAGAGCAGAAATAAATGAAATAGCAAAAACAATAAAAATATCAAAACAATGAAAAACTGTCTTTTGAAAAGATAAAATTGACAAATCTTTAGCTAGACTAAGAAAAAAAGAGAAAGGACTGAAATAAATAAGTTCACAGATGAAAAAGGAGACATTATAACTGATACTAAAAAAGTACAAATGATCATTAGAGATTATTATGAACAACTATACATCAAAAAACTGGAAAACCTAAAAGAAATGCATAAAATCCTGGACAAATAATACTTTGAACCATAAAGACATAGAAAACCTCCTCAAACAAATAATGAGTAACAAGCTCTAAGCTGTAATAAAAGGTCTCCTGTCAAAGAAAAGTTTACGATCTGATGACTTAACTGCTGAATTCTACCAAACATTAAAAAAAAATTACCAATTCTACTCAAACTATTCCAACAAATGAAGAGGAGGGATTTTTCAAACTTATTCTAAAAGACCAGCATTACCTTGAGACCAAAACCAGACAAGGACACAACAACACCAAAACAACCACAGACCAATATCCCTAGTGGACATAGATACAAAAATCCTCAACAAAATACTATCAAACTGAATTTAGGAATACATTAAAAATGCCATTTATAATGATCAAATGTGATTTATCCCAGGGAAGCAAGGATAGTTCAACATATGCAGGTCAATAAATTTGATATATATGTTAACAGAATCAAGAACAAAAACCATATGATCATTTTAAAAGATGTTTAAAAAAGCACTCAATAAAATTCAACTTTCCTTCATGATAAAAACTCTCAATAAACTGGTTATTGAAGAAGTATACCTCAAAACAATAATGGCTGCATATGACAAACCCACAGCTAATATACCAAATGAGGAAAAATTGAAAACCTTTACTCTAAGATTTGGAAAAGACAGGATGCCCACTGTCACCACTCCTATTCAACATTGGAAGTACTGGCCAGAGCAATTAGGCAACAGACAAAAATAAAAGGCATCCAAATTGGAAAGAAAGAAGTCAAATTATACTTGTTTGCATATGACTTGATCTTTTACTTAGAAAAACCTAAAGAGTCCACCAAAACACTGGTAGAACTTATAAATGAATTTAGACAAGTTGCAGGACACAAAATCAATATATAAAAATCAGTAGCATTTCTATATACAGTGAACAATCTGAAAAAGAAATTAAGAAGGCAATCTCATTTATAATAGCAACAAAAAATAAAATGCTTAGGAGTAAATTTAACCAAAGAAGTGAAAGAACTCTACAATGAAAACTATAAAACACTGATTGATAAAAGAAATGGAAGAGGACAAAAATAAATGGAAAGATATTTCATGCTCATGGATTGGAAAAGTTAATATTAATAAAATGTCCCCAGTACACAAAGCAGTCAACAGATTCAATTAAATTCCTGTAAAAATATCAATGACATTCTTCACAGATATAGAAAAAACAATTCCAAAATTTGTGTCAAACCACAAAAGAACCCAAATAGCAAAAGCAATCCTGAGCAAAAAGAACAAAGCTGAAGTCATCACCCTACCTAACTTCAAAATATACTGCAAATCTATAGTAACCAAAATGTCATGGTACTGGCAGAAAAACAGATACATTGCCCAGTGAAATAGAATAAAGAACCAGAAATAAATCTACACATTTATAGTTAACTCATTTTCAACAAAGGCACCAGCAATATATAGTGAAGAAATGAAATGACAGTCTCTTCAATAAATGGTGCTGGGAATAGTAGACATTCACTTGAAGAAGAATGAAACTAAATCTCACTTCTGTTTCATTGATCTATGTGTCTGTTCTTGTGCCAGTCCATGCTATTTGAGTTACTATAGACTTGTAGTATAGCTTGAAGTCTGGTGAATTGATGCCTCCCAATGTGTTATTTTGCTTAAGATTGCTTTTGCTATACAGGGTCTTCTCTGGTTCTGTACAAAACTTACAATTATTTTTTCTGATCTGTGAAAAATTATGTTGGTATTTTAATAGGTATTGTATTGAATCTGTAGATCACTTTGGGTAGTATAGATATTTTAACGATGTTGTTTTTGCCGCCCCATGAGCACGGTATGGTTTTCCACCTGTTTACATTCTCTGCTATTTCCTTCCTCAGTGTTTTGTAGTTCTCCCTGCAGAGATCTTTTATCTCTTTAGTTAAATATATTCCTAAGTATTTTATTTTGTTTGTTGCTATTGTGAAGGGTATCGAGTCTTTGATTTGGTTCTCAGTTTGACTGTTGTTGATGTATAGGAATGCTACTGATTTCTGTGCGTTGATTTTGTAACCTGAGATTTTGCTGGATTTGTTTATGAATTCCAGTGACTCATGGCAGAATCTTTGGGGATTTCTACATATAACATCATATCATTAAACTATCCTCATATAGGCATCTAATCTTTCACAAAGCAGACAAAAACATACACCGGGGAAAAGAATCCTTATTCAGTAAATGGTGCTGGGAAAATTGGATAGCCACATGTAGACTGAAACAGGATCTGCACCTCTCACCTCTCACAAAAATCAACTCATGGTGGATGATGGACTGAAACCTAAGGCATGAAACTATAAGAATTCCAGAAGAAAATGTTGAAAAAATTCTTATAGACATTGGCCTAGGGAAGGAATTTATGAAGAAGACCCCAAA
>VBSM01000529.1:54305482-54345898 GCA_008086735.1 Cheirogaleus medius
AGAAGAACTCCAAGTGTTGCGTGGTCCTTGCTGGCGAGGGGCGCGCGACAGAGAACATAGAAGATCATTATAGAAAAAAATTTCAAATAAAATGAAAATTTTAAAAGAAGATCTAAATAGGTGAATAGCTGTAGTATCCTCATTGATTAAAAGACTCAATATTTTAGATATCTCGATTATGCCAGAGCATAATATAAATCAAAGTAAATATAATACCAATTAATATCCCAACAGGTTTGGGAAGCTTGGTAGATTAACTTTAATATGTATATGAAAAGTAAAGGGTCAAGAAGACACTGCTAAAGGACAGTGTGGAGAATCTTTATAAGGTATCAAGATTTATTATAAAGCTATTATAAATTATGGGATCAGCACTGCTATAACAGTCTACTAGATTAAAAGAGCTAACCCAGAAACAGACCTACATATGTATAAAAACTTAATAAATGAAGTGGAAAAGGCCACAAAAGACTGAAAGATAGTTTGTGACCAGAATTTCTAAAATTCATGTAAATGGTAAAAGAATAAATAAATAAAGAATAATCATATAAATATACGGCAGTTAACAAACAGATGAAGTTGATCCAATTAACAAATTTAGGTTATTAAGTATCGTGAATTATCATGTTGATTGTCCTAATATCAATTCAGTAAACCAGGTAAACTGAATCTCCACTTGACTTTTGCGGAATAAACGAAGGCTAAAAGACATTTTAAAGCAAGGGAAATGTTGGGAGTAATTGACCTTTTCCCTGCGAAGAAAGTAGTGATATTTTCAAGCACTACAGTAACATCAAACAGGTCACATAAAAGGAAAGTCACTTTTTTATTGAAGAGGGGGAGAAAACGACATGGCGAAATTCATTTTCTTTTCTAGATAAATTGAAGTCTTGTACAGTTAACAAAAGGCAGAAAGTTTTTAAGGGGACCATTATGCTTATTTTCTGAGCTTCAGTACTACATCACGTCATATTAGCATAGTGTTATGTGAAAAAAATGCATCTGTCATCACGGACGTTTTGAGCTGTGATCCTCTCCACCTTAATACAAGATCACTTGACTTCTGGGGGAGATTCCTTGGATCAAATTCAGCCACACCCTGTCATTTTCAAGTATTATGAGCCTCATCATCAGTTTTATAAGGCGAAACTGTATTCTGAAGCGGTCTATAATAACAAAGAATGGTTTTTCTGAATCTCTAAAACATTCATCTTGTCAAGGAGTGAACATGTAAAACTGACCTTAAGAGAAAGGTAAAATACAGCTCCAATTAAAATTGCACTGGGAAGGGGGAATTAGAAGAGTGATCTCAAATTCAAAATGTAAGCCTCACAGATAAGGAATGTTGCCATATGTTACAGCATCTTTATTCTCATTCAGCGATTACAGGGATCAACAAAACATTGTTAGAAATCATTTCAGTTAGCGTGGATGCTACTGTCGAGATTAGATTAATTAAACTGATAAATCCCCAAGCATAGATCAAAAACATCTAGTAAAATGAAAGAAGTCAAAATATGAGTCAGACAGTGCTGTCAAGTTTTTCAAAACACCCACCAGCCTAGTATGATTAGAAAGTCTACAATTTTGAAGAAAAGAAAATAGACCAAATGCCAGGTAAGTATAATCCTGTAGGTCTGGCATTTGTCAGAAATGCGGCATTGGAGCCAAGCCAAAGCAAGATGCACGGTATATCTAGATGAATTAGGCAGTTTCATTTTGCCATCCAACCTAAGAACAGATGACATTATGTTTTACTGGCAAGTGCTTTGTGCCTTCTTAATTGAATGCTACGTGTCAGTAACTTACTATATCCTTGGAGCAATGTCCTAAGGATCTAGCCTACTAGAGACAAGAATTATGTCTGCGCCTAAGAAAGAATTCATGTTCTTTTGCAAATTCCAAGGTATATTCTTCTAACATATTAATAAAAAAAAGTGACAGCTGGTGATTGGAATTAAAGACAGAGAAAAAGGATAGCAGGAAGGGGTGAGAGAAGAGAAATAGAGAAAGAAGGGAAGGAACAGTTGACTAATCTATAGAGTATACTAGCTGGTGGAAAACATGTTGTTCCATGTCCCATGAAGCAGAAAAAGTAACCCCCAAATGGGGCCTTCAATTTTATAAAAGTCAATATGAGCCCAAGAAGCTGTTCATTTTATTTCAACATCCCAGTCACTTTTGGAAGATCCTACAGGTCAGTCCTACTCTCTAAGTTTTCTTCTGAGATGTATTTTGCAGTAACTTGTACACTTTGAGAGTAGGTTTTAGAATCATAGTTTTCCAGAGTCAGAAGGAACCTTCAAAAGCATCTATTCCAATCTCAGCATTTTGTCCATGGTCACAGATCATGGAAGAGCTATTCATCCCTGAGCTAATATAATATGTTATATATATATTTTTTTATTTACAGAGTTCTTTCAAAAGACTTGAGAACTATGACAAAAGTAGCAAAATGGCCCTCATCTATGATACAGCTACCTCTCCAGAAATCAGTTTTCTAACTATATCTATTATTGATTCTAACCTTGGGAAAGGCTTCCTATTATCCTTCAAGTTCTGCTAAAAATGAGGTACTTGGGGTCAAGAAAAAAAATACCCACTAGTAATGTTCAGACTTCAGAAATAAATGATGTCCAGGATGCAATTAGCACAATCCTTCACCTGGCAGATGGAAAGAAATAAGAGAAAATAAAAAAGTACCCAGGTTCGAATGATGACTTTTAGAATAATTTTCTGTTCCAGCCAGGACAGATTTTACTCTAATGATCATGCTAATCTAGTCTTGATTAGCGTGACCATGAAAATAATTATCATTTATATGTAATTTTAAATCTTAAAAGCCTTTGTTAAAATGTTCTTTCCTGATACAGGACATGCAATATTGACTAGAGTAATGAATTCATTATGGTGCTTCTGATTTTTTTCCTGAAGTCTATAAATGTATATCTTATAACATACCCAAGTGCTAATATTAGCACACAGACTGTGTATTGAATCTTTAATGTGACTTTCTGATAATTAATATCTTAAAATTTTAATATATACATATTTTTGTGTGATATGTGGGGAGACATTTCTGTAATGGATATATATTGTACACTTTTTATATAGAAAATTATATTCTTTCTGATCTTTATTATTTCTTCACTTATATCAGTATTTTATGTCAAGAATCTCAAAAATTACTTAAAATTAAATACTTGCTAACTATTTTGTCTTGAAGTTATAAAAAGAAATGTTTTTCCTCATCAAATAATTACATAAATATATTTTTTCTATTTTCTAAAAATGAATATATTTATGTCTTTTAATGCTTCAGAATTACACTACTAGTAAAGATGCATGTGAAATATTGAAACTATAGGCAAATTTTAATGTCATGAAATATATGCAATAAAAAAAGGACAGTACTTCAAAGAAAACAACTTAGAATCATATTTTAAAATGTTGGTCTCCGCCTTAGCGCCATCTTGCTAGAAACCTCCCTGCCATGAGAGCCAAGTGGAAGAAGTTAATGCATAGCCTGAAGCACAAAAGAAGAAAGATGAGTCAGGTCCAAGTGTACACCTGTGTACACCTGAAGGCCACAGGAATAGAAACATGGAATGCCAGAGTCTGAGTACACTAGTACAAGTTGTTGGACTGCATGCTACTGTCTAGAACTTGCCTCTCAGTGGATCTAAAACTTCATCACTATCCGATCACCAAGACCACCTCCGAGAGACCCATTTCGCTCATTCCAGAACAATCTCTGTTGGTCCTTTGTCCTGGACTTGACATTCTGGACTAGTTCTGTTCTCAATTGTGACCGAGTATAACAAGTATACAATAAATCATATCTTCTGCTGTTGGTGAGCTGATGAATAAAAATACATAAATAAAGTGTCATATTCTAAAAGTTCTCCTTTGCAAAAACTTAAAAATAAAATTATATACATTTCAGGGGGCATGTAAAGCCAACTGACAAACATCCTTGAGTCTTAATGAAAAAGAATTGAGATAACTTCCACATCCTCAAACATAACACTTCTTCTTGACTGCCAAGAAATTTATAAGAATCTAATACCATAATAAGAATGAGTACTATACTAAGGAAAGTACCCATTTTTTGTCCATCCAAATAATACTTTATGAAATTGTATTGAATTTGATATACAAAATACCTAAGCTTCTAAGTATACTGAAAAATATTTTTGCCAATTTATTTTTAAGTGATGTTTAGAAGTACAAAAACATGTTTCTCTTTTATAGAATATTAGCCTAAGGCACACAATACTTTGAGATGCTAAGAATACTTGTCGTCTGCTTCATTTATAAAAAGATAGAGTCCTCTTAAGACTCTGAGGGCAGACAGGTTTAGTTGTGGTTACTAAATTGGGCAGACTCACTTGAGGATTGTTAGAAATATAATTTCTAGCCTTCCATCCTAGAGGTTTTTAATATAATAGTTTTGACAGTGGAGTTTGGGAAACTATTTTTATCCAGCACTCCAGGTACTTTGGTATAAGAGATCTCCTGACCTATATGTAGGAGTCATAAGAGTAGTTGAAAGAGTGGTGAAATTCAAAGTAAGTTGGCATGGGAAGTGAGCCTTCTTTCTGCTATCTCTGATCTGCATTTGTGTAGGGATGTCACTGTGACCCTATAAGCCCCAACTTCCTTAACTGTAATGTGAGTATAGTTTGAGAATCAAATGAGACAAAGATAATACAAAGGCAAAGTAAGTAGAAAAACATAAAATAAATACTAATTCTGATTGACTATCTTCCTAGCACATAATAGGTTAAAACTAGTGAATGTATTTGATTGGGGGGGAGGCTAAGTTATGTATGTCAGAAAAACTATTAAAGTCTTCACTTATTTACTGATCTTCTATGAAAGGGGCATTCTGTGGTTAAGTTAAAGTTTGAACTCTGGTGTCAAACACAATAGCATCATATTTTAGCCTGCCACTTCTTCTTTTATAATAAGAATTACTAAATCTCTCTACACCTTAGTTTCTTCATCTTTAAAACTAGGACACTAATAATATTTTACCCTATAAGATTATAGTGAAAATAAATTAAGGTAATACATGTAAAATATTTATAGTATCTAAAGTGTATGATAAATAAGCTATTTTATTATTATATATCAAGTAATTGATGCTTGTAAGCAAAAACACATATATTTACCCAGACCTACAGTTAAATAATTTTATACTCATAAAATTACAACTTTGATAGTGTTATAATGGAAAGTTGCAGGGAGCTATGAGATTCCAAAAAAGGTATACCTTATCTAGTTTGAGGCCTGCATGGAGCAGGGGTGGGAAGGGATTCTCTGAGCTTCTGATATTTTATTAATAAAAAGGATGAGAAGGAATGACCCAAACAAATAAAAGAGCTTGGTGAGTCAAAAGGGTGTAACAGGTAAGAGATAGCAGTAGATACAATGGCCATGGGAAGCAGTAGAAACTAATGAATATGCAACACAAAAGGAAGGTCACATAATTAAGTGTAGAAACAGAATGGAATAATGATATTAAACTGTAGGCATCAGCAGAGGGAAAAGCATGCAAGCTTTGGAGGCCTTTTGAAGAATGTGCAAGATATTTTTATGATGAAAGGAAGACACAGAAAGAGGTGACTTGATCAGATTGGAATTATAATAAAATAAATATGAAAAATAGATGTGGGAGTAGCCGTAAAAGAGATGATATAACAATTCTAAATTAGTTTATGTCCAAAAACTACAAATATAAGATAAATAATACAAAAATTGTGAGAATTAAAAAGAGATATATACAATCTACAAACAATCTGAGATTATAATACATTTTCACAAACTTGAAAAATTAGGGGCATATCAGAATATCTGAAAAAATAGTAACTAGCAAACGATCTAATTGACATATACAGAAAATACACTTAAAATAAAAGAATATAAATTATTTTCAAGTGTGAGTAAAACATTAGCAATATTTATCATATGTGAGGTAATGAAGAAGCCTTAATAATAAAAAAAGGTTTCTCTGATTTTGTGGTAGTAAGCCAGAAGTCCATAACAAAAAAGATAACTAGGATGTCCCTAACTATTTGCAAATTAAGCAATATAATTCTAAATAATACATAAGTAAGTAAAGAAATCATAAATGAATTTAATATTATTTTAATTGAAAAATAATAAAATATATAAAACTTTGAGGGATATAATTAAACTTTGTGTATAAGAATATTTATAACATATATTAATATATCTGAAAAGAAGAAAAGTTTAGAATCGGTTATCCAATAGCCACTTTAGGAAACTAGAAAAATAACAACAAATTAAACACAAATAAAATAAAATAACTGAAATAATAATAAAAATAGCAGAAATTAAAATAAAAATTATAAGGTAAAGAAGATCAGTTAAAAGTTGGTTTACTGAAGGATAATAACCTTCAGATACTCAGAAAGGCTAATCAAAAGGAAATAGGAAAGAGACAAGGTAACAAATTTAGAAACAAAAAATGTATTACTACAGATTCTACAGATATTAAAAAGATAACAGGATACTATGCTTAATTTTATAAACTCAAAAATTTTAATAAAATGGATAGATTCCTTGAAATACACAAAGTAAGAAATCAAAAATGAATAATCACATGTTTATTTGAGAGAGAGAAAGGTGCTATAGAGAGCTATCTAGAAATTAGGCTAAAATTCAAAAGACAGAAAATATTAAGGGTTAGACAAAATGTGAAAGTATTGTCATTGTTACACTGCTGGTGTAAATTTGTTTAGCCACTTGAGAAAACTATTTTATAATATTTACTAAAATTGAACATATACATATCCTATGAACTACCAATTCACCCTTGGGTATATACATATAAAAAAAGCATACATATATGCACCATAAGACATGTAAAAGAATTTCATAACAGAAAGCAACAGCCCCAAGTTATAAATAACTGAAAATGTCCATCAACGGTAAAATGGATAAAGATATTATGCTAAATTATTTGACAATACTCATTAAATGTGAACATGAATGACACAAGCTGCATTCCTAGGTATATACATAACAAAAACAAGTATATATGAGCAAAGCACCATTTAAGAGCTGCAAACTGGAAATAATTCAATATGTCCATTAATAGCAGAATGAATAAACATATTGTGATATATCAATACAATGAAATATTATAAAGGAGCAAATGTAAATAACTATTATTGCAGTGAATAATATGAATATACATAAAAACATAACATTACGTGAAAGAAGCCAGACACAATGGAATGCAGACTGTATGATTCCATTTTTATATAAATACATGAACATTAAAAATTAATATATGATTTTATAAGACAGGTTAGTGATCACCTTTGTGAGGTATAGTGCCTGGGACTCCACCCTACGAGATGCTACAAATGTTCTATTTCTTGATCTGGGTGCTTGTTACATGGATTTGTTCACTTTCTAAAAATTTTGTGAACTGTACCTTTATGATTTGTACATTTTTATGTATATAAGGAGAGAGAGAGAAGATGCATGCTAAGATCCTCATGACTGAGCAAGATAGTTGCAGATACAGGAAGCTAGCATAGTCATCCTTTTGTCTTTGAGTATATGTTCAGTAGTAATTCAGATCAAATAGATTCAGCAAGAAGATGACATGTTGTCTTTTTTTTAAAAAAGTCCCTATGTGAATTTATTAAGTTACCTGACAAATTTGTTTCACTGTTGTATCAGTCGGGGTTCATACAGGAACATAAAATACTCAAGAAAATGGGTTACACAAGTGATAGACAAGCTGAGAACTGACCAAGGACAGTGAGATAGCTCGGAGAATAGCTCGGAGCAACACCAGGAAATGGCTACCAGTCTTAGGGGCCCAAAACACCACGGAAGGAGATGATGTTATTAGAACCCAGAGCCAGAATGTCCTATTAGTGCTAGAGCCACAAAGGAAACAAACCTACTTCCAGAAGCAGCAGAAAAAGAGACTACCCAATTTCTCCCCTTGTCAACCTGACTTCAATACTCTGCAACAGCCTCCCTAAAAATCAAAGGGAACAAGAGAATTGCAAATGTAGCTTTTTGTAATCTAAAAGGCAGTGGGGCGGGGCATGGATCTGAGAGCAAATGGGGTTGACCAGCATAGTAATCTGGTTAGACTCTAGAGACTAAAGACCTAAAGCAAAGAATGCATTACAGTCTGAAAGCTAGCTGGCTCTAAATATGCCTGCTTTTGGTAGGCTTCCAGGCAGGAGGAACAAGGAATGCTTCTTTAAAGACCATTAATGATTTGATTGAGAAGCAATATAGCAGTGGCACAAGTTTTAGGTTTCCACCCTAATTCTCCCACTTCTAAACTTTTAACCTTCTCCCAGCCTTAAATTTTTAATCGGCAAATTGTGGTTAATAAGATTTGCCTTGCTAAAGAGATAATAAAAAAGATAATGAATATAAAGAGATTAGCACAATGCCTTAACTGATAGTAACAATAATGCTGGTTTATAATATTATTGGAAATTAGAGGAAAAAAGATTAAAAATGGTAGCTTAATAAATGGTCTTATAAAATCTTCCTTTAATCTCTTTTTCTATATTTAACAGTGTAATTTTATTGCCATGATTCATTTAATCTAGATGGCATCTAATGTAAGATATATCATAATTTTTACATACCTCTATAAAAGAAAAACACTCAATTAAACTATAACACAACAATATTTCCTTTTTTTTCTCATTTGAATTGTATGTCACTGGAAGTTAAGCAGTTTCTGTTTAAAGAAAGCGTGAAGTTTCTGACAAATTGATTTTTGATGCCGTATAACATTGTACTGTAAAATGCATGAATGGATCATACCAGGCTCTTGCTGCTTTGAAATGTTTCATTTTTCATTGTCAATTTCTCCTGCCTTCTATTGTTTGGTTTAATATATGGTAGACAATCCTTATGCATGTATTTTAGTAACAAAATATAACACAGTCTCACCTGTTTATAAGGTTCTTTTCTTGGGTAAGCATTTGTGTGTTGCTTTTCAAGAAAATATAGAATTGTGACCATTTATCTAGACACAAATATATCCTTTGACCATATCAAAGTAATGGCACTACACTCTTCCACTACACTATTCAATATATGGAATAACTTTTTGTTAAAATGCTGAATCATAGTATAAATTTCTTGAAGATATTTTAAATGACAAATAAATTTCAGAAAATTTAGTGTTAAAAAGTGTACAGATGCAATTTATGTAATGACAGTATGTAGAAATATGATCAAATTCACACACAATCTCACTGTTGTTGTCTGATCAATAGCAGTTGTGGGCTGGCAGAGATTTTAAGATACATCCTAATTTTAGATATGATTCTCAGAACGTATAAAACATAATCATATTTACTCAGGCACCAAGTCAAATTATGAGCAAATACAGCATTTGCCATGGAGAATGTTTATTTTTAACAGGTAGAAAATATTTGCACCTATTTAAGGATTTTTCAGAACCCAAAACATATTTTTAATATTTAGCTAATTATTGTATATTTATAATTTATACGTTACCATAGAAATATAATGTCTCTTTTTATTTAAAAAATAACAAGCACACGTTTTATAGATATTTTCTCCAAGATCAGCAATTTGTTTCTGTCAAAAGTGTGGTTTAAACACTGCATTTTACAGCAGAGCTGGGATGAATAATTGTTTAAATGTTTTCTTTTAAGGGAATCATCTACATCTTTAAAACTAAAGAAAAGGAAACACAACAGATAATCACTATTTGCTTAGGAGTAGTGAACAGGCATGAAGATTCTAAAATTGAACTTAATTTTAGAAAGTAAGGCAAAAAAAAAATCCTTATGAAGGCAAGGAATATCTAAGTTGTGTAGAGAAATGTGATGACTCATGGAATTAGTAATATGTTGCTAATAGGATCTAACATAGCATCGAATTACATTTTTTATATCCTTTATGGTCCTATTTAAATCATTCAACACCCCTGAGAGATGAATCAATGCATTTATCTGTAGCTCATAGAGGAAGAAATGATTCAGTAATTAGCTATTTTCAGGGGACCACAGATAGGGACGGATACAGATAAAATTAAAAAAGAAGCTTGTAGGTTATGAGTTTGGTTCATACTGATCCAGGGTGACATTAACCAGAAGTTGTTAAAGCTCCTCTGCAGCCATTTGTAGCCACAGCCTGACAGATAATAATTGAGGAAGATATATTAAATAAATCTGAAGCAAAGAATGAAAATTTGAGTTATGATTCACAAAACAAAGTAAATCTTCAATGGGGGTTCCAGAGGGAAGGAATGTTAGCAGAGGCTGGATTATTATATCTAAAACCAGAAGCAAAGCTACCAGGAAACACTATAGCGTCTGGGAGCATAAAAATCTAATGGGGATGAAGATTTAATTCTTTCTGAATTTCCAAATGTATCTAACAGGATATTAGGTTGCTAATAACCAAGAAGCCATGATTGAATAGGGCTAATAAGGATGCTTTTATAGAATATTGTTCTTACTCATATTGGGACTGATTGGTGTAAAGGGAAAATATACTCTCCTTAGAATATGTTCAAATATCTAGATCTCAATCCTCCCCATTTTCAAGGTCTCCTTCAGTTTGTATTATTCTTTTTACCTCTAACCTACTCCATTCATACAGATCACACATAAATAAGAGCTAGAACTACTAGTGGACTTATGTGCAAAATGCACGTAATTTAACTCATAACGATTTGCATCTTAATTAACTCTATGGTGATTAATAAAGTAGTCTGTCATAATCAAAGCCTTGTGAGGAAACAAAAATGAACACAGGTAAGATATCTATCTCTGAAGGGGTATGCGGACTAGTGGAGAAATTGCATCTATAAATATCCAATCATAATAAAAGCAGAATAGAGTAAGTGCTAAGTAGACGTTGAAATACTGTACTGTAGTAATCAGAGAAGGAATGATTAATTGCAATTGGAAAGATCAGTGTCAGTGACAGCCTCTCTGAGGAGACGGCATTTAAGTCTCTTTTGAAGGATTTCAATAAATAATGTGGGGAAGATGATTTCAAGCTGAGAGACTGCATGAGTGAATGCAAGGAACCTTGAAAGTGCATGTTATTTTTGGAAAACAGGGAGGAGGAGTAAGTTTTACAAACAGAATGTAGGTTACAAGGAAAAATAATGTTTCAGCTTGTTAGAGTTTCTGATGTGTTAGCTGGTTATTTTCAATTGGCGTATGTATTCTGCTTAAATGTATACTATGGTTGAGTTTACTCGTCATTTGCCAGAGTCTATTCTCTTTCTGTGGCAATGATTTTTTTCCTAATCGCAGTCACACAATATATTCCATTCTACATTTTCTTCTACAGTGTGACAGTGCCACACTTCGAGCAAGTGCTGGAGAGTGATTTCCCTCCCATAAGGCCTCCAGCTTGGCCTTATGACTTCCTTGTAACCAACAGAATGAGGTGGAAGTGATGCCACATGACTTCTGACATTACGTCAGAATAGATCATGTAGTTTCTGCCTCATTCTTTTAGAATAACCACTCTCAGAATACTCCCTCTTGGAATCCAGCTGAAATGCCATAAGAAGCCTAAGAGACATGGATGGCCACAAGTAGGTGCTTCAAGCAACAGTTCCATGTAATCCTAGCCTGCTTCATCCTAGCTCAGGAACCAGACATGTGACCAAAAAAAGCCATTTGAGGAATAGATCCTCAACTTCCAGCTGTTTCAGTCTTCTACTCAAGTCATCCCCAGACATTTGAGTCTTTCCAGCTGAGGTTCCATACCTTTTGGAGCAGAGAATAGCTTTTCCCACTGTTTCTTTTCTGCTTTAATAACATACAGAATCTGTGAGCATACTAAAATTGTTGCTGTAGTTTTATGCCTCAAAGTTTGGAGTGCCTTATTATAAAGCAATAATAACTGAAACACTTTTTCTTCCTGAGTAAGGAAGTTACAACTAGGACATAGTTGCCCATAATCTCTACATTCCACAGACTTCCCTGCGATTTAATTGGGGCATGAGACAAAGTTCTAGCCAAAGGAATATGAATTGAAATGATGTGTGACCTTCCAGACCTGTCCCATAACATCCTTCATTGAACTGATACATACTCATGAGCATTTCTTTGACCCAATTGAGACCAAAAAATAAGAATAATGTGCTTTTTAGGACAATAGAGAAACAAGATAGTAGAAGCCTACAGCTATGAATGATGCTCTACTTAGATTATAATGAGTGAAATAAACATCTATTATTTGAGGAGCTGTTTGTTTTAGCAGCCTAATGTTATACTGTGACATATGTATTAAAGGATTCCCTTTCCCACCATCTCCAGAAATGCCAGCATCCAGGTCTATAATCCCCTTGTAGAATATTGGAAGTGTCAGCAGTCAGGTACAATATTCAAAGTTTTTTCTCTAGAAAACTGAATGCCTAGAGCAAAGACATACAGACAATGACATTTAAGGACTCCTATTCATAATCCAGTTGACTAATTTAAATATAGTGATTTCCACCAAGCCACAAAACTCACCCAAGCACAGAAATTTCAATAAGCATTTTACTGTCTCATTATTAAGTATGAACGTATGGAACCAAAGATTATAACATATCTTCTTACAGAAGGATTCAAAGTAAACAAAAAAAAGCAAAACATCGCTAAATTAATTATTCTCATTCAGAGACAAGAATATATCCATAAAAATAATTCTATAAAGAAAGAAAAGTTTGAAACACAGAGCTTTTATAAATCAAAAATACATTAGCCAATTTTTTAACTGAAAAAATAATTAGAAAATATAACTGAGCTAACACAAGACAAAAAGATGGACAAAGGACAGGAAAGAAAAATGCACAGAGAAAGGATCAATCCAGAAAGTTCAACATTTGACTAACATGAACTCCAGTATAAAATATCATCAAACACAAATACCACGAAGAAACAAAACAAGAGTATTTTATACACTGTTAAGATCTGAAACTCCATACTGAAAGTACCCATCAGTATCTCAAAACAATACATTTTAAAGATCTCTATAAAGGAAAACTATCATGAATTCCATAACACCAAGGAAAAAAATAAGAATCTATAACATCCTAAAAGAGAAAAAAAGAAGCTGCCTATAAAGGACTAAGAATTACAACGATGTCATATTTCCCAACAGAAATGTGGAAAATGAGAAAATTTATTGTTCAAATAGCATTATATAACTATGCAGATGAGCAATTAAGTGTGAAGATAGAATAAAACAATCTTAAACCTCAGATGTCTCAAAAATTTCTTTTCTATGTAGCCTTTATCAGAAAGCTACTAGATGATGAGGGAGAAATCCAGAAGAGAAGAAGAAATTGGATCAAGTTAAAAGAAGAAATAACAACCAACAGAGAAGAGGTTGAGAAGAAAATTCCCAGCTTGCTAGCAAAGGGAATTCAGGGCTCAAGGAAGAATCTCTCCAAAGCAAAAAAAAAAAAACTCATCAGTTTAACTGTTTGGACTATATGTTGGGAGGTAATTTATGAAACTTTGAATGAATATGGGACATGTTGATCAAATGTTCTAAGAACAATAAGCAAATAAAAAAAGCAATTGTTAAAATTTGAAAATCAAAATGTTATACTGGAAGAAATATAATCAGAATATATCTTTACTTGGTAGTAAATAATATTTTCATAATTTTAATAATGAAAATGCTGATTTAACAGAATTTGAGATATATTAGGACAATGTAAAAAGAATGAGTCAGGATTGAGGTTTACAAGGAAGTGATTTTATTTTCTATATTTGTTTTAAGCTTTCTAAAGAAATATTAGATTTTTTAAAATTAAGTTACACTTAAATTATTTTCACTTAATCCTTTCATTGAAAAATTAAAATTTATTTTTTAAAAAGTAGTTAACTAGAGCATCCTACAAGTGAACGATTAAATTTTTCTTTTGTTCATCCCCAAATCCAAATCTTCAATGAATTTGGGTTTATCTCACACGTACACTCATGTACATTGAAGCACAGGACAACTGAGAAGCAGAGTGGATCACTGAGATGATTCCAAAAATCACAATACAGATGGTTCTACAGTAGATTGCAACTGGCTTCATTTTTTTTGAAACTCCTCTTATCAAGAGTCGTTATCTAATTACCAACCTCTTTAATTTGGGCTGGTCTTATAACTTGCTTTGGCCAATCAAATGTAGTGGAAACAATGTTGTGTGAGTGCTAAGTCTGAGGCTTAACAGGTTTCATGCACTTTTGCTCTTGATCTGGGGAACATGCCACCTGTACTAGCCTACTGAAGAATGAGAGAGAACATGAGGCAGAGATAACAGTTTCAATTGAACTATCATAGACCAGCCAGCCCCCAGGTGATAAAGCAGCTAATGTTGTAAGAACTCAGAATTGGTTGCTTATAGCTTGCAAGCCAAACTCTAGAGACAAGAGTTGGTGGAAGGAAAAGCAGGTTTATTCGACAGCTGCCAACCTGAAAAAATGATAGACTAATGTTGCAATAGGCCATCTCAAGTTCCTGAAGTTGACCAAAAGGTTTGTAAAGGGGAAGGGGGCTTGGGAGGGATTGGCTACATGCAGGTCAGCATATCTTGTTACTGTGGTTATCCTGAGTAATGAGCCATCTAGCGGTCTGGCTGGTATCAGCTAAACCACAACAGTATTGAAAGTTAACTGCTCAGCATTTTTCTCCAGGAGGAGTTTTGCAATCTTGGTTCTATAGTTATTTGTTCAAGGCTATTTCCTGAAATTCTTAAGCAAGCAGACATTTAGACATTCTAAAAGAAAGAGTGGGCCAGGTGCGGTGGCTCACGCCTGTAATCCTAGCACTCTAGGAGGCCGAGGCGGGCGGATCGCTCAAGGTCAGGAGTTCGAAACCAGCCTGAGCAAGAGCGAGACCCCATCTTTACTAAAAATAGAAAGAAATTAATTGGCCAACTAAAAATATATAGAAAAAATTAGCCGGGCATGGTGGTGCATGCCAGTAGTCCCAGCTACTCGGGAGGCTGAGGCAGAAGGATCGCTTGAGCCCAGGAGTTTGAGGTTGCTGTGAGCTAGACTGATGCCACCGCACTCTAGCCCAGGGAACAGAGTGAGACTCTGTCTCAAAAAGAAAAATAAATAAATAAATAAAAAAGAAAAGAAAGAGTGATTATTTGCTTCAAGATAGAGTAGCTGCTGCTGTTAACAACTTCGGACATATGAATAAGCTCAGCCAACATCAGCCAAACGTGCTGAGGTTATGAAAACTACCCTTCTGACTCCAGTCTTGAAGTAAGTAATAAGTGGGTTTTTTTTAAGCAACCAAGTTTTGGGGTTTGTTACATAGCACATGGTGAGAAATCCCAACAGAGATGACAAATCCTTGACATAACATTAGGTAAAAGACTCTGCACCCAAAATTGAGTTCTCCTAGGAAGACACTGAAATAACCACAAATTATAGGCAAATGTAACTGAGATAGTGAATAGGATATAGTTGGTTTAGTAAAAAGAAAAAAAAAATAACTAAAGGACAATGGAATGATTGTGTTAATCCCAAGGAATCCAGTGCTGCTAACACTTTTATCTGCCTTCCTAATAGTTCAATGAACATCCCACAAAATAACTACCAGAGTGCTCATTGAGACAAAACAAGGCAGTTTAAGATTGTACAATGTGTTGAGAAGCCAATTTTATTTAACAATTCTATTTCTAAAATGTAGTCAGCAGATGTACCCACAAAAATTCACAAAAGTATCTCTATAAGAATATTCCCTGAAACATTATTGGTACTAAGAAAAGAGAAAAGAAGGAAGGAAAGAAGGAAAAAACAAAATAGAAAGAAGAAAAAGAAAGAAAAAAGCAAAGCAAAAAAATGGAAGTGTGCATGTCCATCAATTAGAAATGTTTTTAAAAAGATCTGTACTACATAAAAAATGCCCATGATATGATATATTTCTGAATTTAAAAAAGCAATCCCCCAAATTGATAATATACATAACAAAATATATTTGATAATAATGTAATTCAATTAAAAAATAACTTTATATTTTATGTACATAATATCTTAATTTCCTGAAGCCAAGATTAAGAAGGCTTATTGATTGAATAATCATTTGTAGGGAGAGCAAAAAAAGAAATGTCACATTAAAATCACAAAAATGTTAAATACCATGTACTTAACCATGTAGTTAGACATTGTTTACATTGTTTACATTTAGTATTTTGACAAGGTCAAATATATCAACCTAATTCAGGTTCCACTGATTCCTCTGAATCACTTTGGATCATCAAAATTACACATAGAAGCATGTAAATTTTCATGCCTCTACAAACTTAACAATTTTTTTTGCAATTTTATAACTATTTTAATTTAACTTCAAGGCACATCAGGAAAAATTAGGGCTTATTTAAAATTAGGAAAAATTTAAGTTTTAGGTTTTTTGTTTTTTTTTTTGAGACAGAGTCTCACTCTGTTGCCCAGGCTAAAGTGAGTGCCATGACATCAGCCTAGCTCACAGCAACCTCAAACTCCTGGGCTCAAGCAATCCTTCTGCCTCAGCCTCCCGAGTAGCTGGAACTACAGGCATGCGCCACCATGCCCGGCTAATTTTTCCTATATATTTTTAGTTGGCCAATTAATTTCTTTCTATATTTAGTAGAGACGGGGGTCTCAGTCTTGATCAGGCTGGTTTTGAACTCCTGACCTTGAGTGATCCGCCCGCCTCGGCCTCCCAGAGTGCTAGGAATACAGGCATGAGCCACCGCGCCCGGCCAAGTTTTAGGTTTTAAATTTAGGTTTTTAAAATTGCATTTTATGTCATGGGAATTTAAATATTTACTCTTAAAATTCAGCACTTATGTTTATGTCTAGAAAACAGTTGGAGTAATACATGCCCATCTATTAACAATAGCTATCTTGAAAGAATGAAAATGGAAAAGTTCTGGGCATTTTCACTTTTCTAATATACTTTTTATATTTAAATTATTATACACTTTTAATATATATGTTTTAATTTTTTAAATACATTTTATAATATTTTTGAAATATTTTTTACATAATTTTTACATGAGCTTAAATAATTAAATAGAGGGAAATTATGCTTCATAAATGGAAAGAAAAAAGGAGAATGCAATTTGGAATACCCGATGTGGGCACAGATAGTGACAGACATAAACATTCCTAAGAACTTTAAAATAGGAACAGAACATGATAACGAACATCATAATGACTTATGATATGATGACTCATACGTCCTTTATCAAATCCACTGATGTCTTTTTTACGCTGCAAAAAAACTAAAAAGAAAGAAATATAATCAGTATATAGACATGTGTTATAAGACACTTGAGGACAAACATAGATGAAAGAATAGGCATTATGCATATGTCCTCATAGAGACATATAATTGTGGAGTCAATATGCTGCAAAGTTTGTAAATTTTCCATTTTCAGGAATATTTTCTCAATTCTTTAACTGTAAAAATATTTTTACATTTTTTTTTTTACTCCTCACCTCCTAACTCCATTGACTTAAGAAAATTAAAAGATACGGAAATTTTCCCTAAAGAATCCTTACACACTATGGTTTGCTCCCCCCAGGTACACAGTCCTCTCTGTTCCACCAGCATTAAAAAAGAATGGGAGGGATACACTATAATCCATACCTGAAACTGGATCATGCCTCAGTTATATGGTCATGCCTAGCCACAGGCGGTGGGAAAACTGAGTCCAGTTGTGAGTCCAGGGAGAGGATAGCACAGCTGTTGGTGAGCACTGAGAGCTGCCACCACAATGACCAAATGGAATATGGTCCAGCATTTAAAATACAGTGCCTTTCAGGAGAGCCAGAATTTCCCCCTCCTGGATTTCTAAGTCCTTCCATGTTATGACTTGGATAGAAATTAGAGAAAATATCAAACTCTATAATGATCTCTATTCATTTTATCTTCAACAGAATCATCTACCATAAAGATTTTAATGCATGGGATTAAATAGGCTATTTATAATTTATAAATTTTTCTTGTTCCTGTTTTGCCTTTGGAGTCCTCTTCATAAATTCTTTCCCTAGGCCAATCTCTGTAAGCATTTTTTTTCCAACATTTTCTTCTAGAATTCTTATAGTTTCATGGATTAGGTTTAAGTCTGTTATCCATTATGAGTTGATTTTTGTGAGAGGTGCAAGGGACAGATCCTGTTTCAGTCTTCCACATGTGGCTATCCATTTTTCCCAGCACCATTTGTTGGATAGGGATTCTTTTCCCCACTGGATGTGTTTGTCTGCTTTGTCAAAGATCAGATGACTATATGAGGATGGTTTTATATCTGAGTTCTCAATTCTATTCCATTGGTCTTTGCCTCTGTTCTTGTGACAGTTCCATGTTGTTTTGGTTACTATAGCCTTGTAGTATAGCTTGAAGTCTGGTAAATTGATACCTCCCAATTTGTTCTTTTTGCTTAAGGTAGCTTTTGCTATATGGGATCTTCTCTTGTTCCATACAAAGTGTAGAATTATTTTTTCTAGGTTTGTAAAAAATTATAATGGTATTTTAATAGGTATTGTATTGAATCTGTAGATCACTTTGGGTAGTATAGACATTTTAACAATGTTCTTGTGTTGATCCATGAGCATAGCATGGTTTTCCATCTATTTATGTCCTTTGTTATTTTCTTCCTTAGTGTTTCATAGTTTTCTGTGTAGAGGTTTACTATTTCCTTAGGCAAATACATTCTTAGGTATTTTATTTTCTTTGTATCTATTGAGAAAGGTTGAGTCTTTCATTTGGTTTTCAGTTTGACTGTTGTTGGCATATACGAATGCTACTAATTTGTGTATATTGATTTTGTAAACTGAGATATTGTTGAATATGTTTATAAATTCCAGTAGTCTCATGGCAGAATCTTTGGGGTTTCTAGATATGTGATCATATCATCAGCAAAGAATGATAGTTTGACCTCTTCTGCCCCATTTCAATGCCCTTCATTTCCTTCTCTTGTCTGATTGCTCTGGCTAGAACTTCTAGCTATATGTTGAATAGAAGTTGTAATAGAGGGTGACCTTGTCTGGTTCCAGTTCTAAGTGGGAATGCCTTCAATTTTTCCCCGTTCAGTATGATATTGGCTGTGGGTTTGTCCTATATGGCTTTTATAATTTTATAAATTTGGGGTAAGTACCGTCTATGCCTATTTTGTTAAACATTCGTATCATAATAGGGTGCTGAATTTTGTCAAATGCTTTTTTCTGCCTCTGTTGAAAGTATCATATGGTCTCTGTTTTCACTTCAATTTATGTGGTGAATTACATTTATAGATTTGCATATGTTGAATCATCCCTGCATCTCTGGAATGAAGCCCACTTTGTTGTGATGGATTACTTTTTTGATAAGCACCTGAATTTGGTTTGCTAGGATTTTATTGAAAATGTTTGCATCTATATTCATAAGGGATATTTGTCTGTAGTTTTTGGACATGATCAAATTAAAAAGCATCTGCACAGCCAAGGAAACTATCATCAGAGCAAATAGACAACCTACAGAATGGGAGAAAATATTAACATGCTACACATCCAATAAAGGGCTGATAACTAGAATCGATATAGAACTCAGGAAAATCAACAAGAAAAAATTCAAAAAATCTCATAAAAAAGTAGGCAAAGGACATGAACTGCAACTTTTCAAACTAAGACAGACTAGTGGCTAAGAAACCTATGAAAAAATATAGATGCAAACATTTTCAATAAAATCTTAGCTCTATATCTCTAATCATCAGGTAAATGTAAATCAAAACCACAATGAGATATCACTTAACTCCAGTGAGGACATCTTTTATCAAAAAGTCCCAAAACAACAAATGTTGACATGGATGCAGAGAGATAGGAACACTTATACACTGTTGGTGGGATTGCAAACTAGTACAAACTCTGTAGAAGTTATATAGAGCCACCTCAAAGAGCTAAAAGTAGAACTACCATTTAATCTAGCAATCCCATTATTGGGCATCTACCCAAAGGAAGAAACGACAGTCTATAATAATGACATCTGCACTTAAATGTTTATAGCAGTACAATTCACAGTTGCAAAGATGTGGAAACAACCCAAGTGTCCATCAATTTATGAGGGAATTAATAAAATGTGGTATATGTATACCATGGAGTACTACTCAGCCACAAAACACAATGGTGAACTAGCACCTCTTGTATTATCCTGAATAGAGCTGGAGCCTATTCCACTAAATGAAGTATCCCAAGAATGGAAAAACAAGCACCACATGTACTCACTGTCAAATTGGTACTAATTGATCAACACTTAATGTGCACATATGGTAGTAACCTTCATAAGGTGTCAGGCAGGTTGTAGGAGGAGGAGGGGATAAGTATATTCACACCTAATGGGTGCGATGCGCACTGTCTGGGAGATGGGCATGTTTATAGCTATAATTCAGGTGGGGCAAAGGCAATACATGTAATCTAAACATTGGTACTCCTGTAATATTCTGAAATTTAAAAAAAAATAAGGTAGACAAAAGAAAGGCTAGTTACAAGTAACTACAACACAATACAAATGTAGTCATAAGACTTCTCGATAAAGCAGGGGTCCCCAACTTATGGTGAGTCATATAATATTTAATTATATATTACAATGTAATAATATTAGAAATAAAGTGCACAATAGATGTAATGCACTTGAATCATCCCTAAATCATCTACTCCCACCCCGGTTCATGGAAAAAATTTTCTTCCATGAAAATGGTCCCTGGTGCCAAAAAGTTTGGGGAGCATTGCTATAAAGAGTTTCATTAATCACAGATATGATTATGCTACAGATCACAGACTATCTTTTGTGTACACAGCGATTTGTACTTTACAAATCACTCAGCACTTTACAAAGAAAGACAGAGCTTGGATGTTCTTATCGTTAGGTACTAGTATTATGAAAGCTTTTGACAATAACTATATTAGTAATAAAGGAATAGAACTTCCAGAACATATCATTTCAAACACTATTTTCATCATATTTGGCTTAAAATAAGGTTGTAAAAGAGAGAGATACATAATAATAGAAAAGAATACTCTCAATTGGGGCTGAAATAGTTGGATATTTATTTCTTACAATCTTTTGGATGTTGTTTTCCCCAAATAATAGTGGGGAAAGAAAAGTGGAGAATTATTGTGTCCTCTCTTACGTGGGATGTGGGGGTGTCAATGTGGAAGTGGTAGCTCTATTGTCCAGCCTGGCAACAGTATTTTAAACCACATTAAGCCACGCACTGTATGGTTGTCTTTCAAAATAGAAATTTAAAAGCTTATCATCTGACTTCAAAATAAGATTCAACGATAGATTGGAAAACCAATCTTTGTCAAAAAAGAAAAGGTTTTCTAAATTACTTTGTCACTTCATTTAGCAAATCAAAGGAGCAGGCCCAACTGATGTCTATCATTCTAGATGGATCCTACTTAAGGTTACTGACTTCCTATAAATGGAACTGAAAGATTTGAAGTGGAAAAAGAAAAGAGGAGAAGGAAGCAGGTGGTCAGGCTATTGCCCCAACCTATTTTTTGGAAGAGGTTGGGGGGAAATGCTGAGGGAGGGCTTTGGTTGAGCTTCCCATTGAGAACTCCAAGAGAACAGTGCCTCTACCTGAGCCTGGAAGAGGGCACATCTAAGCGAAGACAGTGGGGCATCATGGTTAGGCAGACTGAATGTTTGAGCTCAGTTTCCCTGTTTCATGGGTGGAATAAACCAAACAGAGACTTTCAGGCATACCACAAATTCTCATACCAAAATTAGGCATGAGAATGTACAGGCTATCAGGCTGGCGAGGTTCCAGGAATGGCAATGTCAAGGTCAGAAGCAAAGTCCACAAGAGACAGTCTACATCAGAAACATATATGTACAGTTAGGTCTAACTACAGTTAGAATTTTAGAAGGGTACAAACACCAGCCAAGACCACAGGAGAGCATTGGCATTTTTACATCTTCCCAGGAGATCCTAATGGACAGCCAAAGTTGAGAACCATTGCCTTTATGAAAACTTGCTTGCAGTCATCAAAGTCTCCAACTTCAAGAAAATACTGTGTAATATGCTTTCATATTCGATATATTTAATTTTCATGCTAATCCCTATGGTAAAATGTATTAACCTTATTTCATTGATGGTAAACTTGCTTGAACCTTACAGTAAATAACTTGCCCAGATCACTTGGGCAATGGAGATGGGATTCAAACTGACTCCACAAAAAATGAACTTCTCATTGAATGTGGCCTATAATGTATATTGTTTTCTGTGTCATATTTCTATGTTTGTATAAGCTACATAATTTATAAAATGGGGTTGTGGATATTGTTTCTGAAATGGGCTTTACAGAATGTCTTCTATTTACTATGGTAATACCTTAGCCTCCAGAATTAAAAGTTAATCTGTAGTTGAGGGCATGATATAAGTTTAGTGTTATTTAACACCCTAAGTTCCCAAGACTTCCATTGCGCTGGAAGAGGATCATAAAACCTTACTTTAAAATTACTCCTTAAGGATCTTCCAAGGTCAGAGGTTTCTGCAACTTAAAAGGAGATGCTTCCTCTGACAGGTTACTTTAAACGATAAAACATTTTACTACCATTTTTACCGAAAAGATATTGCAATCTAGAAGGACTGAGATATATTTAAGCCAAGATTTATATAGACTCTACGATAGGCATTCCTGACATCAAGAAGTGCATTGTATTACAGAGAAGCCAAAGATCATAAATCACTGTGTGTCAGATACTGTGCCAGACACTTTACATACAAAGTTCAATTAACCCTCAGAGTAAAGTTTGAGTTAAGGTCGTTATGTCGATTTTACAAATATGGAAGCTGAGGAAAGAGAAGTTAAATCACTTGTCCATAATCAAACAGCTAAAAAATTATGAAGCCTGGATATAATGTAATACATGTCAAGATAGAAGAAATACAGTTGGATATGTTTGTCTCATTTAAAGCCAGGGGTAGGGAGAGCTTCAAAAAAATGTTGACACCTGAGCAGGTGTTATTTGAAGTTTAAATGAGAGTTTAACAGAGAAATCAAAGGACACACACAAAATGCGACATAATACACAACGTGTCTTACACATCAGACATATTTCTTTCTGTGCATTAATCCTAGTGATTCGTCCTCAAGATCGATTGTTTAACCACTAAGATGTTGAGGCAAAAATCAAGTATATACTTGGCACATAACAATAAACTTTATTAACAAGGAACATTTTGTTTGGGGTGAGTGGGTGAAAGGTAGGGAAATATTAAATATCTAGAATAGACACAACCACGCTTTTTGATAAATGTTCTCTAGTAAGAGACCTTGTGTGCCATAGGTGAGTTTGAGAGGCCACAGAGGGGCCAGTGTTCTGGTTAGCAATACAGATCTCAGTTCTCGTTACTAGCACAAAAACAGCATAGTGAGTCAAACCTAGGTGAGACTCAGGTTTCTAAACATACACCTCTTCCAGCTCACACTGCCTATTTACCTTGCAGGCAGCATTTATCACACCTTATGCATTTATCCATTTATATCACTGTTTTTGCCACCAGACTGCACACTTCTGCAGGGCAGGAAATCGCATGCCATAACACCTATATTCTGTTTCTGATACTACATAAGCACTCATTATATGAGGGTTGAACTAAATGGAAACAACCCTACTTGCTGATAGCAAACATCATCCCAAACCAAAATGACAGTTTATTAACCTAGCTTGAAATACCAAATCACTCTCTCACTTGAGAAGACCTATTCACATTTTCATAGTGACTCAAACCAGAATGTGGTGGTAAATGCCAAAAGAGCCAGATGCGCTTCTCTCTCCATTTTCCTTAGGCTTTGTAGACCATATGGCTCTCACAATTCCTATAATGAGACTTTAGGTTTAAGATTCATAAGTCCATCATATCCAGAATGCATAGCCCAGACACAGAGTCCATGCTATTTTTCCCACGTTGACTTGGCACTGGATCATGGTGTGATGAATTTATTATGTACAGCAGCAGGCATGGAGCTTTTTGAAAGCAAAGTGCCAGAAACAGAAGCTCATTGATTAAAAAAAAAAGGTAAAACTTTGTCAATTTTCTCCAAATACTAGCAGAATAAACTATCATCAAATACAAGTCATTTTCCCCATAAATAACAGCATGAAACACATCTATTACATTCTCAAACCTTTGAAAAGTCTAAAAATAACCTCAGAAAGCTGATCTAATTATCTTGCATAAATACAGCAACATGTGAACATTAGAGTATGGCATCGACTAATTGAATAGCTAAGGCTATTGGAGAACTTTTAATGGAAGAATTTAAAAGTACATGAACTAATAATGATGGCATTAAAAGGATCTTCACAGTATAGTTCGAAGCCCATAAAGCTTTGCAAATGACAACAACTGCATTTTTATGTGCAGACAAAGGTCTAGCATAAGGGAACTTTGCCTTTAAGCTTTCTATAATAATGCACCATAAACTCAAGGGATCCTTTTCCATTTTTTCTGTGGAAACACATATTTGCTTAATTTTCTGACATTGTACTACTATTATACTACTATTTGATTACTACAAAAATGTCTCTACCCCATATCTTACTCTAGTAATCCTAATTATTCTAGCATTTTCCAATGTATGCTGGAAGTACTACCATTAAAAGTCTGGTTTTGGTTATAGTACTGCTCTCCACGAAAACACAGTTATTAAATATGTACAATACCATCAAACATGAATGCTATATGTAAAGCAAAATTAAAAAGCATTGTAACTATTCACTGATTTATTTTAAAAGATGCTATTAAATTTATAATATTAAAGTACTCCTTGCCAACATTGATGAGTTGGGACACTGACCAATAAGATCCAGGAAATTAAATGCTGAAACTAAAGCACTGACGTTAATATAAACCATAGAGAGTAAACACATAATCTAATTCCTGGTATGAAATCTCAAACTCAGACATGTCATTGGATTTTTTACTGGTTAGATTTTTTTCTTCCCCCAGTTAGCCAAAGATATTTTAATATTTTGTTGAATGAAAAGTATTGCTCACTTTGTAGAGAATAAAGCTAAGTAATCAATACCAAAAATACACTACACTTGACTTGCATTTTTTTGTCCAATTTTTCTAGAAAATTATAATTTAAAAACTATTTTATCTTGGTAACATACATCTTCTTTAATCAATAAATTCAAATAACTAAAAAATTGATTACATTAGCTTCAAAAACCTATCAATGGAGAAGCTTCATAAAAATGCTATTTTTTAAAAAATCTCTGATCTCGATTGACTGAGTTTGTTGTGTATTGAGTCCTATTCAAGTCACTGAATGATAGTTAAACAGTTCTGAAGATTTAAGGACACCTTTGACTGAAGATGCCATCTGTCTGACAGAAGAAATTTAAAGGAAATATGCAACCAACTATAATACAATGCAAAAATATAATAAATAAAATAAAAACCATTATTGAGATAGAAAGTACTATGTTATTTTAAATGAGCAAAAATAACATATGGCTAGGTGAATCTGAAATGGCATTAGGTGGGAGATTGAATTTGAATAAGAAGGATTTGTCAGATAGTCACGGAAGGGCAGAGAATATTATGCAAGGAAGGGCCATGATGAGCAAGTAATCTGGTTTTATCAGAGTTATGTATGCGTTTTATGTGAGGAGACAAGACTGGATAGAGATGGAGTGCACAGTGGGGGGAAAAAGCCTCAATTGCTAGAATTAAGAGTTGGTTTAATTCTATCAGCAAGGAGGTGCATTAAAAGTGACAGGATTTTGGACATGCTACCCCAAAATATGGGACCTTGGCATACTGAATATTTTAAACTGAAGAAGTTTGGAAAGGCAGGTGTAGGAAGGATTTTCTGACCTTCCCCTGCATTAGACCGTAAGACCTTTATGTGAGAGGTGCTCTCCTCACACAGAAGTAAGGGTCACCTTTATCTCCAGAGACAGAGGGAAACCAAGAAGAATCTGAATGAACAGGCCTTGCTAAAGGTCCCCAGTTTATTACACTTAGCTCTTTCCTTGTTTTCCTATCATATTTTCCACACCTTTTCACTATTCATCAGACCAAGTATAAGAATGCTCAGATTTAACCATTTCATGGGGTCTTTATTTCCTTTTGAAGACCCCCATGCCATGTAAAATTTATATGCTTTTCTCTTGTCAGTCTGTAATTTTTATAGAGTCTCAGCCAAGAACATAGAAGGGTAGAAAGAAAAAAATATGTTTCTTCCTCTACTAAAGTTCATGAACAAGATAGATTGATGTGAAAAAGAAGAGAAGAATGTATATTCTGTAGTTTTGGGGTAGACTATTCTATAAATGTCTGTTAAGTCCATTTGTTCTATAGTCTCATTTAAGTTCAAGGTTTCTATGTTGATCTTTTGCCCTGATGATCTGTCTAGTTCTCTCAGTGGGGTGTTGAAGTCCCTGAATATTTTAATGATGTTGTTTGTTTCTTTCCTTAGATACAGAATTTGTTTTATGAATCTGGGAGGACCTGTGTTAGGTACATATATATTTAGGATTGTTTATTTTCTTGCTGAATTGATCCGTTTATCATTATATAATGACCATCTTTATCTTTTTTACATTATTGATTTAAAGTCTATTTTATCTAATATTAAAATAGCTACTCCTGTTCACTTTTGGTATTCATTGGAGTTGAATAGTTTTTCCACTCCTTTTCCTTGAGTCTATGAGAATCTTTGCTAGTTGAATGGGCTTCTTGGAGAAAGTATATTCTGATTGTGTTTTTTTTTTTTTTTTTATCCATTCATCCAATCTGTTTAAGTGGGGCGTTAAGACCATTTACATTCAATGCTAGTATTGATATGTGAGATACTTTTCTGGTCATCATTGTATTTGTTACCTAGTTGCTTTGTTTTCTCCCTTGTGTTGCTGTTTTATAAGAGCTGTGAGTTTTGACTTTTGGGTGTTTTTTCATGGGTGGGTATTGATTATTCTGTTTGATGTTTAGAGTATGTTTAACCATTTCTTGTAGGACAGGTATACTGGTGAAAATTCCCTTAGTGTTTGCTTTGTTTCTCCTTTATTTATGAAACTTAATTTTACCAAATACAAAACTCTTGGCTGGCAGTTATTCTCTTTAAGGAGACTAAAGTTAGGACCCCATTCCTTTCTAGTTTGTAAGGTTTCTGTTGAGAAGTTTGCTGTTAGTCTGATGGGTTTTCCTTTGTAAGCTGCTTGGTGTTTTTAGTTCGTAGCTCATAGGATTTCTTCCTTCATGTTGACTTTGGCCAGTCTGATGGTTATATGCCTTGTTGTTATTGTTTTTGCAATGAATCTCCCAGGTTTTCATTGAACTTCTTGTGTCTGGATGTCTAAATCTCTAACAAAACCAAGAAAGGTTTCCTGAAATACTTCCTCAGCCTTTTGCATTATCTTCTCCTTCAAGAATACCTATTATTATTATATTTGGCCATTTTATATAATTTCATATTTCTCATAGACTTTGTTCATTCCTCTTCACTCTTTGTTCTTTATTTTTTACTGACTGGGTTAATTTGAAAGAGTTGCCTTCAAGCTCTGAAAATCTTTCTTCTGCTAGGTCTAGTCTATTCTGAAAACTTTCCACTGTGTTTTGTATTTCCCTAAATGAATTTCTCATTTTCAGAAATTCTATTTGAATATTTTAATGTATCTGTCTCTTCAGTAAATTTTTCATTTATTTCCTGAATTATTTTTCTGGTTTCTTTGAGTTGGTATTCTATTTTCTCTTGGATCTCATTGAGGTTCCTTACAATCCATATTTGTAATTGTTTATCTTTCATTACAGTATTTTCATTTTTGTTGGAATCCATTGCTAGAGAGCTGGTGTGATTCTATGGGGAGGTCCTTTAATTCTGATTTTTCATACTTGTGGAGTTCTTGCATTGATCCCTTCTCATCTGGAGCAGCTGTAACTTCTTATTTTTGAATTTTATTTTGTTTAGATGGGACCTTTCCCCACTCCCTCTTAAGGGTGTGCCTATAGCATATGTTGGGTAAGGACCTTTGGCTTTGTTTGCAGGTACTTTGACTGGGGTCTCGGTTCCAGATAGATACCTTGCTTGTATATAGCCTTAGTGTGGTGGTTTTCTCAATTCCTAGTTATTTGTAGGTTGAATCAGTTGTATACTATGTGTGTGGGTAGATTCCCTGCCTCTTATTAAGAAAGGGAGATGGAGGTCTTTGAAATCATTTTTCTCGCTCCAGCTCTGTGATCTTCTTAACAGTATGAATTATATTGGGACCCCCAATTTAATCTCTAAGTCAGTAGGTAGCACTTATGGGTAAGAGTCAGCCAATCCCCATATGATTGAATCAGTAAATGTTATAATAAGATGTACAAGATATCCTCCCTGCCAGTCAGTTGCAGGAGACGGTCAGCTGCAATAGTGTGCAGCTCTATTCAATCAGGAGACACACTTGGATGTCCCAGGCAATGGGTGGGGCCCTAGAGCTTCCAAGGGATTCCCTCTTTTGCTCCACCACAGTGAAGCCAGGTGTGGGAATGAGGCTGGGCAGGGCTTGGCCAGGTGAGCCTGAATTCAGAGTTCACAAAGAAGGGTACACAAACTGTCTCAGCAGAGGTCAAGGGTCAACTCCCATGCCTCTTGGTAAAACCACCAGGGAGGGGCTGAAGCCATTCCACCAAGCCAAAAAAATCTACTCATGTTGGGAAAGCAATCTAGAATTCACAGTCCAGCAGGTGAAAGTGGGTTTCACTCTTCTCCCTATTCTCTTTCCCCATGTAATCTCCTGCCTGTGTCTGGTTGTAAGGAGCAGCCCAAACTAGAAGAGCTCACTAGCAATGCTGCCATAGGCTGGGAGCTTCCCTGCCCAAGACCATGCCATGGTGAAGGAAGGTGTTCTCTGCAAGTGTACTGCAGCTCAGACTCACATACACACATTCGTTTTAGTTCTCCCCATATGAGCTCCCTCGCCTCTCAAGATCAGTTCACAAATCTCTCCTCCATGCCCCTAGATGACACAATTGAGTCCTAGAGGAATGGGATCAGGCCTCCAGACCTGCCCTCTTATCCCCTGAGTTCAATCCCTGACTGTGATAGGGAGAGGTGTGCTGTTCTCAAGTTTGCTCATGGAATGCTTGAGCAGGTTTAATGTTCCCTCACTTCAAGGTATGCCCTACTTTGCTGGAGCAGCCAGGTGGGCAGCACTTGGGAGAAACAGCAGGTGGAGAACTCATTACCTGAACATCCTTTGTTGAATGTAGGTCTTTAAGAGATAAAGCATGAGCCCCACTCTCTGTGGAAGCCTGGGTATGGTGGGCACACTGGCAGAGGGGAAGCAGCTTCTCCCGAGAGCCCTGGCTCAACTATCCCTTGGGGTGCCTATGCTGACTGGTGTGGGAACCACCACAGCTGTCTTAGCAGCTGTGGATCAGGGAAGGGAGGAGGAAGAAAAGAGTCTAAATAGAAGAGAGCTGGCACTCTGGCACCCTATGTCCCAAGGAGCCCTTCTGGCATGCTGTACTTTCCTCTTACCAGATTGCAGCCTTCCCTGAATGTTCAAACTCTGGGATTGTACAGTTCCCCCTAGACTCACTATGGCTGGTGCCTCCTATGGCCACTGAAATCTGGGCAAGTGTTGGGGAATGTTTGTGTGAGGTCCAATGCCAAGACAACAGAAGGGCTGAAGTTCCCAGGGCAGGAATAAGGCATTCAGTGGATGGAAAAACATTATGGTGCTCACAACCTTGGCTCGGGTCTGTGGTGATGGGGTATGAACCCAAGGGGGCTATTAGCCCAGTGCTCTGTTCTCAGGAAGATCCCTGTTTACTGACAGAAACAGCATTTGGACTCATGAGGATAGAATATCTATTCAACAGTTCAGGACCCTACAGTCTTCCAGAGGTTTGAGGGGAGGAAAAGAAAATACCTCTACCTGCCCTTTCCATGGACCTCCAAATTCCTCAGGTGTCAATCTCTGCTGAAATCTTGTTCCTTTTGCTGCTCTGCAGCTTTTCCCCATGGAATCTCTGGTAAATTCTGGCACCCTTCCCTCAGAATTACACCTGGGCTATTTTTTTTTTCATCTAAAAGTTTTTCTTCTTTCTGAGACAATATGGCAACTGATGTCTTTAGTCAGCCATCTTGCCTATCCCACTCATGATCTAACTTTTAAAAAGTCATATAGAGGAAGATTAAAAAATACTTTAAATTCCAAGAAGTTATGATTGAATAATGAGAATACAAATAATTTATAATAATTTTCTTCTTTATACCTTTCCATACTTTCCAAAATACTTTAAAGTTATTTGTAGTACAAGACATTCTTAGAGCTTTAAAATCTTCATAAATCTAAAAGAATACCCAAGAAATTGCTTTCTTCTCAAACAGAAGCACTACTTTATCTAATATTCTCTAATTCAGGTATATCCATATTATTTCTCAGATATGCTTCTCTGTGGAAAGAAATTCCAGAGTCTCCTATATTTTCCAATTGTTTCAAAATGAATCAGTTCACTCCCAACTATTTCAAAAAGAATCAATTTACATTTCCTCTTATTAAGAAACATAAATTTACCACATGGGCAGTGTGGGATTAAGGACATTGCTCTGGTCTTTAGGGTGTACTATCAACTCTAAGGAGATGAAGGAAAGAGGAGAAAACACTGGGAAATTCTGTATTCATTGGAATTTTACTCTTCATGAAACACATCAGCCACAGAATAGAGACAAAAGTCATTTACTTTCAATATAATTAAAAAATAAACACTGTTGAGTCCTATTATGTGATAAAACCTGTGCCAGACTCCACTGTTTAAAATAAACAATATGAGAAGGACTGTGATCCACTTACATACTTCAGTACCCAAAAAGATAAAATATATCAACTGAGTCCCAATTATGTGTCTGGCCTGGGCACAGGGGAAAAACATCTTTCACTTGCTTAAAATAATCAGAAATAACCATGTTGTAATTGTAATTATGTAAATGCAACTATGAGAGTTAAGGGCTGAGGGAACAATTCACAAAATTAAACATGAATAAGCAATTTTCCAAACCCCCTTTAGCCTGACAGTGAACAGCCCAATGGAATATAAGCTGTGGATATCACTGTGTCCCCAGGGTGGTTTTCTGTCATATCCAAAAGACCCACAGCTTTATGAATCTGTTTTGGTTCTACCCAATTTTAACTCAGCTAGCCTAGAGCTGTTACTAATCCAATTGAGTGTGTGACCTGGCTGAAGTGGACAGCATAATAGAGCTGTAGCTGTTTTGACAATGTCATTTCTCTGTTAGGTTCCAGTTATTCAGTTCCATCTATGATTTAGATGGAGTTCTCCATGGTTTGGTAACAATTTGCTTTATTTTTATGATGTCAGGGGAATAAAAGATGCCTTGTGATCCATTCATGGCCACCAGCTCTGTTTTATATACTCTTTATCACCCTCAGAAACACTGTATTCCACTTCATCAAGTCCTGACTAAGAATGTCTCTTGAAGAATAGAGAAAGTTCAACTCAAATAAAATTAAAGAGTGGCCAACAGGAGAAAGGTTTTTAAAACTATACTCTAATCCAACTTTTCTAGTACCTAAGGCACAATGCCACTTTTCTATTTACTCAACACTGCAGAGTCTGACATAAAGGGCTTTCATGCTCTGGCCCTTTCTAAATATACAATCAAATATTTTGCCACATTTTACTTCTTATCTTATGCCCCAGCCACATTAAGTTTCTTAGAATTTTTAAAGTCCACGTGCTCTCTTAGACATACTGTTACTTTTTCTGCTTTCTTTTTAAATAGCCATGCTCTCTTGTTCCTCTTCATCTCCTCCACATTTAACACCAAACTTCCTCTGAATAATTCCTACACAACCACCAACATTCTGCTTAGGTTGTAGAATGAATAAATTCTCCCATTCAAAAGGAGGATTTGGATATGTCCTGCAATCCATCAATGTTATGCTCGCTGAGACAATTTAGTTGATTAAATGACTTTGTTTGTACCTGTTAATAATGCAGTAAACTCCTCACCCTGTATTGACCAGAGACAAACCACTCTGGAATAGTCATTGATAGAGCTAAAATAGACAGGCAATTTGACATGTGCTAAAACTATAGAAGAACATATATAAAGAAAGAATTTTTTGATCTTTCTGTATTTTTGTGGCTCTGGTTCAACATAAATTCTTCAGATAAATTTAAAATCACTAGTTTCATAATGATTTTATGAGGGACTCCATGGACCAACTCTCCAGTAAAGCAACCATAATTGGTAAAAATTATATTTAAAAAAAATTGAGGTCTCTGAAAATTTTCACAAAGGTATACAGCAAATTAAGAAACATGTATTCAAGAAAATCTGCTAAATCTCAGTCAGAACAGCAAGAGCCTATTGCACTTGGGCCATTATCTGTTCTTTCCTTTCCTGCCCCAGTCTGTGTGATGGAAGCTCCACTCCAGGAAAACATAGAAGAAGATGGTGCTCCCTTTCCCTTAAGCTCACAGTGAAAGGCTCCAGTATCTTCACGGTAGGGTCAAGTTACCAGTATTTTTTATACACTCCAGTGTCATGTTAGTGAAGGTAAATTCCAGGCAAGTGTTGCCAAAGGATTGAGAGTTTCCTTTCTCTGCCTTGCCACTTCTCATCTTGTAGGACAGAGTCTGTACCCCACGTGCAACAGACAGAAAATACTGGAGTCTCAATCACTCTCACCTTAGCTCACTAGTAGGGCAGAGGTTCAATGCCAAGAAAATCTGAGGCTACCACTTTTTCCCAGTGCACTGATCCTGAAGCCTGGTCATCATTCTGGGAAAAGTAGGACACTGTCACCACTCCCAGTTCTGGAGTAGTGATTCAGAAATTTTGACTAGAAAAAGAGGCAGGCCAAAAGAACAGAGAGCTCTGAAGTTCACCTCACAGGAACTGACAGTATTTGGGAAATTTAAAGCCTAAGAGTTCCATCAAAAACAATGTAGATTTTAGTGTTAAACAATTAAGAAAAGTCTGTTAGCTCCTGCTAAACCACAAGACAAGTAGTTTCCCAGAGAGAACCAGGAAAACAGACAGCTAAGGAGAATCTTCTACAGTCATAACCAACCTCAGACATTGCCTTAAAACCTGCAAAAGAACCTGATTTTAATTGAATCAGACTGTAGAGAAACTTACACTCCAAGGAATTGCTGAAAACAATATCACAATCAGATGACAATCAGTAGACCCTAATGCTGAATATAATACCAAGAGAGGCAGCAAGATTAACAGTGATAAAGGAAAGAGACAGTCAAAGAGAGCTCTGCTTTAAAAAAAAAAGTCACCCAGTGTCACTGTTTGCATGTGTAAGGCTTCCCCTCTGAGGAGTAACATCAGAGACTCCACACTGTAGGGAAAATAGACTTCACTAAATTAGCCCAGCCAAGTCTGTAAGTAAATAGACAAACAAGAACAGTAAGGATGATAACAGCAAAATGGTAGATATAAAAAGATTCACAACAGGTGCATCTTATTAAAAATATAGAAAGCCAAAAACAAGGAGAAAATCTTAAAAGCAGACAGAGGAAAAGAACTTGTCACATACAAGGGAATTTCAATACAGTTAATGCTAATTTCTCATCAGAAACACACTGGAGGCCAGATGGCCATGGGATAGCATGTTCAAAGTGTTGAAAGGAAAAATAAAAAGGTAACCAATAATCTTATGTGCAACAAATGTATGTTTCAAGATGAGATCAAAATAAGAATTTTCCCAAATAAACAAAGACTGAGAGAATTCATCCCTAGTAAACATGCCTTACAATAAATACTATGGGAAGTTTCTAAGGCTGAAAACAAGTGACTCAGATAGTAATTAGAATACATGCACAAACATAGGTAAAGCAATTATTTGATTATCAAGTATAATACATATGCATATTTCTTCACCTTTCTTTTCTTAATTATTTAAAAAGTAATTTTATAAAGTTATATAAATGTAATTGTCTTGTTGGAATTATAGAATATATTTGATAATAACAACACAAAGGAGGTGGAAGAGAGCAAAGCTGACGGGAATAAAGAAATTACACGAGATAATAATTTCAATGTCCAAGAAAAAATAAGAACCAGCAGTGATAAACAAACAGGTTAATAAAAAAAAAACTCTATAAATATATACTTTCATTTTTTTCTCAACTTCTTCAAAGAACAAATTGATCAGTGGATTCTGATAAGGAAGCAGTATATGGAAAGTCCTAGAGCAACCACAAAGAAAATAAACACAAAAATTATAGAACTGTAACATTATAGAAATGTTAGGAAACATTTTAAAGAAATTAAAATTTCACACACTAGAAAATATTCACTTAATACAAAAGATAAAAGTAAAGGAAGAATATAAGGATTAAAAAGACAGGAGACATTAGAAACAAAAGTAAAATGACAGATATAAATTCAACACTACCAATAATATCATTAAATATAAATAGATGTTAAAAAGGCAATAAAAAGGCATAAATTGTCAAATTGGATAAAAAACAAGATCTACTTATATATGGTACACAGGAGACATACTTTAGATTCAAAGATAGAAATAAGTTGAAAGTAAAGGGATGGAGAAGAATTTATCATGCAAAAGCAATCATAAGAAAACTGGTTTTATAGTGGCTATACTAGTATCAGACAAAAGAGACTTAAAATGTTACTATAGAGGAACGTATTATAATGATAAAGTGATAATTTATCAGAAAGTTGCTATAATTATAAAAATATATGCATCTAACACAGCCCCAAAATACGTGAAGAAAAAACTAACAAAATTGAAATTAAAATAGACAATTTATAATAGTAATTGGAGGTTATCAGATCCAATTTCAATAAAAGACAGAACTAGGCATAAGATAAAAAAGCACATAAAACCTTGAAAAACACTATTAACCAAATAAACCTAACCAACACCTATAGAACACTGTACCCAAAAACAATGGAATACAAATTTTTCTCAAGGGCATGTAGAATATTCTCCAGGATAGATTATATGCTGTCTATAAAACAAGCCTCAATATTTTTAAAAAGACCACAATGGAATAAAATAAGAAATAAATAATAAAAAGAAATTTTAGAAATTTACAAACATGTACAAAGTAAACACAGTCCTAAATAACCAATGAGTCTGAAAACAAATCACAAGAGAAATTATAAAATACTGTGAGAAGAATAAAAATGAAGATACAACATTCCAAAAATTATGGGATGCAGCTAAAACAGTGGATAAAAAGGAAAATTATAGCCATAAATCCTTATATAAAAAAAGAAATATGACTAATTAATAATGTAACCTCTCAACACATTGGGAAAAAAAAAAGAACAGAAATAAGTATAGGAAGCAGAAGAAGAGAAACAACAAAGTTATAGTAGAAATTAATTAAATAGAGATTATAAAAACAATAGAAAAAATCAGCAAATTTAAAAATTGGATCTTTTAAAAGATCAACAAAACTGAAAACATTTAGTTAGTTTAAAAAGGAAAGCAAGAGTTTAAAAAGGAAAGACTCAAATCACTAAAATCAGGAATGAAAGTGGTTACATCACCAGTGTCCAAATGGAAATAAAAAGGATTATAGCGGAATAATAAGAACAATTTTATGACAACAAATTAGATAACTTAGATGAAATGGACAAATTCCTAGAAATACACAAAACACAAAAACAAGAAGAAATAGAAAATCCGAATAGACATATAACAAGCAAAAGGATTGAATTGGTGATTTAAAAACTTCTCACAAAGAAAATTCCAGTCCCAAATAGCTTCACTGGTGAATTCTACCAAACATTTAAAGAAGAATTAGTATCAATTTTTCACAAACTTACAAAAAATAAAAGAAGAGGACACGTTGCCAACTCATTTTATGAAACTATTACCCTGATACCCAAGCCAGACATAGACATCACAAGAAAATAAAACTATAGAGCAATATCTCTCATAGAGACATAAAAGTTCTCAACAAAATATTAGTAAATAAAAAACAAGCAACATATAAAACCGATTTTAAACCATGCCAAGTGGGAGTTATTCTGGGAATGCAATATTGACTTAACATTTATAATTCAATTAATATACCATATCAATATAATAAAGAAAAAACACATAATCATCTCTGTAGTCAAAAACCTTTGACAAATTCCAACATCTCATCATGATAAAACACTGAACAAGTTAGGGATAAAAGAAAACTTTTTCAACCTGACAATGAGCATTTAGGGAAAACTCACAGCTAATATCATACTCACTGAAGAAAGATTGTATGCATTCTCCCTAATATTAAGAACAAAACAAAAATGCCCACTCTTAACACTTCTAGTCAATCTTGTAATGGAACAAAAAAAAAATTCAGATTAAAAGGAAGAAGTAAAGCTATCTCTATTTGCAGATGATTTTCTACATATAGATAATCCTAAGGAACACACACACACACATACACACACACACCTATTAGAACTAATAATGTTAACAAGCTTAGAGACACCAAGATTGATATGCAAAGATTAATTGCATTTCTATGTAATTACAATCAACAATCTGAAAATGAAATTAGGAAAACAATTCCATTTACAACAGCATCAAAAAGAATAAATTATGGCCGGGTGCGGTGGCTCATGCCTATAATGCTAGCACTCTGGGAGACTGAGACAAGAGGATTGCTTGAGCTCAGAAGTTCAAGAACAGCCCGAGCAACAGCGATACCCTATCTCTACTAAAAATAGAAAAACTAGCCTGGCATTGTGGCGTACACCTGTAGTTTCAGCTACTCAGGAGGCTGAGGCAGGAAGATCACTTGAGCCCAGGAGTTTGAGGTTGCAGTGAGTTATGATGATGCCACTGCACCATAGCCCATGCAACAGAGTGAGACTCTGTCTCAAAAGAAAAATAAAATAAAACATAAAATAAACAAAATAAAATTCTTAGGAATAAATATATCGAAAAACCTCTGCAATACTTATACTTTTTAAATTACAAAATACTATTAAAAGATACTTTAAAAGAATTAAATAAATAGAAAATATTCTATATTCACAAAATAGAGGACTGAATATTGTTATGATGTTAATTCAATTCAAATTGATCTACAAATTCAATGCAATACCTATCAAAATCTCAGCTGACTTCTTAGCAGAAATTGTCATGCTGATCTTAAAATCATATAGAAATTCAAGGGACTCTCAATAGCTAAAACAATCTTGAAAAAGAAGAATAAAGTTGGAGGACACTTTCTGATTTCAAAATTTACTGTAAACTATAGTGATTGAGACAATATAGAACTGGAATAAGGATAGGCATACAGATCAAAAGATTAGAATTGAGAGTCTAGAAACAAACCCACACCTTGATCCTTACTCAAAATAGATCAGAGACTTACATATAAGAACTAAAACTGTAAAATTCTTAGAAGAAAACAAAGGTGTGCAACTTGATGTCCTTGGATTAGGCAATGGTTTTTAGATATAATACTAAAAGCACAAATCAACAAAAATAAAAAAATAGATAAATTAAACTTTATCAAAATTAGAAAATTTTATTCATTAAAGGACACTATCAAGAAAGTTAAAAGACAATCCACATAATGGAGAAAACATTTGCAAAGCATATATATGATAAGATATTGCATATATAATATATAAAGAATTCTTATAATTCAATAGAAAAAATAACCTAATTAAAAATTTGACAAAGGGTCTAAATAGGTATTTCTACTAATAAAATTAAGGAATGGTGACTAAACACATTAAAAAGATTGCAACATAATTAGACATAAAAGAAACACAAATAAAACCATGATAAAATACCAACCCACACTCACAAGAATGGCAGTAATAAAGAAGACAGACAATAATATTAATAAGTGTTGGTTTAGCATGTGGAGAAATCGGAGCCATATATTCTAGTGGGAATTGACAGTGGGAACATAAAGAGATGCAGCTTCTTTGGAATACATTCTGGAAGTTCTTAAAAAATTTAAGCATTGAGTTACCATATGATCCAATTCTACTCATAGGTAACTACCCCAAAGAAATAAAACTTTTATCTGCATAAAAACTTTTACATGAATGTTCATTGCAGCATTATTCATACCAGCCAAAAAGTGGAAACAACCCAAATGCTCAACTGATGAGTGGATAAATAAAATGTGTTATATTTATGCAATTAAATAATTGGAAATAAAAACAATTAAGTACTTCTTCACAGCAATGGAAACAATCAACAGAGTGAAGAGATAACCTATGGAATGGGAAAAAATATTTGCAAACCGTACATCTGATAAGGGGTTAATATCCACAATATATAAGGAACTCAACTCAATAGCAAAAAAACAAATAGTCTGATTTAAAAATGTACAAAGGACCTCAATAGACCTTTCTCAAAGGACAACATACAAATGGCCAGAAGGTATATGACAAAATGCTCAATGTCACTAGCCATCAGGAAAATGCAAATGAAAACAATGAGATATCATCCACACCTGTTAAAATGACTACTACCAAAAAGATGAAAGATAAGTTTCAGTATGTAGAAAAGGGAACTTTTGTACACTGTTAGTAGGAATGTAAATTTGTGCAGCCTTTATAAACAACAGTATGAAGGTTCCTCCAAAAATTAAAAAGAACTATCACATGATCCAGCAATCCCACTTCTAGGTATACATTCAGATGAAATGAAATTAGCACATATATCAAAGAGATATCTGCACCCCCATATCCATTGCAGCATCATTCACAATATCCAAGATATGAAATCAACCTAAGTCCATCAACAGATAAATAAATAAAATGAGATACACACACACACACACACACCTTGGAATTCTATTCAACCTTTAAAAAAAAGGAAATCTGGTCATTTGGGACCACATGGATGAACCCAGAGGATATTATGCTAAATAAGATAAACCAGACACAGAAAGACAAATAGTATATAATCTAGCTTATATGTAGAATCTAAAAGTGTTAAATTTATAGAGTTAGGGAGTAGAATGGTACTTTCCAAGAGCTGGTACATGTGGAATGGGAAAGCAGAGGAGGAATGGGGTGATGTTAGTTACAGTGTGCAGAGAGTATCAATTGGACAGGATGAATGAGTTCTGAAGATCTATTGTACAGCATGGTGACTATAATTAATAATTTATTGCACACTTGAAAAATTGCTGAAAGATTAGACATTAAATGTTCTCACCACAAAAAAATGATAAATACATAAAGTGATGGATATGTTAATTAGGTTGATTTAGTCATTTAACAATGTACACATATATCAAAATATCACATTATACATTGTAAATATGTGCAATTTTTATTTGTCCATTCTTTAATAAAGCTAGGGGAAAGAAAGAAACAAATGTTCTGTTCATTTCCATTGCCCATTTCTTGATGGAGTTGTTTGATTTTTTCTTCTTAATTCTTTTGAGTTCTGGATAGATTCTTGTTATTAGACCTTTATCAGGAGTGTAGAGAGCAAACATTTTCTCCCATTCTGTGGGTTGTCTATTTGCTCTACATCAGATCCCATTTGTTTATTTTTGATGCTGCGGTGATTGCCTTGGGGGTCTTCCTCAAGAATTCTTTGCCTAGACCAATGTCTGAGAGAGTTTTCCCAACATCTTCTTCTAGGATTCTTAAGGTTTCATGTCTTAGGTTTAAATACGTTATCCATCTTGGGTGGATTTTTGTGGGAGGTGAGAGGTAGGGATCCTGATTCAATCTTATGCATGTAGCTATCCAGTTTTCCCAGCACCATTTATTGAAGAGAGATTCTTTTCCCCATTGTATATTTTTATCTGCTTTATCAAAGATTAGGTTACCGTATGCATATGGTTTCATCTCTGGAATCTCAGTTCTATTCCAAATATCCATGCTTCTGTTCTTGTGCCAGTCCCAGGCTGATTGAACTATTATTGCTTTATAGTACAGGTTGAAGTCAGGAAGATTGATGCTTCTCCATTTGTTCTTTTTACTTAAGATTGCTTTGGCTACACGAGGCTTTTTCTGGTTTCATACAAAGTGAAGAATTATTTTTTCTAGATCCGTAAAGAATGATGGTGGTACTTTGATGGGGATTCTCCAAAGAAGACAGAATAATGGCTTGCAAACATATTAAAAAATGCTCAACATCTCTAATCATTAGAGAAATGCAAATCAAAACCACAATGAAATACCACCTAATCCCAGTGAGAATGGCCTGTATCAAGAAATCCCAAAACAACAAATGCTGGCGAGGATGTGGAATGACAGGAATGACTCTTACACTGCTGGTTGGACTACAAATTAGTGCAACCTTTGTGGAAAAGAATTTGGAGATACCTCAAACAGTTAGAAATAGAAATACCATTCGACCCAGCAATAACATTGTTATGCATCTACCCAAAAGAGCATAATACATTCTATTATAAAGACATCTGCACCCGAA
>VBSM01000529.1:54345998-54367017 GCA_008086735.1 Cheirogaleus medius
GGGGGGGGGGGGCGTGGCAAGGGCAATATATGTAACCTTAACAATATTTGTACCCCCATAATATGATAAAGTAAAAATAAATAAAAGAAATAGAAAAAAGAAACAAGTTTTCATCCACATAAGGATAGGCAAATTGTGATATATCCATACAATGAAATTCTATTCATCAATAAAGATAAGCAAATTACTGATACATCCACTCACGTGGATAAATCTCAGAAAACATTATGTTTAAGAAATAAATCCAGAACCAAAGAGTACACAATATATGATTCCATTTTTACAAAGTCCAAGAATGGCCAAAACTAATCCATGGAATAGAAATTATAATAATTTGTGCCTCTAGTGGGGTGGGGCAAAGAATGAAAAGGGATAGCAGGGCACATTCTAAGGTGATGACAATGCTCTATATTTCAATTGGCATGTTGGTTACATGAGTAACAAGTTGGTTATACTTTGTCAAAATTCACTAAACTCTACATTTAAGATCCATGCATTTTTCATGTAATGATACCTTAATTTAAAAAATAATGTTAAAAAATTCCCTAGGTTAGCAAAGAGAAAACCATAAACAAACAAACAAAAGGAATGAAACACTGATACATGCTGCAGTATGGAAGAACCTTGAAAAAATGTTGCTAAGTGAAAGAAGCCAGTTGTAAAGGTTCACATATTGGATGGTTCCACTTATGTGAAATATCTAGAGTAAACAAATCTATCTAGATAGAAAGTAGATTTTTTTTGCTATAGTGATGGGTGTAGGAAATTGGGGGAAATGGTGAGTGATTACTAGAGTACTGGGTTTCTTTTGGGGGTGATAAAAATGTCCTAAATTTGATTGTGGTGATAGTTGGACAATATGCGAATATACTAAAAATCATTGAATTGTACCCTTTAAATAGGTGAATTGTGTGGTAGGTGAATTATGTCTAAATAAAGCTGTTATATTTTTTAGAATGACTATTATTTCCTCATGAACATATATACAATAACAAGAGTATCTTCCAGTACTGTAGTAGTCAAAACTATGGTGATAATGGAGATCTTTGAAGAGCCTCCAGAACTGTCATTTGAGGTTTTCAGTGCATGCAGAATAGTATTGCTAAGGTCGGCTTTTCCAACAAGTAACTGGATCTATTTGAAATTTGCACTGGATATTTTGACAAAACGTCTAAGAATCAGTGTTTGAATTACAGAACAATTTATGTGTGGAGTGCTTTTGTTTTTGAACATATCTTCATTACTAGCTATTAGCTAAAGGTCTGAGAGATTACCTCCAAGAGCTTCCACAGATGTCCTTTCATAATACCATGTTTTGTATTTGTTGAATTACCTTTTGTTCTGTCTATTCATTCTCCTAGCTGAGTATGTATTCATAAAATTATTTGAAGAGTGTTTGGAGAGAAAAACAGATGCATAAAATTTTCAAGAGAAGTAGAACCTCAATAGAATTCATTAACTACTATTAAAAAATTGTTTACTCAGAAGTACAGTTTCTGAGTTTAAACTCAATTTATTTAGTTAACCATTGAAAGTTTTTGTAAATATAACAAAAACAAATTTAAAAATTAATTAATATATATGAAATTAGGCTGATAACTTCTTAAAAACAGGTAAGAAAAGCTCTTTGTTAAAAAGATACATATTCAATTACATAAATAAAATATTTTTATTAAATAAAATTCCTTTAAAACAACTAAAACCATGTAGAAATAATTATTCTTTTACCTCATACCTACTTGTGTCATTTAACTTACCCATAAGGTAAAAAGTGTCAATATGAGTTTTTTGGTGTCTTGGAGGGTAGCTTTTGCACAAAATAAATGTTATTCAACATTTATATTATTACTATTTTTATTAGTTTAACAAATTTATAAACCTAATTTTTCCCTAAACTTTAAATTTAAATATATCAATTTTGTTCTATTTATAAATCCAGCAAATGTTAACAATTACTTTTAAAAGGGATTTTACTTATTTAAATTTTCTTAAACATTTTAACCTACCTATATAAATTTAGCATATTGGATCTTATTTTTTTAAGTACATTGATTGTCTAATAAACTTTTCAAGTTCTTATGTTGTTCTTATAAACATAAAAATTTAAACTTATAATAATTTTAATCTCTTTAAAATACTATTATAATATTTTTTACAAATATAAGAAAATCTTCTTGTTATAAAATAAATCACAATAGCGACAAATTTTAAAGTGGAATCAGAAGTCTAATCTGTTAGGAACTTTAAATTGCCAAATTATACTTTTAAAATGCCCAAATCTCTTAAATGTAACAAATATTCAAAATACCAAATATGCACAGATTCTTTCAAATATAATACAAAGCAATGAATACTATGAATTCTATCTCATCATTTAAAATTTAATTTTAAATCTTCCCAAAACTAAGTATAATCATTCACAAAAGAAACTATTATGGGTTTTTAAGCAATTTACATTTATCATATTAATACAATGCAGTTTGGGGATTCCTATTTTAACAAGTTTGTGGTTCACTTTTCAACTAAGTGAGGCATCATGTCAACTGGAGATTTGGGTTGGATGTATTGCTTGATGCAATCATTCAAGGCTATTTTTCTTACCAGAGTAAGAGACAAATAGGTCCCTCTTCTAGCTCTGCGAAACCATAATGCCTTGTACATGGGGCAAACAATACACATCACTGGAATAATACATACACGTTATCTAATTCTTAAACATGACTATTTAAGTTCTTAAGCCACTACACAATTTTGTTTCTTGACTGGATCCAATTACTCAAATTTCTGCTTGATCTCCGGTTGAATTATTTTCATAAACTTATGGTCTGGAAAAACCATAACTCTTTCTTTTCTTTTTTTTTTTTTTTTGAGACAGAGTCTCACTCTGTTACCCGGGCTAGAGTGCTGCGGTGCCAGCCTAGCTCACAGCAACCTCAAACTCCTGGGCTCAAGCAATCCTACTCAGGCTGGTTTCGAACTCCTGACCTTGAGTGATTCTCCCCCCTTGGCCTCGCAGAGTGCTAGGATTACAGGCATGAGCCACCACGCCCAGCCTATAACTCTTGATAGATAGTTAAATAATATACAATATGATTCTGAATGTCTTTCATGGCCTGTCCACATCTACAGTTATAACATTAAAATGATGTTAATAACAATAAAGGGTTTTTTTTCCTTATTCTACATGATTATCTCCCTTTATTATTCATTCATTTAACAAATCTGTAAAAAGCACCTACTGAGTCCAAAGCAATTATCAAATTGTGCTCTATTACGTATTCGCATGTCATTTTTCAGCATAACCACTGGGTTTTAGTCAATTTGTAAGCAGCACAATAGTAGGCACTGAATGTTGGGAGGAATTAAGAATTACAGGATACATATGAAAGGTGGTTTGTTTTCCTTACTCCTCACTCCTTTCTCCCAACATTAAACAGAAAAAACAAGCTCAATAACAACAAACTATACTCATTGTATTATTATATCCCAATAATTTTAAAATCATATTGTTTATTACTCTTTTTTATTCACTGGTATATATTAAAATTTATTTTTATAATTATGGTAAAATATACAAAACATAAAACTCACCATCTTAATCATTTTTAAGTGTATAGTTCAGTGATATTAAATGCATTCATAATGCGTAAACATCACCACCACCCATCTCCATATTACTCTTTTAATCTTGTAAAAGTGAAACGCTATACTCATTAAACAATAACTCCTTGGACCCCTTTTTCCCCAGCCGCTGGCAACCAACATTCTATCTTCTGTTTCTATAATTTTGACTACTTTAAGTACTTCATATAAGTGGAATCATGCAGTGTTTTTCTTTCAACAGCTGGTTTATTTCACTCAACATAACATCCTCAAGGTTGATCTATGTTGTAGTATACATCAGAATTTCTGAATATTTTGAATAGAATATTTAGAATATTTTGAAGCTGAATAATATTCCATTGCATGTGTGTATGTGTGTGTGTGTGTATAAAACCACATATCACTTAATAATGGAGACACATACTGAGAAATGTATTGTTAGGAGATTTTATCATTGTGCAAACATCATAGAGTGTATTTGTGTAATCCTAGATGGTATAACCTACTACCTATCTAGGGTATATGGAATAGCCTATTGCTCCAAAGCCACAAACCTGTACAGAATGTTACTTTACTGAATAGTGTAAACAAAATAGGAACACAATGGTACATATTTGTGTGATAAGAATGTTTTCAGTTCCATTATAATTTTATGAGACTACCATCTTACGTGTAATCCAGCATTGATCAAAACATTATTATGCAGCACATGACTATATGTAACACATTTTATCTGTCTGTGGAAACTTTTGCTGCTTCCACATTTTAGCTATGATGAATAATGCTGCTTAGAATATTGCCTGGCACATATCAGGTACTTAAAAACTGTTAAACATTTTGATAATACAAAACAGAACGATAGAACAAAATAGTCCCTATTTTCAAGTATAGTTTTAAGTAAATTCAGGCAAAATTTTAAAAATTTATTCAATAATATCCTCTGTAGCTCTAGTGCTGTACATGGTAGTGCTAGAGCTACAAATAGACTCCAAGATGAAAGAATCGCAGTTGCCTTCGAGAGGTGTCCGCTCTCCCCTGCTCAGAAATACTCACTATCTCCCCACAGCTTATTGTTTACTGTCAAATTCTGAAATGCAAGGTAAACAAACAGGATAGAGCACTTACCAAGTAATGTCACCTTGCTTAGAACCCATTGATAGCTTTCCTTTATTCTTAAAGAGACTTTAAAATTCTTGGTAGAAGACACAAAGTCTTGCATAAGTTTGCAAGCTGATGTTTCACAAATCTCACATGTAAAACTATCCACTGCCGTCTAAATCTGTTCCACACTTTTTAGCTTATGGATATTGCTCATGCCGCCCTCTGCCTTAAATGCTGCTCTATCCCCACCAATTCAAATCATTAATGTCTAAATAAAATGCAACTTCAAATTTTATCTCCTCCTGATTTAACGTATTCTCTCTTTTCACAAAATCCCCTATAACACTGTTCATCTAATTGTACTTAGCTTATCCTGACTTATATCATGCTTATTTGTTTCCTTGTGGTCACTCTTCGAAATGGGAAATATATGAATGTGGACCTTTGTAACTCCCTCAGCCAATTAAGTATGGTGGAAAAATGCTATGCAACTTCCAGAGTAGATTAAAAAATGGCAATATGGCTTTCATCTCGCTTTCTTGATATGCTTGCCTTGAAAAACCTTCCTGTGAGAAAACCCAGGCCATATGGAAAGGCCCCCTGTGGGTGTGCTGAAAGCATTTTCGTCCATACCCCTAGCCAACAGCCAACAACAATAGCCAGACCTGTGAGGGAATGATGCCTCAAATGAGTTTGGCCTCTAGTTTTCAATTTTTCCAAGTGACACTTGAAATATCATGGATGAGAGACAAGCTGTCTCTACTGTGTTCTGCCTAAATTTCTAACCCACAGAAACCTTAAGAGAAAATAAGTGATTCTTGATGTTTTCAACTGCTAAGATTTGGGACTAATTTGTTACATAACAATACAGAAGAGAAATGAAGTTTTTCTTTAAATATAATTTTTCACAAATATAATCTGCTCATGGAAATATTAGGTATTCAAACCAGGATGAACAATGGTTTCTATATAACAGAACCATTCTATGGGAATGGGGATACCATATCATTGTGGAAAACATGAGAATTTTGGTTGAACTATCTAGATGCAAGTCCTAGCTCCACCACTAACTGGCTATGTGAGCTTGAGGAATTTGCTTCACTATTATATGCACCTAATTTCCTCATCTATAAAGAGGAAAGAACAGAAGAGTAATTCTGTTGTTACTCTCTAGTTGTTGTTCTCTCTAGTTACTACAATAGTTCAAAGTTTCTATTATAGTCACAAATCACTTCCACCTGATAAATCCTAATTTTATAGTGCTACACGCCTTTGGAAGGTAAAACTATCAAAAAATGTCATAATTTGGGAATATCTATGTTCCCTTTACTCCAAGAACACAATGAAATTTCTTAACTAGGAGCTAGTACGTTTTGTAAAAACAAGTTTTATATAATTAGATACCTCAGTACATAAGCAATTAGCAGAGGATACCTATTTCAACACTGTAGATAGAACACACCCATTTGTTTACACCCTTTACTGAAGTTACACTAAAAGGAACTCCTTGTGGTTTATATATCACAAAGATAGAGAGAATGGGAGAGTAAAAATATAGTGGTCATGAAAACCTACCTCTCAGATCTCCTACCGTGGTGAGCATAAGTGACTAACAGCTCAGCTGCTTCACTCTGAAATCTATCACTGCATTCACCTGGAGGCCATATTTCCCACAAGCTGCTAGGCTGCTCTTGGTCGAGGAGTGATGTTTGTAGGAATACTAAGGCAGGTCAGGTCCTGGGAGATGTGGGACGCCTCTGAGGGATAACTTTGGCTACATCAATTCCATCAATTTCGCTGAACTTTTAGTATTGCTTTCCTTTCTCCTTCAAAAGCATCGGACCAGGATAATGGTTTAACAGCCCTCCCAGCCTCCTTCATGTTTCTACTCATTTTTCCTCACAGGCATTTCCTATGAGGAATAATATATTTCTGACATGTCTAAACTTATCTGGGTGTCTTCTGCTCAGTTGACTTCAAACTAACATAAGCAGTAAGAAAGTTCAGAAAACTTTAAAAAAGGAAAAGTATACAAAGTGTTAACTTACTTAGAAAAGTTAAGAAAACTAAAGCCCAAAAGCCCACAAAAGAATGGCAAAAAGAAACAAGTAAGTTCAAGACACACAACAATAGAAATGTGCACAAATTAAAGGCATGAAATATTAGGAAAGACAGTGTTTGGGAAGTGTCTGAAGCAGGAGCATTGGCTGAAAGTTTATATAAGGGGGCTTTGGACGACAGGGTCCATCACCACTCCTTGCAACCAGGAGGTACCCTTCCAGCTCCTCAGAGGAGATCATGTGAGTGAGACACTGAATTGAAAATGAAGGGGTGAAGATACTTTAGAAATCATCTTTATTTAATCTCGCCACACTGAACAACAAGATTGTCACTATTTGTGTTCCAGCTCCCTTTCAAAAATTCGTATGTTGAAATCCTAACTGGCAATGTGATGGTAGTAGTACATGGAGCCTTTGGGAGGTAATTAGGTCGAAATAGTATAGCCCCTATAAGAAGAGATGTCAGAGCTTACCTAGCTCCCCCCTTGTCACCACCATGTGAGGATACAACGAGACAGTCATCTGCAAACTGGGAAAAGAGAGCTACCAGACCCTGGTTCTGGCAGCACCTTGATCTTGGACTTGCCAGGCTTCAGAACTGTGAGAATAAATTTCTGTTGTTTAACCCCCACAGTATATGGTATTATGTTATAGCAGCCTGAACTGAATAAGAAAAAGGTTTTCCATATGAGATGGAGGGGTGCAGGGAGAGAGAAATGGAGAGGAAGGAAGAGAGGAAGGAAGGAAGGAAAGGGGAGAGGAGGGGAGGGGAAAGAGAGGGAGGGAGAGAGGGAGGAAGGACCATTCTGAGATACTAGGATTGGCAGACTTAGCAAATAAAAATGCAGGATACCCAGTAAAATTTGAATTTCAAATGAATAACAATCTTTTATATAACATGTTCCATGTAATATTTGAGACATACTTCTACTAAAAAATTGTTGTTTACCTTGAATTCAACTTTAACACATAGTTCTATATTGTACCTGCAACTCTATGAGGGACAGCATTGAAGAAAAACTAAAATACTGAAAATAAGGAGAAGATCTTAAAATCTTCCAGAAAGAAATTTGAAAGAATTGGAGATAGAATGACATATGGCTTTCCAAAAGCAACTACAAGAAATACACAAAATTGAGCAATGACTTTAATATTCTGTGGGGAAAATTTTTCATCCTAAAATTCTATACCTATACATACTGAGTTAAAACAGATATCCTTAGACATATAAAGTCTCAAAATTTTACCTCCTGTTGCCATAATAATATAAATTGGGCACTGAGTGAAACAAAATTGTAATATAACCAAATTGGGGAGATTGAGGTAAGTAAGAGAAATTGAAGGTGGCAGGAGGCTCAGAGACACAGTGCTGCAAAGTGTGATATTCAGCTCCTAAGAGGGACTCCAATGTCCCTGTCACCTGGCTATGTGGCTCACAGATGCCTGACCCTCAGAAACTGTGAGATAATAAATGTGTGTTATGTTAAGCCACTAAATTTAGGTGCAATTTGTTAGAAAGTAATAGATAACTAATATAAAAGGTAACAGTGAAAAAACCTAGTCTTTTATAATAGAATGTCAAGAAGAGCAGTATAAACTTTATTTTTTTTAATTTTTAAGAAGTTGTAAACACACAAGAAAACATATAAAATATTACAAAGAAATGTTATCTGTAGAACAGGATTCTAAATCTGTGAACAGAAGGAGCAGTCGGCAACAATTTTTTATTATAGTTTTTATAAACCATTATTATAATCTTTTAATATTATTTTTTAAAGTGAGTACTGTTTATGGGATACAATAGTAAATGGATAAGTTCATTTACTACAGAAAATGTAGTTGTTCTGTGAAATGATTGTGTTTAAAGTTTTAGTTTTCATAAATTTTTTTGGCCCTTAATATAGTAAGAACTAAGAAGAAATCTACATACACACACAGAAGAAATAAAGTAGAAATAATCAGATCTTTTTTTCTGACACAAAGTTGGTGCTCAGTAGTTGCTAAATATTATTAATGTCTTTATCATTAACATTATTATACATTTTGCATTATGCAAAGTGACACTTCACTCCCAATACAAAACTGGCTTGAAGGCAGAGGAAAACATAGTTGAATTCTGAAAGAATTAGGTTGGGTAATTTTCAAAGACATGAATACAAAGAGAGAACAAATTGAGGCCATTTTTGCAATCAATCTACTACAGTTACTTGATCATTTTAATGAGAAAATAAATACCTGAGAATCCACCCTCTGAAAGGAGGAGAACTTTGGCAACAACCAACTTGTGTCTAACAATGTGGTTATCTCTCCAGATCACTGCCCTTCTCCCCAACCCAAACCATCATTCTGAATCCCATGTCCATCATTTCCTTGCTTTTATTTTTACATATTTCATTGCATTTAAATACTACTTTTTAGGTTTTTTTTAATTTTTGTTGATTTGCCATGTGGTATTCCATCTTTCAGAACTTTTTTCATTTATGATTATATTGCCAATATTTATCTACACAGTTGTATGTCACTGTAACTCATTCCTTTCAATTACTATATAATATTCCAATGTGTGACTTCATTTCACTTTCATATCTGTTTTTTGAAATTTTTCTCTAAAGATATCATTAGGATATGTAAATCACCCTTAGTAATATCACTATTTCAATGTGAAAACCATCTTTGAATAAGATCTTTCGATCAGGTAGTACCTGGTGCTCTCAACAGTAATGTGGGCAAGACTTATGCTTTCTCTATCCACAAAAGTATTCCCATAAAAGCTAAGGTGGAATAAAAGGCATTCATTTTGTCTTTCTTTTATTAAAAACAAAAAGAGGCAAAATAAATCAATTTCTAATTCAGTGATTTTAACATTAGGTTGTCTTTTGTTTGGAAAAAAAAGAGATTAGTTTTGCAATCTCTACTTTCCTGAGATGTGGCTTCAGACTTAAATAGCTGGACTTATTTTTAACGGACTCCTTTTATGGAAACCTTATAGTTTGTAGGCACTATTTTTATGAGTATACAACTATGAGCTGCTGTTTCTGAAATGGCAGGTATTAGATAGCTTCACCAACCTTCTGCCAGTTCAGGACCAGTTCCAAAACATCTTATATGCAATGTGACTTGGTGGCCTGAAAACATGATTCTAGGGCTCTACTACTGAAGAGCTAATCTTACTAATCTTAGCTACAGAACAAGGTCCCACCAGGCCCTTTGATGAAATTGATTAGTTTTTCTTTCTGACTCATCTTGTTAATTGAAATTTTTACAGACTGCTGTCTTGATTATCATTATTGAAAGCAGGACAGAGCCTTTGGTTCTCTGTTCCTTTTTCTACCCCCTAAATTACTATATTTATATACACTGAACATGCTGTAACAAGTGGGACATTGCTCTTTTCACATAATTTTTACTAAGCCAAGTGATTACTGAGCCACCTTCCTTGAGGCAGGTACTATTCTTCTAATTATAATTTTGCAATAACTAATGATGTTCTGTGTATAGTGAGAAGGGAGGGGAAAAAGAGGTTTGGGGAAATTCAACAAGCAGCTATAAGTAGACTGTACAGAATTGAGCAAGTACATAGCTGTATTAGCAAGATTCTCCAGAAAAACAGAACCAATAGGATATATGTGGATAGAGATATAGGTGGATCTCTCTCTCTCTCTCTCTATGTACACACGTATATATGTATGTATGTGTATGTGTATGTGTGTATATCTATATAAGAGGAGATTTATTATGGTAATTGGCTCATGTGATTGTGGAGGCCAAGAAGTTCCAACATATGCCTGCTTTCTGCAAGCTGGAGAACCAGGAAAGCCAGTGGGGTAATTCAGTCTGGCTTTTTTTCCTTTTTTTTACAGACACTGTGGCTACAGCCTAATCAGCCTTCCTTCAGACTTGTCAACATGAAATGCTCCTTCTTGCCTCAAAGCTTTCAGAGATGCCACTTCATCTAACTGACCCTCCCTCCAAACTCTTCTCTCTCCTATTCCCTCACCCAGCCCTGCCCACAGTTAATCCCTACTCATCCATCAGAATTCAGTTCAAAATTCACTTCCTCAGGATTTCCCCACCTATCAAAGCTACACCCTCCCATAATGCCTTACCCTTCACCTTCATTACACTTCTTATGTATATAGTTAAATAATCGCTAGATTCATGTTAATCTCCTCAGCTAGAAATTAAATTGAGGGCGGTGACTATATCTGACCATATTTACCTTTGTGCTTTGTAGGTAGTAGTCATGCAATAAATGTTCACAGAATGAAGTAGTGGATGTATATACACTGAAGAATTTTATTAAAAACTTCAGAAGGTTTAAAGAATTTCTAGTATCTATATACTTTTCAATATGAGTCTCTGTGATTATTAATTCCTTGTCAGCTGAAAAAAATGATATGTTTTACACTGGAAAGTTAAAAAAAAGCAAGGATTTAAGAAAAGATCAAAGAACAAAAAAATGTATAAGAGAAAGGGAAATATAAAAAAATAAAAAGGATGTCCTTAAAGATTGCTAAAAATCGTGTGCTTATGCCAACATAGACTGCAATTGCTTTCAGCAAAGAGAAGATACTAATTAGTAGAATAATCTTTGTTTCCCAGTTTGAAAGATTACTGTGATTGCTTTCCTCCAGTGCCATGCCAGGCCTTAATGGTTTTAAAGATTAATTGACGGCATGTGAAAGCCAACTAGCTAATTAATGGCTGCGTGTCACCTAAGTGCCCTGAAGAATGTATGTTCATGTTGCATAGGTAGCTGGGTCTGATGCATTCGTTTGTATTGTTTTATTCATTGCCATGTGTCTGCTGTATATCCTTTCCTGTTATATAGACTGCTAACCATGTGTCAATAGCTTCTCATAGCTAATTTGTAAAATAACATTTTTTATGTTTAATAAGTGAAAGTCTTACATCAATTAAAATTCCTTGCACTTCAATAATTATTATAACATTTTCTTACATATAACATTCATTTTGGGTATAAATTTCATGTGTAAGTTTGAATTAAAAAGTGAAGGTTAATTATGCAAAAGCTACCTATTCAGAGAGTTCTGGGAAATGGAGCAAAACACTTGATCTCAAAGTGCTTCCTTTATAGAAAAAAATTACAGACCATTCTAGCCACAGGATCAGGAAAATTTGTTTGTGGTTTAGAGCAACTTGTTTGCTACAGACACCATAATTCCTCTTACTACATATATATTCTTTTTATTTTCTCATGGTTACGAGAAGCTGAAAGACAAAATTAATTCTCAAATCTATTAAATTTACAATACTTTAGGGTAACTATTTTGAAGATTGACCTATTTCTAATTTACTTTGCCATCTTCATTTTTCTTTTTGACCCCAATTCCTTCATCATTTTATTTATTTCTTCTAATGAATTTATACCTGAAAACTTCTGAAAGTCCTGTAGAGAAAAACTGAAATATTAAAAAAAAGAATAAATAAATAAACTATGAATGCAAAATCATTTCTATAAGTAAATGCTCTCATTCTATAGTGAAAAGCACTAAAGCACAGGAACATATTCATCTATTTCCCAAATCCTATTTCCTTTGGTTTCCAATTTTATTCAGAAAATATTCTGAGCTTTTAAAAAGGTCCCAGGACATGAAATAGTCATATGCAAATAACCATTGTAGCTGTTAATTTCAATATGTCAAAATATTAGATTTACATCTCTCTATGGATATCAGCGTTTTAAAAAGAGGAATGACATTCCTGATTTCATTCTATTAAGGCATTTAAAGTAAGCAATCCCACACCGCTCTCTAATCACTCAGCAGAGAAGAGGGTTCAGCTATGTAGGCACAGACTGAAATCCCTTGTTTCTCTTACTGAAATGCACTACAAATAGAAATATTGGGCAGGCCAATCACACTGCAAGCCTCTTTGAGAGATTTGCCATTTCTTCATGCAACGAAGGGAGCCCTGTATTTGAACTCTATATCCATGGTGGTTTTACCTGGCAACTATCCACGCTTGCCTTAAATCTTTCTGTTGCATATTGTTTACACTTGCTACTCATTCCCTATGGAGCAAGGTGTCTTGGCTGATTGGAATAGCAAAATCCTCTCTTCTGTTTCTAAGAATTAATTTGTTTTTTATTAACTGCTCCATACAATAACTTCTGATACAGGTCCATGGAACACAACAGGGGAAAAGGGCACATCCACTGGATTGTTAATTGATATAAAGGCAAGAACATCTGGGCCCTAACTGGTTCTACCTCTGGCCATGACCTGCAGCCTGTGGTTTAAATTCTCTAAGTCTCAGTTTGCTTACTTGTAAAGTAAGAGGACTGGGCTACAGTAGGAGTCAGTTAACTTTAATATGCATATAACCCCCTAAGAATTTTGTTAAAATGCAGTTCTTAATTCAATGTATCTGAGATGGGAATAGATCTAGGATTCTGCACTTTAAACAATTTCCTGGGGTGATGCTGATATTGCTGATCTGTGAAGCACATGTGAATAGTTAGGGAGAGAATCATAAAAATTATTTGATTTCATTAAACCATCTAAAGATGACCTGTCCATAAATGAGAGAATGTCTTCCAATATTACTGAGAGAAATTCACTTTTTAATTTATTGTGTTCTTTGTGATATTTAATAGAACTTAGTCTGAAACTATTTCTCTCTTTCTAAAACTCTTTTGATGTCAATGAATAAAACTGATATGCATTGAGTATCATGTATCATGTGTTTACTTCTAGCATATTCTAGAGATAATGAACTTGGCATCCAAGCAATCACATGACAAAACCGGATTCAAACTTATGTCTTCAAACAGTGATATCTCTCAGGACCTTTGCCCAAAAGAATTAACTAGGGGACTCCGACAATACTGCTTTCATCCAAACCCCAGTCATGTCATTGTTATATTTTGTTGTATTTTGAAGAACTTGAACAACCATCTTATTCTGAAACAAAAATCTCAAAAACACATGTAGAGAAAAACATAGGGAAGCAGAAATACTCTGGTGAGCTATGAAAATTTAGGACTGAGAAATGCCTTCCCCAGTAGTAATGCTGGTAACTAAAGATACAAGCCCACCCAGGGCTCATCTCAGACTCCCATGAGCTGTGAAAGATATTCTAGGTGTGATTACAGCAGCAGACTCAAGGCTAAATCTCTACATCACCTACAGGTTTAACTCTTACACAAGCACTTCTTCTTTGTGACAACAAAAACTTGTTTCTATAAATAATATTTGGGAAAAAGTGGGCCTCTTTATTCACAGTTTTCTTGATGAATTAACAGTCCTCATTTTAAAACTAGGTAGATAGATAGATGATAGATAGATAGATTTCTAAATTTATTCTAGCTAAATATGACGTGCAACCATGAAAGCATTAACAGATTGTTTATATTAAATAAAAGTCTATTTCAGTGTAAAACTGCCATCTTACATGTAACTCTAGAAAACACTAGCACTATCCCTGAAGTACCTACTTCCTGTTCTCTTGAAGAATGCTATTAGCATTGTCCCCTAAATCTTACATACTTCTGAAGCCACAGTAACCTGTGTGTATTTATGTAAAGCACAGGAGGAGAAAACACATCTTTTTTCTGTCCTTTCATTGAACAAATACTTATTGAGCATAGATTATATAAAAGGTAATATACTAGGTACCAAAAAAATATGTCTTTTGTTTCATTGTTCACCAAGTACTGGGACATGTATCTCATTTAATCCTCATATATAATCATGGTATGGATACTAATATCTGGCAAATGAAGTATAGGTTTATCAGGGAAAGTGACTGTCTTATGATCAATTTCTCCATACTGGCAGAGTGTTAAGACTTACCCTAATCTTCTAAACCAGATCTTTGGTTAGGTTGCAGTCTGAAATGCTTGTTCAATATCTTGGGTTGCAGTCTGAAATGTAGGTTCCTGGTGTGCTCATGGCTAAGAATGATCAGACACACCAAAATAAGGCAAGCATGAAAATTAGGTTTATTGAGGAGAGACAGATAGTATTATAGAGCAAGAGCAAGATATAGGTTTATAGGGCAAGATACACATGTCATAGATGATGGCCAGACCCACTGGCATAGCAAAAGAGAGCTTGGTTATAGTCTGGATCTTGTTTTATAGTGTCTGTATAGGGAGGGACCTCCCCATGGTTCAGATGTTTATCATGGAACCACTTTGATGGACAGTTGGGAGTTAGATGTCCTGAGTCTTATTACACATGCAGATCTCCCATGAACCTCTCTGAAAGCCCCTTTGGCAGGGGATGGGAATGGTGCTTGAACCTCAATAGCACTCACTTTCATCTCCAGGAGACCCAGAGTCCCTTGCTATCTACCTAACATTTTGTTTTCAAGTCATAGACTCTTTCCACTACACACACTCGATTTCCTGATTTGGTAGAATTATGGCATCTTTGACAACTTTCGCCAAAAGCATTTTTCTTCATTACTTTTAGAAGTATACAGGAAAGTGAGAATTCCAAGCAGCATGTGCTAATAGCAGTTTGAAGCAGTCCGCTTTTTCTTGGAGCTGTGCTGCCAAAGGCAAGTCCAGGGACTCTGCATTCTCTTCATTTTGGATGAAACATAGGAATACGTTACAGATTAGACAGCATCTGCTCTTTGGAGCATATCAAGATCTTTGCTAGCAAATCCTACTCAAGAGTGTGATTTTCTCCTCTCTTTCAGTGCAGAGTAGAACAAATCAATACAACTTGCCTACTCCATTTACAAAAATATCCTGAAAATATTAAATACATTTCTGTAGCTTTTGAAAATATGATGCTAGCTTTACCTATTTAGGTCTCTACCTTTTGCTCTTTGGTCTAGCAAAGACAGACCTGTCTTGGCGACCTTCATTGTTTGCATCATTTTGGCACGATCTGCTGCAAAGGGGGTGGAATGTACTCTCTTCAAGTAAAGATGACCTTCCCCATTGAGGATAAATGGGGAAGATCACCAATTAAATTGATTTAATATCATGGAGTGCAAACACAGTCAATATGTAACTGAATTTTCTACTCTTCAAGACATTACTTTGGTATAATACCTGTTCTAACTCTCAGTAAATCCCTACTATTTGTCAAGAAATAAGCTAGACTCAATAAGAACAAAAGAGTCAATAATCATAAAAGAAGATATAAAATGACTAAATGAAGTAGTGTGTGAAAACACTTTGTGAATGAGAAAGGTATGAAAAGATAAGAAGTTATTTCTGCAAAAGCTTTATTTTCTTAAGCCTAAAAGGGAATATAATTTTAGGCATATTAATATACGCTTTATTTTAGAAAAAAAATGTTTTAAGTCTTATGAAACAAAGGCATATTGTCTACACTTATGACCTACCCAGAGTCTGTATTGTTTTAAATATTGTCTTGAAGAAATAGTCATCTTGTGATATTTTGTGGAATCGAATCTCTTGCCTACAGAGAGAAATAGTCTTTGAATGCAAGGGAGTTGTCAGTAGCAGCACTCAATATGACAAAGCAAATGCAAACTGGGTCTAATAGCTAAAGACTTTTTGACTTTCTAAGATGTTCAATTGAACATTTAAAAGGTTTAGTCTCATATCAGTTCTAGAAAGCCCCCCTGGGGCAGGCTTAAGTAACTATGCCATTAGGCACTCAGCTGCAAATTGCCTATTAAGTCTGACTGAAACTGTAAAATTGCTTTTCACAATGCAAATTAATGTAAATAAGAACAATTGGTTACACATATCACAGGCTATCAAATTGTCTACAGATGATGCATACTTTTTCCCCCCCTCCCTGAATTAGCATTACTTTAAAGTTATATTTAGTAGGATTTAACAGGCTTGGGTGTTCCTGTGATAAATTTCACAAATTTATTATAAGCAGTACATGTGTCCTATGTATGTTATCTATTATATGAAATATAAACCTCTTTTTATCTATGTCTGAAGGCTCTTACATTATGGTTCAGTGGATATACTACAAACAAAAATCTTAAAGCTTTAGCGCTTAGGTTATAGTAGAATCATTCAGTTGCTAGATATTATTAAAAACATTTATCTTTAACAAATGTATGATAAGAATGAAAAAAGTTAAAAATGGATTATCAAAATGGCATAAGTCTTCTTTAGTAATATGCACAGAGAACGTTTATTGCTATTATATTTTTGATTATTATTTTTTTAGAAATTTGGAAGCTACTTAACTTTTTAAACCCTTAGTTTCCATATCTGTCAAATGAAGGTAATAACATGCAAGTAATAGGAATATTTGAGGGATTAAATAAAATGCTATGTGCTAACGTTTGAAGGTATTTATAAACAACCCCACTCCCCCTCCTTTTTTTTTCCACCCTAAGTTTAGATAGAACAAATTAAGATTCAGGCAAATAGAGACGAAAATAGTAACTTTATTTCTGATAAAGCTATAGTGATGAACATGGCTTGCTAATACTCTATCCCAGAACTAAACTGACCCTCCAAATTGTTAATAGCATTGTGTACTATAGCAGCCTCCTTACTAGGGCAGAACCCTCCCCACCCAATTTACCACCTGGCCAAGAGCAGGTGAGAGCAAATCCTCTTTGCCTATGTCATCACAAAGGAGTACTGACCACAGGGGTGGAACAAGAAACCAAATATATTCTAGTGAAGCTCCCTTCACAAGGAAATAGAAAGTGGAAAAAAAAAAAAAGTTCCTCCAAATGATGTCTGTAAAGGAGATTATTAATGTAAATGTTGTCTGGAAGGAGATTATTAATATAAGTGTTGCTATTATGGCCTTAATTTATTTGTTCATTATGATTATTCTGATGACTCTGAGGAATAAGATGGAACAGCAAAACTTGATGGCAGTAGAGTAGAGAGGTGGTAGCCTGGCCTGTGTGCACACATTTCCTAATACTCTTAGGGCCGTTGCTATAGTAAGGAACAGAATCGCCAACAAGTCCTGAATAACCACCAAGGATGGTTTCAAGAAGTACCTGGCATTTTAGGGATTAGAATTCCTTGTTGGCTATTTGTCCCAATCTGCTCATTTCTCCCTGACTATGATATTGGAGAGATTTCATACTATAATTATAAGGTGGACTGAGTGAAACTTGAAAGTTGCCACCAGGAAAAGGCATATTCTTAGCTACTATTCCCCCTTAAACACTTTATGGGTTTTCACCACCTTGTAATGCAAGTTATCACTAAAGAATGTAGGAATACTTGCTACCATCATTTTCTCCTCAACATTTAAAAAATCTCAGCCAAAAAATGAGACAAAAATATTTTAATTTTAATATCTATTATAATACCCATGAAGCTGTCAATTAATCAACAGTTTTAAGCACCTCCTATCATATTTTTATCATTGTGCTCAAGATAAATATGAGACAAGTCTCAACTCCATTTTGAAATAGATGGTATAGAAACAACACAGAAATATAAAAAAGTGACTGCTTAAAAAAATTATAATAACTAATATTTCCTCAATTGCAGTACAGAATATAATTTCTCCATCACATAGTACAACTATCCATGTGAAAACCATCTGCGGAACTTTATTTATGGGATCATTCTAATACTATTAAATATTTCACAGAAATGATCAAGATGTTGCTATAAAAAAATTGATAGTATCAAAATTTTATATAATTCTGTGAAAATGGTGTAATTCAAGTAGGAAGAGGTTTACACAACTGAGTTTTTCTTTTCATTACTTCCATTACATCCAAACTGAAGTGGCAACATTTTACTTGGTGTTACATAAAGTGGTAAACTCATTAACAAAAAGAGATGTCATACTGCTTTTCAAAGGATATCACAAATGCATTTTTCCGTAATCTCTATACATTTGTAAATAACTTAATATATGAAGCATAGTTTGTATTTTTATATATTTCTTTTAGTTATTCTGAAATATTATTAATCATTAAGAGTAATACCAACCAGGAAGTAATTTTTTTGGAGCCAAAATAAATGATTGTGCAAGACCATGGAGGCAGTATTCAACATCCTGGCAAGAGCAACATTCATTCTTTAAAAAAAAGATTGTGGGAAGGCCAGGCAATATTGTTACCTTTGTATAAGATTAGAAAGTCTGGAAATATCATTACCTTGATATTTAAATTATGATTAATTATCATTTTTGTGTGTTTTGGGCCTTAGAAATCAACCGTCAAATGTGTTTCTGTTAGGTCCGGAGTCGAGAGAGAGATACCTGAAGCCTCGTGTGTAACAAAATGCTGCTTATTTTGAGCATCTGGGTGGAGATGGATGGAGTCCTAAAGATCATTCACCCAAAGGGAGGGGAAAGCCTAGTGTTTTTGTTGTTGTTGTTGTTGCTGCTGTTTTAAAACAATCTGTTTATTTTGAAATAATTATAGATTCACAGGGTGTTGCCAAGAGAGTGCAGAGAGGTCTCATGGACACTTCACCACCCAGTTTCCCCCACTGCCAATGGTGACATAATAATTATAGCATCCTATCAAAACCAAGAGATTGACTTGGTACAGTGTGTGTGTGTAGTTCTATGTCAGCACCCCCGTCACCAAGACACAGAACTGACCCATCACCACAAAGGTGTCCCTCCTTCTGCCCCTTTTGAGTCACACCCCAGCCCTCACCACCCTAACCCCTGGCAATCACGAATTTTTTCTCCATCTTTATAATTTTGTCATTTTGAGAATATTATATAAATGGAATTATGCAATATGTGACCTTTTGAGATTGACTTTTTCACTCATCATAATGCCTATGAGATCTATCTAAGTTCTTGCTTGTATCCATAGTTCATTCCCGGGCTGGGCACAGTGGTACACTCAAAATCTGAACACAGATATTCATGGCAGCTCTATTTGTAGTAGCCCCAAACTAGAAGCCTAAGGTTTTATAGAGAGTTTTTCCTGGGGAGGTGTGCAACACCTGCAGAGACAGGGGAGGAGGGTAGTAGTTTAGTCCTTACAAGGGGGAATAGGAATGCCCACACAGCTGTCTGTGGTCACGGTTAGATTTACAACCTCCTGACTCTCCAGACTCCTGAGGCTATTGTTTTATAAGCCTAAGTTTTCTATTAACTACATTCTGTCCTATACATACTTTTCGGGTTCCCGTCCTAAGTCCTAAGCCAACCTAACAGTTTCTACATATGAATTCAAATTATTTTTATTAACCATCTATAGTAAATGCTGTGGATACATACCAACTGCATGTCATTGCAGGCGATTGTTACTGTCACTGCATAAGGTAGGTCAGGAGTGCCATAGGATTAAATTTCCTGGGAGTCGGCTCAGATGATTAAAGATAGGCACCAACTTCCTCAACCCTTTGAATGTATCATCACTGAGGAGTGTTATATATTGTTTCCCACTGTTCTCTATCATATTTGACCATTAGTTGCCAATAGTCGAAACCTACTCAGTAATACACTTTATTGAATTTCTTTCACTTTCTCTCTTTCTTCCTTATTTTCTTACCAGTGTTTCCTGGATGACCTCACAAATAAACTACTTGTATTCAAATATGTTTGAATGTGTTTAAGAAAAATCAGGTTGACCAGTTGTCAGTGATATTGAAAAAATATTTTGAAATATATTCAGATGTGTTCTTAGGTCTCTGAGAGCTTTGCAAACCATTCTGCATCAATTTGTATAAGATATAAGACCTTGTCATGGGTGTGAGAATAGGTTTTTTTCTTTGTCATTGGAGGAAGACCTGAAAGTATCTTATTTTCATTGAGGTTATCAAAGACGATATTTTCTTTAGTGTAAAAGTAGAGAGTTATACAGTATAGTATGTTATCAAGCCTTAGATATATTTTTCAGAGGATTCTGGTAAATTGTCTTACACTAAAAAGAAAAACACAGATAAAGTTAAAAGTTGGTGATCTTTACAAATCTGAAGAAAAGGTTTGAGAGCATGGGATTGGGTTGAAGGTAAAAATGTATCCATTGGCAGAACATGGGAAATAGTATATTTTGGCGATTTCCTGTTTGAGCGTCATCATTCTCTCTTCTTCTTTTGCTGTTGTTTGCTGAAAAGGGTGTTCTCTGAAAACCAGAGATACTTGATAAGAAGGTATAGCAGGGCCAGTCCCTTAATCTTCTGAATACACATTTCCTCATCTATAAATTACTGATCTTAAGCTTTCCTTTGAAGATTTACATATAACACATCCAAATACCTAGTATATACTAGGCATTCAACAAATGGCAAAAATATCATCCATATGGCAAATAATCTCTTATATTATAAATTTTATAATATTTTGTCTTTTCTTAACTGTGACTTTTCTTCTAATCAGGAATTCCATTCA
>VBSM01000529.1:54367117-54397677 GCA_008086735.1 Cheirogaleus medius
TGAATGGAATTCCTGATTAGAAGAAAAGTCACAGTTAAGAAAAGACAAAATATTTTAAGATTTATACTTTAAGAGATTATTTGCCATATGGATGATATTTTTGCCATTTATACCTCTAACCCTTGCTAGGGAGAGGCAAAGATATAAAATGTAACCAAAATGTTAAGAAAAAAAGAAAAACAAACATTTGTCGGGTGTGGGGTAGGTGGGACGGGGAAGGAGGGGATGGGTATATACATACATAGTGAGTGTGATGCACACCCTCTGGGGGATGGACATGTTTGAAGCTCTGTCTCAAGGGGGGAGGGGAGACAAGGGCAATGTATGTAACCTTAACGATTGTACCCCCATAATATTCTGAAATTAAAAAAAATCAAAAAAAAAATTTCCAGCCCCATACCATGCTTGTACTTAGTCAAAGGGCTGTGTGCTTGCTGTTGTCTGAGAGTGCTGCTGTCAACAGCTGTCTGGTGGAGAGATGGCAGTGACTGGGACGAAGATTTGCTGTGCCCCACTGATGAACTAAGCCCGACTACATACTGCCCAGCATAGTCCAAAACATCCCCAAGTATCCCAAAATTGAGGGTGGGAAAATCGAAAACCATAAACAAGGCAGAGTAGGACAGAGAAAGCCCCAGGAACTTTTTTGGGGTCAGCCTAGTGGTATTCTACTTGCCATCACTTTCACTCCTGTAACCATGTTATATTTTCACTATTGTGCTTCTGAAAATGTTATTAACATAGTAGTCCTTATATTGAGTTGGATTTGCCTTTCATTCCCTATTTCAGAGACAGAAATGTATTGTTAGAATTTTCACACAGAAGCCTTCCCCAATGCCAAATAACTCATTTGAATAAGATTTTCATTTTTAAGACAAATATTTAGTGTCTTATGAAACTGATAGTGCCTTTAGATGTTTCTGATGGTTTTTTAAGATAATTCTCATTACACATTTAATCTAATTTTGCTTCACCCTGACATTTTCATATTAAAAATATATTCTATTAGTTATTATGCTGTTTCTGAGAATAGTTTACTTCAATTCTATATAATTTGCATTAGTCTCCTTTTATTAAAAGAGGTTTTATTATCCCCTGATACATTTGGCTTTATAAGAACTGATATTTACTGATATAATAATAGCAATTTAAAATAACTTCTTTTTCACATGTCCATCTTGTAGGGAAGGAAAGATAATTTTCCCTCTGCCCTTCTAAGTTCTTAGCTGGGAATCATGTAACAAAAGCTGGATTAACAAGAGAAAAAATGTTTATTTACATGTATATCTCAGATATATGGAAGGAAACTCAGAAAAAAAGTTAACTCTCAAAGAAGTGGTTTACAACTGCAGTTCATCTAATATTCTCAACAAAGGACAATAAATTTATAAAGAAATGACAAGACAAAGGAAAAGGACCTTGATTCTCCAGGAACAGCAAATTGTGGAAAGGCATATTTGGGAAAATAATGGTAAATAAAGGCCAACTGGTAAAACTTGTTATACAGATTTTTCTGGTGCTGTTTCCAGGCTGATAAGGCACTAATGTAATTTCTAGTGCTCAACCTTTGTCCTTATGGTAGAGAGGGGAGGAGGGACACCTTTGCTTTTAGGCAATTGGTGGGAGTGCAAAGGGCTCTGTTTATATCTGCTTCTTCTCAATTGCTTCCAGCTCAAAATAATCCTTATGCCAATGTGGCATATTTTGGGGTATCGTATTCTGCCATCCTTCAAACTATAAAAATAATATAAAGACTTGCATTTAATCTAAAGAGTAAAAGAATATTATTTCAGCAAATCAGAAGTCAGTACTGAAACCTGTGGAAATTTGCTGATAGATTAGCATAGGATTATTTTAATAATAAAACATAAACTCTGAAAAATAATTTATATCCACTTTAACATAAAATTGAAAATGATGTTATATCTTTAATATTTATTTTTTTAGAATTTTAGGAAATTCCCTAATAATATTTCTTATTCTAAAAACAAATTGAATGCCATTCTCACCGACTATTAACTAAATAGCAGTCTGGAGGATTAACCATATGCCCATATTTTATTTTTTAAGATTTGATCTATTTCTCTTTGTTATTACAGTCTTAATGTAATTTATTAGATTTAGCTAATTGCCATTATTCAAGAGGCCAATTTTGCTCCATGTATTTAATTACTTCTCCATGTAAACTTTTTTACATAACAAATAACTATTTTTTGTTGAAAATATGATAGGAAAAATTAAAAATATATAATTTATTGATACTACTGACACCCAGAAAAAAAATCACTGTCATTTAATAGCATGAAAATATATCTCTTATATGTGCATGTGTCTATAGTATCTATATATGTGTGGTTGTGTGTGTGCATGGCAAAAGTGAGTTTAAACTTTTCATGCTATTATTTTATCTTCTTTTGAAACTTCATTTTTACTTCAACTTTATATTCTTTCCCAAAGAGAGAATTAGGTTCTTCTTTATTACAAGCAATATTTAGTGCTTGCAATGAAAGCCCTTAAAATTTAATCCATTTATCCAACTACTATTATATCATATAATAACAGAACATTATTCTTTATTTAGTTCAAACATTTTCATATAAGTTATATAACAATAATAAACAGTTTCCAAAATTATAAAAAATATTAATTGAACAACTTTAATGAAATCATTGACATGCTAGCTGGAGTACTTGAAGAAACTCAACAATCCATCTATGCTGCATAACTGAAATATTTTTCTCCACCAATATCTTGGAATTCATTGGACTGGTTACCTTCAGAGTTCAACTCCTGGCTCTTTAATATAATCTCTAATATTAATGTTTCTCTTTTTCATTTTAGGCATCTATCTTCTAAGATTACTGAACTTGCTAAAACAACTGACTTTTGTCACCACTTCTCCACAAATGGTTCAACTGGTCTTACAGGTACAACTCCAACAGAAGTCCTCCAGAGACTATTTGGTAGACTCTGTTTTAACACACTTAGGAGGTCTCTAATCATTACTGAATTAGCAACAAATGGTATTTGCCTTAAATGAAAGAAGAGACTGATAAAGTAGAACTTTATCAGAGCTTCCTACTTCAAGAAATCAGGGACTATTGGAACCACTGTACCTCCAGACTTTTTGTGTTCCAGGAAATGCTAACAGGCTCACCAGCTAACCAGCTAACTGTAAAAGGTTACCCTGCCCTGGAATAGACCCAGATAAGACCCATCTCTGCCTTTCATAAATGACTCGGCTAAGACCTATCTCCATCTTTCCTCAAGATTCCTTTGTTTACTTGCCTCTATAAGACTTCAATTCTTCTTCCTTTTCTTTAGGATGTTCCTCATTTTAAAAGTTATCCTTACTGTACCAGCTTGAATAAAATCACCTCCTTAATCGTCCATTTCATCGTATATGACTTGTGGTCAGAAGGCCAAGATCAAAATTCAGTTCTGTATGCTGTTAACATGATTATAAAGTTCCACTAGGTACCAGATGCAAAAATGTCCCCTCAAATAAATCGTTTTGTTCTAGAACTCACTTGCCTCCTAGTCCTATTAGTGCAAAGGTCCTCTTTTTCAAGTATAACATTTAATAATGATGACAAAGGAGAATACAGTTGTCTAATGTTCCCCTGCCAATTATCAGATCCTTTCCAGCAGCTTAGTCCTGCTAGTTAGTAGTAGTCACAATTTATTAAATATGCAAATTCCAAACATTTTAGAGTACTTTCTACTTTATCTTCATTTTTTTAAAAACTAGGCATTACTATGTACTTTTTATAAAATTGAAAGAAATAAGAATTTTTTTTTCTATTCCTACCCCTTTTCTTAACCTGATATGAACATATTCTATCTCACTAAGCACTAGTTTATAACAAAGCTCAGATTAATAAAAAGGAACTTGGCACAGAGACCCAAGTAGGGGAAGAGACCAAGTCATTTTCAGTATATTACCCCAAGACTTTTTGGTGTGATAGTGCATAGGCAACATCCTGGCAGAATTAAATGTAAAATTATCCTGCAAATGAACTATGTCCAAAAACTAAAGGTATTCTAAATATTCTCAACTTTAGCCTCAATTTAGGGCCCAAACAGACTGAAAGTAGTCAGATATAAACTGGAGCTGGAGATTGCAGCAAATAACAAAAGTACTGTATAAGAGCAGAGCAGAGGAATTATAGCAAATGCAAGAGGAGGTCAAATGGATTGAGCTGCTCTGGAGTGTGGTAATAGGGGGTGGCACCAAGTTTGGAGACTAAGGGACTCGTGAGGAGTGAAGATGAAAAACTGAATATACTAGAAAAGCCACTTCAAAGCCCAGGTTCCCTGAGGGCTCCTTATAAATAGAAAGATGCACTCCAAACTAGAGAAAGGACTACACTCTTATACTCCAGATTCTTTGTATTCTAATATTTGGATTCTTTGCCAGCAAATATCAAGAGTGTTTAATAATAAAATGATCACTACTCCCTTCTGAGAATTAGAAGATTTTCAATCCATGCATGTCTGCCTCTAAAACACATGATTTCTTCCTTTCTCTCCCTCTCTTTCCTTGCTTCTTTCTTTCCTTATTTTTACTATATTTTGCTGCTCACAATTAATTACTCTATCTATTTGTTTTAAGAAACCAAGAGTCACTACATAACCTGGTTTTAGTTAAGAATAAGGCAATTCAGTTTTCACATAAGTAAAACCAGCAGGATAAATTCTATTAGTTCTCTTATGAAAAGTGCCCTGCAGTCTTTAAGATGCACATTTCACAGAGCAGTTTTCCGGACAGAAGCTTGTGATGTGTCAGCGTTGGGTTATTTATTTACAATCGTATTTCCTTGCTAAGGTAAAAGGTAAGCAAGGAATGAAAGCAATTATCACAGTTTTTTCTTCCAGTGGGGCTGTCAATGCAACATGCCCCTGTGACACAGCCTGACACTTTTAATGAATTCCCAGGGTTATGCGACAATACTACTAACACCCACATCTGTCATTCAGAGATAGGGATTTTCCTTCCATTCCTGAGCTTGGATGCTAACAGTCTTTGTTCCAGCTAATGAGGATCTGACTTTTTATCCTGGAACAGTGCACTTTAATAATGTGTCTCTACAGATCACATTGAACAAACCCTAAAGTGTGATTCAGTTAGAGCTGATTCCAAATACAATGTTTAATAAAATTCAGTGGAACATGCTTAGAGGCTTTTTTTTGTCAGTAGATATAGCTGCATATATTGAGGAGTCAAAAGGCCCATAGTTAAATTTTCCACTTTCTCTTTACAACTGCACTGCTTTGCCATAAGTCCATTTCTCTCTATAAGTCCATTTCTCTCTGTGCGCTTGCTCACTTCTTTACTGACAGGGATTTCTGAAAAATTGTTTTGTTGAACTTTGGCAGAAATGCATGGCTGCCTAGCATTATTTAACTTTCTGTGCTGGGAGAAGAAAACTGATCTCTAGGACTCATAGGCTCTTGCCTCCCTCCGTACTCAATCCTGCTTTTAGAGTCTCTAATCACCCTGTTTTGTTATGAAAGACAAAAACAAAAAATAGTAATAAGCAGGATTCAGGGTATAAGCAAACAGGAAAACAGTTTTATGGGACTAAAGTCATAGCCTAGACACTGGAGTTATAATAAAATTTCAGTAACTTAGGAAGAAAAGGCACAAGCTGAAGAAGATAACTCAGCCATATAGGGATACAGTTTCCTCTGGAGGGTAACTAGAAGCCTAAGATACTGGGTGTAGTCGTAAGAGATGTGGTGAATGCAGCTTTGGTTTAGAAAATTCAGAAGATTCATTGCAGTAAGTGAACTGCATCAGGAAAGGTCCAAATAGAGGGTAACATTAGCATCAGATGTGTAGCTTTAGCCAATTTTAAATGCCCAGTCCATTCAGAGAAAGACAGTTACCAAAAGCTGGATGAATCACAGAAGACAGAATCCAGCTAGAAAAAGCTAACCACAGCTAATAGACCGAGGGCAAGAAAGGGGCTTGAGTGCCACTGTATATTTAGGTACCACATTCCAGAACCAAGCCAGAAGCCCAAAGACACCTTGACAAAGAAGAGGAACAAGACAGGAAAGGGGATGAGAGGATTGGCAAAGTGGGTTAAATTTTAAATAAACTGCTCATTAAGCAAATTGATCAGTAAGCAAACAGGTGTGAGGTTAAATGACTTTGGCAAAGTGGACTTTTCCCAGGTACAGAAAGAGACAAAAATCAGGCTTCAATTTGAAGAGCCTACAGGTGCCTGGGACAGAATCAGGTCAGATGCAACAAAATTAGTTCCTTGTCCCATAGGTTGAGGTGCCTATGATCTTAATAGGTAGCTTACTATGATCAACATTGTTCAGAAGCTAAGTGAAGCTGTCTATATGGAAGGCATTAGCAGCACCAGCAGAGAATGGCTGGAAGAAGGCAGAGGGCTGATTGGCAAGTGAAGTCATCATATGAAGTTTAGAATAAATTCTACTAATTAGTTCAGTTTAAGGCAAGCATCTTAAAGATATAGGTTCTGCTGCCACTGACTTAAAAAAGATAAAGAATCTAAAATTCCCTAACATATATATTAACATATTTAATCTTCGTATGCTCACACTTGTGTTTATTGCCTTTATTTTTCACTTGGGAAAATTCATAGATGGAAAATTATTGTGACTTTTTGAAGATGCCACAGCAGAGCCGTGAATTAACACCAGATATCCTATCTTCTGAAAGGCAGTCTACAAACTTGTACTTCTTAAAATAAACAAGAAAACAGATCACAATGTTAAAGCCACACATATAACACAGTGAAAGAAGCCACAGTTGTTATTTCTACACTAGTCCAAATCCCAAATTAATTACAGAGTTGCCAGCGTATGTAATTCGAAAGTCCTATAGATTCCACCACATTGTGAGGCCTGGTTAATGACACTTTCCCCCAAAGGGTCCCTGGGTATGGTAATGGTTGTTAGCAAAGCCAGGAAAATATTGGCCTATTAGTCAATGCAAGATTTTTATGTCACTGAAGAGGTGATAATTTGTACTTCCAAAGCAGTTAAACATGGGCATAGGATACATACTTGTAAAGGACTATTATTGCTCAGCCTTCTTGCACATATGCTATCATAAGAACTTATGTGTTATGGCAGAATTTTGTCATTGAAAGTCTTTAGCCTGGGAATAGCCAACTTTGGGCTTATATCCTAGGTCTACTACTTACTAGCTGGGAACATCATTTGTACTCTCAGGCCTTAGTTTCCCCATCCTTATAATACATACAATTTACCCTAACTCAAAAGTGTTAGTAGAAGGACTACATGAGACATTATAAAATGTTGAGGGCTGTATCTAGTAAATAGCAAGTAAGGTAAGCATTCAATAAATGTGACTCCTTTTCCTTGCCTGACCTCTCTCTCATGAAAATTACTTGAGGTTTTAGCAGTCTGTAAAAAACAGAGAAGTTCTAAGAGACCTGAAGATTGGTGCAGACTTCCAGGCTAGGATCCCTTTCTAAAGGGTGAATTTTCTGAGAAATGTTTTGTCCCACTCAGGGCTGCCCCATATGGTTGTATAGTTTGTGCTCTATAGACAATAGTATCTGAAAGGGAACCATTCACATGGTAGACCTCATCTATTTGTTTATTTATAACAATTTCCTGGTAGATGGCAGCATCTTGTTCCAGCAAAATTAGTGTATCACAATGATTTTATAACAGACAGAGGTAAAGTGTTTTGAGGAATGGGTGTTCTTGATGTCCAAAGGTGCTTTTGTGCTAGCAGAGGCCTTGAACACTGCTCTGCCTGAATATTTTTCATTTCCTTTTCCATACTTCCTGAAATCCCACTAACTAGAGATTCATGTGATTTAAAATACATGTATAAAACAAGGTACGAGGAGTAAATATAATCATGGTGTACCATTTGGCTCAGAAGTAAATGATATTTACAGAGTCATAATATAATGTAAACACTAACAAGGGATTTAAGCAAAAACAGTGATACAGTTATATAGAGAAAATAAGAGGGAAGTAGATGAATGATGGCTTATAAGGACTAAAATCCTAACAAGTATATCAGAAAGTTAATATGTAATATCTAATGCTGTCCAAGAAATAGCAGCATATTATTCTCAATTATAGTGATATTTGAGAAAACAACTAACATACCCAAAGCGATTGCCTCTAAAAAGCTGGCTTGGCAAATGGAAGGCAGGGGACTTCTTCCTTTAGGATGCTTTTAGTTGTATTTTACTAGCCCTGTTTTACTTTGATTAAAAAATATTAATAAAAATAAAACTATATTTTAAAAAATACATATGTAAACAATATATTTTAAATTGCATAGCTCTTAAAATTATTAATTAAACTAATTTATTTAAAATTATTGACTCTAAGCCATTTATATCTGCTGCTTTTAGGCTTTATGGTTACTACCCTAGGATGTTTCTGGAGAGATATGACTCTAAACCTCTCTGCAGGGATATACTATCTCTAACTTCCAAAGCTGATTTCTATTTAAACATATAAGAAGGTCCAGATTATGAAGAATTGTGAGGAATCCATGAAAGATTGTTTGTCAACACCATCCGCCACAGAGACATGCAGTGTAATAATACTATAGCAGGAGAGTAAACAAATGAGATCAATAATTCAATATATCATACAATACCTAATAATTGCATTGGGTTTAAATCACTATGATTAAATGATAACATAAAAATGTCTAAGAGATGTCATGCTATGCTAATTTTAGAGTCCAAATATACAATGTATTCTAACTTGCCACTTATTAAAATCATAATTAAATATAAGGTAACTGTATTACTTATGAAGCTAAATAATGTTATTTTAAGCTGAACTTAGATTACTTATAAATATATATTACAAACTTTATGGAAATAATTAAAGATATATTTTTTTAAAGAAGTATAGTGGAGAACCCAGGCATGATGGCACGTGCCTATAGTTGCAGCTACTCAGGAGGCTGAGTCAGGAGGATCACTTGAGCCCAGAAGTTAGAGTCCAGCCTGGGAAAAATAGTGAAACCCCAGAAGAAGAAGAAGCAGTATAATGGATATGCTAAGAGAAAAATGGACTCACATAAAGTAAAACCAGAGAAATCAGAAAAAGAATGGAAGACAGAAAAAGAAACAAAGGAAAAAAGGTTGACAAACAGCTGTCATAAGTAAGGTATTTGATAGATATTCAATCAACTCTATCAATGACTATTTTAGATATAAATGGTCAAAATATACCAATTAAAAAACAGAGGCTATCCAAGTGCATAAAAAAGCAAGACCCAACAATATATTGTCTACAAAATACCCCCATCACAAATGTGTTACCTGATAGAAGATTTATATCCAAACTATACAAAGCACTCTTAAAACTCAACAATAAAAAAAAATCTGATAAAAAAAGGGCAAAAGATCTGAAAAGATGTCTCACCAAAGAAAATATATGGATGACAAATAAGAATATAAAAAGATGTTCAACATCACATGCCATAAGGAAATTGCAAAAACAAAACAAAACAAAACAAAAAACAAAAACAAAAACAATGGGATACCACTAAACACCTGTTTGAGTGGCAAAAATCCAAAATACTGACGACACCTAATGCTAGCAAAGATATGGAGCAAGAGGAATTCTCATTTATTATGGAGATTTAAAATGATACAAACACTTTGGAAGACAGTTTAGTAGATTTTTTACAAAGTAAAATACAGTCTTACTGTATGATCCAGAGATAGTGCTCCTAGGTATTTATTCAAATAAAAATTTATGATCACACAAAAACTTGCATACAAAATTTTATATTAGCTTCATTTATAATTGTCAAAAATTGAAAGCAACTAAGATGTTCTTTAACAGGTAAGTGGATAAACTGTGGTATATCCAAACAATGGAATATTTTTCAGTACTAAAGGAATCAAGCTATGAAGCCAGAAAAAGACATGGAGAAACCTTAAATGTATATTGCTAAGTGAAAGAAGCCAGTCTGAAAAGGATACATACTGCATGATTCCAACTATATGACATTCTGTAAAAGACAATGCCATAGACACAGTAAAACGATTTGTGGGTGTCAGGGGTTTGAGGGTGGAGGGAGAAGTGATAAATAGGCAAACCACAGGACATTGTTAGGACAGTGAAATTATTCTGAATCATATCATAATGTTGGAAACATGACATGATATATTTTCAAAGCTCATAGAGCTGTACAATATAAAGAGTTAACTCTCATGTAAACTATAGACATTAGTTAATGTTATTGTAATGTATCAGTATTGGTTTATTAATTGTGACAAATGTACCACACTAATGCAGGATATTAGTAATAGAGGAAATTCTGGGGAGGGGGAGAAGGAAAAAGGGGTATATGAGAACCCTTTGTACTTTCTGCACAGTTTTTCTCTAAACATAAAACTGCTCTAAAAATAAAACTTACTTACAATTAAAATGAAATATATATTTCAATAATTATTTGCTTAATGTCTCTCTCCCCTTCTAGACTTTAAGTTTCATAAGGATCAGAACTCAATTGTGCCTAAATAAATTATATGCTGAATAAATTAATAAAATCCAAAATGTAATATCAATAAAACTTATTCCATCCATGACACTCCCAGTAAGAGTTCATAAAATATTACCTTTGCTAGTGCTGTATCTGAATATTTTCATCCCCTCCAATTTACATGTTGATACCTAATCCCCAGTGCAAGAGTATTAAGAGATGGGGCCTTTGGGAGGTGATTAGCTCATGAGGGCTCCACCTTTATGAATGGGAGTAGAGTCCTCATAAAAATGGCCCCTGGGGAACTGGTTTGTCCTTCTATCATGTGAAGACTCACCAAGAATGTGCTATCTTTGGAGCAGACAGTAAGACTTCTCCAGACTTCGAACTTGCTGACACCTTGATCTTGGACTTTCCAGGTTCTAGAATTGTGAGCAATAAATTTCTGTTTTTTATAAATTACTCAGTCTAAGGTGTTTTTTTATAGCAATATGAACAGACTAAGGAAAATGGTATGCTCACCCTTACCATTTTTTATTTCTCTGGAAAATATCTGACACACAGAAAGATATAATCTTGCCAAACTATTTGCTATATCTTACTTCCAAGTAATCAATAAAGATACTTAACTAAAAAGTTTATATAGTGACTATTAAGTCAACGCTTGATAGCATACAGAAGGTAAAAATTTCATAAATTACTAAACTCCAGTTTTGTTCATCCTATTTTTGATGGCTGAAGAGATTGGGATCCTTCTTCATTCAGCTTCCCTTCTAGGCTCAGCTGAGAGTCTTCTAACATGGTTCTCTCACTGACCCAACACTGTATCTGTGAAAATTTCCTGTAAATCTTTACTATCTTGATTTAATCATCAACCCGTGTTCAGCTGTGAATAATATCCCATTTCTGCCACTCACAAATATAGCCTTAGAAAAAGAAAGAGAAAGCAACAGATTCTTTCTCCTTCTTTTGCTTTCTTTTCACTTCAATGAATATCTTGCTTTTTTTCTTAATAGTTCTTGAATTATTTGGACTGGTTTATTTCTATTTTTGTCCTCTTGAAAGATTTTCTGCTTCATCAATCAAAATCTTGTCCCTCCCCTGCCTCCATGGCAACTGGTATCCCATAATAGCATCCTTCCCTCAGTGTGTGACTGTAGTCAAGCCAGAATAACCTCCAGTTGTTTTATATTTACTTTCACATTTGTTACATGTAGGTGTTTTATGTGCATACCTGTAAATATCTACATTCAAATGAAAAGCATCCTAATTTTCTGCTGGAGTGAACTTTGGACATTAAATGATACAACCTTTTCCAAAATTGAAGCTCTGACTAAAATCATATGAACTGTTAATAAGAGATCTTGGATTATAATTACAGATTTTTGATTACCAATATAATGCTCTTTCTACAAACCAGTCTGCAATTAGACTCTATACCTTTATGTAATGTAATCATTACCTACACTGGATAGAAATACATATTATTTTCATTGCCATTTTGCCTGAGGGATTTCAAATGGAAGTAAGAGTCCCTTGAGTCTTTCAATTTTTTTGTACTCAATCTTAGTAACAATTGGAAATTTTGCTCTGGCATAATGCCATTTCCTGGGCAGGGGGAAGCTAAGTCCCACACTGGTGTAGTTTGCATTTTAGTGTATTTTGTAAATAAATTCTTAACAGATGGACAGAGCAGCAGGAAGCCAACACCAGGGAGTCAGCAGGTGGACAGGAAAGCCAGAAATGGACTGGCACTGATCAGATTAACAAAACTAAAATATCTTGGGATTCACACATGCTGCCCACAGAATAAGTTGGCACTGACCAGATAGGCAAACTCAAATCAACCCTGAGCATGGAAAATTTCTATTACTCTGTTGCCTATGGGGTACCAAGTTCCCACCCAGATGGTGACACCAAAGCTATAAATCCTTCAGAAAAATCAGTCTGTCTTCTTTCTCTTCCCTTGAAGTTGATATTCCAGCAAGAAGGTGGGATACAAATTATAATTTTATGGATTATCAAACTTCTCTTTATATAATTGTACTAGCCACAAAAGGAAGGGGGGATGGAAGAAGATACTATCACTGAACCCTATAAATTATTGATACAATTTCCCAAAGGACTTGAAATATTTCATTGCCTCTATAGGCACTTCCCCTTCTACTCTCTGACCCAGGACATTGTTCCCATAATGTACAACTGTAATCGTTTCATTTTAATGTCCTCTGCCCTGCTCACATAAAGATGTTACTCTTGCATTAAAAGCCTCCTTCGTACACTGAAATGTGTCTCTCCGAGGATCTCTGCCCTCTACCTTGCATCAGAGGTGTCATCTGGTGAGATAATGGCTGGCAACATAGGCCTAATGCTGGCAGGACATCCAGGAACAGGGCACTGGGCACTTGTCCTGGTCAGGCCCAGGGGTTTCTAAATGTGTCAAACTCTCCCCAATCTCCATGAACTTATAGTTTTCATTTGGAAATTCTTAAATGCTTAATCACATTGCTTAAATTTTTATGAGTTTTTTAATAGATGTAGCAAATCCCTGGAGTCAAGATAGACTGAGATTTAAATCCTGACTTTGCCATTACCTAGCTGCCTGATCATGAAAAAGTTGCCTTGGATCACTGAGCCTAACTTTCCTTACTTCTGAAATTAGGATTGTGAGGGTTAACTGAGAACATGTGCATGAAGAATTCAGCAAACCAAGTGGCACATAATAATGAACAAATAATCATGTCTTTTAGTATTTTTTATCATCATCAGCAGCATTTTCATTGTTATTAGAAATTGAAGTGGACTAGCTATACCCTACCTGATTCTCAAACTAACAGAATTAAATTCCCTGCTATCCCATGAAATTATTCAATGAAAACTAACGTCACCTTCCCACAGGATCCAGGAATCACTGCACCCTCTCGTTACTGTAAATGCTATCTCCCACATGCTTGCTCACTCTGCTCTCAAGGGCAATTTCCGTGTGGTCCTGCCTTGCATGCATTGTGCAGTGTCCTACCCCAGCAGGCTGTGAGTATATGTGTTTCATAAACTTCTGTCAATTTCTTGCGTTCAGTACTGGGTGTTGTGTACTTGGCCATCTCCATACTCTTAGGGTAGGAAAATCTCTCTCACCGACGAATGAAGAGGAGACAGATAAATATCTACCATAGTTGAGAATCTTGAAAAAGATTAAGTTTCCTCTCCTGCTGGAGAATGAGAACATAGTCAGAAAACTAAGTCAAATTGACTTGTAATTCCTAGTGAGGGTTTGAAAAGAAGGCTGCAATATATAGTAGGCTTGAGACAACAAAGACAAGAAGAGGAATGCTGTACCAGTTTCCTGGAGACCACAATCCTTCGAATGTCCTACTAGAAACAAACTAACCTTCAAGGCTTTCCTTTGTTTTTATCCCAACCAAAATTGGGCTGTCAGAGCTAAGGGATACCCCCCTTGCCAGTAGTATACCAAGATACATTTTACCACTCAAAGAAGAATTCAGTTTTATTACCCATTCACTATTCCTATAAGATAATAAAAAGGAAAAAGAGATTAAAGGGAGAAAATTTAGAATTTCATTGTCTTCATTTACTTTCTCCAAAGATTCACCCTCTTGTTCTTAGGAAGGTGGTGATAGAATATTATTTATGGTGACCCATTGGATGACCTTCATTTACCCTTTAAAATCTTCTCTATGACCCTTGGAGCACAGGACATAGAGCAGGAGTGGAGACCAAGTATGTGTGACCCCTATGTATGCTGCATACAAGTTTATTCAATGTGTTCTATTTCTAAGTGACATTTTGAGCTGTCAATAACACTAGATCTATGTTAACTTTAATCAACCAAGCTAAAAAAACCCTGACATTTTAGACCTCTGTACACATTACTTAAACAGAATATAGCTCTAACAGATTTAGCTGAGGTGCTTTTTCCCAACCCATCTTTATCTACATCTGTGAAAAATGAGAGTAGGATGAGACTCCCAACTCTTTTTTCACAGATGTACTAAAATGTTCTTTTAAAAGCTTTTCAACATCCCCAAAATATTAGAAGGATTGGATTCCAGTTATTCCCTGGTGAAATAGCTGTATTGTGGATAATAGTTAAAATGAATAATTATTGGTTTGGACTATTATCATTATGAAAGTGAAACAATACGTAGATCAGGATTTAGAAACAGCAGTAGTAAGTAATACAAAAAAAAGGTATATTATGTGAAGTCTATTTGGGCACTTGGTTGTTAATAACAATATGCCAATCAGGAGATTCTGTTTAAATTAATGTTAATGTAACCAATCTAATGTTTTCTTTATTTAATTGATAACTTCTGTCCTTATTAAGGCTATAAGCAGAGTGTCTTAAATGAGTTCCCCTGAAGTGGACCCTGAGATGAGGATTAGAGTGCAAGCAGTTTGTTTGGAAGCTGGTCCTAGGACAGGTCAACAGGAAAGTGGGAGGTGAGATAGGGAAGAGGAGAAAGTCAATACAGGGTGTAGGATCAAGTGAGTTACTGCTGTGGGTAACTGGAGCTCAGAGACTGTGGATCCTTTGCTTTAAAAATGTCAAAGAAGAGGGTAGAGAATTACTTTCCAAGATGATTTCAGTGCAGTCCACACTGGAATGGGAGGGTGAACCATATGCCCTTTCAAGGTCTCCTCCAATCTTATGATTATATGATTGCTCATTATCAAAAATTGGTCTGTAATTGGTTTGACTCAGAGAGGTCAGGATGTGAAGGGGACTGCACAACCTTTTGATTTTATAGTAAAGAAAAATGTAGCTCTCCCAGTCAAGTTCCAGAAGGACATTTTAAATTTTTTCATAAATGTGCCATGATAATTTTCATGACTGCTAATTAAGAGAGATCACCTAGGAGTAGGCTACAATTTTGACAGGTAGAAATCTGGGTTTGGTAATGATGGAAATGAGAGGGACCCATGACAGACTCCAAATACTATACATGCATGTTTAGCACTGCTTTTGTTGTCTGTCTGTTTTTGAACTACTACACTGTTGATAAATAATCAGATACTGGTTTTAGAAACAACTTAAGTAAGAGGAAAAAAAAAAACAACTTATACTTCATTTTGCTTGCTTTTAATTGGAAAAAACTCATCCTTTTACAAACAAGTGGGGATCTGCTTTTAATTATATGACTCTTTGTACATAATTTTACGTAAAATTAGTCACCCAGAATGCATATTTTAAATGGATTTCCTATAGCTAATTGGCCAGCAGTGAATTTTCAAAGTGATCAGTCCAATTACTTTCTGCCAAGATGCAGAGATCAAACATAATTTTCTCTTTTTCATAATCCTAAGGTTTGTAGGAATAGAACATTTATACCCAGCATAACATTTCTTTGAATACAGCTCTCATTTTAACAGGGATGAGGGAAAGAACATAAAAGAAGTTTCTCTGAATAAATAAACTTATATTTATTTATTTAATCTAAATAATTAATTATTCACTTTGTTTGTTTTTCAGTACCCCTTGAAGCAAACCTAGAACAATAAAATGTTAGAGTTGAAAAGGATTTTAGGGCACTAAATTAATCCAATCTTTTCATTTTGTAGATGAGATAACTGGGCTGAAGTAGTTTGCTGAGAGGTTTCATGCCATGGCCAATTTTGTGGAATTAAGTATTCTGAGTTAGAATTTATTTACTTATCTACTTATTTTCTATTTCATATATTTAAAGTATACAGCACCTTAATAATGTTTTGATATATATAATAAAATGGTTACTATAGGGAAATTAATATATTCATCATCTCACAAAGTTATGTATGGTAAGAACACCTAAAATTGACTCTTTTATCAAACTTTCAGTATACAATACAATATTATAACTATAGCCCTCATGTACTTTAGATCTCTAGACTTATTCATCCTACATATCTGTAACTTTGTACCTTTTGATCTACATTTCCCATTTCCTCCTCCACCAACCCCACCCTTGGCAACCACCATTTTATTTTGTTATTATGTATGGTCATGCATTGCCTGACCACAGGGATAAATTCTGAAAAATGAGATGTTAGATGATTTCACCATTTTGTATATGTCATAGAGTGTGCTAGATGTTATAGCCTACTACACACCTGATCTGTATGGTATAGCCTGTTACTCCCAGGCTATAAACCTGAATAGCATTGTACTGAACACTGTAGGCAATTATAATACAATGGTAACCATTTGTGTATCTAAATGTGTAAAAAAAGAAAAATACACCAAAAATATTGTGTAAAAAATAAAAACAGTACACCTGTATACGGCACTTATCATGAATGGAGCTTGTAGGACTGGAAGTTGCTCTGGATAAGTAAAAGAATGAGTGGTGAGTGATTGTGAAGGCCTAGGACTTTACTGTACACTGCTATAGACTTTATAAACACTGTACACTTAGGCTACACTAAATTTATAAAAAATAAAGTAATTGTGCTACAACCTTATGATGACTATAACATCACTAAGTAATAGGAATATTTCAGCTCCATTATAATCTTATGGGACTACCATCATATATGCAGTTGGTCATTGACTGAAACGTCGTTATGTGGCGCATGATTGTATTTGACTTTTGAGAATTTGAATTTAGGTGCCTCATATGTTAATATTTGTTCTACAATACTAACCAGGGAAATAAAACTGTATGTTAAACTATTTCAAAAACATGTCTTAAATGTATTTCAATTTGAAAAATAAGAACATGTATTAAGATGGTAAAAATAACATGTTTATATTATATCCAATCTTCACCCTTCACCTATAAACATCATACTGTGAATCTACTGTAGATATGCTTCAAGGAAGAAAAAGTCAAGATCACTGATTCATTATTAAACCTAATGTCTCTCCTTAGAGTTTGACACTAAAGCAACATTTTTCTGGGAATCTGATTCAAGATTACTTTAGAAATATGTTAAAACATTAACCATTTATACCAAATACAGTAAAACATTTACAATCTCAAAGATATTAATAAGTTTTCTATTATCTGGGATTTTCTTTGGTATCCTTTCTGGATGGAGAGAAACTTATAACTACTAATACTAGCATTTGTTTCAAAAAGATCAAAAAGAAATGATTGACAAATGACAAGGAAAGAAAGAGCTATCTAGACTTTCATAGAAATCTGGAGAATAAGTCACAAAAACACTAATTTGCTCTGGGACAAAAGTGATTTTCTCTTACCACTTGTATGAAAGAATAAAGAACTGAAAGCTAGGATTTTGTTTTTATTTTCCTTGTTGTAATTGTTTAAGTATTCCAAGTACAGTTTTATTAACCTATGAGCTGGTTGAAAGTGGTGGCTTTATCTTATTAAATCTTTATATCATTACTGTCTAGCTTAATGTCTACAATGTAAAAGACAATAAATGTCAGACAGGTAAATGAGTGAGAATTTAAGGTAGCTAGCAGTATCAATAAAATCCGCAACCATGGAAATAAGAGTGAAAAAGAATGATCCAAATGCTAAAAGAGAGGAAAGAGAAATATATCAGAAGCAAAGGCTAAGAGATGGTATTACAGATGAATGGAAAACAGGTCAGAACTTCTTGAGAAAAAAAGTAAAAAGAATATCTAAGTAGATGGTATGTTCTCAACATTTAAATAGAGGGAAATTACATATATTAAAATATTTTTAAGTTTCATAAGAAATTTTAAAATGTAAAATTTAATAAATATTCATTAAGTACCTATTATTTTTAAGACACTTCATTAGGCAGCACAGGGCTACACAGAGGTAAAGAAAATAGAGTCATCAGCCTTACAAAGATCATCCAATGTATGACACAACAAGTATATACACAAACATGATATGGGGCAAGATGTAATATAACACTAAAAAGTATGAAGCGATTATGAAGTATGAAGAGAAGAAAAGGATCATACGTGATTGCAAGGATTATGAAATGTTCTTAAAAGAAGTTTTGCTTGAGAAGGGCCCTGACATTAGGTAGGTTTTTGAAAATTGGACATATGGGAGTTAAGGAAAGGTTTTTCAGATGTAAGAACAGCATGTGAAGAGCATCCAGTTAAGAGAGTATGTTTCATGCTCCTAGGATGTGAAAATTCCTTGTAATACAAGTTTAGCTCTAACAAAGGCATTATGTCAGGAAGTAATAAGAGATAAAGCTGAATTAGTACTTCTAATACTAGTAGAAATCCAGTACCTCCTGAAGAGAAGTAATTTCACACGAATCATATTCAGTATCCTTATCTTGATTCAAAGCCCATCTTTAATTTCCACTCAGGTTTGAATCCTTTGGCATGTCTACTTTTAATAATTAAAGGACTCTTTGGACTGCATAGCATCTAGCGTTCTTTTATAATTCATGAACTTGGAAAAGTTTTAATATTGTATGGATATGAATGAGCTTACTAAAACCGGCTAACAAGCCATCTGCTTCATGACACACACTTCCATAAATGTCATGAAACTTTATGTTACCATAAAATGCAGCAACAAGGAAGAACCTTTCTGTGGAAAAGGAGTTCTCTAACAGGCATTTGCAGGATACTCTGGTCTTTGCTTCATCTGGCACACAGCAGCTATAACAATAAATGCCCCTAATAGAAACAGAAGAAAAATTGGCTATAAATGTTCATAGGAGAAAGCCTGATGCTTTGACCACAGTTTCTGTGTTCTGATTCCAACAAAAAATGCCATTATTGTCCAAGTAGCTATGCTATTTAGAAGATCTCGCAGGTCTTAAATCCTCTTGTTTAGAAGACTAAGATACTAAGCCAGAGAAGAGGGTTCATCTATTTTCTTAGTAATGCATAAACAGTAGATGTTTACTACTCTCTTTTCAGGGCAAATGTAACTTTCTAATGCTTTTCCATAAATCCTGCTTGTATAGTTAAGCTACTTTCTGAAAGAGTTAATCCAGTTCCCAAGGAGAGATATTTTATTTTCTACTTAAGGGAAGGAGCACTCAATGAACTCTCCTTACAATATACGGATGTATTAATCAAAACCACGTAACGAGACTGTACCCTGCTTTAGTCCTTGGTATCAGCCATGTCTTTAGAATGAATTACAATTCTGTAGTCACTAAGGGGTTGCCACAGCCAGCTCCCCCACTATATGTGGCTTACCTGTACTAATCAATACATTTGCAAACTCCACAAGTCTATGAATTTATTTTCATGTGGTTTCAATGTCTTCCCCACTTACACATACACACAAGAGAGAAGTAACCAGTAAACAACAAATATGCCATAGAAAAGCATTCTGTAATGGTTCAGATTTTATGTTCTAATAATGCTCAAATCCCAGCTTCCAGGATTCAGTGTACTGTATCAGCAATAATGAGTAAAACTACTGAAACTCATTAAAGAATTTACTAATCAGTACATTAATTGAGGCTATCTGCTTCCCATTATACAGAGACAAATTAAGCAGGTTACAATGGTTCCCAGAAAACATCTGTGGAAGCATGTCAAAATTAATGATAAATAAAATAGAGCTCCCTTTGTGGTTGATTTTTCACCCAGCTGCACCTTAAAAAGTGCTATAAAAAAACTATTCATTGTTTGTCAAATTAGAATAAAATCCCCAAACCATTAATAGGATTTTTCTTATAACTTTTTAATTAGAGGTGATCAAACCTTAAAATAGCCACCTACTTGAACCATATAGTATGAGTTGAGTTATTAAAATGTAATATAAAATGGAAGAAATATCCAAACTTTAAATAAACTTATAAAGCAAAAAAAAAAGTCTTGTGGAAAGAAATCTACCAAATCTATGTGAAATATATATAGATGTATAATAACCTTCAAAATAATGTGTCTTATAGCATAAATCAAAATTGTCTTCCAAGAAAGAATTGACTCAGTTATTAAGAACACTCCTTTCATCAAAGGAGTTTGTTTGGTGAAGAAGGTGACCTATTTGGGGCAACATAGTGGAACATAGAAGAAAAATATAAAAGCAAAGTGAGAAAAAATTCAAGTTATTGAATTATTGTATGCATGCATGTATGTGTATATATATAAAATGGCACCACAAAATCAACTACTCCTCATTATGTAGATACTATATGACATATTACCAAGTAATGTCACCTTGCTTAGAACCCATTGATAGTTTTCCTTTATTTTTAAAGAAACTTCAAAATTCTTGATAGAAGACACAAAATCTTCTATAAGTTAGCCTTGACTTTCCCTACCAGCTTTACCTTCCTCCATTCCCTCCTTTACCTTGGTACATTCTATTAATATATACTTGTTTTTCTGTTCCTTAACTGTGCCTTGTTCTTCTCAGACTCCAAGTGTTTCCAACATGCTATTCCTTTCTCCCAGAGGTTTCTCCATCCCATCACCACTCTCACTCTCAGCATCTGGATAACTCTGAGTCATTCTTTAGTTATCAGCTTGTATCCCATTTTTTCTCTATGAACTCTAAAATATAAATTAGATTTCCCTGTAATACACTCTTATTAAACACTTCCTCTTTTGCAAACTTGTTACAAAATTATAGATGGATTTAATGCATGGATGTTTAGCAGTAAAACTGGTAGGATTCACATTGTGTGAAGAACAATGGAGGGAGAACATGATGTCCAAGTTTCTAGATTGGGCAGCTGGAAGAATGATGGTACATTCACAGGAATAGGGAAGAGTAGGAAGAGAACAAAATTACGGAGAAGAGAGGTAATGAGTTCAATTTGGGATATGTTTAAATTTAAGTGTCTTAAAGACCTCCACATGTCTAGCTCATAGTGGTATACAAGGTGGGAAACAAAAGTGTAAGATATAGATTGGATATCAATTTGGGAGTTTTTACTGTATAGATTATAAATAAATTGATTGAAATCTCCAAAGAAGACTGTGCAGAGGAAAAAGAAAAGAGTATGGAGTATAATACTAAAGCTGCAATTTAACGGCGAGGTATAGAGAAAAAAATAATACAGAAGCAGCAGCCACAATAGTAAGAAAAACCTCAAGAGAACTGGTGTCAAAAAAAAACAAAGCAAAATAAATACTCTTTAAGAACAGGGAGGTCAACAGTGCCAAATGTGCCTAAAAGGTCCAGGAAGAAATGGACTAAAGCTGTTTGATATTTACCAACAGCGATAACCTTGGCAAAAACAGTAAGACTGAAGTGCTGGGAGAGGAATGAATGACAGGGAAGCAGAAAAAGTACAGTAGTCTCTATCAAGAATTTTGTGAATGGAGTAAGACACTATGACATCTATGGGGATATGGGATGGAGGTGGGGTGTGTGTGTGTGTTTTATTGAGTAGCAACAAGAGAATGTTCATTTGATTATGGAAAGGAATCAGCAAGGAAGCAATGGTGAGCCTACATGAGATAAGAAAAAAAATCAGTAAATCAAGTCTTTTGAAAGGTGTAAAATGAAAGAGAAAAATAGAAAAATATGGTTAGAAAAACATGGAAAGATTGAGAAACAATTTTAAATACACAGTGGAACCAAACTGCGGCATCTGTGAATTCTTCAGCTGTGTTGAGCACCTCAGCTGTAAAGACAAGATTACTAAATTAATCAAGATGTGTTCCTGGTACAAGTTCAACAACGAAAACAAGTAATGGAGTTGAAAATATTGCTAAGAGCGTCATGAAAATAGTGGTAACTTAAAGTCCAATATGAATAAGAAATGAAATAAAGATAGGAGTGAGGGGAGGAGACTGATAGAGAAAAAGTGGACCAAAGGATTGAATAACTAAAAAAGAAGGATGATGAGCAGTAACTTATTTAGACAAATTGAAGGTTAGGAAATCAAGGCAGACAGTGGAATTGTTTAAATTTATGATTTTAAAAGGGTAACATTTCCAGTGATGTGAAGGCTCAGAGTGTGAACATGGAAATGAGTGTATGAAATGGTGTGGGAGTAATAATATCTAAAAATTAGGAAGTTAGGGGCCAAAAAGTCTTCAAAAGGCAAGACTTTTACTATGTTTGTTGAAGTTACTTAAGATGATCACCAGACTTTTCAGTGGAAAATACACATATTAACTGGGTGTCAAAGTCTTCCGTCAATGAAGCAGAATAATCAGATAGTATATGACAGGGAAGCAGAAAGTAGATTGTAGAAGAGCCAATGCCTTAAGAACAAAGAGGTCACACATCTAAACACTTAACTCTGAAGTAAGACTGAGAAGCCAGAGTATCCATACCATCCCTCTTTCTCTATGCAAAGTCAAACACTCCTTACTAATTTTATGAAATGAGTAAATAAGCTGCCAAGGAGAACTGAGAACAGTGAGTATAAACTATAGTCTAACTATAGCTCAGAAATGCATTTTGTTTTGCTAGCACATTTCTTACAAAAATATAATTTGATGATCTTTAGTCAGTGCATGCTCTTTTTGCTTTGCCCTAGCACTTACCACTCCCTATCTTCTTACAACCAACATAATTTCTATATGCACATTACATGTGTTCCCCGCATAGCCATTTGAATATTCAACATCTACACCATATTCTTTTCTTTTTCCAGAAAGAAAAAGGGAATTCTTCTGTTTGCATTCATTCTCAGTACTATATAAAATTTCAAATATTTTAGACTTTGGTGGCCAATGGAGCTTGAACGTAGTGATAAGATGGACAATGATGTTTAACTGTGTTAGTGAAAAATGATATCAAGGTCAAATAGTCCTCCAAGTGTAAGGCAAATTAGAAATCAACTAGTATGGAATCTATAAATTTGGAGTCAATGAAAGCTAACTAAGTAATAGGCTAAAAATTATGCCATTAAATATAAGACTTTTAGCTTAAAAGTGTTAAGGTATGCCCCTGGCTGACATGGATCTCCCATGGCTAACTGAAGCACTCAAAGTTAGAACAGAACCAGACAGCCATGGCTGGCTGAGAGAGCAGACACATACTCTGCTTTCTTGGAAAGATGTTGTAAAAGTGTCCCAGGACCTCTCTTTCTGCAATCAAGTCAAACCAGTTCCTATTATTGGTGCCGTGATTGACTGCAGCTGGAAATTCCCCAACTGACCACCAACGGACTACCTGAGACCAGCCAATAAAGGGAGACTTTTGATGTCTTGCTTAAAGGTATCCAATACAGACCTTGCACATGATCTCTCCCCATCCTATACTCCTCATCAGAGCAAACTTTTGTTTTGCCAGAAGGCTTCATCTCCCCAATCTGTGGGTTGCTTTTAGAAAATAAAGTTTTCCTTTTCCTTCTGTAGATCACATCTCACTGGTCTTTGGTTAACAAAAAGCAGAGGTATGGCTTTCCTGTGTAAAATAACTTGCAACTCTTAATCCCAGGACACATTATATACTAAGAAAGTTGGGAAAAGGCACTGTGATGCAAAGTCATTCCTAGAAAGAACAGAGAGGAACACTCAGTTGCCATTGCCAGATAATTTATCAGATCAGATATGAATATTGATCAATGTTTGGTGACGAGCATGGCACAGAAAAGAGCAGGAATTGAGATAGGGTTAGCAACTGCAGAAATCTCAGGGCATATCATGTCTTCCTCAAATACATCTACATTGCCTGTAATTTGTTAAGTACAAAAAAAGTCCATTTTTAAGTAAAAGACAAAAAATAAAGGTAAAAGGAAGGGTTAAAAAGCAAAAGAATAGCAGGCAGTCCAGACAATTCTGGTACATGATTACAAGAAAGAGCAGTTCTGTAGCATCCATTTATTTATTCATTCAATAAATATCTACTGAGCATTGTCATGCTAAATGCAGTAGTACTCTAAGGAACTCCTGTTCTCATGGAGCTTATGGTCTAACCAGGTATTGAGCATGATATTTCTAGCAATCTAATTCTTTCACCATCCAAAAGTTAGATAACAGCAATAGTTGAATGAGGAAAAAATAACACAGTTCACACATGCGTGCACACACACACACACACACACACGCAGAGAAACAGGCAGAGTGGGAATGCTAATATACTATGTGGCTCATGCGCTTTCAAAGACCTAAGCTGGCAAGCAAATGAAAGAATGTTCATTATGCCAAAAAAAATTGATCTAACTTTTGCACAGATGCAGGAGCTAGAAAATACAATCGAACTCTTGTAGTGTAAAACATTTTACAACTATTACTCCACTAGAACAGCAATAAAAATTATGACCAAGTATTATTATAAATAGATGAGGTTAATGTTAAAAAGGGGGATTAAAATGGACTTTCAGGATTCAAATGGGCTTCTAAGATTAGATGATATATTTAATTGAGAAGGCTTTGGTACAATTTGTAGCGAAAGCTGCAATAGAGCCCAAAGAAATAATCCCTTCGGGCTCCCTATGGAGTCCCTAGCAGGTTTTTAAAGAGAAAAATGGCCTTAGGTCAGGCCTGGAGATGATCAGCCTTTTGAGAAAAGGGAAAGGTCCCTCCAACATCAGAGAGTGTGCCATTTCCCCTCACCTCCTTCCTCTGATCCTGCTGCAGTATTTTCCCACCTAGACAGATGGTAGATGGCAAAGGGCCCAGTCTATTCATGTGCTTGATGGCCTACTAAATTGTTCACTAATATTTTTGACGCTGGCTCTATGAGGCTGTCATGGCTGTCATTTCTGTTACAGATTCTCTCCTTGCACAGCATCCCCTTTGACAGTGAGTAGCATAAAAGGGCATTGAAATCAAGACTCACAAACCCCTTCTGCCAAGGATAAAGGAACTTCCTGCGGGTACTTCAAGCACTCTGTTACACATCTGAAAGAGATAAAAGGAAGCAAATCCTGTTGATGGTCATTCAGAAGCAGCCAGGTTGCTCTGCTATGTGCCTTCCCTGTAGATCGCCAATTTACCATTATTGTTTAATTTTCACGAAGCATCTTGACAGCATACAGCGTAGTGTATGGGGCCCCGTGGGCAGTTCAAGTCTTTGTGGAGAGCTGATATGCAAAAGAGATATGTGCCTGTGATGGCTGAGCCCTTCCTTGGAGGTAGGTTCATATTTGCTGGACTGTTCTGCTTCTTGATTAGGTTTATTTTATTTATAAAGAAATCAGGGGAAAGGAAGTATTCTCATTTGAAAACCACCAGCACCCCAGAAGCCCGAATGACTCATGATTAAAGGAGTGGGCCTATTTTATAGACATGACTTACAATTAAAGCTTGATGACTAGAGCAAGTGCTTCTTTCAATCAACTGCTTAAATATTTATTAGGTATAATAAGGAGACTGACTCTGTTTTAATATTTGATTACTGACAGATGTCAAGCCTCACACCTCTCCTTTCCCCTTCTGCCCCACATTTGGGCAAGCTGATAAGAAGTCATGTGTTCCTTCCTTTGGCGGTGATGAGAAGTTGAACTTACACAGTCCTCAGTTCACGAGAGTGACCCTAGTTTCCTCTGGGAAACTATTGCCTCAGTTCCTCCTTTGAATTTTCATAGAAAGAGCTAAAATGTTGTTGATAACAAATAATAACAAAGGATGTCAATGAAGCAAACACATTCTTTTGCCTTCGGAGAGAAAATGCCATAAACATCTTAACAAGCAGAATGGGAACAGAGGCAAGACTTGAGTGAAATCTTTCTCAGGTTGGCTAGTCGGTTGCTATTTGGCATTTCCATATTTGAATAAAAAAACAGTTCCTCTAGCTAGAATTCAAATAATGTGATATTTCAGATCCCCAGAATACTGACCACAGTATCTAGTAATAGAAGTAATATCATATGTGGAGTAAAAAGACAGAGGTTTCAGTTTCGGCTCTGCCAATGACCACCTATTTGACTGACTTTGGCTAATTTATTTAATTAAACTTTAGTTTTTCCTCCCATAAAGCAGTGATAATATTTCTGTCCTGGCTACCTTACAGATTGTCTCTTTTGAGTATCAAAATAGCACAATATATACAGAAGTTTTTTGTAAAGTCTCTTGTGGCACACAAACATAACCCATTATGTTTTCTCAGTCTGTTCATGCTGCTAGAACAAAATACCATAAACGGGGTGGCTTAGATGGTCCCTTCCAGCTGTGTCCTCACATGGTGGAAGGAGCAAGGTAGCTCTTTGGAGCTTCTTTCCTAAGGGCACTAATCCGATTTATGAGGGCTCAATTCTCATGACCTAATCACCTTCCAAAGGCCCCACATCTTAACACTATCATATTGGCTATTACATTTCCAACATATGAATTTTAAAGGGACACAAACATTCAGACCATAGTACCTATACACCATACATAACCTTGAGAGAGTCTCTCATTCATGATTCTGTGGAACTTACATAGAGGCTATTAATTCAATTTACAAGTAATTATAGCAAACTTGCTGATCTCATTTTGAAGTCTTTAGTATTTTAAAAGTGGTAAATTGGAACAACGAAGAGCTGTTTGGTTTTCCATAACATTCACAATCATTAGTATTTATTCAGTACTTACTACGTGCTTTGAAGGTAGCATTATTTTACTGAAGCATAAGGGCAATAAGACAAGGGAGCAGCTGATAGCCTGACAGCAAAGGAGGAAAAACCCCAAATTATCAGCTACAACAATTACAAAAGTCCAGAGGGCTGAGAAATGAGCTGCATATATGTGTATTGGCTTTGACTAATCACAGCAAGATGTAGATAACTCTGGACAAAAGACAAAAGGTGTTTTGTTTTTTTTTTAATGTTCAGCATATTTATTTAAGAAGGTAGAAAGTACAGTTAACATGTGAACAACACAGGTCAGGGCATTGACCCCCTGCATAGTTGAAACTTAACATATAACTTTGACTCCCTAAAAAATTAACTGCTAATAGCCTACTGTTGACCAGAAGCCTTACCAATATCGTAAGAAGTCGATTAATACATAATTTGTATATTTTGTGTATTACATATTATATACTATATTCTTACAATAAAGTAAACTAGAGAAAATAAAGTGTTACTAAGTAAATCATGGATTAAGTAAATCAGGAAGAGAAAATATATTTATCATTCTCTAAGTGGAGATGGATCATCATAAAGGTCTTCATCTGTGTTGTCTTCATGCTGAGTGGGCAGAGGAAGAGGAGGAAGCGGAGGGGTTGGTCCTGCTCTCTCAGGGGTGGCGGAGGCGGAAGATGATCCATGTTTAAGTGGATCCATACAGTTTAAACTCGTGTCGTTCAAGGGCCAGTCGTATTATAACACTGATTTTGGAAAGCTTCCGTTTTAAAAAGTGTCAAATAAATGTCTTGGTGCTCAAAGGGATTAAAAATAAAACAACCCTACTAGTAATATCAGGAAAAAGAAAATATATATATTCAGATAGGCTTGATAACATAAAATGCCTGACTGCCATGATTTTTTTGTACTGTCAGTACTTATTTTATTCAGTTTTATAGAGTGACTCTATCTCTAGTAGTTCCATAGTGAGCAATCAAATAATTTTATATTACCTATACACATATTTGCCACAACTCTGTTACATGTATTTGTCCTATCTTATAACAGCACAGTATAAAATAAAAAAATAAAGAATATTTATGCTGCTATGAAATGATAGATAATATTTCAAATAGCCATCATAATTCTGTTCACATCTTCCCCTGCTCATTGCTCTCTCTACCTTTATATAATACCACCATCTCCATAATTCCTTTTTAATTCCTCTAGAGCAAATAATCTTGTCCTCTCTCCCCCCTCCCTTTCCCTCTCTCTCTCTTTCTCTTCCTCTCCCCACACAAACTTCCAGGAAAAGGAATATTTATTCTACCTGTGTAAGGATGGGAATTGACTCTTTTTGCAGATGCTTTCTAAGACATCTTTATAAAGATAAATATAAGCTAAGCAGCCAGGTTGATGGGAAGGGAAATGGTATGACTATAACTCTTAATACTCCCTGGATACCTATTCACATATGTGCTGTGATCATTTTACTAATTGCCTGCAAGAGATTGGCTCATCTTCAGAGAGCAAAACTACCCTGAATTTTGCTAGTTGAAATTGCAACATTAAGTTGCCTGGCAATAGGGCATAAGCCAGAAAAGAGTGCATAGCAAAAAAAAAAAAAAAAATTATATATATATATATATATATAGCTGTACTTTATATTAAGCTAAGACACAACACTAATTTTTTCTCATTGATAACCAGGGCCAAATCCATATTTACAATGACAGTATGGACATGCCATCTGCAATGTTGTTACTGGAGTGTTTCAACCTGTGATTTTTATCTGCCCTTCCTGGCACTAAGAATCCCCTCAAGTGAGAGCAGCACCCCGACTTTGCTCTGAAAAGTCTCCCTCTACCCCTCAAGATCTAAGCATGAGTATGTGGGCTAAGGCTTCCCACTGACGTCTCCTTCTCTGGGACAGTCAGGGTACTTTCTGTGTTTTTTCACAGAAGTATGTGGAAAAGGGAGCTCTGTTTTTTTCCAGCAGGTCTAAAGCTTCTAGAGGCCAACTTGCCTCAGTGAAGTTGAAATCTTCCTGAATCGAATAAATAAGCCAGTGCAGAGGGAACTCAAGCTGAGACTTGGAGAAAGATTAATTCCTGACTGTATAATTATTAGCCCTCTCTGAAGATGGACCTGGGCTATTAGGTTTGTGAACCAACTCATTTTCTTTGATTTTTAAGCCATTTGAGCTGTGCTGTGGTCATGTAAAGCCAAAAAATTCCTCTTTATTGACTTTGTTTTTCTGTCTGTATTTCTCTGTAGCCTGTAAATAATTCAAAGTCAGGGATTATATCTTAATAAGATTTCTATATTAAATATCCAGGAAAGCATTTGATAAATGTTCTTAAATGAATAATTGGAGAGAAAAATGTAGACAAATACATAGAAATTTGTCTTTGATTGAAAGATTCATGTAGTAGCAACAATATATTTAAAACTGTCTTAACGTCAAAAAAATTTTATATATATTCCCTTTTTATTTAAGCTTTGGTAATAAGGGAATGTTTTAATTGTCAAGTTGTATGCAACCAATGAATATTGGTTTTTTTAATTTCAAAATATTAAGGGGGTACAACTGTTTTGTTATATGAATATGTTTTATAATGCTTAATTCAGGGTTTTTAGTGTGCCCATCACCCAAATAGCATTCATTGTACCCAATAGGTAGGATTTTATTCCTCCCTTCCTTCCCCTCCCTCCTTCTTGATTTCCAATGACCTTTACATCTCTTTGTGCCTGTATGTGCACATTGATTAAGTCCTAATTATTAGAGAGTACATGTGATGTTTGTTTTAACATTCCTAAGATACTTCACTTAGGATAATGGTCTCCAGTCCATCCAAGCTGCTAAAAAAGACATTATTTCATTCTTTTTTATGTCTGAGTAGTACTCTATGGTACATATATCCACATTTTCTTAATCTACTCATGAATTGATGGGCACTTACATTGATTCCAATCTTTGCAATTATGAAATGTGCTGCCACAAACATTTCAGTACAGGTGTCTTTTTGATAAAAACAAAACAAAACAAAAAACACTTCTTTTCCATTGGGTATATATCCAGTAGTAGGTTTGCTGGGTCAAATGGTAAGTCTACATTTATTTCTGTGAGAAATCTCCATATTATTTTCTATAGAGATTGTGCTAATTTATAGTCCCAGCAACAGCGTATAAACATTTCTTTCTCTCTGCATCCATGCCAGCATCTATTGTTATTTTTTGTTGTTGTTGTTTTAAATTTTTTTATTTTAAGCATATTACCGGGGTGAAAATGTTTAGATTATGTATATTGCCTTTGCCCCACCCCAGTCAGAATTCAAGCTTGTCGATCCCCCAGACGGTGCACACAACACTCATTAGGTATGTATATACCCATCCCCTCCTCCCACTCCCATCTGCCCAACGCCCAATGAATGTTATTACTATATGTGCACCTAAGTGTTGATCAGTTAATACCAATTTGATGGTGAGTACATGTGGTGCTTGTTTTTCAATTCTTGTGATACTTCACTTAGTAGAATGAGCTCCAGCTCTATCCAGGATAATACAAGCAGTGCTAGATCACCATTGCTTTTTGTGGCTCAGTAGAACTTCATGGTATACATATAACACATTTTATTAAACCACTCATGTATTGATGGACACTTGGGTTGTTTCCACATCTTTGTGATTGTGAATCATGCTACTGTAAACATTCAAGTGCAGGTGTCTTTTTTATAGAATGTCTTTTGTTCTTTTG
>VBSM01000529.1:54397777-54462996 GCA_008086735.1 Cheirogaleus medius
TAGTTCTACTTGTAGCTCTTTGAGTTATCTCCATATTACTTTCCACAGAGGTTGCATTAGTTTGCAGTCCCACCAGCAATGTATGAGTGTTCTATCTCTCTGCATCCATGCCAACATTTATTGTTTTGGGATTTTTTAATAAAGGCCATTCTCACTGGAGATAAGTGATATCTCATTGTGGTTTTTGGTTTTGATTTGCATTTCCTTGATTAGAGATGTTGAGCATTTCTTTTCATATGTTTCTTGGCCATTAGTTTATCTTCTTTTGAAAAGTTTCTGTTCATGTCCTTTACACACTTTTTGATAGGGTTGTTTGATTTCTTCTTGCTGATTTTCGTGAATTCTATATAGATTTCAGTTATCAGCCCTTTATCACATGTGTAACATGTGAATATTTTCTCCCATTCTGTAAACCTACTTTGCTAAACCTCTCTTTCCTCTCATTACAGTTTCCTTGGCTGTGCAGAAGCTTTTTAATTTGATCAGGTCTCATTTATTTATTTTGGTTGTTGCTGTAATTGTCTTTGGGGTCTTCTTCATATATTCTTTGCCTAGGCCAACGTCTATAACAGTTTTTCCAACATTTTCTTCTAAAATTCTTACAGTTTCATACCTTCGGTTTAAGTCTGTTATACACCATGAGTTGATTTTTGTGAGAAGTGAGAGGGGTGGATTGTGTTTCAGTCTTCTACATTTGGCTGTCCAATTTTGGGAACCTTTTGTTTATAGCAAATGACCTCAATTTTAGCTCCTGTCAACACTCTTTCAACAAAAAAAGTGCAAATATATTGATAATGTGTGAAAATAAATTAAATAATAAAATGTATTTAAATCTATGTTTATATATATAATTGTATTTTTCTTTGATCACTTATTTACATCAAAATACAACTTCCTTCCTTGTAGTTCTGCCGAGACTGACATGAGGCTGGATCATTTCAGAGAGTACAATACTGAGAATTTCTGGGAAAAAGGAAGAAGTGGAAGGTACTGATTTAAGATCTTTTCAGTACAAGGAATTATGTAACTAAACCAGAACTCTACCATATTGTTCCCCCTTATATTTTCTGAGTCTAGGAACTGAAGGAAGATGACTATTATTAAATCATTTGTTTGCCATACCTCCCTATAAAACATATGGCCATAGACATTGCTATGGCATCCCTCCACTGTTTCTCAGTAGAGAGCGGGGGAAAAAAGATACATTAAGACAAGAATTAAGTCAAGGAGCTTCTTGTGGGAAATGATTTTATAATTTATTTTATGAGAAAGTACAGTGATTGTGTTAGGAACTTCAATAGATTATGGGGTGTAAACCCTTGTGACTAGACATTAAATAATATTTATTCATTGACATGCAAAGAATTTATACAATTTTTAAAATAATTAAGCACTGAAACTTGAATACATTAAATTTTTATGAATACATCTAAAATTAAAGTGGAGGCTTAGAGGGTAATTTATGTTCTTTTTCTTTTTCAATTTTTTTCTTTTCTCTTTTTTTCTTCCTTTTTCTTTCTTTCTTTTCTTTTTTTTTTTCTTTTGTACAAAAATGGTCTATTCAAAGTTGCTGTCTTCTGTTTAGTTGAAAGTTGTCTTGGGAATTCTGTTATGCAAAATTTTTTACACAGTCTCAGCTTTCTGTACCCCATATGTGTTGAGGAAAATAAGAAATAAGAAAATAACACAATATAAATAAAAATCTAATGATGTCAAAATTGTGAAATCTCTCCAGAGTTTATAAAATGATGAAATATATTAAATAACATCCTCTTTCTCTGTGTTCCTGAGATTTCCTAGTCAGTAAGGAAGCTAACCGAGCCCCTGTCAGCAGCCATGTACTATGCGAGACGTTTTCACATGTGTCACTGAACATGCGTAGCAACCTCAAGGAGCATTTTCTTTTCTTTACACAAAAGAGAGTGAAGCTCAACCAAAGAATAAATAAACAACTTTCCCAATGTCACAATGATAGGAAGCAGCTGACCAAGGACTTAAACCTAGTTCTGCCTAACTTCAAAACCTATTACTTAAGGGATTTGCCTTTTGGTTGACTGCTTTTTCAAGTAGATAGCGAAAACAGTACCTCTACAGGGCAGAAACTGGAACTCCGCTGTCAGAAGCTCCTTCCAAATGAAAAATGGCATCATTCTTTTTTTTTTCCTCATTTAATAATAGGATATATAATTTATCTAATGATATAGATTTATCAGACAGTTATATATATTATAACATAAATGTTTATGCAAAATAAAAATGTTTCTATTCATCTTCTATTCTTTAATTATACCTCTAAGTGTTCCTGTAATAATAATAAATGTTATTATTTTTTAATCTATGTTTTAGCCAGAGAAATAACAAGAAGAATTTGGGTTGCAAATCAATAAATATTACTTAAGTGCACACTAGGGGCCCAGAAAGAAGTCCAGGTGCTATAGGGCATTGGATAGAATCCTCTGAGCCAGTTCCTGTTCTAAGTATTAGCATATAAACTACTAAAATATGCAGTGTATAATCAAGTGGTAAAATTTGTGTTATGAATTATAAAACCTTTCGAAAGTTAGAGGAGAGATTAAGGAATAAACTTTAGCAGTATAAAGGTAAGGAGGTAGAGCATCCCTGTTACATTTAAAAGTCTAAATATGTGTACTCTGAAGAGTTATTTTCTGGAGTGCCCTGGAATTTCTCATTTTAAGGAAAGCAAAATTTTCAGCAGGGAGAGAATTAGAAAGAAGAGAATACCATTGGGATGATCCAGTTAAAATTAATGGGAAGTCATAAATTGAAGTATAGAAACTACCAGTTTCCTTTATTAGAATTTTTTAAAGCAATATCCCTGCTGGTCTCCTGTGCTCGCACTGGATCAATTCGAGCAAGAGCACTATATGAATAATGTCCACGGCATATTTAATTACCTTTCTTAATTACTCAGAGATCTGTAGCAGCAAGAGTATCTCACATGGGTCCACTTTACTTCTGCTTCACAATCAAGTGTGCAACCAGGTTTTCTTTAGTTAGAAAACAAATGAGCAGAGCTGTAAACAGAAATCACTAACAAGCAACAAAGGTGGTCACTTCTATGGCCCAAAGCCTTGCATTTGGAAAAACTATTCTTTTAGAAAAGGCAATTCTGGACTTCTATGTTCACAAGAAGTTCTCCTCCAAGTTCGCTGGATTAATCACATGTGTGGTCTATGAGAAACTAGGGAGTCTCTTCTCTACTCCTTTAATTGTAATGAACTGGATCAAGGAGCTAGCCACATACCACGTGACCTCAAATGCTAGAGCTATTTGGTGCCATAGAAAGGTTAATTACAATCCTTGAAACAATGTGGCATTTTATTTTGCATCCATGAATCATTCTCTGTCTGGTCTAGTCTGCTGGGATTCATTTCATAGTAAACTAATCTTTAGAGTGTCAGACTGTGATTAGCAAGAGTGACACATTTTACAGATTGGATCCTCGGAGCTGTGCCTACTGTGTTGCTATAGAAAGTTTGGTAGAGATCTTGGTGATAATAATCTTGACATAAGGGAAATTGGCATAAAATTAAATATGTATCTCCTTACAAAACAAAATTTGACCAAGATTTCACATCCAGAATAGCTAAATTATTCTGAACAGCCTATATGGTTAAATATATTATAATAAATGGAACAGATAAGCTTGTAAGGGGAAGGAGACTGTCTCTGCCTCACAGGTTAATTTAAATTTGCATGTTTATCAGTTAATCACATTTACACTTTAGGGTAGTATTTGAAAGGTCACAATGCAAAGAGAGATTCTTGTCCTATTAGGTTTAAATATCAACATGTTCTGAATATTCTTACAATGTTCTTAACTTTAAAAATAATGCAACACATTTTCTAAGAATATTATTTACCAAAAACTGTTATAGATAAAAGAAGAATGTAAGGAAGAATTTGAAAGATATTCGATGTCAGGAAGGATACACGAATAAACCAAAGCATGTGGCATTATAAATGTCTTTGCATCTCCTAAAAATGTTTGTGGTTTGTATGATTGACTGTGTCCCCCTATACTTTAGTGGAATTATATTTAGATTTTACCCTGCTAATATGCACAAGAACCTATTGGAGTTGAAAGTGTGTTGGGTCTTCCTTCAGCCATCAACTTTTGTTTATCAGACCAGAAAGAGAACTTTTACTATTGAGAAAGAAAAATAAGGGACGAACACTTTAAAGAGATCCTTCTTACTTCCTCTTTCCTCAAACAGGTACACATAGCTGTGGGATGAGGAAATTTACTCTCAAGTCCACAGTTAGGGTGATGGAGTTTAATGTGTGCAGAAAGGATAAGGGAGAGATGCAGTTGTATTAACTTCTATTTCCAAATGTTTGTTATCGGGATGAAGTCTGTCAAAATTATCTATGATATTTTTGTATTAAAAATTGTAAACACCTAAAGAGCTCTTTCTATTTATTTTTGTAAACAACTTAGAGCAAGAGTAGTTGCTCACAATGAAGACTCAGATTTGAAATCTGTAAATTAACCACTTAAGACACTTGCCAGGCATTAACATTTAAAATATAAAACATAGGAATGTTAACACATAAAAGAAAACTGTCTGTGCCATTTGAAGATAGCTGTATCTTTATGTAGCACTGCCTAAATTTTGTGCAAAAGAAGTCAATCTCATGTTGCTGACACCAATCCTCTGCAAAACCTGCAGATATAAAAGTTGAGGAATAAATTATAGCACTAATAAAGTTAACCTGGTAGAGTCCAAAATGGCATGTGCAGCAGAGAAAAAAAGCAAACAGAAACAGTTCATGCTGTTATAATTGCAACAATTTCATTGGCAATTTAAATAAAATAATTCAAATTGCTGCAATTAACACAGACATAGAATTCAAAGGATAGTGAGTGACCTCACACAAAACACACGGTGGAATCAGCCCTCCTCCAAAGAATTAACCTTCATAAATCATTTGCATCCAGAGGATGCCTGGCTTCATGCTCTGCAAAGATTATCAGCACAGGAAAAGCAAGGCCCCTAAATGAGAACTCTCATCAACAGTAAGCACTGTCTCCTGGTTTATATCATCCATATGAATGCACAGAGATTGGCTGTGTTACATTCACAAACTCCCTGGCTGAAGGTGGGATTTTGTTTTTTCTGCATGGGTGCCCTCGCACAGCTTAAAAAGAACCCATCAGCAAGGACTGAAGGCTGCTGTACTGCTGAGAAGTGAATCTGATTCACATTGACAGAGATTCCACTTTTACTTGGCTGCAGGGGCACAAGACCACCTTGTCTGTGGTTTAGCTCTGGATAAAGGGCTCTCTCCTCCAATGCGTTAGAGCACAGTAACCACAAATTGTTATTTGCAATGCAGGGGAAATGTGTTCAATGTTTCTCCAGTCACCTGAAACCAAATTTAAGACATATTATCTGGGACAGATTGGAAGCTTTTTCTCTTATTAGGTCAGACTTATGCAAGCACAGAACTGACAGTACCAGAAATAATGATTTGTGATCAAAAATCAAAAAAGTAACAGTTGGATGACTCTAATATGAGTGAGAGATGACCTCTACTATCCCTTGTTCTGAGGTCAAGATTTGGGGAACAAAGCAAACCGTTTGAACAACTGCCTAATAGAAAGGGCTCAAAAGCACTTTTAGCATCTAGAATACATGATTTATTTTTAACCCCTTAATAATAATCGCGACTCTGGATGATGCCATTTCAATATCATAAAACTCTTCTCTCTGCCAATTTTGAGTTCACAAATAGATGTTTTACAACACAAAGGAAAATTAAGTATTGAATTACCATTTACCACTTGCATTTTCCCTTAAAATTTTTGTCCTACTAGTTTTGTGTGTGTGGCCTTGTCTGCTTAATTTATACCAATGCATTGTTTAGTCAAAATAATATTTTAAATAAGCTTTATCTTAAATTTAATTTGTGTGATAGTTATTAAATCATTAGCAATAGGTGAGTAAAACAATAGTTAAAAATGGTAATAACCCAAGTCAATTTGAAGGAGAAAGTACAATTGCACCCGCTGTGGAAATGATAATTGTGCATTGGGAGGGAACTGGACCTCTTTGCAAATTATGTATATAAGTGATATTCTCTCAAACAGGGACAGCAATAAACAAAAGCATCTATTTAAATTAGCATCTCCTCTCCAAGGAGGATAGGGAGCAGTATATTAGGGAAATTCCCTAAATAGCCATGGCTGGATCCAGAAGTGTCCAGCAGAACAAAGTGGTGAGAGATGTAAAATAAAAACCAAAGGATATGCAGAAACATGTACCTTGCTTGTGAAAAATTCAAGTCCAATTAGTCAGGGGGAAATAAAAAGAGAGTTAGCAAAATGAAAGAACAAAAACAGAATTCAAAACTAGAAAATGAAATCAGAATTCTTAAATGCAAAACATTTGTATGCAAATCAGTAGAAATTAAAGAACGTTCTTTTTGAAATAAGTACTTCTTAAAAGGCTGCCAAAATCAAATTCTTAAGTGGTTATCTGAACATTAGTTGAAACAGCTTAAATGGTGCATGCTCAGGAATAACAAATTTTGGTAATTTATTCCCAAAGTGACCTTTTCCAGGCCATAATAAATCATCCATACACAGTGTCTTTTCCATGAACCTTCCATTAAAAGGAGGCAAAAATGGAAGTACTGCTGAGAATGTGAGGCAGTCACTGACTCCAATAAGACTGAAATTGGAGCATGAAAGTGCGAATCTAACTCCCTGGCTGAAATTCATCTTCGAAGAAAGTGCATGTCCTGTGGCTACACCCCTGAAATCATTCCTTCCTCACTCCCCAAATTTCTTTCACTTCTATAGCTAGTCATGAAAAGAAGAGGAGTAATTGCCCTTGCTGTTTGGATTCAAATGTTGAATAAGAAAATCAGTTTAAAGAAATGAAAAAAATGACTATTGAGGATTGTGTTTGTCCTATTGATACAGAAGACCAAGGGACTAACTCTTGAATTTGTTATGTGACGCAAAATATTCAGTATTACTCTTATTTGAAAATGAACCATTTAAATCAATTTAGTGGTAATAATGATGATGACTTTTCATCCTTCACACTCTTCCTCTTTTTAACCAGAATTTGAACCTTAAGTTCCATCTAAATTTAAGGCTTAAATTTTAAAGAAACAGTGCTTTGGGAAAATCTAGAGCTTCATTACAGCAGTTCATGTAGTCATTCACTCATTGTGCATTGTTGCTTACAAATTATGTGATTTTCATATATATTTATAAGACTGAATAGTCCACCTTAAAGTAAAGAAGAACAAAGATAGGAATGTGAGAGTAATATGCCTGATATAAATTTATATTTTAAAAATTATGTCATATATATAAATACAGGCACAAAACACACATTTATGCAACTAGGTATGGTTGTAGAGAAGAAAGGAGAAGAAAAGAAAACATACCAATACAACTGTTGTGATACCCAATAGAGAGTTTAAGCAAAATATAAAACCATACTTCACATTTTTTATGAATGACTGAATTTTGAATTTCAAGTGAATGATACTTAAAATTCTCCAGATGGAAATGGGTTACCCATAAACTACCTTCTACTACATTCTATAATTACAAAACAAACAATGCCACAAATTAAATGAGGTTGATAATTTGCTATAGTTTTATAGCATCATAAGTATAATTGGATATTTTACCCTGTATTAAAAATACATAGCTACACTGTAGAAAGTCTAGTCAGATAGAGTTCAAACAAGCTAGGATGTAATATTCAGCTTTGAAGAGTGCTTTTGCTAAAGGAATGGTGTGTACAAAATACTGCTAAAATAACAGATCAGTAAATGTGCAACAAAAATAACAAAATATATTTTTAAAATATAGATTTGAACTTAAATATATATTTAGATCATCTTTATAATACATTGTGGATTTTAAACTATACTGTGGAAAGAATTGCCCATATCACAAAAGATTGCATAGCCTTGTGCAGCCAATAATGGACACTTTATTGACATGTACTTCTCTGATAGTGAGCATTATTGGAAAGGAAAGAATGAGCTATGCTCCATGCTTCGTACTGGAAGCAAGTCTTTTCCTTGATCAGGCATATTATAGGCAGTCAACCAAAGCAGCAAAATATTTCTCAAAATGCATTTATGACAACTTGAATATAGAGGAAAAGGGGGGAAAATCCAAGAGTCTACATGAACTAGCTACACTGGGAAAGTAGAAGGTGAAGAGAACATTTTTCAATTTGACCAGGAATGTATTGCTCACAGAGAAAGGTTAAGAAAACTAGAAGAACAAAGGTGTCAAAGTGTTAAAAGTGGGCTCTAAATAGCTCTGGAGAGAAATATCAGAGGACTTAGAATAAAAGTATTCAGTAACTCACTATATTTCTTGTTAATATTTTATTTTCCTTAAGAAATATATTTCAGAAATCCCTTACATGAAATGAAAAAAAGTAGTTCTGCTCTTTTTGAACAATGCATCTCTTAAAGCATTACTTATGAATTATTTAACCTTTCCTTATTTGTTCATCTAGTGAGTAATGATTAGGTAATAACTTAAAAGAAAGAGTTAGAGTTCAATAAATTGTTCAGTGCTTCCTATATTAACATAAATCTTGAGAACAATAGCTAACTTCAGTTAAAAAAAAAAAAGTGTGAGATGTGGATATCAAACCAGCAGGATTTTGTTCCTATTGGAGGAGTATATTTTCAGTGCTAAATTACCTTAATATAACCACTTTAATCTGGTTCCTTTAACTTTGGGCAACAAACAAAAGACTTTTTTATGCAAATTATCAAGAGAATACTGTAATGAAAGTCTGCAGTTAGGAATTAAAACCTAGTAAAACCTTTATTGACTTGCTTTTAGATGGCTGATGAATCAACTGAAATTGCTATGCATCACTTTCTTCACTTGTACCTCCATGGCATGCTGCTCTAGATACCTGGGATTTATAGTAATCGAGTCTTATGATCAGGAACCATTTACATTGCATAATATGTCTGCATTGTATAAGTTTTTCTGAGATGTTGATCACTGTACAATTTAAATGATGAAAGGAGTAAAAACTGAGTGAAAGGAGAGTGAAATGAATCATCCCAGTTCTATTCAACAGGGGAACTATATTGCTGAAAGTAGAACACAAACATTTGATTCCCAGACAACTGCTGAGCCAACTTTGTCCCAAAGGTAATAATTTTTCAAATGAAATTTCACTAGCTAACGAGTAGGTGGGATCACTCATTGTGCGATACAATGAGCAATTGATTAAGTAGACCCTTTGGTATTAAGCAGATGTTTAGTGACTTAGAAAGGAAATGGGAAAGGAGGCAGTAATCAGACAAGTACAATGTACAAAGTTATATGCATTTTAAACTGTTGTAAGTTAGGTAGCAAAAAATGTCTATTTATAAACAACTATATTGGGGAAATAATGACCACATTGCATTTGCCAACAAGAAGTTGGTTTGCTTGATGTAGCCTAAGGAGTAGAGCCTCTATGTTCTAATTTGAACCAGGCAGGAGGAGAGTTATGTATGTATAGTACTGCTTTTTCTTAATGGTAGATATGCAGCTGGCTATTAGTAGTATTCTTATTTCTTTCACTGAAGCTTGTGATCTTCTGGGAAAAAAAAATTGAAAATAGGGCTATAACAGCCATTATTTTGCCAATAAAACAACCAAGTTTCATTAGCTTTTTCATTTGTCTCCAAGTTTAGAAATCTCATGTATCTATTTATTTGTCACCATTTCCAATGCTTTCACCACAAGCCAATATCTTGTCACTGTTCACCTAAACTTTTTCAATAGCTTCCTAACTGGGCCCATGAAATATGCTGTATGGCCTTTCTACCTATTCTCCAGACTACAACCAGAGTTAACTTTTTCAGTGCAAATCTGTTTGCCTTATGCCCCTACTCTAAACCTGTCAATGGCTACCCATTGCTCATAAGATTAACTTAGTCTATCTATAAACCTGTCTATATGCTGCTCTACCTCAACTTGTACAACTTTTATACTTCTCCATGCTCCAGGCACACTAGGCTCTATTCTAGTCCTTGAATACCCTTGTTCTATCTCACTACCAGGCTTTTGCACAGGCTCTTCCTAAGTCTGGAATGCTCTTTCCATTTTCCCCACTCTCCATTGGTTTACTTATTTCCTATTCTTCCTTCAAAGCTCAGTTCAATCTTTACTTCCTTTAGTAAAGGAAGTACTAATTTCAATTTTGTCATTGGACTAAAATTAACCAAAGAAGGGAAAGATCTCTGTAATGAAAACTATAAAACATTGATGGGAGAAATTGAAGAGTATACACAAAAATATGGAGAGATATTCCATGCTCTTGGATTAGAAAAATCAATATTGTTTAAACGTCCATACTACCCAAAGCAATCTAGAGATTCGATGCAATTCTAATTAAAATACCAATGACATTCTTCACTGAAATTTTAAAAAAATGCTAAAATTTGTATGGAATCACACAATACCCAGAATAGCCAAAGCCATCCTGAGCAAAACTAGAAGAATCATATTAGCTGCCTTCACATTTTACTGCAGAGCTATAGTAGCCAAAATAGCATGGTACTGGCATGAAAACAGACACATAGACCAATGGAACAGAATAGAGAACCCAGAAACAAATCCACATATTTATAGTGAATTTATCTTTGACAAAGGTGCCAAGAACATGCAGTGGGGAGAAGATAGTCTCTTAAATAAATGGTGCTGGGAAAATTGAATATCCATATGCAGAAGAAAGAAACTAGACCCTTTCTCTCACTATATACAAAATTTAAATTAAAATGAACAAAAGAGTTAAATTTAAGACCAGAAACTACGAAACTACTAAAAGAAAACATTGGGAAAACACTTCAGGACATTGGTCTGGTCAGGGACTTCTTGAGTAATACCCCTAAAGCATACGTGACCAAAGCAAAATTGGACAAATGGGATCACATCAAGCTAAAAAGCTTCTTCATAGCAAAGGAAACTATCAACAAAATTAAGAGAAAAACTACAGAATGGAAACTACCCATCTGCCAAAAGTTTAATAACTAAAATATTTCAGCAGCTCTAACAACTAGATAGAAAAAAATCAAATAATCCAATTAAAAATGGGCAGAGTATCTGAATAGACAGTTCTCAAAAGAAGCCATACAAATGACCAACAAGTATATGAAAAAATGCTCAACAGCACTAGTCATCAGATAAACACACAAAAAAACTATTTAATACATGAGATATCATCTCACCCCAGTTAAAATGGCTTTTATCAAAAAGACAAACAATAATCAATGCTGGTGAGGATGTCAAAGTTTACTTGGTCTGATATTAATGTAGCTACACTAATTTTCATTTGAGTAATGTTTGAATGATGATGATATAGGTTTTTTCTATATTTTATTTTCATTTTTCCATATTCTTATGTTACAGATAAACCTCCTGAAAGTAGCATATTGTTAGTTTTTTTTAATTTGATTTTTGAAACTTTATATTTTAAATGCAACTTAATCAATTTACACTTAACATAATTACTGATACATTTATGTTTAAATCTACCATCTTATTATGTGTTTTCTATTTGCCTTACCTGTTCTATATTATTTTGTCTCTTCTTTCTTGCTTCAGCATTACTTACTATTCCATTTCCCCCTTCTATTTCTTGAAAGTTATATATTCCTTTACTGTTTTCTTAGCAATGATTCTGGAGATTAAAACATAATATTTTCATCAAAGGCTAATGTTTAACTGGCATTTTTACCTTTTATCAAGATAATCCATGGATCTTAAACACTTTAATATTATTTCTTTCCTGTGATTTTTGCCATTATTGTCATATATTTTAATTCTAAATAAATTTTAGAACATTTAAGCTATTATTACTATCATGTTATAGGGTCAAGACTTACATCTTTAAAGTTTTCATAATTCTTCATTATTGCCTCTATATCTGAACTTCCATCTTGTCATAGCCTGACTGTGTTCACCACAAAACTCATATGTGAAGGCCTATCCATCAATGTGATAGTATTTGGATATGAGGCTTTTGGGAAGTAATTAGGGTTAGATGAAGTCATGAGGATAGGGGACTCATGAGAAAATTTGTGTCCTTATAAAAAGAGACACCAAAGAGTTTGTTATGTGTTTATAATATTTTTCCACTCTCTCTTGTCCTTATTGTTATATTAGTTCTTAGTCTAATTATTGCTTCTATAAATATGATGGTAATATGTCTTTTTTTTCTTATGGTTATTTCTAAATTTTCTCTTAATTTTATTGTTTCAGCTGATTTACTATGGTTTATCTAGGTGAGGATTTATTTTTCTTACTTTTTCTTGGAGTTCATAGGACTTCTCCAATGAGTGACTTGTTTTTCATCATTTCAAAAAAAATTATTTGCCATTTTGTCTTGTTTCCCTGATAGATTTTAAACCTCGTGAGAGCATTTATATCTGTTTTATAATCACTGTTATATTCCAGCACACAAAGTGTTTGATAAATATATGCTGATTTATCAATAATTCTTCTAGAAAGCCTTTTCAATATCTCCTTCCTTACTCGTTCCTACTCTGATTTAATCTCTGTTCCCTGTGCCTCTCGGTAGTCTGTCCTTAAACACATTATAGTTCTTACTGCACTGAAACCACAGTGCTTCTCAGTCCAGGTATACACCTGTGGGTATATTCAGTTATATCACATGGATTAACAAAGTAATGAAAGAAATGTGGCTCAAGCTCCAGAATTATTTGGATGGATAATTAAAAAATAAAGTTAAGCAATTTAACTAAATATTTCAAATATGTTTATACATTAAAAGAAAATAGGTGGGATAGAGCCAGGATTTTCAAGATGATCCTAAGAAGCCTCAATCCACAGCAGCAGAGTCATCTCTGGAAAGAGTGGAGGTGCATACTCCCATGTATTTGTATATTTTACTTGTCACTTTTTTTAACCCTCTGTCCACTGGAGATATACCTATCAACTTTGGACTGAATTTTCTTTTTGAAAAAAAAGAAAAAAATTCATGATTAAATTTCCAGATTTCTGAAAACTATTAGAAAAAAATGCAAACTGTGTTCTTTAAAAAAAAACATTGTAAATGCCAAGCATCAAGGCTATGTTCCCAGGTCCCCATTCTCTCTTCATTAGGAACATTTCAGAAGCTCTGTGTGCACTTTAACTCAGAGTTTATTTGTAAATCTGCAAGGCTTTAGACATTGGGATGGCACAACTTTGGATCTTAATCATCTTTATTTTCCTGAGCCTAGCACAGTTTGAAAAAACAAAGCATAAGGAGCGAATGAATGAATATATGAATTCATGAATCATATTATATATTGCAGTCATTTTTTGTCTTTCAGAATCACTTCATTAGGAAAAAGCAGTTACTGGTTGGCAGCTCAAACACTGGAGAAGTCTCAGGAAAAAAAAAAACATTAAACAAGTTAAAATCAATGAAAGGATATAAAACCTTTATCTACAAAAGGTAAGATCTTCTGATGTGATCTGTTTCAGCAATATTGGTAAAGCTAAACTGGAACAACTGACATTCTATATAATCATTTGAGTTAATATATTCACTCTAGCCTATTTTGCATCTTTTTTTATCTCTGCATAAACAGTAATGAAAGATCTACTGTTTGCTAGCTGCTTAACTTTTGTGAGTGTAGAATAAAAACAATAAGTGAATTGATAAGTAATGAAAACATTAAGCGTTGTGTAAAGATTATGTCTCCAGTGCCTAGTAGGGCAATTAAATTTGATGTTCGTTACTCTGTCTCACAGTAAATAATGATATGGTTTCCCCTGTGACTATGTAAATTGCTGATTGATAACAAGAGAAAAGTGGTTATGAAGGCCAGTTCTACCCATTATTAAATACGTGACTAAGCAATTCATTTTATAATTAAGGTGATTGGTAGCAAACACTGTAATACGGCACAGATGAGATCAATGTTGGACCTTAATAAATGTAACATGGTAAATGTTTTTTATATTTTTTAATTTATTGAACCCATGAGAGGAATAAAAAATGGACATCATGGAGTATTAGTATTTGCAAGCTGTGACTTGATTCCCAATATGTTTTACCTGCAACCAACAAATAAATAATAATATGAAATATAGCCAACTTTTTCAGAAAGTAAAATTATATAAAGCACATAATACTGCTTCAATGAATATATCTTATCAAGTTATTTTGGTTTGTTTGTTCTTTTCTTCACTTTCCTTGCAGCAATAGTGTAATAGAAGAATAATCCCTTTAAAATAAATTTTGTCCAGTATTTTAAAATATAAAATCTGCTTTTATTTTTACATTTGCCTCAGAGTGACAAAGTGACAATCAATAACAAGTCCAAGAATGAAGCAAATGGATAATGATAAATCGGAGAGCCTTAGATCACATCTGGATTGCCCAATAGGCAGGCCAAATACCGTGTTTCCCCGAAAATAAGACCTACCCATAAAATAAGCCCTAGCAGGATTTCTAAGCATTTACGCAATATAAGCCCTACCCCGAATATAAGACCTAGTGATGGGCATGGATACGCAGCACATCTGCACAACCCATGCGTTTTGTCGCAGAACGGTAAAGATGAGCAGCCCTTCTCATCTGCCCCGTGAGAGCTCTATTGCTTGACATGAGAGATTGGGGCCAATGGTTCTAAAGGAAATAGAGTCGCAAGAAATTCAGGATGGAATTCGGGGTTTGGAGAGTTATGATGATGTTCCAGAAGAAGATGACTTAACTATATTTGAATAAATGTAGATTGTTGTACTGTACTTAAAAAAAATAACACATCCCCTGAAAATAAGCCCTAGGGTGTCTTCTTGAGGAAAAATAAATATAAGACCCTGTCTTATTTTGGGAGAAACATGGTATCTGCTAAGGGAATGAGCAAAGCAAAGCATGAAAATCACTTTTGGAAAGATATTTTATTTTTAATTTATCATATTTTATAGAAAGTTTAAAATTTGTTATAACAAGAAATATTAAAACTGTATTGGACTGCCCTAAACATATTTGATGATAATGTATTGTTTTATTTTGAATTACACCAAGCTGCGTGGAGGGTGGGAAACAACATAAGTCGTTGGGTGTTTTAAAAGTCTTAATAAGGCCCTGCTCATAGATAAAGATAAAAAATTGCCTTGAGCTCTGAAGAATAAATTAAATTTCACAAAAGAGAATGATGAAATAGTACCTGAATCACACAGTCTTTTTTTTCACAAGGTTACTAGAAGGGTTTACTGGGATTTGGACATACACTGCCTCCATCTTAGAGCCCAAGGCTATAAGAGTAAAGAATAGAAGACACAGCTGAGAAGATACCTGATGGTTCGTATTATACCATCCTGCTCCTTGGAACAAAATTTGGCTAACGTTGTAAAGAAAAGTGCATTGCTTTAAATTACATTACATTGGTCATTTTATCAGAGACTAGGCCTTTTTGAATCATCATCCTCTCTCTGTATTTTTAGGATAAAGTTGCAAGGTGAAAATTAACATTCTAAAAGATAAATTAGTAATTCTGGAAAATGTTTTACTATAAAAAGACAATATTTACAATAACTGCAAATCTTTTTTCTTTTTCTTTTTTTTTTTTTTTTTTTTTTTTTTTTGCCTGCCACAATTAGCCATCTGGCAAATGGGATATAATTAGGTCATCATTTGGCAATGTGATTTCAATAGACAAAGAGAATACTAATAAAACAATGAGCCAAATATCATTATCTAATATAATTCATTATCATTTCTCTAGCACTTCAGTTTTGTTTTAAATGACTCTATTTGTTAATCCTTCAATGTCTCTTTGGTGTAGATGAATAATATAACACATTCCCAATTGATAGACATGGAAACTGAAAATAAATGCCAAGTAATTTATCTTTGGTCATACTGCTAATTTCTAAAAGGCCATATTATTTATTCAGCCCCTGATACCTTGTGACACAATTCACTCAACAAACATTTACTGGGTACCAACCACTTTTTGGCACTATATTGGCGAAGACAACATAGGCTCCAATATAAATTAGTTTAGAGAACAAATTAAGAACTAATTATAAATGCAAGTTTTAAAGTAAAATTCAGAATCACCAAATTTTATGGAGAATAGGAACAGCACAAAAATTCTATAAAATGAGTCACTAAGATGCATTTCAAGACATTTACCAATTGACTATGGACACTCAAGAGAAAAGAAGAGTGTAGAAGAATTTTCTGTTCTTTTTTACTTTTTTTTGAAATAAAATTGACAATGTAGGTAGTAGCCTTACCCATATGGGCAATGCATGAGGAGTAGCAGTCTGGGAAGAGAAAGTAATGAGTTCAATTTCTACATGACTGAATTTGAGTCTTGAAGGCACTTTCATGGATAAAGTTTAAGAACTTGCTAAGTTCTGAAGATATTGATCAAAACACAATCAATACAGTTGAGGGGAATCGGAAAGGCTGGCCAGGGAGAATTTATTAAGAACAGACAATACTGAGAATGGAGTTCTGGGGCAACATTCATATTTAAATAATGAGAAATAGAAGAGAAGCCAGCAAAGTACCCTAAGTAGCAATGGTCAGAAGTATAAAGAGAAACAGAATACAATGTCATAGAAATCCACATCACCCAATAAAAAAACACAAAAATCTAAAGAAGCTTCAATCAGTCAGGTATCAGGTATTTTCTGCATTGATGTTGTATAACAAAAACCACAAAATATCAGTGCTTACAACATGGTATTTATGTATTTATTGGTTTATTTTTGCATATTGGTCTATGGATCAGCAAGAGCAGCTCTTCATGCTTTTGGCAAGCTGTGCTTTGCTCCAGCTGCAGGTTGAGTTCAGGTGTCCTCCATGTGTATCCTTATTCTCCCCAGATCACCACTAACTGGAAAGGTTCTCATGGCACGCAGAAAAACATGAGATAATGAGTATATTTAAAGCCTTTGTTCATCTTATGTTCACTAGCATTCTGTTGGTCAAAGTAAATCACAAATCGAAGGATCAGAGGTATATGGTCCACTTACACTAGTAATGCATATTTTACAAAGTCATCTGGAAAAGTTCATGGATTTATATTCTATAAGATGAACAGAGTAAATAGTTGAAAACTGTAATCCCATCCAATCTACAACAGAAGAATGTGGTCAACTGACAGGAATCAAGTAAGAAAATAGCTAGATGGAGCAAAGTATATTATTGTTTGTGTAACAACTGACTCATTGCCAAGTACCAAGATTTGGGAGTAAGGAGAATTTCCTGTAGCATAGATTCTCTACTCTATTTTGTAGAGAAATAGAAATATCTGGGAAGATTTTTTAAAATACTTATGCATGAAGCCAGATCAATTAAATAAAAATTTCTGAGGCTGAAAGACAGACTTTTTTTTTTTTAAACTTTTTACAGCTCCTCAAGTGATTATAATATACAAGAAGGGTTTTATAGAAGTAAACATTCCCCACTTTGCAGGGGATATTAAAGTAAAATATGAATAACCCCAAGGTTACTTTATAGAATAGTTCCTATTTTGTGTATATATGTATGTATACATGTAATATATATGCACGCAACATATATGCATATATAGGCACATCAAAAGAGAGAGAGATGGACACAAATACCTTGGTCATTTCTGGCTGATGACATTATAAATGCTTATTATTTCACTCTTTATACTCTTTTGGTATTTTCCAAATTTTCTGCAGTGAAACATACTGCTTCTAAAAATCTGATATAATAAACAAACATTACTAAATAGAAATCAGACTAAAGTAGATGCCCAGAGTGGAAACTTTAAAATATTAGAGATTCATGAAAACAGAGAATAGTCTTCCAGAAAAAAGGTGAAAATTATGTGTTTTAGAAACCTGAAGGAAAAGAAGAAACTGAGAGCCAACTATTTTCTATAAGTGATCAGCATGTTCTAAAAGATCATGATGTGGGCTAAAATGTAGTGATATACCTTCCTTTGAATCTAAACTATTTCAATCCAGAATTTTGTCATAAGGGCCTGACTATACTCTGAAATATCAGGTGAAAATAAGATTGAGAATAAGTTAGTGACAGTTCAGTGTCCAATATGCATTTATCTCCTCTGCCTTTCATGGAACTTGATAGGTTAAAATTGATCCTTTCATACCATGAAATGGGATAATTTTTCATCTCAATTTGATGTTATCAGGCATCCTGTACCTCTCCACTTGATGACAAAAATAAAACATATCACTCCAATGGAAAAAAGAAAGTGAAGAAAACTGGAATAAAATGGAGATGAGGGAAAAGTAGCAGTTGCCAAAAGTTTGAATATATAAATATGCAAATGTAATATATGCCAGGCTTTAACTCAGTTGATTTGTTGGGCCTTCACAAAAGATATGGGCAAATTTATGGCCCATTTTCTCCTGTCTTTCTAAAAAATTATTTTGTTTCTGAGCACTCAAAGGTGAAGACTGCGTTTTTGTAAATAAATGTGCCTGTGGTTTGTGAGATCTAGGCGCATATGTTTCAAGCATAAATGTTTTCTACTGGGAACTCTATAGAAAACCTATTATCAAGAATTAGATGATTTCATGCCTCATAAGTTTAATACTAACTGGCAGAAGTCAAAAGGATTAACTTTTTTGCAACTGTGTCACAACTCCAAACATTGTGCCAAACATCCCAGTTCTTAAAAATTGACTGGGTAGGATAGTCCATTTATAGTTTCATTTGTATATTGAAAACTTAATAATCACTGTTGTTGCTTTTATTTTTGATGTAGTTCTTGCTTTTCTTGTTATTAAATGTGACCCTAATATACACCCCTTTGACTATAAAATACAAGCTACACTTCTAAAATCACTCTGGTGGTTTTACATAAAGCTAGTGTTGTAACCATGACTTCTTTAACACTATCCTGTGCTTACTTCCCATATGAATATTAACATCACTGAAGAAAATAGGAAGCTTATGATTATAAAGACATGAACGCTAAAGAAAAAAGTTTTAAACAAGGCATATTTTCTTGCGTAAGAAACTCTGAATGTTTACAGTCTAATTAAGTCAAGTTTAGTGTCTGCCCAATCATGTTAATGGCAGAAATGAAGTATATGAATTCCCAGCCAAACATTCTGATCATTTAACTACACTCTGTGTCTTTCCTTTATCCACAGGCGAGATTCAGGGAGCAGAACCACATGAGCTCCCCCATGACACTTCTAATGACCACTGCTTAGTAGAGATAATGACCTTTCTGTTATACAAAACCCATCAACCTGAAGACACCCAAAGACCTCCATGCCCAAATTGAGGTTGAAGTTCTGCCCTAATATCTCTTCAACCACTATTGACCTCAAGGGAGAAAATTATAGCAAATGTGCTCAGCGTGCAGTAATCCTGCATTGGTCATGAAGCAGGAGAAATAACCCTTCTCCCAGTCGAAAGCTCAAAGGGAGGCCAAGCTCTTGTTATATTAGTGTGGTGAGAGCGCAGTATAGGGTAGCAACACTCACTGTAAAAAAAGGACTAAAGTTTTCATGACCCCAGGAACATGGGAGCTAAGATCATTCTCACTCCTAAGGAACAATAAACTTAAGAGTTGTTCCCTTTAGCATAGGAGGATTCATTTACCATTTCTTTAGATTAGTACCACCTACTGAACCAGGCTATTTTTAGCCAGGGTACAAGGTCACCATTAGATTTCACTTTCTAGAAAAAGAGTAAACAACAAATATCAGTAACCAGATTTAGAATAAAGTAGTGTGTATGTGCTTTGTTAAGTATGAAGGAAAACAAAATTTCACGTGTCTTCCAGATATGATTCAAACAATGGAACTGCTCTTCTCCCCTCATTGTGCCCATGGGAACTGCTTTTGCTCATTAACCACAATGGGAAAGATCAATTGCAGTTGCAACCTGTCGCTTTGATAGAAGAAGTAACTGTTCATTGCACTCCAGCAAGTCTTCTTTTTAAAAAAATCTGAATAGAAAATGTCATAAACATGTATGGCATTTAAAATACTGTATTTATTTTTAGTACATTGATTTTGCGAACAGCTATTTAAAGATATCTAATGAATCATAATCATTAATATAGGTATAATCTTATAAAATAGCTTTTGTTTGGGCTTTGGAGTAAAAGGGAGCATTTGTACAAACATTTTTTTCCTACAATTGAAATGTTATTTACCTCTTCCTAACAGAGCGAGCTGTCTGTATGGAGTGGTATTTAAAGGTAATGCTGGATTTTCATCTGCTCTATACTGGCTGTGAATATCTCCTGATGCCCCCCTCTTTTTTCTTAGATGTCATAAAAGGGCAAACTCAAATATCCAGTGTTTTCATATAAAATGTCATTCATCACATGGTTATATCCATCCATTTATTGTAAATCATTACTGGAAGAGGTCTTAGAAGGAAAAGCTAGAGATAACTCATATGTGACCTTAAGTATAAAAGAAACCTAACATTCAATCTACATACAGAGGGGGGAAAAACTTGTACTAAGCATTATTTATAATACTTTATTCATTTTTCTCTTTCTCTAAATTTGTGCTTAGATTCTTAAATGAATTAGAACACTTACTTTTAAAAATCTATTTCTTTAAATTTCTATGGCAAAAAACTATTGACAGGTTTCCATGAAGCAATAGATCATATTTGGAAAGACCAATTTGATGCTAACCATTTGATCTCTGAGTGGCATATATTCCAGAAGGAGGTTTAATTATACATCTGACTCCCACTCACCCATTTGGCAGAGTTTCATTTGATTTTTATTAAACATAAGACTTGAAAACATGAGATATAGCTTTATCTTTCATTCTTTTTTATCCACCAAAAAAGTAGAGTTTGGAAGCTGAAGTTCAAACTCTTTTAGATATAATTTCTTGTTCCTCCTTGCTTTGGAACTGATTCTTTCATTCCAAAAGGGAAAACATTTTTATTCTGAATGCCTTGCAGTAACTTTACTGGGAATCTGTTCTCCCCCACTCCACACCCCATGTTTTAGAGTGGGATGAGAGCCTTGTAACCAGCTCTAGGAACAAATTTCAATGGCCCCTATATGTTTTTTATAATCCTCTTCCTCTCATAGTTTAGATTCTTAGGCCAGTAGGGCATGATGACTAGAACCCTGAAACTTTTAACTAACTACTTGACCTTTCTGAGTTGTTTCCCAGAAATGGCAGAATATCTACAAGACAAGAAGCTGAGATTCAGAAGGCCCCTAGACAGAGTTCCTGATGTCAAGACTCATCACCCCCTACATCCTGCTCTAATGCATGTAGCTCCTTATTAATTATACCACAGCCTGCCCCAGTGCACATCGACCCTCATTAAAAAACCCATACTCTCCATTAGTCAGGGAGATGGGTTTGAGGACTGATTCCCTGTTCTGCCAACAGATATCTTTCATATTAAAAAATCTCTTTCTTCCTTGGCAATCCTCATTGGATCTTTATGTGGTGAGTGACTAGACCTAGGCTGAAACTCCCTTGAGGTTTCAATAACATCCTGATCGGTAACTTTTTTCTTACTAAGAACCCCCTAACAGTCCCCATTAAATGTACAACTTAAATACACTCTTGGGAAGTGGTAATCTTGGATTTAAAGATACATGGGGATAAGATCTATATAGTCCATGGGCCACAACTCTCTCCCAGAATTGAATCATTCATTCAATACACATTTGAATATGGCAAAGTGGTTAAGAATTTCCTACAACTTTATGAAATACTTCAAATTCAATGTTGGTTTTGTCACTGTATGTGTGTGACATTTAGCAAGTCATTCAACCTCTTTACTTCTCAGTTTTCTTATCTTTAAAATTGAAATAATAGTAATCTATTTCCAAAGTTACTGTAAGAATCAAGGGAAATAATTCATGGAAAACTCTTAGCCCAGTGTCATGCCAGACACACAGTGGAAGGAGGGTAAGTGTTCACTCTGCAATAATTGAGGTACTGTGCTTCTCTCTAGAAATACAAAGGTGAACAAGGTAGTCCTTCAAAAAGTTCATAGTCTTAGGAGATACAGACAAGAAAACATATTATTAGAGAGTGAAGAGTGATGAGGGACAAGAAAATTGCTATGGGGCAAAGGGAAAGGGGAAAACTCTAGTCCAGAAAAGAAGAGGAATGTAATAGAGGATATCTAAGCAAATGCCTGAAAGGTGGGAGTATCTGGTTGGACTATTCAAAAGAAGAGAGCTGCTACAGGGAAAAGAGAGAAAAGAACTCATGTGATCCAATGTGCCCCAAGTATTCCCTGTTTATTCATAAGCCCTTGGCAAGCTACAGCCTGGTCCTTAGCCATTATCCTTGAATACTTCTTCCTTCAAGAACAGAGAACAGAGCTTTTCTTCCCTCCTGAACCAAGCACAAAGATTTCTTTAAGAATGTCAGATAAAAGAGAGAGGTACCTATTTTATTATCCTTGAATAATACAAATAATTTAAAATTATTGTCACTTATATCATTATTACCAATTAGTAAACTATAACAAATTTACTAACAGAACTATTAGTTTACAGCTACGAAAATATTTTTAAACATTTATAGTTTCTAAATATATCTCATCACCATGGAGCCTTTATAGTATTCACTGTCCTGTTAAGAGGCTTTATAGTTAACCTGCCACATTACTCTTGGTCCCCATAAACCCCATTTATCTTTTAGGTAAACTTTTGAATGGTCTTAGAATGTATCAGCTTTATTCTCATGTCTACCTATGTTTTGTCTCTCTTCCTCCCACCAGTGACAAACATGTTATTAATAGCTCTTTAATCTTCATTCAAGTTTTATAGTGGCTTAAACAATATTGAAAAAAATCATTTCCTGTTTTATGTGGTATATCCATTTCTCACTTGTCATTTGGATCCAGTCTGGGCAGTCCATTTTCTATTAGAAATCACTATTTGGATTTTTGAAGCTTAGCCTTCAGCTATCACATTTGCTTCTTTAAAGAAGTATACATTTTAAGTCAAATGATCCCTTTGCTTTCACACTTGCTACACCCACACTTACATTACATGCACTAGAGTAAAAACTTTACAGTTAAAAGTAATTATACTAATATTCAATTAAAATTTAAATCAATGTGATTCAAAGTATATATTATATTTTTACATAGGCTTTAAAGCATAGATCATATACATACAAATCAAAATTAAATTATATATCAGAGTTTCTCAGGACAGTCTCAGAAAAGTTGTGAGGATAACAGACCCATGGAACTGCCCCCAAATATGTCTTACTTCCAGGTATAAAGAGCTTTTAAATCTTTTTTGCCCCATTGAATTCCACAGAAACTTCAAATTTCTTCTCAAATATCTCCACTCTGGACTCCCTGGCTATTATAACTAACAGTATATGGTAATGTTAGCACTTTAACAATTGCATGGTTTCCATCACCCTGCAGAATCACAAGCTACTCTCTAAACCTAAAACCAGTTTATCTAACTATAAAAGGGCCCAAAGTATTTTTTCAGTTTACCTTGAGTCAAAACAGTTAATAAAAGGAAGCTCAAGGATAATCGTATTTAGCCACTGGTTTCTGGTTTATATCTAGCCCATCTGTTCATTTGTTCATCAAACATTTACAGAGGTCCTGGGATATATCTGTGAGAAAACAAATATCCCTGACCTCTTGATCCTTACATTATAGTGGAGGGAAAAATAAATAAATAAATAAATAAAAGACATGTGTAAAATATATAATATTTTTATAGTAAGGGGAAAAAGAAGTGTTGAGGGAGTTGCCTCATAATTGAGGTGACATCCGAGTAAAGAGCTAAAGGAGATAAATAGGGAATAACATGGGAACCTGGAAGAAGAGCTTCTAGGTAGAGGGAATAATAAATGTAAAGGAGAAGAATGAAGGAAGGCTAAAAGAGTAGATGAGGATTAGATAAAAAATGAGAGTACAAAGCCTCTGTAAGGACATTTACACTTAATGAGATGGGAAGCTGCTATAGTTTGAATGTTTGTCCCCTCCAAAACCCATGCTGAAATTTAATTGCCATTGTAACAGTATTAAGAGGTGGGACCTTTAGGAGGTGTTTAGTTTATGAGGGCTTGGCTCTCATGGATGGACTAATGCCATTATCATGGGAGTGGGTTCATTATTGCAGGAATGGGTTCACTCTCTCTTTCTGTCTCTGTCTTTGTTCTTCCATCCTTCTATCATGTGATGCCTTCTTTCATGTTGTGATGCAGCGATAAGGCCCTAGCCAGATGTGGTCCCTTGATTTTGGACTTTGCAGCTTCCAGAACTGAGCCAATAAATTTCTGTCCATTATAAATTACCTGGTCTCTGGTATTCTGTTACAGCAGCACAAAACAAACTAAGGTAGATGCCAACTGGAGTGTTTTAAGTAGAGAGGTAATACAATCTTACAGTTTAATAGGATTAATCTGGCTCCTCTGAATACGATGAATTGGGACAAGAACTTACAATGACCTGTAATTATAGTGACCTATAATGCATGAACACTTAGAGCCATGATATCACTAAAGACTTAGTAGAGATAGAAAAAAGTTGCAAGGATTGAACATTCCAATGTAAAGAAGACAGGAGATGAAAAGCAGACAGCAAAGAAGACTAAGAAGGAATAACAAATGAAGTTAAAGGAAAGCTAGACTGTGATCCTGGAAGCTGTGTTTTTAATGCAGAAAGGAGATCAGCTATGCTGAATGTTGCTAATGAGTCAAGATGAGGACTGAGAACTGACCTCTGGACTTGGCAATGTGGAGACTATTGGTGACCTTGACAAGAGTAGTTTTAGTGGAGGAACAGAAGTAAAAGCCTTATTACATAAGTTCAAGGGATCATGGCTGCAAAGTAATCCAGAAGAATGAGTATACATAACTCTTATGTTATAAAGGGAAAGAAAGAAATAGAGAAGTAGCTGGAGATTAAAACAGAGTTTAAAAAGAGAGCTTTTAAGATTGAAGAAATAACAGACTCTTTGTGCATGTAAGAAAGATTCTGTAATAGGGGGCATGGCAGGCGAGAAGGAATTAATATTCAGGTAAGAGGAAAAATGCTGGAGCAATTTCTCCAGCATTTCCTTCTTTGGTATCATCCTATTTAATAATGATAGCAAAGAAGATAAGAGGAAACGTACCCAACAGATGGAGGGGTTGGCCTTTCCTCAGAGCACAGACAGTTCAGCCATAGTAATAAAAGTTTGATACAAAGGGAAGGTTAGATGTGGCTATAGGAATTTATTGAAGTTCTTTTCTGATTTATTAAATTTTCACAGTGAAATAGGAAAAAAGATCTTAAGCTGATTGAGAATGAAGGAGTATATGTTAACAGGTTGAGAAGAGAGGACATTATATAAAATAATTATTTAAGAGTGCTGAAGGGTGAATGAACTAGAAAAATCTAGTGTAATTATTAGGCAGCATTAAAGGCTTACTTTAGGTTAGTGATCCTGAATTTAAAGTGAAACCATTCAGCATGGTTGTGTGTTTTTCTCCAGCAACATTCAGTTATAGAGCAGCAATTTGCAATTAGGGAAGGTTATAATTTTGATAACTAAGTACAGTGAAGCAAGAAAGGGGCAAGGGCTTTAAGAGTACATGCAAGAGAATGATTATAGTAATTTTTCATGGTATTTAAACCTAAACAGAGGGTAGTCAAGACACAAGGGGATAAGGGATGGAGAAAAGATGATAAAAGTCAATGAATTGTAGGTCCTAGTGATATAAAATGATTGCTGGAGTTAGGGTACTAGAAAGAATTAGTCGAAAAGATAGAAGATGATGAACAGAGAGTGAAATGCTTGAAATTAGAGTCACATTCTGGCAAGGTCTAGGTTCTGCACATTGGAGCAAGTAGCTGAGGTAGGTGGAAATTAAGATAATTAAATTAAAAAAATTCAAAGAAATGAAAGTCCAAAGTACCAAAAGGATAATCTACAGGGATAATGATAGACCCTAAATTATAGTGGTGGTATTAAAGAAAGTAACTGTGAACCTGTGGATAATGTCTTCAAGGAAGGGGATTAAAATAGGACTATAACAAGGAGATAATATAGCTGGTATAGTTTTATGGCATGAGATTCAAAGCTGGAGGACTTAGATAAAAGGTGGTGAAAATAAAATGGTAGCAGCCTTTTCTCTAGCTCAAGCTGCACAAGAAAACTGGGAAAGAAAACACCCATGACTTGAAATGGCTTCATGGAAAGCAATGTCCTCAGGTGAGATAGAGCGGAAGTGTGAAGACAGAAGAGATTTCTCTGAAGAGCTCAGTGAATTGTAGAGGACACAGTGTGATGGTTTTGGAAAGGAGTGATGTCAGAAATGGAGAGGTATAGTCTTTTGGAGATTGAGATCTAGAAGAAGATGGAGGATGACAGATTTGGTTTTCTTGTGCTAACTAAAATTTTTTTAAAAAACATATATATAGGATGAATGTCAAATATATTCTTGAAAGACAGGGATCAAATAGTTCAGGCATCAGGCAATGGAAAAGGGTACCTGGTCTTTGGGCTGTGGGGCTTTTAAGCATCATAATTAGGGATAAGCCAGATCTTCTTTTCTCATGATCAGGAGCTGGAATCCAGACCTTACAGTTATAGCAGTATATGACAGGGCAGAATCTTGATTTTCCACTCTACTCTACTATCTACCTTAATTGTTAGGTGAGTACCAGACCTTCCCCTGATATTACCAAGGGATTTAGGAGATTCCCCTTTAGCAACAGAGAAACTGTATAAAATACAAATGGCTTCCAGCTCTGCTTAGCCACCCCCATATCAAAAGAGGATTGATTGCTTTACCTGTTGGCTTCACAAAAGGCTATCTCCCTTTATGGGAGGCCAGACCATGGAGAATTGAACTTGTACACAAATACCTCCACCTCTCTGGCTACACTCACAATAAAAAAATGTGGCCTCTATGTGTTATACCCCACTCTCTCAGTCACTGATACAATTTTTGCTCCTTAGTTCTATAACACTAGTAACTGATCATGCTTAGAAGACCCTTACGAACAATTAAGTCAATGAATAGAAAAAGGAAGTATGTGAGTAATGCCCATGGCTCTCTACTAGTCTAGAAGCCAAAGATGCCCAGGCCTAGACAAGAAAAGAGATTCAATGTACTTGTAGACAATAATTCTGCCACATATGGGAAATTAATTGATTTTTCTTATCACTGATATTGATCCTTATATAGGGTTACCATATAATTTATTGTCAAATCCATGTCATATTTAAGAGTCAAAGAAGGTGCTTATTCAGAATTACACTTTTGTTTAAGAGGTATAAACTGGAAGTGTTCCAGGAGAACAAGAATATATGGTCATTCTACCTATATACAACATGTCTCCTCAGGGAGTAGACCTCTCCTTGGCTGGCCAACAGATAACCTAAAAGCAATTTATTTATATAAAATTATCCTGGCCAAAAAATTCAAAGCTAATCTACTTCCCCTAAAGCTCAGATAATTTCTTCTGCTATTTGGTTTGCGATAGCTGACAGATTTTCTACTGTCATTGACTTAGTTAACTTAACGTCTACCCAAGAATGGGATCACAAGCAATGTTGTAGGATTCTGTGACTCCTGTACACACTCTGAAGGACAGTGCTTGGCTATGGGTCCTGCAGAAGGGAACCCTAGGAAACTTTGAAAGGCCAGGGTAATCGCTTCCAGGGTTCAGCTCTTATAGAGCTGAGGCTGTCAGGGGAAGCTATTTGTACACATAAGAAGAACAGCCTGCGAGAGGCTTATTACAAAATGATCTCTAATTGGTTAATTAGAGACTATTCTTCCTCTGATGGGCACAGGCCTTGCATGTAGTTGAGCAAAACTGGTATTTGAGTTATAGTCATGCTTTGTAGGAATGTATAAGAAAGTGTGCCAGGTCAAAGGAGGAACTTATCAATTCCAATGAAGTGAAAGTACCTCAGATATATCTTAAAGGATATGTTGCAAATGTATGAATATGTAAGATAGATAAATAGGAAGGCATTGTAGGCAGAAGGGATAAAATGTATAAAGGTACAGAAGAAAAAATATGGAATTTCAGCAAGCTGCACATAATTTAATATGTCTATAAATAATAGTGATTGCTACCATTTATCATGTGCCTCTTTATAAGAACTACATTAAACTTTTTGACAATTTAACATGGTCTAGTTTCTATACCACATCCCTTTATAAGAAATAAGAATCTGACTACAAAAATTTGAAGAATGATGCAGATCTTTCTTGAAAGTTTCTTTAAAGGAGTAGCATGAGACTTTTACATAGTACCTTATAGTGGAAACATTTTACAATTCCTTTTTACAATTTTTTCACTTTCAAAGCCTGTGTATTATGGGCTGAATGTTTATGTCAATCCAAAATTTATATATTAATATTACATTTCCAATGTGATGGTACTGGAAGATAAGACATTTAGAAGGTAATTAGGTTAGGAGGATGGAGCCCTCATGAATTCGATGAGAAATGTCTCATCTTCCAATACCATCACATTGGAAATGTAATATTAATATATAAATTTTGGATTGACATAAACATTCAGCCCATAATACACAGGCTCTGGCCTTTTAAGAAGAGGCCAGAGAGCTAGATTGCTCTCTTCCTGTTATGTGAGGATAGGAGAAGTCAGCTGTTTGCAACCTACAAGAGAGCCCTCACCAGAACTAAACTATGATGTCACCCTGATCTTGGATTTCTAGCTTCTAGCAATGCGAGGAATAAATTTCTGTAGTTTTTAATCCACCTAGTCTATGGTACTTTGTTATAGCATTCTTGAACTAAGACTAAGACACTCTGATCAATCTGATGGTATATAATGATGATCTGTCAACCACACTGAGTTTAGCCTCAACAAGGAGTAGCATAGCTTCTTATCAAAATTTTCCATTGTATTGTGGAGAAATAATAAAAAGTCATGATACCCTCTCTGCTCTTCTTAGAGTAGGTGGAATATGATGAGAGAGGAATATGGAGAAATAGACAGGTTTCAAATTGTCAAATGTTTTTCCATCACACCAAAGAGTTTGGGTTTAATCTAAACATAATGTGGAGTCATCAAAAATATTTAATCTAGGGAATGAAGAGATTAGGCTGTTTTTTTTTTTTAAATCTTACGGGACTTAATACATGCCTACTCTCTGCATTCATGAATTAGACATTTGCTATTGTCTAATTTGAGTAGCCTCAATGATTCCTGATCTGAAATAATTTGGAATTTTGTTGAGTTATGAACTTGAATCCCATGCCATATGAGGCCGGAATGGAACTAGTAAGAAAGCCTGGAGTCCATTAGTAAATATGATCTGACTCTGTATCTTCACATCAAAGATCTATGCCCCCAGTATTAGCACCGGCCCAAATCGTAGCATATCTGTAATATTGCAATACTTTTGCTGGTGTTTTTCCTAGTCTTGATTGCTCTTTGAGCCCATCTTATATTCTAAGGTCCTATGAGTCTTCTTATAACTATATACAACTTAGAATCATAAAACCTTATATTTACATTTCAAATAATTTATACTTTCACTGTCTAACTTTTCCCATACAGCAATCCTGAATTAGGCAGGGATAGTACATAGTTTAGTAAAAGTAAACTTTTACCATTTTGGAAAAGTTAAAGGACCAGTGAAGAACCAAGTAGGTAAATAATGATGGAATCAAAACAAGAATTCATAGTTTATTTTGTGGGCATGGTAGTGTGATGGAAATGTTCTATATCTTTATTGTGGTGACAGTTTTACAAGTAGATAGATATGTTAAAACTTATCAAATTTTATACTTTAAGTGGAGACACTTCATGCAACATAAATTATACATAAGCTATACTTCAGTAAATTCAGTTTTAAAAAACAGATCCATGTTTCTTAACCTTAATATGAAGATATTTGGATTAAAATCTAATCTAATCTATTCTATTTTAGACTTTATCAAATTGAGACAAAATAATAAATATTTTGGAAATTCTGCATTTTCCACAATATTAAATTTAAACTCAAAAGTTCTTCACATTCCAATCCTATATTACTTTTTTAGTCTAACTCTAACTCTTCTATCCATTTCCACATCCTATTTCCACTTCCATTATTCTCCTGCATAAATGCTCTGCTACATTCAAGCTATTTCATTAGACTTTCTGTGAATCAAAAGGAAGTCCCTGTGCTTTGGTTTATGTCAGACTCAGCCTAGAAGAACCTCTTCCCCACTCCTCATACACACCCAAATTATTTACATCCCACTTTCTCATTCCTGTCTTCAAGATTTTTGTGATAGTCTTGCTTTGGTGATTATTCTTTTCTTTAATTCATATAGCATGTATTGCTTTTTGTTAATTGGACATTTACCTCTTTCCTACAGTCATACATTTATTGAGCATCTTCTATGTGCTAAGGATTTTGTAAACACACATACTTGTTCTGCCTTTTCTTAATTAGATTATAAATTCTTTAATGAGCAATTATATTCTTGGCATCCCCAGTATACATTAAATAATGGGTACTCACTTAATTTTGTATAATATGGTTCAAAAAACCCTGGACAGTGAACCAGAAATCCTATATTCTGAACTCTGACTCACTAGATGAGTAAGTTGGAGTACAGTCAACTCTTCTAAACTTGAAATTCCATGTTTTGAAATGAGAAAACTATATTAAAAAATTATGCTACTCAGTTCTGAAAATCTAATGAAGCAATGTATGTGTAAGTGCATTATAAATAATTGTGTTCTTTCTGCAAATGTGTTGCAATACTGGGTGAATCATTTCCTCAACTTTTACTGCTTCTTTAGATGTTTAACAGTTGGTAATATGCTGAAGATAACCAATGCATCAATACACTAATTCGTACATAATTTATCTCACATCAAAACTAATATCCTATTATGCACAATAATTAAATTTATACAGTAAACCTATTACTTTTGTTTCAGAATAATTTATAGAAATGGCCCAGCTAAAAAATATTACAAAGGCTAGAACAAAATTTGGATAATTGAGCACTTTTGTTTTCCTGCAGTAAAACTGAAATCTTGATCAGAGAAGTTACCCTGGCCTGGCTGGCTCTGATTGAAGATTCAGCAATGCCACTATCTATGCATAATTAACTAAAATGCTGACAGAGTGGGTGGGATGTTCTCATGATTGTTTCTAATCTTTTTTGTTTAATATAGGTAATGGGGTAAATATAATGCATTAGTTTATAAATTATGCTAGATAGTTTTAACTTTTTTGGATTAAAGTTTCTCTCTTCTAATTTAGTTTTATACATGTAAAGTTTATTGTAGATTTGACTAATGTATACTAACTCTCAGGATACTACAGGAATCTAGTACTTTGTTAACTAGATTCCTGCTTTCAACCTATTTCTACTAATTTTTCTCTTTTAAAATTATAGCATTCTTATTTGAATTTACTGTTTAGTTAGCTATGCTACTCTTCACCAGATACTACATTACATACTAGCTCCATGCTTAGCATGTTCTTTAACACATTCTCCACTCATTTGGACCAGTTGACTCAGTCAAACAAGTGGTCACTTACAAAGATTGAAGTGATTTTGAAATGAATCATTTACTTGCAAAGACTCAAGTGACTTTAAATCAAGTGAAGTGAGCTGTTGATCAAGTTTAACCATCTACCTGGCAGGCCGTGTGCATTGGCATGCAAAATCAAGCAACAAATCCATGCTTTTTATAGCAGGAACATGCTACCTAAGCAGTACAGTGAGAAGAACCTCCCTCTGTAGCTACAGATCAGTTGCAGAATAATTTACTCTGACCAATAAATCTATGCAGGCTTGAAAGGGCCTTCCTGACCTGGGAATGTGCTAGAACTGCAAGGAATTCTTGTAGGAGAATAACATATGTTAAGGGAAAGAGTAAAATACACTACTCCACTTGCATTTGAGTCCTGACGTGGTTTTTGACTAGCGGTGAGAACATAGGGGGTCATTTTCCCCAATTTTTCCATCTCACATTTAAGAGTAGTAACAGTTGCCCCTCCCATCTCAAAGGACTGTTCTGAGCACCAAAAGGGATCATACATATTAGAACATGTTGACAAATGTACAATACTGTACAGATATAAAAATAAGTTTCCTGCTTGCATCTCCTCATATAAACTAATGCATGGCATTGAGGATGAAGGATGTGCAAAGGTAGGGAAGGTCCTGATTCCTTAAATTAGGAATTTTTTTGAGGGAAAAGAAACTTAGGATTTTGTTATTCCTCCACCTGAATTTTATAATCATTTTTTGAGAAACTCTGTGTATGTATAGAACATTATGATGACTCCTACACAGAATACAAGGTGATTGGGTGAACCTGTGGTATTCAAAGAAGCTTAAAAATTAAATGAAAGAAACACTGTACAACTGGAAAGGGGTAAGCAAATTCTCTAAAACATTAGCACAAGCATGGAGAAGGAATATTTTTGAGCAGAGTCTGAAAGATGAATATGAGCTTAAGAAGAGGAAAAAAAGCAGTAGAAACAATCATTCTAGGCAACAGCTAAGGAGAGGGACAGAATTGTGAGTGGATAGTCCACTGGGAGGGCGAAGAAGAGAAGTGCTGAGACGTTGGATGCAAGAGTGAGAAATTTAGACATTAGGACAAGACTAGAAGCCCCGAAACACTTTGTTGTGCGCCCTTGCTAATCAGACCAGCAAAATGCCAATACTTGGGTCTAAATATTTGAATTTTAGAGTCCGGTGTTTCTACATGAGCTCCTTTTTATCAAACTTTACATTTGAGCAGCCCTGGGGATGTTTGGCACTTCTCCACTGTCTGGAAAATGTTCAGAGTCAAGGCATCCAAATTAGATATTATTTGATCAAACTGCCATTGAGCTCAATAAAAGGTTCCCTTTATGCCCTGTCATCCAACAAAACAAGTAAGTATCAACAAAAAAATTACTTGTGAAGAGAATATTAAACAACTGAAGTTGAAAACATTTTCCAAAAGCCTACTGCCTAAAAGCCATTGAAGGATTCCTTGGAAATTGTCTGAGAAGGCAGTATGTTTATACAGTTGTGACAGAATTCATGTGCATACTGAAATAATAGACTGTATACATGCAGCTGAAATGTAAAATTGAAATGCTCATTATCAATATCAAATAGTTTCTGACAGTCTTCCCGCCCTAAATTTACATAGACTAGCAATTTCAGACCCTTTTTAGTAACCAGGTTTGGTCTATGCCTCGAAAACTACAATTGGTGCTACCTTTACTAAAAAATTATAATTTGATTAGACCTCCATATATAAATAATTTGGACTGAAATTATTCAATAAAAAAACCCTTATTTTTACCCCAAACCTTCCTCTGACACAATCTTATAGTCCAGTCAGGATAGGCTATGCTGCAGTAACAACTCCCAAGCAAGCAACAAATGTTAACTTTGGACTCATACTACATTTACAACAAAGATCAGCGGCAGCTCTGCCCTGTAGCACCCTCAATCTGAGATACAGGCTAACAGAGCAACCACTATTTGAGACATGATTTGGCATTGTAGAAGACAGAAAAAGAGGTGTGGAGGATGTCTCTTGACAATTAAATGCTTGGCCCTGAATTGAACCATATTCAGTTGTACGGCAGTGTTGGTGAGGTGAAAGTGTGCTTCAGGTATAGTCAGGCCAGAGATGGAATGGTCAATTCTACCTGAGCAGTCAGAAAAAGCTTCATACAAAGGCAACACCAGAAGAGTCTTAAATGATGCACAGATGTTCACTCTTTTAAAACTTTAAACCCTAGCAGAATTAGGACTAACTACTAATCATTCCATTCCAAAAAGGTACTTGTTTATATTATATTTTGCTCATATAATTAAAATGGAATTCCATAAGGATCTCTGTTCGTGTGTATTTTACTGCCCAACATTTCAAATCTAATTGCTTTACTTGTATATAAATTTGAACATATTGATCCATATTTTAAACTGGTGTGCATATATTGGAAGAAACTGGAAAAGTGATATCAAGATTCTAAATCACAAACCATAATATTTAGTTACTTATACTTTACTAATACCTGAACTATTCATCCAGATCTTACCCATGTAGAACCAGAGTGGATGCATATATTTCCCCAACTGAAGCAGACAAAAGCTGGAGAAATTGATCCAACAAAAGATTGCCAAGAGTGGGTAGAGTCATAGTCGTGAGTCTGCACTACAATCCCACGGAGTTTGAGGGCCAAGCCACAAAGGCCAGGACCAGTCAACAAGTCCAAAGGGCACCCTTAGGGTCAAAAACAGGAGACTAAGACAACAGTAAGTTTACAGTTGTAATGAGAAAGAAGAGAGATTACAAATAACCTATGGAACATTGCAGACTGTCTTGAATGGAAATGAAATGTCATTGTTGAGCTTGTTTAAGGTTAGAGAATTTGATTGGACAACTTCTATAACATTTATTGACCTAGTAACTATTGTTCTTATTTTAAGAAAGAAATACTTCTGGTAAAAAAGAATTTATTAAAAGAATACTGACATAGATAATACAATAAAAGAAAAAGCTAAAATAACTACAGCTCAAGGTAAAGAGGTAGCAGGTGGATCCAGGGTCCATGATAGCAAAGATTCATGGACCTTTATTCTGGAGCACTACCATTACATTGACACAGCTGCGTGGGTCAATTGATCTGGGTCCCCAGATCAATAAACTATGATCTGTTAAGTCAGGATCATGTAATCCAGAAGAAGGAGGATCAGTGTAGGTTAAATCACCCAAGAGTTGGTTGCTATTAATATATTTTCTAACAGTTAGTGATTAAATACAAATGTGAAAGTAACATTCTGTTGTAGGAAGCAGCCACATCCAAGCACAAAACCAAGCAAATAAAGTGACTATTGTATTAGCACAGAAGTTCTTGAATGACTGGAGTTAAACCAGTAGATTTCCCTTCTCCTCTTGTCATTTTGAAGCCAGTGTTCCCTTAATGACTTTCTAAATAAAACTTGTCTATAGCATAAGTTTAAACTATTTGTGTAGTTGTATTATGAGGTCAGAAAATGGCATTAAGAGATACTTAGCTTCTCTGGATTCCAAACACCTAGAAAAATGCTGCACACACAGGACTTAATAAATATTTGTTGAATGATTTGAAAAATAAATAAATGTTTTCTCTGGTAACTCAACCTCCAGAGATATCTAGAACATAGCAGCCTTTTTCATTGGACATTATGGTAGTAAATACATCTTTCTCAAGACAACCTCAAAATGGCTGGCACAAAATCAAATAAAGCTCACAATTATATACCAGAATCCAAGTATTCTTGGATAAGAAAGCGTAGCAATTAAGGGGAAGTTGGAGTATCTTCCAAGATCCAGTAGGACTCCTGTGTCATAGGCTGAGATACTGATCTACAGAACAAGCAATCATCATAAAGTCAATTGCATAACAGTTTTATCACTTATTATTATTATATTTCCCTTTTCCTAAGGCTTTATTCTATAAAGAATTGTTTTTGAAAATCCAATGATATTATAGGATTTTTTTATTTCCTTTATGTGGCCATACTACATATTCTGCTTTGTGCCTGTAATTTATCAGCAGCTGGCCCTCGGGCACAAGAACTTTTGTAGCATAATACAATAAATAGTGACCAGAATAAGCCAGGACCTGTAGGGCACAACCAGTACAAATTTAATAAATGTTGAGTTTTTGCTTCTGAACAACCTCTTGTGATGTCACAGTTAAATTTTCAACACATCTAATAGAGAGAACCATTTTTACTATTTGCACAGCATATTTATTAGGGATGCTTTAGAACTTAAAGAAATTAAGCCATTTTCCCTGAAATATGAGAACAGCATGGCTAAAATCAAAAGGAACCATAGTCAGAGCTCAAAGCTTGTACAATTATCAACTGCCCATAAACCTGGTCCTCACTCAGGGTCAATGTTTTCCATGTGGGGAACCGCTTCTTGTTATACTACTTTCAAAAACTGACCTAAGTAACAGAATGTAACTCTAGGGAGAGAATTTCGCTTTGGACTCTTGTGCCTATTTGCAGTGGAGACAGCAGTTAGTGGGCTAAGTTGCTTTCATTGATCTCACTAGTGCTCCTTTGAGTGCCCTCAAAGTGAGTTCTCCCACAAGGCACGAGAAGCTCAATAATTGTGGAAGAGCAGGGAATAGAATACTTGCCCTATGAGATACTTCTTAAAAGGGTCTCATGGTCATCTTCCTTATAATAGGATTCTAAAAGCTTGGAAATTGTAGAAGTGTGTTAGCTTATTGGAAGTTTTGATAAATAAACTCATTTAATCTTGGATTTCCCAAACACCTTGACCATGGACTCCCTTCTTATAGTACACATCTTGAGGAACGTATTACATGCTTTGGATAATGCTACCATGGATGATTAGGAATGCAAATAGTGCTCTTTTTCAAATACATTGGGTGTATGATAATCAGCGAGACACTTTTTAGAGTTAACGCCTTTTAGGGGACTCCCTCCCCTGACAGCAGCCATCCCATCAGGCCTGCTAGTACATCATGACTCAGAAACTAGCAAAATCTCAATGGACCAGGAGGAGGTACAATTGAAGCTAAACAGTTTCAAGATCTGTCTCAGAGCCTGAAAGATGTACAATGTACACGTTGCCACAGCTTCTTTTGAGAACAGAACTGCATGATTTGCTCATGGGAAAGTGAGAGACCAGTAGGATTTGTGATCAATTTAAGTAGTCTCTCACAGTTAGAGCCCACAGCTGGAGTCCATTTAGCTCACTGAGGGAATAACTTAGAAAAAGAAGAAAGAAGAGAAGGTAGAGGAAAAGGAGAAGGAGGAGAAAGAGGGACAAAAGGAGAAGGGGATGAAGAGGAGGCAAAGAAATAGTTAGAAGAAAAGAAAAAGATAACTCAAAATAAGCCTGCTGAGAAAACTTTCATTAGCTTGAACTTAGAAGTAAGTGTAGATGTTTTGGTAATTAAGCATTTGGAACATTAAAAAAAAAAAATTCATTTCCCAGGATCGTTATGGGTCCTTTCACACTGGGAGAGCTCAGTCCTGAAGTTCATTAACACTATGGAGGTTTTGGAAGACTATTGATGCTGAAGGAAGCACTTCCACCCTGTAGTGATAATTATCCAGTAAAAAGGTTAATTTACAAGTGGGAACAGACTAACAAGGATAGTGTGAAAAAGTCCTTTTAGCCAGAATCATACATTTCTAACAATGTACAGACTTTTGTGGATTGCCCATCTAAGGAGTTAGATGTCCCTGAATATATAACTGAATAACACTAAAACTTTATATAGCTATTCTAAATTACTTAGAGCCAAATAGAATCTTGCCCCCTACTACAGCCCACATTCTGTATGGTTATCAGATAAAAGAATACATTTGGAGCCAAATAATATAGTACATGATCTGAGAAATGATTTCTGTTGTGATCTACATTGTTCTCCTTCCATTCAGGGACACTTACCCTGACTTAGGCACTTGGGGCAGACTCCGTGGGAGTTCCCCCGACACGGCCATTAGCTATTGGATTGCTACATGATCATTCTGACAGCAACTACAAAAGTGTCTTTTTCATGAACATACTCTTTACTACACTCATAATTTCTCTCAATTCCTCATTCAATTCATTAGAAATTTCTGTTAGTTTTATCTTTAAAATGCATTATGCATCTAATACCATGGTTGTCTCCTACCATCCCCCATGGCTCTATCTCTAATCCAAGTCACCATCATGTATCCCCTGGATTTCTTCAATAACTTTCCAATGATTTATCTTGTTCCATGTTTTTTCACCACTCTTATTCTCATAATCCATTCTCTATAAAACAAAACCAAATTGAGTTTTTAACATCAAATCAAATCCCTTCATTTTTTTCCAATGTCTTCTATTGCAATTAGAGTAAAATAAAACTCATTGTCATAGCCTATAATGTTTTACATTCTCTGGCTTCTGCCTATTTCTTTTAATTCTGCTCCTATACTTCCCTGCTTATTCATTACACTCTAGCCACATTGGCTTTCACTTTGACCCTGGAAGCCCCCAAGTTGATTCTCCTCCAAAGCATTGTTCTCATTGATTCCACTTCCTGGACTGCTCTTATGTGTAGGTCTCCTTATGGCTGCCTTCTCCTCTTTCAGGTCTTAGTTCAAAAGTCATGTCCTCAGGCCTCTGTGATCATGACCACACCCATCCCTACCCATCACTCTTACTTTATCTATCTTGTTTACATTTTATTATCAAACTACTCAACGGGAATGCAAGTTCCATGAGTGCAAGAACCTTGTTAGCCTTGTATTTTCAGTTCCTAGAACAGTGATTTATACAAAGTAGGCACTTATAAAATGTTTATTAGATGAATGAATGGAAAAATATCATTTGTACTGAGGCTTGCTTTGGTCAAATCTTTCAACAACAGGAATTCTAACCTAGCCATGACCTTCTAATAGGACTATTTCTGAAGTTTCTCTCCTTGTCTCCTCCTTGTGCATGAGTGGCAGGGTTATCAGCAGTATTGAACACTCCATGAAAGCCCGTGCATCAATGATATGCTCTTAGGTATCAAGTGAAGTGGTTGTTTCTGAGAGCAAATGGAGTAGTTACTGAAGGCAGTTACAAAAGGGATCCCAAGGATACTTTAGATTATGTACAGATTTATATTCTCTATAAGGCCAGCTCCACTGTGCTGAATTCTATTTCACTCTCCACTTTGCAGGTGGCATAATTCATCACAACCTAAACTAACAGCCTCCCCTGGCATTTATGCAAATAATACCATTTCTACTATTGTTATTATTTATTCACTAATATAATACTATGTGCAGGACATTGGGTATAAGTTTTATTTAATACTCACAACTTCATAAGACAGGTATAGTGTTGTCTATATTTTACAGGTAAGGAAACTTAGACTGAGACTTAAGTAATTTGTCTGAGATCATGGCATTTGGTAATCAAAATCAGGTCTTGACTCTAGAATCTGAGCTTTTAATTGCTATACTCATTTTCTTCACAGCAATAAAGGATCATTTGAATAAGTCTTAAAGGATCATTTAAATAAGGATTTGATGCAAAAAGAAAAAATAAGGTTTTATTGAGCTGGGTTCCTTCTTCATGCCTACTACAGAGCTAGGTGATACAGGTAAAAAGATGAATTATCATGGTTCTTGCTTCAAGTTATTTTTGGTTTAAATAAGGGATCAGATCTGTACACAAGCAGTATTATATAGTGTGAACATGTTATGATGGTGGTGAGATGTCTACAATGCAAATTATATTTATCCAGATAAAAACAATGCTCTGGGCCTATTTAATCCCTAGGCTAAGTTTTCATGGTGAATGTATCTTAAAACTTGAATCAGTTACACCTTTAAAACTTAGCCCAAGCATCAATTATGCCAAAGAGCCAAAACAAAGGGAATAAGACACATCTGGCTGTGTTACCCAAATAACAGCCACTTAACATTTAATGACAAATACCTCAATCTGCATTCAACATCTTGTAAAAGACAACATGCTCTTCAAAATATCTATAAACTACTGGGGGCTTTGCATGGTCAACCTCCTGCCCTCCTTAATTCTTTGCCTTCTTTCTTGAGACTATTTCTTTATCTTGGTTCAGTTCTGACATGTGAAACCTGAAACTCTTTGCCTTGTCCCTACCTTCCTCTTTCACGCAGCGACATAAAATAAACCGCAGATATAAGTATGCAGCAGAATTTTTACTGAAGTTTCGTGACTCGTGGTGAAGAGGTTACACCATCACACCACAGAGAAATCAAATTTAAATAATATCCAGTTGATTCTTGATATTCACAGTAGTTATGTTGTCTTATATAAAATCTGCAAAAACACTGAATTAGCAATACTCGGCCATTCTTCCTGGGGGAGAAAAGATCAGGTTCCTGCAAATGTCTGGTCATAACACATCATCACCTGATTAATACATAACCTTGTTTTATGTATGTTTCTTTTTAAAGACACCTTATTTTATATAGATACAATATATATATTGTATTGATTCATTAACAATGAATTCATTAACATTGAACTCACAGCCAACAACACTATAACTCATTACTGATTTAAATTTATCTAACACATGTATTTTCTCTGTGAAACATATCACAGCCTTCTTGTACTTAGGAACACCAGACAATACTTCAGCTTTATGTGCATGGGGGCCATATTGAATAGCAAAATTATAAACAAACAGCAAAAAAAAAAAGTGGCACTAAATATACTGCCAAAAGGACACTTGTTTATGATATAACAGCTGAAACAAGAAGGCAGAGCATCACCTTGTTCATTGACCTCAAGCTGTGCCCATCCAATGACAAATTTTTTGCCATTCTGCACATCTCTACAAATGACACAAAGGCACCATTAGTATTGATTTGGGGGTTACAAATAGATTTTAGCCAGTAGGCAAGTCTACAAATGCAGAATCTCACCCTTACTAAAGAATCAACTGTATTAGATAGTCTTTTACTAAAATCATGACCAGCACTCTCTTGGTAGCTTCCCCCAGCCCCATCTCCAACTGCCTCAACCTCATATCATCTTGCTGGTTTATTTTACTCCTTTAGATTTCCCATCTTATTTTCTCATCTCTGTTTTCCAGATTGCCATCTCTTATCTCAATTTTTATCATTCAACTGGAGGAAGTAATATGCCCAAAGCCACCCTTCAAGATATACATCTAACAAATTATTACACATAGTCAGCAATGACTCTGAGACTATGGTCTTTCCTCTAAAATATTGCACTAGTTTCCCAGAGCTGCAGAAATGAAGTACCACAAACGTGGCAGCTTGGAGCAATACAAATTTATTGTCTTAAAGGTCTGGAGCCTAGAATTTTAAGACAAAAGTGTTGGCAGGGCCATGCTCCCTCTGAAACCTGTAGAGGAGAATCCTTCCTTGCATCTTCCAAGCTTCTGGTGGTTCGCTGGCAATTCTTGTCCCTTGGCTTGCAGCTGCAGCATCTCAATCTCTGCCTCCATCCTCAAATTACATTCTCCCAATGTGTGTCTGTGTCTCTGCATCTCTTTTCCACGTCTTATAAGAACAACAGCTATATTGGATTAAGGGCCCAACATACTCCAGTAAGACTTCATCCTAATTATATTTTCAGCAACTGTATTTTCAAATAAGGCAATATTCTGAGGTACTAGGGGTTAGGACTTCAGTATATCATTCTGGGGCCACAATTCTTCTCATAAGACATATTGTAGTTGCTGCAGTAGCAGCAGCAGTAATAGTACAAATTATTGATTGTAATAGTACAAATTGTAATAGTAGATTGTAATAGTACAAATTATGTCACCACACCCGACACATGGAATGCAGGTATAGTTTTAAATAGCACCTTTTCTTTCTGTACTATAGTTGTAATTATAATTCTGCAGTGTGACTCTGGGCAAGTTGTTCAATCTTTCTCAATTATAATCACTTCATCTTCAAAACTGGCTTTGAGGATCACACTAGATAATGTTTATGTGCTACTTGGAAAAATACCTTGGATTTAGTTAAAGCCTAACAAATGGCTATTAAATTTAATAATGTAACATGAATATACATTTATAAGTCAATTCGTGTGTATGTATATATGTATGTTTCTGTAAACGTATGTACGCATTTTGGTTACTGTTTGTCTAAAAAAATGAGAAAATAACAAATTAATCAGAATGCAATGCAAAGAAAAGGATGGCCATTCTTTAACAATTTAAGAAGATAGCCTATATTACATCATTATTTATATTTAACATTATTTTCATATTTGCTTCCAGATGTTTCAATAGAAGTCAAGAAGTTTGGCTTCTCATTAACTAGTTAAAATGTGAAAAATTGATTATTCTATCATGGCTAATTATGCATTAATTCATCTGTCAAAGGAGGCCTATGGCAAGTGTCCAAGGTGTGTTTTGAGAGACACTATAGTAAGGGAACTGATTTGTTGATGATGATTCAATAAGCACCTGAAGAGATAAAAAAAAAAAATCTTAAGATTAGATGATGAGTTGATGGCAGTTTAGAGGGTGGAGAAATAAAATTATCACCTACCCTGTCATCTTTCTATTCCTGAAGGGCCATATTTATACTTTGAGTCTCATTATCTGTGACAACTTCCTGTGGAACACTTTTTACCTGAGTAAAGAGAGGCCAGCAAGACTGATAGATCTTGCAAACTGGGGAATAGTCTATTACATTTATATCAAACATTCTATCAAATATATAACACCGATTCTCTAACTGTATTTGATTGGACAAAGTGTGCACAAAGCTGTATCATTAACATTCTCTCTCCCAGAAGTTTGGGTTAATCAGAAATAAATGCTGGTTTCTGTTGTTTAAGTTGAATTGAGAACATCTAAATTTGGCAGCTATAAGGAAACCATCTTCCCTCATATGCCCAGAGAAGCAGAAAGAAAAAAATCAAGCAGAGTTGAATAAGAAGCCAAGATAAGAGACCACGAATTATACACACACACACACACACACACACACACACACGCAATCAAAGATCAAGACAGTGGCTGCCTTGCAGCCTGCCAGTTATGTGTCCTTCCTTTGGAGTCTCAAGTATGCTTTCCACCAATGTGTTCCATGGGACATATCTGTGTCCAGGTTAACAAGCACCCCCACATCTTTTTGTATTAGTTTGGTTTATTTCTGCTTTTGCCACTAACGAGACTACACTGTGATAAAACTCAGAACTTTTCCACTGTTTGCTAGTCTCCTGGACAAGACAGTTGAGCTGCTACTATGAAGGTGGCAAGAGAGAATATCTTTGACCCTCCTATAAAAATTATGTGACCAGCAATGGTGATATGTAACTGACTGAACTATAACATTTTAATCATGTGAAGAATAAGATTATTCCTGACCATAAATGATCAAACTGACCTAGGCACTTTATCTCCTCTACATTTTTAATGAAAATATATACCCCTTGTAAAACAACATTAATAAATTTGTCAGCCCTTTATTTCAGTGCGCTGCAAATAAAATTACCTCTTATGTGCCTGAGATATATTTCTGTGTTCTTTCCTACAGTCTCCCTACTTGGTTCTATCTCATGCTGGAGGCTAAAATACCTTAAAAATCTTAATTTACAAACGACCATCCCAAGTTCTGTCATTTCACACTGACACTGAGCTTAATGAGTTTCAGTTGTCATCATATTTTTGTTAAAACATAAAACTTATGTTCTATTTATCATTTTTTTCAGGGACATTTTTAATATTTTCTAAAATTTTATGCCAGATATGACACACTTACCCTGGAGCATTTTATCTTCACAGCACTCAGGAGCTGGTGTCTAAAATGCTGAGATCATGTTTCACAACACATATTCATTCATTCATTTATACCTTAAACTTGTGTGGAAAATTCTCCAAAGACAAGGTTTTTGCGAGACACTGTCCCTGCCTTCAACTTAGGGAAAGCTATGTGCAGATGTTAATCTACTGAAGCTGAAAGACATAAGTATCTTAAGAGAGAGCATTCAGAAGATCAAGATATTATTGTTTCTGGATAAGCAGATTAGGAAATAGTTTCAGAAAGAAATAAAATTGGAATCATGTTAAACAGGGCAAAGATAAAAACTAAAAAAATGGTATACAGAGTATTTATTTTCTTGGCATTTTAAAAATTAAAATTACAAATACCTTCTCCAACTAAAATATATATCCCTTTTGTTTTTACTGATTGCTTTAGTTCATATAGTAATTCTGCACTTATTAGCAAATTATCAGCAAATCCATGTTATTGTCCCCCTTTTATTAATGACCTTCTTTAATCTATCCAAAAGTCTTTTCATAGTCTGTGACAAGGCACGAGTCCATAAATGTCATCCCTTAACCAAGACATGTAGGACCTGTTGCTAGGCCTTTCAATTTCTTGATAATGTTGCAGAGTAAACAACTGCCTGTTCTTCATATAACCTGGTCATGAATAAGCCCCAGTAAACAGAACCCCTTTATGAGTCAAAATGTATTCAGCAGAAAGGGAACTCAAGAAAGAAAGGCATGTTTCCCATTGAAGGACATTTGTTTATAAGTACTAGGGGAAAAAATCATTTAAGCACAAGCGAGAATTCAACTAACCTGTCATTTCAAATGTACATTATTGCCAAGTGATAAAAATACTCCACTTGATATTTTACAAGTTTGCATTCAATACCAGCAGGAAATCCAAGGAGGAGGATGGCTGAATCTCCAAGTTTCAATTTAAATATCTTTTGCCTCATGAAATCTGTGACATTTGAGAGGGACTAAAAGAAAGGGTAGTTTCCTCTAAGCTAAAGAAAATTCTGCCTTGGTTTATATGTAAACTCATGCAATAGTGTAGGATTAAGCTATTCAATTCTCCATCCAAGTAAGAGAAATATGAGAAAATTATATTTAGTCCACATTTTTCTTTTCTTCTGTCATCCTGTCTGAAGGAGAAAATATCATGCATATGGAAGTAGTTTTTTGTTAACTAGAAAGTCTTCCCTCATAAACACCCCATCCCCATCCCTGCCATCCCAGGCAGAAATATAAAAGAGCCTCCCTCAATAATGTGCACTAGTAGTGGATATACTGATGGAAATTCACAAACTCGATCCACAGAAATGAAAAAAGAATAGTATGTTTGATCACCTAAAGGAAGCAAGAATTTTTCTCTCTGGAGCAAGGAGAGGCCAGATCGCCCTGACCTCAGAAGGTCAGTTCATAAACTCTGAGATGCACTGGAACATGAATGTCTTCATTTCAGCAAGACTGGAGCTGTGATCCAGACCTGCAGTGTATGGTTTTTCTGGTTGTCTACCACACAAAGGCACCCAGCTAATAGGACAAGAGGAGAATGACATCTAGCCCACAAGCCAGGTGCCAGGACCTACTTCTGGAATAAGGAACACTTTTTTCCAATTCATACAAAAGCACATCATCTCATAAACCATGGGCCTGAAGGACTTCACCTCCGCTAATGAGTTGTTTTCACTAATTCCCATAGCAGCACAGTAAGGATTTGTGTTGACCTAGAAACAAATACAAAAGAAAGCTATTTAATTTCTTTTATTAAGGGGTAAATGATACTAAATATGAACTGAAAATAATGTCTTTAAAATTTACTATGCATCAGGCTTAATGCAACCTTTCCATAAATTTTATAAGGTAGATGCTATTACCAAGAACCCTTTTAAACATTTTTTTCCTAAAGGACTCTGTAGATTGACGTTCTCCATCCCCTCAGTGACACATGAGCAATGCTCATCACAGACCGAGCACTTAAAACCACTAGGCTACTGTCTAATACTAAAGTGCTAAAGAGTGTTAATTTCTCCATCCAAAGTCCGAATTTAATACTAGGAAGAATCAGTTGAATTACATCCAAAACCTTTTAATTTAACTGTAAAAAACAGGTAAAAGCTTGATTGTTTGAAATTATATAATTAATTTAACTTCTAATCCAAAAAGATGGAAATTCCTAAAGAAAGTTGTTTTTTATAAACATTGAGTAGAATATTTGGGGAGCTCAATAAAGATGGGTCAATAAAAAGAATTTGTGCTGAATTTTATGTTTGTGTGGCCACTTTAAAGTACTGAGAACCCTAATAAAAATTGAAAAAATTGTATACACAGAGTGCTTCACAATGTCTAAGTTCTCATTCATTTTAAAGAAACTAAGATGGAAAATCATAGATAATACATAATGAGTGTGGTTTGTGCAAGACTACAGAAAAGTCCAATCAGCAGACTTGTACTACAATAAAAGAAATGTTTTTTACTCTTCAAAATATTGACTTTAGACTATAATCAAATGCTAAGATACATACATCACTTTTTTATGATTTCCCATCTTTAACTTGCTTTTTAAGAGGATTTCCACTGTAATAACATTATAGAGATGATGAAAATGAGTCAGCTTGTTATGTAAGCTACAAAAATTCATATCCAACAGATGACAGAGCCAGGATTGGAACCTTTGTCCCCACATTTATCCATGATATATCCAGCCCTGAGATACATCTTAAGATCATAATGATTTTGCCTCTGCTCAGAACTGCAGACTCAACTACTGCCAAAACCCCACTCATATTCTAAACTACAGCCGTGATAAACTACCTTAAGTTTTTCAAATGTTCCATATTCTTTCATTTGCTCTGACTTCTAAGCGTTTTAACCTTGAACCTATCAAAAATACTCTTCCTCTTCCACATTACCTGGCAAATATGTGTTCTATAGCCTTCAAGTCTCAAAGCAGGTGTCATTCATTTGAGGAAAATGTCTATGACTTCCCGCTCCTTCAGGTTAGAAACCCCCTTAATAGCACCTTTATGTAGGTCTTTTGAACTTTTCCTAATGCTAGTTATTGGCTATTTACTTATCCTTCTGTTCGAACTCAAGCAGGTATTCTTTAAGCTCAGGGACCATTTAGCTCATCATTGTATACATAGCACCAAACATTGTGCCTGGCACATACTTGGTCATCAACACATATTTATGGAAATAAATCAGGAAGGAAGAAACTCTGAGAGGATTTTAATTAATCTTTTAGAGATAAGTGAATTATTCTGTTACCAACAGATTATGAATTAAAAGAATGCCATGCTGGTACCAAACATATATTCATATTCTGGATCTTAAAGACTTGCCTTATTTCAAGATCAATTGATATCCACCTTTCGTAAATCTATTTTTATCATACCATGATTAATATGTTTAAAATTTTGAGAGAAACACACTGGAAAATAAGCTAAAACTTTCATAGAGTAATTTTTATATACCAAATATTTTAAAATCTCAGTTTCACTACATGAATCACATTATTTCAGACTTTACTCATTAAAAATGTGTAATTATTCAGTCATAGACTAGGGTGAAATTTATCTTGTGAATTTCAAAGAAAAACGTCAAGTTTTTAAAGCTAAAGAAGAGTATTAAAAGGATTGCAGGGGAAATGTTTATATGATTTAAAAGAATTAGTTAAAGCTCTTAGAATCATTTTTCTACATAAAAGCAATCAATAGCATAATTGTTAATTTAATGTCTTCTGTTTCTTAAAGTGGGTTCCTTAGCAAGTTTTCTATCCAATTTTTTGTTAACCTGTATTAGGTTACCTGAAAGTAATAAAGTTAATTTTTAAAAGATATTTTTTGACTTTTAATTATATACATACCTCATTTTATTATCCTTTACTTTATGACACTTTGCAGATATTGCATTTTTTACAAATTGAATGTTTGTCTCAACCCTGCATTGAATAAGTCTATGGGGACTATTTTTCCAACAGCATGAGTTCACTTCATAGCTCTGTATCATATTTTGATAATTCTCATAATATTTAAAACTTTATTATTATTATTATTATATCTGTAATGGTGATCTGTGATCAGTGATCTTTGATGTTACTATTGAAATTATTTTGGGGAACCACAAACCACACCCACATAGGACGGCAGACTTAATAATTGCTGTACATTTTCTGATTGCTCCACTTACTGGCCATTCTCCTGTCTCTCTCCCTCTCCTTAGGCCTCCCTATTTTCAGAGACACAGCAATACTGAAATTAGGTCAATTAATGAGCCTACAATGGCCTCTAAGTGTTCAAGTGAAAGAAAGAATTACATATCTCTCACTTTAAATCAAAAGCTAGAAAATTCCTATGTGTCCACTTAGGTGCTGATCAGTTAATACCAATTAGCTGGTGAGTATATGTGAGTGAGATGTGCACTGTCTGGGGGATGGTCACGCTTGAAGCTCAGACTTGAGGGGCCTGGGGGGGGGCAAAGGCATTATACACAACCTTAAAATTTATATCCCCATAATATCCTGAAATGAAAAAAAAGCTAGAAATTTTTTTCTTCAAGATGGCTGACTAGAGATATCAAATCCAGCTCTCCTCAGAAAGAAGACCAAAGTTACAAGTGAATAATCATAACTCAAATAGAATATCAAGGGGAGAGTGCTGGAGCATAGCAAAGAACTCATGGGAATAAGTAGCAGCATAAAAAATAAAGGAAGCAAGAGGCTGGCAGACATTAGCTAGGAACCCTGAGGGACTTGGTATGGCATGGAAAGGGTAGGTGGGGGTGTTTTGACTCCCCTTGCTTCTGTGGCAGACTGCCAGCATCTAAACTGTTGGAGAACTCCTCTGCCCTTGTAAATACCAAATACTGGCATGGGTGGCAATTTGGGAATTTCTTAAGGGCGTCATACCAGACTGTGAACCCATGCCAGCTTGCTTGCTCTCCTGCCAGAATTCATCAAAAGCAGCCGGGCACCACACATAGGTTACAGCCATTAGAGGACTTCAGCCCTTATGTCTCCACATAGGGGATGGCCCACTGAGATTCACCAGTACCTGCTTGGAGGATGGCAGCATAGGGCTGGCTAGGCACAAGGAAGCTGCAGGCTTCCCAGTGGTCTAGCTGTCAGGGAGGGCTAATCCTAAGGGATGGGAGAGTGCAGCACAGCAAGAGTCACCCTTTGTAACCAAGAAAACCAGAGTACATGCTTTCCTGAGTCCCAGAGCTCCCTGCTCGTGGGCAGAGAGTGACTATGCTACTTCCAGCAGAGACACAAAGGCTGTGCTCAGCTCTGCAAGGGAGGAGTATAATTCCATCCCACCAGCCAAGCTACCTTGTTTGTTCTGCCCAGGCATAGAGAGGAGGCTTCCCCTCCCTATTCACTCTCTGCTGCAGACACGGCCATGGCTGCTCACAAGGAAATTTGGCACAGGCACCCCTGAAGATCACCTTTCTGGGACTTTTAAGGGTGACTGCATCCCCACTGGCAGAGTAGCCACTGAGCCCAGGCTTGGGCAATAGGCAGGTCCCTTCCCCCTCTCTGCACGGAGTGGCAAAGTCCCTTCAGCAGAAAGTAGAAGAGCCAGGGAGCTGTGTGTTTTGGGCTAAAGGAGTAGGTTTTGCAGGACAGACATTTTGGTGGTGAGTCATGGAGCAGGCATCTTTTGCAACTCTCTGTTACAGTGCAGCCTGGAGATAGACAGCAGTGCCTGACTGAATTGAGCTTTCCTAGTGCCAGGATGGCAGGTGACAGGGAAGCAGATACCACACCTGCTTGCCAAGGCTGTGGCAATGGGGCAGCCCCCTCCCTTCTCCTGCAGAGACCTCACTGCATTTTACCAGGAGCTCCCTCACCACCCCTGTCAGGGCTGGTACTTCTGTATGCCACTGGGGGACCCAAGGATAGACTTTTCCAATACTCTGGGGCTGAGCAGAAAGCTCAAGCCACTGTGCAGACCAGCCTATTGCCTGTGGCAACTGAGAGCTTCCCCTGGCAAACAAAGATCAAGTATAAACCCAATGCTATTGTTGGCTCTTAACTTTTAAGCACCACCTACTGGCCTGGAGTTCAAACTGCACAACCCACTACAAAATCTGCTTATACAAGATCACAGCATTTAAAAATAAGAATAGCTTTTTGAGACCTCTGTTGGTCTCTCAAGAGGCTGTGAGCCTGCTCACATGCTCAACATTACTACTACAACCAGCATTTGAGAAAGCAACTGCACTAGGCTATATATAACCAAGGAATTTATACAGACTCTTTGCCACTGAAAGCACCCAGAAGCAAAACCAAATGACCCAATTGCAATATACATTATAGTCACAACTTTAAGGGGGAAAAAAATCCTATCCAAAAGAAAGTAAATTCAAAAATATTAAAAAGTGATAATTTGTACAAGTGAGAACAAAAAGCCTAATATTGGCAATTCTGAAAGTATAAAAAACCACAGTGTTATGATACTCTCAAAGGATCACACTAACACTTTAGCAATGGATCCTAACAAAATTGGAACTTTTGAAATGCAATATAGAGAATTTATAATAATTATTTTAAATAAGGTTCAATGAGAACCAAGAGATATCTTAAAACCAATAAAAATAAATCAGAAAATCAATTCAGATTATGAATGAGAAATTTACCCAAGAGACATATTAAAAAAAAAAAAAAAGCAGAACTTCTGGAAATAAAAAATTCATTGAAGGAATTACAAAATTCAGTTGGAATTTTCAACAATAGACTAGACCAAGCAAGAAAAAAATATCAGAACTTGAAGACAGGTTTGTTGAATTAATAGTCAGATAAAAATAAAGAAAAAAAATTTAAGTTAACATAACCTTTGAGAAGTACAATGTTATATAAAACATCTAAGAATTGTGGAAGAAGAAGAATTTAGGGGGAAGAAAAAGCAAAATGTCTGGAAAACCTATTTGAGGAAATAATTGAGAACACCTTCTCTAGTCTTGCTAGAGATTTAGGCATCCAGATACAACAGCCTCAGAGAACTCTAGGGAAATATACTGTAGGAAGAACATCATCAAGACATATAGTCATCAGACTATTTAAAGTCAACATAAAGGAATAAATCCTAAAATCAGGAAGAGAAAGTGTTTCAAAAGATATAAAGAAAATACCATCAAACTAACAGCAGACTTTTCACCAGAAACCTTATAAGCCAGAAGAGATAGGGGTCCTCTTTTCAGAATTCTTAAAGACAAAAATATCTGTCAACCATAAATTTTGTATTCTGCTAGAATAAGCTTCATAAGAGAAGGAGAAATAAGGTCTTTTTCAGACAAGCAAGCATTGAGGGAATTTGTCACCACTAGAAAGGCTCTATAAGAAATATTCAAGAAGATTCTAAATATGGAACTGAAAGATTGATACTTATCATTATGAAAGCACACAGAAGTATAAAACTCACAAGTTTCATAAACCAATTACACAAAGGAGGCTACAAAGCAAGTAGATGACAAATAACATAATGGCAGGAAAAAAAATCTCACATATCAATACTAACCTTGAATGTAAATAGATTAAATGTCCCATATAAAAGAGAAATCAACAGAATTATTTTTAAAAATGGCCCAAAAATATGCTGCTTACAAGAAACCCAATTACTACTAAAGACATATAAATGGGAGATAAAGGAGTGGATAAAGATATTTCATGCAAATGGAAACCAAAAATGAACTGGAGCTGTCAAACTTATATCAGATAAAATAGAATTTAAGCCAACAACAGAAGGAAAAGACAAAGAAGGTCATTACATATTGATAAAGAGATCAGTTCAACAAGAAGACACAACAATACTAAATATATACACACCCAACATTGGAGTACACAATTTCATAAAACAAATTTTAGTATACCTAAGAAAAGAGACAGACAATAGTACAATAATAGTTAGGGAATTCAACACCCTACTGACAGCAATAACACACCTTTGAGGCAGTAAAGCAATAAAGAAACACTAAACACAAATTGAACTTTGGACCAAATGAATGTAACAAACATTTACAGAACATTCTACCCAACAACCACAGAATATACATTCTTCTCATCAGTACATGGAATATTCTCCATGATAGAACATATGTTAGGACACAAAACAAGTCTCAATAAATTTTTAAAAATTGAAGTCATATTAATTATTTTCTCAGATCACAGTGGAATAAAACTAGAAATCAATTCCAAAAGGAACTTTCAAAATTATACAAATACATGGAAATTAAACAACTTGTTCATTAACAATCTTTGGGTCAATGACAAAATTAAGACAGAAATAAAAAAAAATTATTGAAATTAAAAGAAAGACACAACATACAAGAACTTCTGGGATACAGGAAAAAAGCAAGAGAAGTGATAAAACAGAACTTTGCAGCATTAAATGCTTACATCAAAAATATAGAAAGATCACAAATTAACAGCCTAACATCATAAGTCAAGAAACTATAAAAAACAAAATCAAACCAAACCAAACCTAAAGGTAGTAGAAGAAAAGAAATAACAAATATCAGAACAGACCTAAACAAATTTGAGACAAAAAAATACAAAAGATCAACAAAGGAAAAGTTGGGTATTTGAAAAGATAAACAAAATTGATAGACCACTAGCTAGACTAACCAGCAAATAATAATAATAATAATGAGGGAAGATTCAAATAAATACAATCAGAAATGAAAAAGAGATATAGCAACTGATACCATAGAAATGCAGAAGATCATTAGAGAACAATATGAACAATTCTGTGCTCATAAACTAGAACAGCTATAGGAAATGGATAAATTCTTGGAAACATACAGTCTCCTAAGATTGAAGCAGGAACAAATAGAATCCTGAATAGACCAAAAAAAAAAAAAAATAATGTATCTGAATCAGTATTAAAAAACTCTCCCAACAAAAAAAGCCCAGGGCCAGATGAATTCACAGACAAATTCTACCAGACATACAAATAAAAACTAAAACCAATTCTACTGAAATTGTTTCAAAAATCAAGAAGGATTGAATCCCCCTATCTTATTCTATCATGCCAGTGTCACCCTGATAACAAAGTCAGGCAAGGATACAAGAAAAAAGAAAACTACAGACCAATATCCCTGATGAAAATGGACATAAAAATCCTTAATAAAATACTAGCAAACTGAATCCAACAATATCAAGATAATTCACCACAACTAAGTGGCTTTTATTCAAGGGATGCAAGGATGGTACAATATATGCAAATCAATAAATGGAGTCCACCAAATAAACAGAATTAAAAAATATGATCATCTCAATATATGCAGAAAAAGTATTCAATTAAATTCAGTATCCCTTCATGATAAACCCTCAGCAAACTAGGTATAGAAGGAACATATCTCAAAATAATAAAGGCCATATAAGACAAACCGACAGTCACCATCATGCTTAACAGGGAAAATCTGAAAGGATTGGTCCTGAGAATTTGAACAAGGCAAGGATGCCTACTTTCATCATTACCATACAATGTAGTATGGGAAGTCTTAGCTAGAGCAATTGCACAAAAGTAATAAAAGGAATCCTCATTGGGAATTAGAAAGTCAAATTATCTCTGTTCATTGACATATAATCTTATACCCAGAAAACCCTAAAGACATCTCCATAAAACTCTTAGATTTGATAAATGAATTCAGTAAAGTTTCAGGATACAAAATCAATGTAAAAAATCTGTAGCATTTCTACACACCAATAAAGATTAAGCTGAGAACCAAATCGAGAAGTCAATCCCATTTATAATAGCTACCAAAAATACAATATCCAGAAATATATTTAACCAAAGAGGTGAAAGATCTCTAAAGGGGAACTACACAACACTGATGAAGGAAACTAGACAAATAAATGGAAAAATGTCACGTGCACATGATTAGAAGAATCAATATTATTAAAATAACCATACTGCCCTATGCAATCTACAGATTTACCCCAATTCCACTCATAATGCCAACACTGTTTTTCACAGAGTTAGAAAAAAAATCCTAAAATTCATTGGAACCAAAATGTGCCTGAATAGACAAAGCCATTACAAGCAAACAGAAAAATACTGTAGATATCACATTATTTTATTTCAAATTATATTACAAGACAATATTAACCAAGACAACATGGTAATGGTATTAAAAGAAACACATAGATCAATGGAATAAATAGAGAACTCAGAAAAAAAGCCACCTATCCACAACCAACTGATCTTTAACAAAGTCAATAAAAACATATGCTGGGGAAAGGAAACACTATTCAATAAATAGTGCTGAGAATATTGAATAGCCATATGAAAAGTAAATTAAAAACCTTCTAGAAAGGATTGGCCATTCTAAATAGCATTAAGAACATTTTTGATTCATGGTAGAAGGTCAAAATATCATTAGCAGGAGTTTGGAAGAGGTTGATTCCTGCTCTTATGGATGATTTTGAAGGATTCAAGATTTCAGTGGAGGAAGTATTAATAACTGTAGAGGTGGTGAACATAGCAAGACAACTAGAATTAGAAGTAGAGCCTGATGATGTTTCTGAATTGCTGCGGTCACATGATAAAATTTGAATAGATGAGGAGTTCTTATGGATGAGCAAAGAAAGTGGTTTCTTGAGATGGCATCTATTCCTGGTAAAGACGCTGTGAACATTGCTGAAATGACAAAAAAGAATTTAGAATATTACATGGACTTAGTTGATAAAGCAGCAGCAAGGTTTCAAAGGATTGACTCCACTTTGAAAGAAATTGTACTGTGGGTAAAATGCAATCAAATCGTATCATGTGCTACAGATATACTTTCTCTGAAAGGTAGAGTCAATCAATGTGAAGATTACCTGATTATAATCTTATTTCAAGAAATTACCATAGCCACCTCAACCTTCAGCAACCATCACCTTGATCAGTCAGCACCCATCAACATCAAGGCAAGACCCTCCACTAGCTATCAACCATGTGATCTTGGGAAAACTGTATAATTTTTGTGAACCACTGCAAAATCCATTTACACATTGCAATAATAACTACCACCTCATAGGATTTCTATGAATATCAAATTGGATCACGTATGTAAAGTGCTTTGTATAATGCCTGGAATATATTAAGCACTCATTTATGGTAATATTTGTTATTATCCTTTGTACCTTCTGTAAAACTGCTATTAGAGAATCTTTTTATCCTGGCCTTTAGTGTCTCTTAAAAAAGAGATCAGACTAAAAATTCTATTAAGGTATTTATCAATTCTGTGAAGCAGGCAAGGTCTCTTATTGTTAAGACAAAAAAGGCTGAAGTAGCATAGTATTCTTACCTACTTTACATTTGCTTCCAAAATGATAAGAGCTCAACTTAATAGTTTCTTAGAATTATTATATAATTGCAAGTTTTGGTTACATCTTTATCTTATCAACAGGTTTTATTCTGTAATTGTTTTTAAAAACAAAATAATATTTGTCTTTTATTGTGAGCTAATTATAATTTATGGTTAGTTTCAAGAATTCCAAAGATGATCATTTGAGAATGTTAGTATTGATCGTTCAGATATCAGTCAGATGTCTAGTTGGTCCTAGGATGGATTGTGACATTCTCCTGAGTAAAAGTCTTTCAGACCTTAAAATGTTAATCAACAAAATAAAATATACACAATAAATAGTTTAAACATTGATTTGTTCATGTCAGAGTGGAGATTGGGATCTTTTATGTTGTCTTGGAATTGCAGCTAAAACTTCAAAGTTCACTCAAAAGAAGCTAATTAGAACCATGCTCCCAGGACTTACCCAACCATCATCCCTACACACCACCCTTGACGTATTCAAGTAGAAGTCTAGGGAAAATTTTGAGGAATTTCTCCAAGTAGGAGTCATCCAATTAGAAAAGGAATGCAAGGGAAAGGGGGGCTTCCTCAGGCAGGAGAGGAGATGCTTCAAGAGAAAACACCCACAAAGACTGGGGTTGCCTGCATGTGTGGCGTTTTCTGACACTGAGTGCTGTTTGTTTTTCCATTCTCCAATCTTCCAACACCAACTTCTAATCAAGTTCAATTCCATTCAATTCTGACACTAACTATCCAGAGTTAGCACAGAACCCACAGGCTAAGGGCTCAGTTCCAGAGAACTGCCCCCTCTTCAGATGCCAGCTGCAAATAGGGTACCCAGGCTACACACACTTGTAGCTAGCCAACTACAAATTTAGGAGTTCCCATAACCCCCTCCTCATGTACAATAATTCACTAGAACAACTTATAAAGCTCAGGAAAGCACTTTATTTATGATTACCAGTTTATTATAAAGGATACAACTCAGGAACAACCAAATGGAAGAGACACACAGGGCAAGGTGTTGGGAGTTGGGGTGGGTGTAGACCATCCATGTCTTCTCCAAACACACCACCCTCCAAGTACATTGATGTGTTCACAAACTCAAAAGCTCCCTAACCCCATTGTTAATCATAAATAAAGGCCTAATTACTTAGGCATGATTAATTAAATCATTGATCATTGGTGTATGAATTCAATCTCCACCTCTCTCCCACTCCTGGAGGTGGGGTACCATGCTGAAAAGTGCTAATCCTCTAATCACATGGTTGGTTTTTCTGGAAACCAACTCCTATTCTGAGGCCATCTAGGGGCCCCCAAGAGTCATTTCATTAGCATAAAAAAGACAATAAATTGCAAGTGTTTTAGGGAGCGTTGGGCCAGAAACCGGGGACAAAGACCAAATATTTATTTTTTGATATATTATTCTGCCAAAAAGGAAAACTGGCATCTTATCCCCCTTTGGATATTTGCTAGGCAGTGGCCTTATGATTTGCCTTCCAGAAAGGGGCAGCTTCTGGCAAGATAGAGAGGATCCACTGAGGTTTTGTTCTGTTAATACTTGCCACAAACTTCCTTAAGGGAAGGGAAAGTGAGAATTAACATAGCTCATTTGAGGCCAATGAATAGAATTTATTCTTCAATAAATTGGTTATTTATTCACTCGATATGTATTTTCTTGAATGCCTGTTAAGTCAAACCTTGTTCTAGTCATGCTGGACACAGAACAAAGACCCTGCTCTGTTCATAGAGTATAAGTTGTGATGGAGGAGATAGACAGTAAACAGGTAAGTATATAAATGCCATAGTTTCACAGCTGAGTGCTGGAAAGGAAAAAAATCAAGGTAAGGGGATAGGGTTCTAAGGTAGGGGAGTGGGGTTATTTTAGAGAAGCTCTCGCTGTGAAGCTGATATTTGAGTTGAGTTTTGGGTGAAATGTGGAAGCAAGTCACATAAAAATTCAGTGGATGCATTTTGCTATTTCTCAAAATAGGAATGAATACAAGGACTTTAATCAAAAAAGAAATTCAGACTATAGTAATGATATTTGAGAAAGTAGGAAAGAAAAGTAGTAAAGGAGAATTTGGGTAGTCTAATTATCTGATAAGCATGTCTTGTTTACATTTTACTGACAACCTTTCTTTGTGCAGCAATCAGAACAAAAATTAAGAAAACTCATTCAATTTTCCGACTTTCACACAGACTAATGGTTTACAAGAAGTTATTTTTTAAATTATGTAGACTATATATCGTCTTCTAATCAATATGTGGAAATCAATGATCCGATGATGTCTAATGAAATTTGAGGGATGTAATACTTCTCCTAGTTCTTTAAATGAGAAAGTCTGAATTACACAGATCAATAGACAATGATCCAAACTGCCCTCTCTGGCAGGCAGCCTGGCTGAGCAGGAGGATATATCCAACCAAAGAACTAGGTTACAGGCACTTTGGTAGAATCACATTCTCCTTTAAAATCCACAAAGTAGGTTTATCCTTTGCTTATTTTTCTGTTATGACATTTCTCATATTTGAATTGTAGTCAATGTTGGATTTGACTTTTGACCACTCTCCCACTGTCTGCTACTTTAGAACAGAAGCTGGTCTCTAATCATGTTTTACTCCCCATCCAGCAGGAAACTACACATATTGGGTATAAATAAATATTTGCCTCATTTAATATTTCTTAAACTGTAGCTTTAATTGCTTATATAGTTGAATTGCTCAATTGCTCAATAATCAAAATAATAAAAACAGCACACATTGAGAGTTCTTCCCCCACCCCTGTCTCCACCCATTTCCCACCCCCACAACTATGCCCAATAGTTAACCACTTTCGTGAATATCCCTTCAATGGTGTATTATGCAAACATATGCAAATGTAAACAAAAGTAAACCCTTATTTTCTGCAAGTTTTACACAAAGATAAACAGCCTATATGCTGTTTTGCTCCTGATATTTTTTCCTCATTTAATAATATGTCTTTCTATATCAGTACATAAAGAGAACTCCTTTATGCTTTTTGCTGAGTAGATGCATAACATTCCGTTGTGTGGCCATATTTCTGCCATCCTAAACTATATTGCAATTAATATCCTTGTACTTGGTGGTAGGCAGAATTCTAAGATGACTGTCAATGACCCAAGCCTTTGTATAATTCCTTAACCTTTTGAGTGTAAAATTTCATCATTGGTGATTATGATGGAATATCACTCCCCTGTTTAGGCTACATTATAAGGCACATTTGACCTTAAGAAAAAGATTATCAAAACCAAAAGGTGGGTTTGATCTAACCAGGTGAGCCCTTAAAAGGGACTGGGTTCTTTCTGAAGAAAAGGATTCAAAGCCAGAGAAGATTCCTCATGGCCGGTTTTAAAGATAGAGGGAGACTGCAAATTAGTACAACTGCTGTGGAAAATATTTTGGAGATACCTCAAAGAGCTAAAAATAGAAATGCCATTTGATCCAGAAATCCCACTACTAGGTATCTACCCAAAGGAGAAAAAAAATTCTATAATAAAGACATCTGCACGCGAATGTTTATGGCAGCACAATTAATAATTGCAAAGATGTGTAAACAATCCAAGTGCCCAGCAATACATAAGTGGATTCATAAAATGTGGTATATGTATACTATGGAATACTACTCAACTACAAGAAACAGTGGTGACCTAGTACCTCTTACTAGAACTTGAGCTCATCTTTTGATGTGAGATACCGCAAGAAAGGAAAAGTAAGCACCATATATACTCACTGTCAAATTGGTACTAACTGATCAACACTATGGTGCTCATATGGTAGTAATATTCATTGGGTGTCGGTCAGGTGAGGGGTAGGGTGTGGATAAACTCACAACTAATGGATGCTGTGTGCACTGTATGGGGGAAGGGGAAGTGTATACCTCTAGCCCTGGCTTGGGTGAGGCAAAGGCATTACTTGTAACCAAAATGTTTGTACCTCCATAATATACTGCAATTTTAAAAAAGATAGAGTGAGACACGGAACAAGGAATATGGGCAACCTTTAGTTGTTGAGAGCAACCATCTGTTCACAACCAGCAAGAAAATGGAGATCTCAGTCCTGCAATCGCAAGAAACTGGATTCTGTCAACACCTGAAGAAGCTTGGATGAGGACCCCAAGCTCAGGATGACCAGACAGCCCAGCCAACATGTTGATTTCAACTTATGACACCAGCAGAGAACCCATCTATGCCATACCTGGAATTCTGCTCTACAAAAACTGTGAGATAATAAATTTGTGTTGTCTTAAGCTATTAAGTTTATGGTAATTTGAATGTATAGCTCTTCTTTTGCAGAATTTCCCTGGCCATTCTTACTTATTTTTTTTTTTTCATTTAAACTTTTTTAAAATTAAGTTTTATAGTTCCAGGGGAAAAAAGATGTGGTATATTTTTGAATTAACTTAGAAACAACTGATATCTATTTTTAATTTGAGCATTTCTGTTCAAGAACATATTATTTCCATTTTTATGTCTAATTTTATTAAAGAGAGGAAACTATCTGTAAGTTGGATTCCCTATTATTTAGTGTAAGTTTCTTTCCAGGAGACAGTTGAGTCATCAACATCACAGGAGGAGATAGGTAAAATGACTATCTTCTTCCAGTTAAACCTGATTCATGTCCTGTGCTGATGTTTTATGTGTGTATGAAAAAGAATGAAAGAAAGCAATGGAGAGAGTAGGGAAAAAGAGTGGAATGGAGTGTGAAAAATCCAGTTATTTCACAGTAGGCTCCCTATAGAGTACTTACTAATAATGGAACTCATATCAGATATAAGTGTTGTAGGTGGACCTCTACTGGTGTTCTCAAATTGAGGAGACCCTCAGGTGCATAGGGAGTAAGGCATCTCCACAATATTGAAAAGCCTCTGTAGAGGGTGACAGACCACCTTCCTGTACACAAATTGCCTTGGGATTTATCTTAGTTTCCCAGGGTTTTCCTAATAAAATTCCACAAACTGAGTGGCTGAAACAACAGAAAGTTACTGTCTCACAGTCCTGGAGACTGGAAGTCCAAAATCCAAAATCAACAGGGTTGGTTTCTTCTGAGAGCTTTGAGAGTGAGTCTGTTCCATGCCTCTCTCCTAGCTTCCAGTGGCTCATGAATTTCTTAGCTATAAATGGCATTCTCCCTCTGTCTTCACATCATGTCACTTCTACACAAGTCTGTCTCTGGGTGCAAATATCTCCTTTTTATAAGCATTCAATTCTATTGGATAGGGCACACTTTAATAACCTCATCTTTACTTGACCATGTGCAAAGACCCTGTTTCCAAAGGTCATATTCACAGGTACTGGAGGTTAGGATTTCAGCATCTTTGGGGGCAAATAGTTCAATCCACAGCAGCCTCTTTAGTGGTTTTTACAAAAACATCCAGTCCCAACTCTAATTAATAATGGAGAGTGATTTTTTTTTTATCTTTTCTAACTTTACCACTTTATAACTGAGTTCCATGTGATTTTTTTTGAAATAAAAAGACATTAAAACTAATATAACATTGAACTTTTCTAAAGCTGAGGCTCTTCATAATTCTTAAATGATGACTTTGCCTTAAAATTATAGAGGGCCATGTTTTCTTAAAGAAATTTCTGACTCATTGGATTCTTAAAAAGAAAAATCAAACAAACAAACTCAACTCCAAACTTGTCAATTACCAAGATACTTGAAAACAAAAAAAGCTTAATTTTACTTTATTGCATTACTTGAAATTTAGTTCGCATTTCAGAGGGAAGGTATACTTGAATTTTTATGAGTCTTTTAGAGCTTAATGAGTTTTATTTCTTAAGTAAACCTTTATCGAAGAAAATTAAGACCTTACAAGATTTTAAATGGAACAAAAACAAAATCAAAAGCTAGTGGTAGGGAAGGTCATAACCTTAGACATTATCACTTAATCATCTGTTACCATATGTTGGAGATTCATTATAACTCTGGGTACAGCTTTTGAGAGCAGACTTACCTTGTCCTGAAAATAAGCAATGACTTTTATGCCTTGGAGTCAAACATTAATGTGCATCAGATCTAATGAGAAATTTACTGTACTTTATATTCTTTTATACTCTGCCACTCTTAGTTTAACCTCCTTATCTCCTTTTTCTTTCTTTCTTTTTTTTTTTTTTTTTTTTTTTTTGTTCCTTGGGTAGAAATGAACATGGTAATTGTGGTCTAGGCTTGAGAAGAGTGATTGAAAAGAAGAAATAAACTTAATCCAAATTTTGTTTTTAATCTTGGTGACTATAATTCTACTCTTCCGTATGCATGTGAAACATTGTTGCTTTTCCTTATAGTTGTGAAAAGAATAATTAGCTGAAAGCTTAAATCAGCTTCTTTTCTTTCTCTTTTCATCTCTTGCTTCCTCCTCTGGCTTTGCCTTCCTCTTCCACTACTGTTTCTAGTGACATTACCACAGGAGATAGCAATCAGCCATGAAGGCTAGGCTTATTGGAATCACTTCTATATTCAAAATATCACTCTGAATTTCACCTTCATCTTTGGAAATGGAGCATCCTTAAGTCTATAAAAATTATGCCTACTCACTTAGCTCAGGAAACGTATCCTATTGTTTTTGTTGTTATTACTGACTTTTTTGTCTTTTCACTTAACCACATTTGTGGCATGTTGGCATGTTGAAGCAAAGAGAGGAAAATAATCAAGCTGCCCAGGGTAAGCAGGCATCTTCATGAGGCAAAAAGAAGATGAGATGTCTGCTCAGACACTCTCTGCCGGACAGTCCACATAGAAAGACAGTCCATGCTATATCTTTAGTGTATCCTTAGTGCAGCCATAATATCAGATCACAGGAAAAGGAACCATGAGATTCCTTGTTTAGATCAAACTTCCACAGATGAATAACCTGAGGCCACAATCTTGCAAACACTGGCTGCAAAAGGGTCCACTGATTAGCCCCAGTACACATTCTCTTCTGCTTCCTTCTAATAATAGAAACTTCTGAATCTTGGCATGGAATGTGCCTTCATAGCTAGAGTCTACACCTCAAAATTGTCTTAATTAGTTTTCTATTGCTCCCATAATGAATTATCACAAATGAATTAGCTTAAATAGCACTCATTTATTATCTCACAGTCATATAAATAAGAAGTCCAGGTAGACTCAACTCGTTTGTTGACTCAGGTCCTCACAAAGCCTAAATCAAAGTGGTGGTTGGGCTGAGCTCTTACCTGGAGGCTCTGGGGAAGAATATGCTTCCACTCTTATTCAGATTGTTGACAGAATTTAGTTCTTTGTGGCTGTTAAAATTGAGGTCTCTGTTTCCTTTATATGTAGCCCCTTCACCTTCAAGACAACAATGGTAAGTTGAATCCTTTTCATGCTTTGGATCTCTGAGTTCCACTTCTGTAAGGACTCTGCTTTTAAGGGCTCCTGTGGTTAGATTAGGACCAACCAGATAATCTAGAATAATTGTAAAGTCACTGGAGTAGTAACATTAATTATAGCCCTTTTGTGATATAATGAAACATATTCACTGGCATAACACTGGGGGCAAAAGTCATGGGGGGGAAATTCTACCTACCACAATTCTCTTGCACTGGAAGCAGTCATGCCAGGACCACCATTCTACACAAGACCAGGAAGCATCATGCACACAAAAGTACAATTAAATGATGTCCCTTGGAGGTGTGTAGTGTGGGAGAACTGTACTATATAAGTAGGTTTTAGCCAATAGGAGTTAAATGGAAGTAATATGTTCAACTTCAGATTATTTTCTTAAACACCAATCTCTTGCTCTATTCCTTTTCCTTCCTCCTTTCAGCTAACTTAAAAATAGTGATAATATGGGAAAACTAAGAAAGCATATGTTGAAAATCACAAAGGCACCCTATCAACATGAACCATTCGTTTATGACCTATTTAGTAAGAGATGAAAACAATTCTACCTTGTTTAAACCAGGTTTCTTTGTTATGGCAGTTTAGCTTGCTAATGCTGCTGCAGAATCATAACTAAACTCCAGATCCCTGGGTTACCAGTCCAGGGCTTTTTGTTACCATATTTTCTCTCCTTATTCATATATGTATTTAGTTATGAACACTGCCACCAATCATGGGACCTGTTATTTCAGGTTCCTTCCACCTGGTAAGTCTAACATCCTCTGGACTCTGGTCCATTGTCCTCCTATAGTCTTGTCCACAAGTTCCTTAAGATTCTGAGATTGGTGACAGATGGCAAGCCTAGTTGGAGTTTGAAAAGGCATGGTTAGGGTTGGTAATAATAAAGGTGAAGAACTTAACAGTGGTTGCATGAGGCTGACTTAGGTAACACCTGACATCTTTTTATGTAAGAAATCTGGGGTTAGAAAATGAGTATAAATATATATACAAATTCCTGAAAAGTGGTGGAATTCTAGCCCCAAATAAAATGTGTCATAATAAAGAAAAAGAAAAAGTTATTCTCTAGTAGATTACAAAAAAAAATAACAGGCTTGTCCATTTTATATACCACATCAATACAAAGAGCAACTAAATAACTTATTTTTAAAAACATATCTAAAAGTGTGTGCTCATAAAATATATAATTACTGACAATGCCAAATCGAGCAATGAGTAGCATTTGTCTACAACTAACGGCTACGTTTTTTTTTCCATCCTCTTCCTTAAATGGCATTCAAAGTCTTTGTTGTGTTACAGATTTAGCAATTTCATTAATGTTGGCAGCAGCGTGGGCATTGCCCTGATGAAACCCTCTCTAAGGAAATAATGCAGCCAATGTCTGTGACCCTTTTTCATTCTGGCTGATAACTTTTCACTTGACTTCAATTGCTTCTCTGTCTCTGAGCCTCCCTGAAATGTTAACTGGCATTATTTTTAAAAAATTTTTAAATTACTTAAAAAACTTAGCCCTTAGAAAACACAAAAGTTCATAGAATACAATCTAAGACACCTTGACTAGTACAATATTTCAAGGCAACTGGGAACACAGATGACGGCTGAGAAAACACCTTGCATCATGCCATGAGGATGTACTTTCATATTAAATTTTATTTTGACATTTAGTAATACTTTTAAACCAACTAAAAGTAAGGCTAATAGCATGATGTCCACCCTGAAAAATTAAATAAATAAATAAATAAATTTCATATATTTTAAACCGTATAATTAACTACACAATTTATTTCTATATATTAATAAAGGTGCTACTTTTTACTTTATTCTCAAAAAATATTAAAAAATTGTGAAAAATTAGATTGCTAGTTTATCTGCCACAAATCCATATTCATTATTTGTTCTAGAGATAGCAGAGGAATTATAAGAGGATGCCGAGGAGCAGTGGAAGTAACATTAAGAAGCAGAGAAGAGACAATAGAAGTCAGCAGCACCCTAGGAGTGAGCCCTTTGCTACCTACACTGAATTTGTGAGTTACTTAATATCCCTGACCCTGTTTCCTCATCTAAGATATGGGGATCTACCTCTTCATGGTTTTTTGAGAATAAAATGAGAAAAAAGTAGACATATATCATCATTCTAGAAAGGTAATAGGCACCCAATCATGGTTTCCTTTAATTCCCTCTATACACTCTCAGCCTTTATAGTAGAGAAATGTGAAAGGAAAGGAAAATATTTAGAGAGTGAACTATCCCTTGGGTACAAGTCCATTACCAACATCAACAATCTTAAACTGCAGAGGGTGGAATAGGACTCACCCCTGGGTAAGCTACTTGTGGATAATATTTCTCTTTCTTAGAGGAGGATGGCTACGCCTTATATTGGCATTCTCTTGCTGCATAACAAATTATCACAAATTTAGTAGTTTAAAATAACACGTATTTATTATGTTATGGTTTCTTTGGGTCAGAGGCTAAAGTCTGGTTGATCTGAGTTCTCTTCTCAAGGTCTCACCAGGTTATAATCAAGGTCCCAGCTAGGGCTGTATTCTCACCTGTAGCTCTCTTTCAGTTTGTTGGAATAATTCAGTTTCCTACAGTTGTAGGACTGAGACCTCCATTTCTTGCTGACTGTGGGCTGGAGGTCATTCTCAGGTGTTAGAAGTCACTGTCAAGTCCTACCCAAGCTGCCACAGCATTGCCCATTACTTCTTCAAGGCAAGCAGTTTTATATAAAATGACCTAGTCAAGAGAGTAACTGCTCCATCATATTCTCAGGTCCTGCCCACAATTAAGATATGAATGTGTATATATGTACGCTATTTTTAACATAACAAGTTACCACAAACTTATAGTGCAAATTCATTCTCTTTCAGCTCTGGAGGTCAGAAGTCCAAATTAGTCTCAGTGGGCTAAAGTCAAGGAGTTGGCAGGACTGGTTTCTTCTGGAAGTTCTGAGGAAAGAATCTGTTTTCTTGCCTTTTTTCAGTTTCTAGACACTGTCCTTATTTCCTGGCTTGTGGCTGCTTCCTCTATCTTCAAAATGTGTGTCTTCGAATCTCTTTTTGTCATCACATTGCCTTCTCTCGTATTTTACTACAAGCAGCAAGAAGAAACCAAGCCACACCTTAACACTTTGTTAAAGATTTTTATTTAGCTAAATATCCAAGTTCATCTCTTATAAATTCTTAGAAAACGAGTTAGCTGCTTCCAAAATATAATGGGAGGATTTCCATAGCATAAGAGTTATTACAGATAATCCCATCCCAAAAAAAGAAAAAAGGAGGCCGGGCGCGGTGGCTCACGCCTGTAATCCTAGCACTCTGGGA
>VBSM01000529.1:54463096-54483016 GCA_008086735.1 Cheirogaleus medius
AAAAAAAAAAAAAAAAAGAAAGAAAAAAGGAGTCAGTACTCTCAAGCAATTTTAAAATCCAGAAAGGCCAACTCCATTATGTCTTTAGACCTGGAATAATCCGTTATGACTTTAGGCTCATCCTTCCAGGCCAGCAGCTCTACCCTCAAAGGGTCATCTTTCCTTTTTCATGAAGGGTAGTATGTGTTTGCAGCTAAATGGTTTTATCAGCTTGCTTCTTGCCTATAGAGTTTTGCGAGTCCAACACCTTTATTTCATTTTATTTCCTCTCTCCTTTTAAAGCAAAGTTAACAATGTTTCTTCTGATAAGACATTCTAAAAAACCATGTGAGTCTTTCATATATGTTATAAGGACTCATTCCATCAGACAAGAGGCTTTGCCACAGGTCTTTTCTGGATTATTCCATCTCTAATTTTGTTTTTTCCTGAGGTAGCTGAGGGGATCCATGATTCAGACATCTAATCTCTTCAGAAAGTCCTCTGTGTGACTGAACACTGTGAGCTTTTGTTCTTTCAGAGGAATTAGCAAAAGGTTGTCCAGCTAGAGCCCTCAGAGCATGCTTTTCTGATAGCGAATTTCCTAATTTTAGCATCTTTTACAATCTGAATAAGCTGAGAATTTTCAAAATCATTAAGTTGTGATTCCTTTTTGCTTAATAGTTGTTTCCTCAATTTATCTCTTCCTCTCATATTTTACTGCAAGCAGCAGAAAGAAACCAAGGCTCGTCTTCAGTACTTTTCTTGGAAATCTCAGCTATGTATCCAAGTGCATCACTCACAAGTGTGGGACTCAATGCAAGTACACTTTATGCAATATATAAGAAAGATTCCCTTTCCTCCAGTTTCCAATAATATGTTGTTTTATAAGATTTAAAGATTCTTTTGATGGCAAGATACAATACACTGATACTTAGATAGATGAAAGGTGGACCTTCTTGTTATTTATAGCTTGAAATGAGAGAACGCTGCAGGCAGAGCCACATGAGGGGTTGCAGCTGCCAACAGATAACACCAAGCTGGAGCTTTAGGAGGAAGTTTATGTATGGCAGGTGGGGAGGATTTTGCTGGGTTTCAAGGGCTCCCTGTGGATTGGCTACTTTGAATAATTTCTCAGACTCTGGGACATAAAGGCTAACCCTTATTGTCTGATACCTGGTCCTGAAGTGATTAGGGCAGACCCATAGTGGCCCAGAGTGTGAATGTGTGATAAGGGAGAGGGGTGGCATGTGGATTTAATCAGTTGCTCAAGAGGCGGGAGTGATCGGCCTCCATCCAGTACCTCATTCCATGGTGTATACGTGTATTGAAAATATCACTTTAAACCCCATAAATATATGTAATTATTGTTTATTAATTAAAAACAAAATAAAAGTTTAAAAACTGGATGAAAAAAGAGAAAAGAAAAATAAAAACATGTTCCTCATGTCTTTCTGAGCCCTTACCAGCAACCTTTAACATCCATATTTCTACGAAAAGCCTATCCAAGCCAATCTAGGCTTTTCTATCTTGCTTCTCAAAATTCTTCCAACCTCTAACCATTACCTAATTCCAAAGCCATTTTCGCACACAAGTGTATTCTACAACTGTCTTTTTTCACTTAATATACATGAGACATCTCAGCATAGTAGTGATCTATTCATTATTTAGCTCATTATTTTTTATACTCTAGTATGTGGTTGTGTCTTTATTTATTTATAAGTTCTTACTGATGGGCACTTAGGTATTTCTTAGTTTTTCACTATTCTCAATAGTACTACAATTGACATTTGAAAACTTGTTAATTATTTTCCCAAAACCCTATAGGATTTTGAATGGTTAAGTGGTTAAATCAAACTACTCATAAATATATTTTATCTAGGTCTTTTTTTTATGATCTTTAGTAGCGTTTCAAATTTTCCCCCTAATCGTGTGTATGATTTCTTAGATTTGTTTTTAGGTACTTCATAACTTTTGTGGCTTTTTGAAAATAACATTTTACTTTTCATTTTTCTAGTAGTTTCTCACTGTATAGAGGAAGACATTTCTATATGTGAATCTTATATCTGGCAACCTTGAGAATTCTCTTTTTAGTTTTAATAGTTTGTTGAATTTTATAGAATTCTATGCAAAGCATTATATTATGTGAAAATAATGAGTACTAAATCTCTTCCTTCCACAGGATGCACTGTTCAGTGCGCCATCCTCCAGTTGCTATGAATGCCACTGTTAATCACACAGAGGCCACCTCCTCCATAGAATGACACTTCAGTGATTGGAGCTGCCTCACCAGGCGGTGCCTGGGAATTATGCCTTCTCCCTCCAAGGGTGACCCATGGCTAGTGACTGATAATATGAGACTTCCTTTCCCCAAAACAGAATAAACTTTTGTACTCCCAAGCTTATCCTGAGATCAGATCGAGGCTAAACTTTATCTAAAACAGTGTTTCTCAGCCCCTCTTTTCAGTTATTATTTCCCTAAAGAGATTTTATAGATAGTTTTTTCCCTAAGCATCTACCACCATAAAATTTCGATACCACAGATAGAATATCTATTTGTTTATTTACATACTGTGGTCCTTTAGAGGGCTACAAACAATTATAATATCTTTCATACATCCCCCAATAACCCATTTTCACTCCCTTGGAGGTGATATTGTCCCGTTGAAAATACGTAATCTGAACTATATTGTTGCTTAATTTCTTTCCTTTCCCTATCTTGCTTCCCTTGGTTCCTCTCCCAAGAGCACTCTTAATAAATCACTTGAACATTAATACTCATTGCAGGCTGTGCCTCTAGAGAACCCAACCTAAGTCACCTCAAATTTTTGTTTAGTTACATACTGTTTAATTACTGTAATATGAGTAAGTTCTACTTTTTCTCTTTTAATTATCTTTGTTGTTTATTTCTGAGCATTGTTCTGAAGAATTTGAAGATAATTTTATCAAGGTAAAAAAAATAATTTAATTGGAGTAGGATTTGAATTACATTAACCCAGCAATTTAAGTTTAGACAAACTGATGTTTTAACACTATTCAGTCTTCTCATCCAGAAATATAGTACATTGTTTCATTTATACAAACATTCCTTCCTGTCCCTCAGGTAAAATATCACATGCATTTCTTATTAAAGTTATCCTTATGTGTTTTACATTGGTTATTAATGTGAAATAATTTTTTTATTATCTTACTTGCTGATTATTTATTATCACTATGGGAGTGATGAGCACTTATCTTTATAGATAACTTTAAGGATGTAATTAATAGTAAAAACATTGAATTTTCAGATGATGCCAAGACAAGTAGAATTGCTAACATCTTAAGAATAGTGAGAAAGAATTCAAAGTTAAGAAAAAATAAATGGAAATAAAATCAGGATCAAAACACAAATGTGCAGCTAATGATTTAAAAAAATTAGAAAATATCAAGAAAGACATCATGAGGAAAAACAAAATACAAAATGGAATGAGATCGTAGAACAAACAGTCCCCAACTAAAGATGGTTCAACTTATGATTTCTTGACTTTATGATGATACAAAACTGATATGTATTAGTAGAAACCATACTTTGGATTCTGAATTTTGATCTTTTCTGGGTCTAGCTGATATGTGATACTATACTCGCCCGCAGCTCCCAGTCCGGCACATGATCACGAGGACAAACAACTCATACTTTACAGTGGACTGTGTTGCCAGATGATTTTGCCCAACTGTAGGTTAATGTAACTGTTTTGAGCACATTTAAGGCAGGGTAGTCTAAGCTATGATATTATTAGAGATAGGTTAGGTATATTAAATTTATTTTGATTTAACATTATGTTCAACAATGGATGTAATTAGATTTCAACCCATCGTAAGTCAAGGAACATCTGTAAGCTCATAAACTAAACACATGTGTAAGATGTATGATGCTCTCTACGAACAGATCATGAGTATTTTTAAAAGAATAGGTCAAGAAAGGGCCTGAAAATAATCATCTTTCTTTATTCAGCACTAACTGGGCCCTTGTTATTAATATAATATTGCATTATTGGAAGCCAATGTTTCTACCAATAATAATTTCTTTCACATAAGTTTATTTATTTATTTATTTTTGCTAAATGTTTAGAATCCTCAAATCATAAATTGTTAGAGCTAGCTGACAACTTAGAGACTTCCTAGTTTGCCTTCCTCGTTTAAAAAATGAAGAAGATAAGCTTCAAGTAGGCTAACTTAAGCTCCAATTAGGCAAAATTATTTTCCCTGTGATTTCCCTTTTTCAGCTAATGCCTTCCGAATTCATCCTATTCAGAAATCTGAGTCATTTTTAAATTGCTCTTCTTCTTTTTATCCCACATCCAATCAGTGATCCAAGTGCTATTTATTTTTATATCCTAAACATCTCACTAACCCAGAGACACTGAGATAGTTCAGGTCATCACTGCCTCCATTCTTGCATTCCACAGATATTCCTGTGCAACTTCTGCCAGCCTTATACTGCACCAGCTGCTGAAAATATGGCAGCAAGACTCTGTTGGTGTCTGCATTGGATTCCCACTTACTTCTTATTTTGATCCACCTTCAATGCATTTATTGGAGACTGCTTTACAAAACAGAAATCTTATTATGATTTCCCTTGTTTGAAGTTCCTCATTAGCTTACCATTACCATGTGGGATTAACATCAAGTTCATTAGCTTTTCTTAGTTTGGTCGCTCCCTACATTTTTAGGTCCCTTTCCTGTTCATGTCCAGGCTTTGGGTCTACGATCCCATAGACCCTGCCACTGAAAAGTGCTAACTTTCATCTAAATATGACAGGCACTTTCACACTGTAAATGTAGAATGTTAGCCTCCCCTTCTCTAGCATGTTTGGGGGAAAGTGAGCATGTCATATGTCTGATCCTGAGTCATCCTCTTGGCTGTTGCTGCCACACGAGATATGACTTTCCCTACTGCTTTCAGCTCTAACTCTGGCCGTCATTTACTCTATATTTGCTCACTACTTGATACTCCAAGATGCTTAGATTCTGTATATGGTGCTGCTACTGCAGTGGAAGGTGACGTGAGGACAGCCATTCCTTTCCTTTATATACCTATCCCTTAATTCTCCATAAGAATCACCACAAGAAGGTCTTATGTATGTGTAACACACCTTATTGCAGTGTTGATAACTAGAAGAATTAAAATAAATGTAAAAAAATCTAGATTCTATACATTATTGTTACTAGTGTCCAGGGTGAAAAATCATCAATGCATTTGTTCTTAGCCTTGCTGTCCCATCAGAAAATTTCAAGAAATGCTTTGACACATCAGTATGTCTTTCTTTAATGTAGCAATATGCCTCCTAATATTATTTTGCAGTTTTGGGTTAATTATTGAAACACACACACACACACACACACACACACAGACCCCACACACACAAACCCTTTATGTGGACATTAGAAATTAATAGTCTAAGACTACCTTAAGACTACCTTTTTGTCCTACATGCAAAAAGCATGCATGATTATCCCTGGCCACAATGTATATAGGGCTAGATATTTTGATGAAGAACAAATTTACCTTCTTTTTCTAGGTCCCAGATAATGCCCAAAGGATTACTGGATTTTTAAAAAGTAGGCCATTAAGATATCTTGACAAACATCAGACCAGTCATAGCTTGCTCCTGTCCTGAAATTAAAACCCAGGGTTTAGGTATATGAGTGTTAGAGAGAAAAGAAAAGAAATTGATCTTTTTAAAAAAAATTCATATCTTTTCACATATTCTTTCTCCTGCAAAAAATGTCATTTCTTCTAATGAAAAGGTTCAAGCTGAAATGTCTTCTCTATGATACTTTCCTTATTCTGATGTGCAGTTAGTTATCTGATTGTCTTCTCAAGCTTCTCATATAAATCTACACTTACCCCTACTATAACTCAACATATTTCATCATATTTATTTATATCTGTATATCTCTGCATGCTGCCTGTGAACTCATATGAGGGAAACAACTATATTTTACTCATCATCATCTTTTAGGACTTATTCATAGTAGGTGCTTAATAAATGTTTTGTGAATAATTTAGAAAAGGAATAAATTCCCAAAGTTCTACAAATTAGTGGCCAGGTAGATAGCAAAACTCAGACTTATGATTCCTAGTCTAGTGTTGTCCACAGTCATTATATAATTTAGTCTCCAAGCAGCAATTAATTTTCAAATTGCAGACTTGACATCTAAGAGATTTAATGAATTTTTCAAGATCACACTGATAATGTCAAAAGTGCCATTATTTCAGCCAGGATAGAATAGGTTATGCTGCAGTAATGATCTCAAAATTCCTACAGCCTAAAACAACAAAGATTTTTTTTTATTGCTCTTGCTACAGGTCCACTATGCATTGGAAGGGGAGATCAACATTACCATTGAGAGACACAGGCTGATGGAGCAGTCACAGTCTTGAATGTCGCTTATATCTATACCAGAAGAAAAAGAGTGTTCTGAAGGTGTCTACCAGCAATTGATTGCTCTGTCCTGGAAATAACACATGTTGCTTCCACTCACAATCCCATTGAATACAACTAGTCACATGGTCACCACCCAACACCAAGGAGATCAGAAAGTTCAATTCTACCATGTCCTTAAAAGGTGGAAGAATTGGAGATAGTATTTGGTTAGCAACCATTTTTAATAAGAATGCAAGTTGGTCAAGACTAGTACAGAGGTTTACATATATTAAGCATATTATAGATGTTTGCTAAGTTGAATATAATTTTTATTTCTAGCCCAGTATTCTTTCTACTAAGCAGTTCTGGGTCCTCATTTTAGAAAGGGTACTGTATACATGGGATATATTTTAAGATAATACAGATAAGATAAAGTAAATGTGAAACAGTTCAAGGAATTATACTTCTTAGCTTAAGACCAAAAGATTTGGATGAAAAATAGCTGTCTTCAACAGCCGAGAAGGTGATTATAGGGAAAACTATGACTAGTGTTCTCAGATCATTGCATATAAGAAATGGGCTTAAGGTCAATAAAAAGTTAAATGGGGTGATTTTTATAACTGCTATATAAAGCAGAATGACAACCCCCTCCCATAAAAGGGTATTGGGGCAGGAAAGCCTAGGATTTTAGGCCTAAATTCATCACTAATTAGGTATGTAACTCTGAGTCTTTTGTAGGAATATCTCTTGCTATACAAAATGAGAAACCAGAATAATGTATAATATTCCTTGTAATTTGAAATTATGTGATCCATGTAAATCAACTTGCTATAACTCAGATTAGGAGTAACTTCTACAGCAGTTAGGGCAGCAGTAACTGCTGCAGCAAGTACACTCCAAAATTTCAATGGCTTAAAATAATAGAATTTTATTTTTCACCCATATAACAATGTTCCCATTTAACATGAGGCTTTTTTTCCACATGGTGATTCAGGGACCCAGGCTTCTGTTTCCAGTGGCTCTATCATTCACTGAAGCCTCAGAGTCCTTTGGTTCTAGTCAGAAAAAAAAGAAGTAGGGAGGAGAAGCCCAGACAAGTGTCAAACAACATTTCTTTTACCTTCTGTTGTGAGAACTTCTCATTGGTGAGACCATATTGCCTCGGTTGGATGCAAGGGAAACTGGGAAATGTAATCCCTGCCTGGAGTTTCCTCTCTCAGAACCAAGTTCACAATGTGGAAGTAGAGACTCAAATTTTTGGAGAACACTTACCCCTCTCTGATACACTTTCTCAAGTCTTTCTTGACAACCACTTCCTTTCATGGAAGAATCAACTACTTCTCTCTGTTGCTTCCCCTGTAGCTAGACAGAATACTATCATTGGACCTACATCAGTTAGTTTCTTTAGGTAGTTAACATTCAAGGGCAGAGACCACATTTATTTCAGCTTTGTACCAGCACATAGCCCTGTTTCAGGAAAACAGCAATTACTCCATAAAAAATTTTGAATAAATGAAGTTACTCAAAGCTCTCCCTGCCGCTTCTGTGTTTCATTTCACAGTTCTGTGTATTTGGAAAGTATCTTAATCCAAATGAATCTTATTACAACATGTACCCTGAAAAGTTGTTGAGGGCATTAGATAAAAAAACATATATTAAGTATATAGATATAAGTGATGTTTCCCAGACCCTCATTTTGCACCTGAAATCACAGCCCCTACATAAGTAGTAGATGGAGAGAAGCTTCTTTCTGAAATCCTGATCTTTGAGATACGACTTGAAATATGCCTTCAATCTCTCAGTTTATGTCCATAAACCATTTTTAGTCATAAAGTTATAAATCATCATAGTACTTCTAGAAATATGGAATAATTAGATTTTGTAAATGTACAAAAAAGACATATGTGCACCCTGAAAAGTAGCATTAAGACTTTATAGAAACACCTGAGAAGATTTTGTTCATGAGCAGCAATGAAACATTTTGAGAAATTTAACTCTTAGCTCAGGTCTTATTCAGTCCAGTATGCAATGATATGTTTAATGCAGAACATATATTCATTCATTTATCAAACAAACACCTACTTTGGCTTATTAACTTAGATTATTTAGGGGAAAATTGAACCATTTATTTGAAATTGCCTGGATAACTGTAGAATGTTCTGCACTGGATATGCAGTAAGATCCTTGGGGAGCGTTTTTTAACTACAACATGTGGACTCTTTAATAACCAAAGCTCACACCTACCCATTGCTCAAATTCCCAATAGATATGTATAGAATAAATGCAAGAATTACTATAAAAATTCTTTTACATTCCTTATTTATACTTTTTAGCTATGACAATGTGGAATTTTATCAGAATCCAGTGATCCTGGAAAACAGAGATATTAAAGAAATCTTCCCATTCTTTTGTGTTCTAGGAGAAACCTTACTACAAAGAAACGGCATTCACTATATGACTTATGACTCGGGGATGCTGTCCTTGGTTTACCCATGACATGGCCAGACAAAACCTTCCAAATTCCCATGCTTTGCCTCATTAATAGCTGAAGTGCTTGTTCTCACTAATCAATGAGAACCAAATGCTTATTAAGCTAACTTTGGTTAAGCCTTTCTTCTTCCCCAGGTCCCTGAACTTTAGAACCACCTTCCGGTTCAGGCAGCACACAGTCTCTTAACAGCATCTCCGGAGAGTAGGCTAGTCTAAGTGACACACTCTCCGATTTACTGTCCAATCTACCGGCCACCCTTCCATCCCACTTCTCCACACCTATTATTTTCTAGACTTTTTCACTTCTTCCTATAAAAGAAAAACTCTTTTTGTTTAACCTGTGCGTGCTGGCAGATATCACAGCCCATTGCAATAGTCCCTCTCCCTCTGTTATAATAGTCCTTTCCACACTTGCAATGATGCTTTTGAATATTCTTTACCCTAATTCCAGATTTGTGTTTTGTTTGATATCTACTTTGAAAGAGAATTATTCTCCCCTACACACACACCCAATGTACAGATGTAAACTAAATTTCTCTCTACTATTGTCCTGACTACAATTTTTTCATTTGACCTCATAGGGTGTGTTTGATTGGCTGAAATGAAAATATTTATTAACATTCAAGTTGAACAAAAGGAAGACATTTAGAACCAATATCAAATTAAGGTGCTCTGCAAATAAGAGTTCCATGATTCTGTCTTGGGATTTGGCGTGGGGAGCATTAGAGAAAGACTGCCTTCCTGAATGTTAGGGGTTACTCAGCTTTGGTTACACAAACTCTCTGCCCATAAGCTTGAATATGTACTGCCATCTACTGGTAAGTACTGAAAAATCAAATGAAAATAAATCACATTCCTTTCTTCTACACAAGTGTGAGAACACATTTGTTGAGAAGATAATCTTCTTAGCAACAGTCCTAACAATAAATGTGTATGTTCTATATACATAATTTGTTAACTGATTATATTTAAATACACTTTTTTCTCATATTTTCTCACATTTTTTAGTTGCTGAAATATTTTTAACTGATTCAGGGTTAAATATCTGAGCAAGTCTAATTATTGTTGTGTTGAAAGAATAGTACAGTTCAGTATAGTACAGAGCTTTGATGCAGAAAGTGTGGTCTGCTGACCAGCAATACCAATATCTTCTGGGAGCTTGTTAGAAATGCAGAATCTTTGTCTAATGGGTATGGAGGTTCAGTCTGAGAAGGTGAAAAAACTGTGTGATGGATGGTAATGGTGGTTGCAAAACAGTGTGAATGTGCTTAGTGCTACTGGACTGCACACTTAAAAATGACTCAAATGCTAAATATTATGTTATATATATTTTACCACAAAAGAATAATAATTCAAAAAACCCATCAGTAAAACCAAAAGAGAGAGAGAGAGAGAGGAAGAAATAAAGGGAAAAAAGAAGAGAAAAAAAGAAATGCAAAATCTCAGATCTCTTCCCAGACCCACTTAAAAAGAATCTGCACTTTAACAAGATCATTAGGTGATAGCTTTTCACATTAAAGTTTGAGAAGCACTGGTGCAAAGTATTATATAGCATCATATAAGTAAAAAACACTAGTCAGAAGACTTAAAAAACAAAAACAAAGAAAGAAAAAGAAAGCTCTCAAAACTGTCATGGTCCTAGAATCATTTTTCATTTTTCAATCTTTAAATGGACTTCATCCTGCAATTAAAATATTTTGAATCACTGTAAGATCAATTGAAGCAGTTATGAAACAGATTATACCTCTGTTAATGAAAGACAATTAAGAACAATACCCTCAAGCTAAATGTTAATATTATACATTTGTGCATATTGGAATTCATTTTTCTGTTCAGCATCATTGATGAGACTTTCCGTAACATTAATTACTGAGACAGCTATGCCAGCAGCCTCCCAAGAAAATCCTGGGATAGTCAAAGGAAAGATACACACTAAGGAGTTGGCGTTTAGAGTTGGTTGGTGTTTAGAGTATTAAGTCACATGCACATGCACTAACATACATAAACATATATACACACACGCACACTGATGATGATCCCCCAATATCAAGTCAACAGACCACGGAAGCCAAAATTAAAAGGCTTCTTGTCTCTCTACAGATCCTTTGATCACCTGTATTAAAAGCGAGTTCCTTGCCTCAAGCAATTTTATTTAATGTGCCACATGTCTCCTGCTTGAAAAAAGGAGCACAGAAAAATGTGTGCATTCTGCACAATAAAGGGCATAATCACCATTTTTCATAAGTTGTATATAATAACATTTAAAAAAATTATTGCGACTTTATGATTAGCACACAATTTTTAAATGTTTCACTTGTGCTTAGGAATGTGCATTTTCTGGTGATTAGGTGCTAAGTAGATAGATAAATCGAACTTGTTAATGGTTAATTATTTTGTACATATTGTCTATATTATTATTAATTTTTTCTTTCCCTGACTGATCAATTAATAAAAGTACACTAATATCTTCCACTACAATGATGAATTAAAATTTTCTTCATGTTCCAGCAGTTGTTGCTTCCTATATTTTAAGACTATTTTACTAGACTGTCTATATTTTTCTAAGAAATTTATTATTTTATAATTATATTCGGACCCTCTTCATTCTTCATGAAGCTTTTTATCTTAAATTCTATATAATTTAATTCTACCCAAAGCAGGCTAAACTTTACAGGTTTAGGGTCAGAAGTCCCCAGGGCCACCCTCACTTCTGACCAGCTGGCAACAAATTCCAGTGTTCCCACAACTACCCTCATATTAGATAATCCACTAGAAAAGTTCACAGGACTCACTGAAACAAAGTGCTACACTTTAATAGTTACAGTTTTGGTATAAGGAAAGGGTACAAATTAGAAGAAATGCATAGAGTAAAATCTGAGAGGATTCCCAACACAAAGCTTCCATCATCTTCTATGCATCAAAGTGTGACAATACTCTGAATATTGCCAAGCAAGGAAAGCTCACTGAGATCCAGTGTCTAGAGGGGTTTTCTTGCTTTTTTTGTTTTGTTTTGTTTTGTTTAAAATCAGAATTTAACTGTACAGACAGCAGTCCCCAACCTTTCTGTCATGAAACTGTCAGGGACCAGTTTCATGGAAGATAATTTTTCCATGTACTGGGGGTGGAGGTGGAGGTGGGGGTGGGGGGTGGGATGGTTTCAGGATGATTCAAGCACATTACATTTATTGTGCACTTTATTTCTATTATTATTACATTGTAATATATGATGAAATTACTATACAACTTACCATAATGCAGAATCAGTGGGAGCCCTGAGCTTGTTTTCCTGCAGCTAGATGGTCCCATCTGGTGGTGATGGGTGACAGAGACACCTGAAGTGTGTTTCTTATGTCCAGTCTACTCTGTAATCTTGTTTTGGTTGCTGCCACTGCAGAAAACTCTGCTTCACAAAGATAGGATGTTGGAAATGGAAGTAGGCTCTCCAGTGCTTTTGTGGCAATCTCAGGATATTCTGTTTTGACTATAATCCAGAATGTATGGAGATCCGAAGTTGTCTCAAACGTACTTTTAAGGCCACCGTCATTTGTGATCTCAAGAAGTTGATCCTCTGCTGGCATGGACAAAGTCGATTCACCTGGCTTATGCACAAATGGGTCACAGATCCATTCCTTCCCAGTTCGAGGGGTCTCTTGTGCTCGGACAGTAATGCTCACACTCTTGAAAGCTGCAATAGGTGATCATGCACCAGCTGGGAGAAAGAAGGTCCTGGCTCAGTCTCTTTCAAAATCTCTGCTAATGTTTGAAACATGTCAAAAATCCCAGTGTTCACTTGTTGCCTCCATAATTCCAGTTTGGCTTCGAATGCAGCCACTTTATCTGCCAACTTGAACACAGTTGTCGTTCGCCCCTGAAGTGACAGATTGAGATTGTTGAGCAGGTTGGATATGTCACACAAGTAAGCAAGTTTTCCAACCCATTCTGTGTCACTGAAATGTGCTGCCAGTGGTTACTGCTTTTCTAAAAGAAATCACTGGAGCAGCTCTCATAACTCAGAAACTCTGTCCAGTGATCTACCTGTAGAAAACCATTTCACTTCTGTGTATAAGAGAAGACACACGTCTCACAGTGTGTACTCTGTGTCCATCTCCCCACAGAGCTGTGTGAACAGACGTGAGTTAAGGGCATGTACTTTAGTGTGGTTGACAATTTTAATCACATCCTGTACAACATTATTTAGTTCAGGTGACATTTTTCAGCTAGCCAGCCTTTCTCTATGGATGACACAGTGCGTTCATTGACTCATATTCAGAAGTGTCTTCCTTGACTGGAGTAGTGAAACCAGAAAGCTATCCAGTCATGGCAGCTGCTCCGTCCATGCATATACCTATACAAAATGACCAATTCAGTGTTTCTGATAATGTAATCATACAAAGACTTGAATAGTTCTGCAGCTCTAGTGTTGGTTGGCAATAAAAGTGCACATAACATATCATCCTGTACATCCTCCTGAAAAATACATTGCACAAAAGCAAGCATTGTTGACTTGTTGTCAACTCTGGTAGACTCATCAACTTGAATTGCGTACCACAGTGACGCATTCATCTCTCTAACAATTGTGCCTCAATATCCTTTGCTATTTCCTCAATTCATCTAGTTATGGTGCTAGCCGAAAGAGGAACACATGCCACCTTTTGAAATGCAGTCTCTCCTAAAAATTCACAACAAATGTCCTTAGCAGCAGGCAGGATCAACTCTTCACCAATACTAAAGGGCTTCTTAGCTTTGGCAATGCTGTTGGCCACTAAGAATGATGCTCTCAGTGCAGACACATTTGAGGAAGTGGTGGCCTTCAGTAACTGCTTCTCTTCTTTGTGTTCACATTTTTTTTTCTTTTGAAAAACTCCAAAGGCTTGTCTCCAGGGTGCCTGGTCTCCATGTGGCAAAGCAGTTTTGAAGGTTTCATGGCTTTAGTTGGATAGCTGGTCATCACATATTATACAAAGTGGGCTTGGAGAATGTGAATCACCTGTTGCAAGGAACATGTAATTTAAGTAGGACTCCTGGTATTTTCTTTTAAACACAGTTTTCATTTTGTCGGCAGTCTTAAGAGTCTTCTGAGGTCTTATCATTGGGTCTTTCTCTCTTTTCAAAGAAGCTCTCCAGTGACATTTGTTTTTTACTCATTTTCATTAAGGTTAGCTTGTGGGTTTACCAAAACTGTGACTGTGACAAGTACACAGTGTGGGAAAGAGGCGTAGATGGAAGTGGTAAATAAAATAATGGGCAGGCCACACATGGACTAAAATAGATTTCGGATTCTGACTTAAAGCCTGCCACCAGATGTAGCTGTACGATTGAAGTGTATCAACTCACTTGCCACTATAAAGCTTGCCACCAGATGCAGCTTAATTGTCTCTTGCCACTCACTGATAGGGTTTTGATATGAGTCTGAAAGCAATTGATTTATTATGGTCTCTGTGCAGTCAAATCTGTCTGCTAATGATAATCTGTATTTGCAGCCGCTCCCCAGCACTAGCACCACCACCTCAGCTCCACCTCAGATCATCGGGCATTAGATTCTCATAAGGAGCACACAACCTAGATCCCTCACATGTGCAGTTTATAGTAGGGTTCACATTTGTATGAGAATCTAATGCCACTGCTGATCTGATGGAAGGTGTAGCTCAGGCAGTGATGTGAGTGATGGGAAGCGGCTGTAAATACAGATGAAGCTTCATTTGCTTGCCTGCCACTCACCTTCTGCTGTGCAGCAGGGTTCCTAATAGGCCACGGACAGGTACCAGTCCATGACCTGGCGGTTGGAGACCACAGTGAATAGGCATGATTGAGTGAATCATTGACCACTTGACTCAATCTCCAGCTGCTCCTTCCCTCCACAGGGATCAGGCTGATATCAAAGTATACGGTTGTCTTTCCAGTATGGCCAAACCCAATCTCCATCAACTCATTAGCATAAACTATCTAAAACCCACCATAAGTCACCTTATTAGCATAACTATCAGGTGTGGTTTAAGGGGACCACCATAACAAAGACATTCCAATTACTTGGAAAAACCCAAGGGTTTGGAGGCTACCTCCCAGGAGCCAGGACAAAGGCCAGACATCTATTTGGGAAAAGTTAATTCTTCACTACACAAGTAGTAATATTACTACTTTTACTTTCTTTTCATTATGATTTATCCACAAAGCATAAAATAAGATGGTAGAAATATGCAAATATTTTAATAATCATAATAAATATAAATGGATGAAATGCAGCACTAAAGAAAATTTGTCTTAGGAATAAAATAATTCTTGCTATTTATAAGAACTATACCTAAATCATATGGACATGTCATCAGATAAATACAAACTGAAATCACAATAAGACACCACTACGCAACCACCAGAAGAGGCAAAATTTTAAAACCTATAATAAAATACCTAGAGTCTAAGTTGTAGCACAACTTGCCCTCTTATACATTTCTGGTAGGAGTGTAAATTGGATCAACTACTTTGGGAAAATGTCTTAAACTAGGTATATGTATAATTTATGTTTCTATGTTTATACCTAACAATAATGTTTAACAAAAGACATGTCCAAAAATATTCACAGAAGCTGTAATCATAACAGCAAAAAACTCAAAACAACCCAATGTCCATTAAGAGTTCAAATGAGTATTTTCACATCAATGAAAAAAGATAAGCTGAGATACCAATTGAAAAACATGGACGAATCTTATAAATAATTCTGAAGGAACAAAGTCAGACACAACATAATAAATCTTATATTATTCCAGTTAATATAAATGTTCAACCAAAGGTAAAATAAATATATGGTCATAGAAGTCAAAATAGTGGTTATCCTTGGAGGGAGTACTGAATGGGTCGGGCATGAGAAAGCCCTCCAGGTTACTGGAAATCTTCTCTATCTTAATCTGAGCTAAACTTAAGATATGTACATTTTTGTGTATAAGCCATACCTCAATAAAATAATAATAAAACCACCAGGACATAAGAAGATACTTGCTTCCAAGACAGCCTCACCTTCCACTTTCACTCACAATCTGCTTTCATTGACAGAAGTGGAAATACAGACTAGACAAGGTATTTGGGGTGGGGGTGTAGGGAATGAGCCCCCCAAAAAGGAAGGGTATTGGTATATTATCAACCAAAGTTAATATAGTGGAATCAAGACATCTCAGTGCTTAGGTTGAGAAATAGGGATAAGCAAGGGGATCAGGCATAAAAGGAGAAGGTGATGTGGCATACAGCAGTCCTGGGAAGAAAGTTAGAACTATCAAATCAATGCTCTGCTTCAGAATCGCGGGCCTAGCTGGATATTTAACATAGCTTTATTCCTATAAGCGTGTGACGTAATGTGAGAAAAACACGCTGAACACTGGCAGACACAGCACTGAAACACTGGACTCACCTCTTACGGTAGAATGGTCCAGTTACTGGGAAATAGTTGTCTGTGAAAGACCAATGTATCCTTCTCCTCAAGTGCTGAAACATCTAGAAAATCCCCTTCGCTGTCCAGCTGGAGTCCTCCTTTTTCTAGTTGTATTAGCTTTCTGGGACTTCCATAGCACAATACCACTTACTTGTTTTAAACAACATAAAAATTTTGTCTCATAGCTGTGGAGGCCAGAAATCCAAAATTAGGTGTCAGCAGGGCCGTGCTTCCTCTGAAGGTCCTAGGGAAGGATCAGGTTGAGGCCTTTATCTTAATTTTTAGTCGTTCCTTGCTTTGTGACAACATAATTCCAATAGTCACATGGTGTTTTTCCTGTGCACGTGGTCTCTGTATCCAATTTTTTTAAATATATGGACACAAACATAATGGATTAGGCCCCACCTTAATGACCTCATCTTAAATTGATAATCTGCAAAGACTATTTCCAAATAAAGTCCCACTTACAGGTACCGGTAGTAAGAACTTCAATATCTTTTTTTTTTCCTTTTTATTTCATCATATTGTGGGGGTACAAATATTGTTAAGGTTACATATATTGCCCTTGCCATCCCTCCCCCCAATGCCGTGTCAGAGCTTCAAGCATGTCCATCCTCCAGGTGGTGTGCATCGCACTCATTATATAAGTATACACCCATCTCCTCCTTCCTCCCACCTGCTCACCACCCGATAACATTTTTTTTGACATTTTGATTACATTTTATATCTTTGTCTCTCCCTAAGAAGGGTTAGAGGTATGCAAAATGGGAGAAAATATTTGCTGTCTACACTTCTGATAAAGGTCTAATAACAAGAACCTATCTAGAACTTAAAAGAATTAACAAGAAAAAATCAAACAACCCCATCAAGAAATGGGCAATGGAAATGAACAGAAACTTCTCCAAAGAAGACAGAATAATTGCCCGCAAACATATGAAAAAATGCTCAATATCTCTAATCATCAGAGAAATACAAATCAAAACCACAATGAGATACCATCTAACCCCAGTGAGAATGGCCTGTATCAAGAACTTCAATATCTTTTGGGAGGATGCAATTCAACAAGTATCACTACTCCTCTATTAATACTGACACTGCAATGTCCTTGAATTTTACCTTAATTAAGTGTCCAAGAGCAAAGCCCCCTTCCTAGGATCTCTTTTTTGCTACCTTTTGTGGACAGATTGAGATATATCATCTATATCCAGAAATATATTGCCTGTCCGTTCTCTTAGTAAGGCAGCTAGCAGTTGTTTCAGCAATTACTTATAAAATTCTTAGCAAAGTATCACTTTCTAATCTCAAGGATCTTAAAGAATCTAGATCTCCAGGCATTCTGTCATACTATGAATGTAGGAAAAATCTCCTGTTAATGCACACTACACAAACGGAGGTGGAGGAGTAGAAATTGGAATGCTAACGTCTCTTGAACTGTTGACCTCCTTTATCCCCAGTTTCATTACCTAAATTCATGCCTCACCGTCTTCTGTCTGGATTATCTTAATAACCTCCTAATGGACTTCCTTTCTCCAATCTTGCCCTCCTCAAATCCATTCTCTACCTTAGACCCAGAATGATCTTTCTAAATCACATACTCCCCTCCTCATAACCCTATTTTAGCTCAAAATTACTCTCAGGATAATGTCTCGAACTCCGATAACGCCTTTCAGGCCCTTATTTAAATGAAGTTCATTTCTTTGGATTCACCTTACTCTCTCTGTCTTTTAGGAAATTGCTCCTGCTTTTGCTTCTGCCTGGAATTCTCTTTTTATATCATCCCTCATTTCAAGTGGTTAACTCAATTGAACCCTTAATCCTTCATAAACTTTTCCTGAACCTCTAAAGGCTAGATTAGTTGCTGCCCTCCCCTACCATCAAGTACTTCCACAGTACTCAGTACTCTTTTTATAGCTTTTTATCACTTTCTTATAATTATGTGTGCACCTCTCTGTTTCCTCAACTATTCTTTAAATTTCTTCAGAGACCGTATCATGTTATCTTGTTGACTGGTCTGTTCTTAACACCTAGCAGTGCTCTCTTCCCATAGTAGGTATTCAGTAAAGTTTTTCTAAGTAGATAAATAACTGAATCATTCAGAAAAAAAGATATTTGTTTGGTTGCTACCAATATTTCTCTTTTCTGTGAATAGAATTGTCCCCAAACTCATTTTTAGAAAATAAGTTTCTCTGATTTTAATTCAATGAAGTATTGCTCTAAAGTTATCGTATACACAAAAGTAATATTTTACGTAGGATAGACTCATGCTTGATTCCATCCAAATAGGGTTAGTTGTTAATGTCCCCAAAGCACTTCATTATAAGGTGGCCACACTTAAAAAGTTTAGACACCAAAAAGGCATGACTACAACAAATGCCTGTCTCAGAGGGTAAGCTTTCCTAGCATGAGCAATTATTTCATGATTTGCTTCAGAACACAGAAATACATGACATGCAAAAAAAATGTGTAAAATACAACAGGTATTTTGATATATTAAAAGAAGCATAGAAGTGAGGTTTTGTTCACAAAACAGAGCTGTTTGTGTTGTAAATCAAGTTGTGTTCACACACAAATATCTTCTAGTCACTGGACAGAAAAGTGTGAAAAAATTTTTTAGAAAAGAGAGAACAACATTGTACTTAAAGGATTTTATTCTTCTACCTTGCAAAACAGGACTTATGAAAGTGCATAGCTCTTCAGGACAATTTATGTCACCTTTTAAGAATGAAAACAAAACAAAACAAACAGCTAGCACAAATTTTTTGGTCAAATAAAGTATAAATAGGATGATTTCATGTATTTTTGCAAACAAAGTACACATTTTGAGGGCTTCAGAGAGACAAAGCATTGTTACAAGCTAATAGGTTCCTTCTTGTAGCTATATACCAGGGCACCTATCAAAAACATGTCCAGTCAAGGGGCTGACATAGTTTCAAAGTGAAGCCATTAATCTGGTGACAGCACTCCATTAGACTAACTCTGCGAATCACTTTGTTGGAGGAGTGAACTATGAGGGAAAAGGGGACCCTTGTTTACTGTCATTATTGACTAATTACAACGTGATTGCTTAGGGACAAACCAATTGTTTGCATCATGTAGAAAGATAACAAAGATAAAGAAGCTCCACTTTGGAGGAACTCAGCTAAGGGGATATATTTCTCTTATTGACTCTCCTCAGGAAATAGGGAGAAAAAGATCCTGTTCTTCCATGTAGGAGGTGGGAGAATTCATTTAAAATAACATAATTAATATAGCACAATTTTATTCTATAAATAAACTATGTAAATTTAAATAGAATTCTGAATAACTTATTTTCTAGTATTTCCATTTTATACACTATGGAAGTAAAATATTGATCCATCAAAAAATAAACTTTTTTACATTTTCATTTCCAAAGAATTGATATGACAACAACAGCCAGGAAAATAGTTATCTAACTAAATTAATCAAATATTTCTTATGGCTGCATTTACCAGATTTTTAATTTAATCTGAGTTTGCCATTAGAATATCTCATGGGATTTATTTGGAATTGTTCCCCCAGATATATACTCAATTCTTGATTATCTAAAAAAAACCAGAAGTTGTGGAAACAACCCAGGTGCCCATCAATACATGAGTGGATCAACAAAAT
>VBSM01000529.1:54483116-54520415 GCA_008086735.1 Cheirogaleus medius
TGCTTTCCAAATTACATTCCTTACAGCTATAGAGAACCTCACCTGCTATAATGGGCCCCCTCTATCCATTGCCTGCCATGCAGAGCAGACCCCATGAAAGCTATGATCTACATATTTTGTTTCTATCTTATTTCACACAGGATTTTTAAAGTGGCTAAATTGTAAAAGTCAAATTAGAAAGTACTTTTTAAGTATTGTTTTAACCTATTCATCTGATTCAATGGACATTTTTTGATATTTTTATGTTGTATGTCTTCTTTGCTGCTTTGTTGGCAAGTAATTCTATGCTTTCCTTATTTTCTTGCCTCTGATATAGATGGTCCTATTACCTTAATAAGTCAATTGAATTTATAAGAGCTACTAGTCTACTGGTTCAATGATGACATGCCAAGGTTAAAGTAAATCAAGTATAGCTCAAGTGACCAGAAATGAATAAAGCTGAATCTTTGGTATATGTCCATATTTATTCACTTAATGAAAGAACAAAAAGATATTCCGTGGATGATGCAGTACATTGCAGCTGTGCCTAATCTTACATTTAGTCACTTTTATGACTGATATAGCTCCAGAGTTCCATCTTTTCTTTTCTATGTTTTTGCTCAATTTTCAAACAAATTAATTCTTTATTCATAGAAAACTTTTTGCATATCATTAAAATTAAGAAAAATCTTAAGCCTATATATCATTGTGTTGTTCGTTTTCCATTTTATTAATAAATATGACTTCACATTTCATTCGGAGATCACTTGGAATTCTGAGCTAATGCCGCTGTAGATATTTGGCCAATTATACCAAACACTCAAGACAAATGTGACCTCTCTGAATGATCTAGCTTTGCAATAGAGAGAAAACAATTGATCAGAAAACAGATAATTATCTACTTCTTACAGATTTACTTTTAACAATAAGATTGCTGATTTTTTAAAGCTGTATAGGAAAAGTACTGCTGTGACCTTTAAAAATGAAAATGTTCATAGATATTTTTACAATTTCAAGTAGGACAAGGTCATCTGAAAAATGTTCTTGTGATAATTTTTAGCCTATCCATTTAGCTAAGGTTAAAAGCAAACAATACAAGTTATTTTTATGTTTATTCAAGTGTTTCCTTTTCACACTTGAATAGATACAATTTACTTCTTATTGTTTACCTGTTTTAGCTATTTTTCATAGTTGGTCTACTCATTTCAAATACAGAAAATACTTTCCTCTTTCCAATTTTTTTTTTAATTTCCTCATTTCCAGCTTGGGAAACTTATTATAGCTGGTACGAGACAGAAATTGATATCGTTGCTGCTGTTAATATTCAGCAATTGTCAACTGTGTGCACAGTATCAGATTGCCTTAGGCACTGTGGAAAGGTATAAGAAGATGGACACTTTCCTTCTGCCCTCAGTGAACCTGCACTCTAATGAAATTTATATAATGTACACCCATGGAAACATATGATACACTAGAGAACCATGCTACAAATATTTAAAGAGTGCAAGTGCCAAATTAATTATTATAGAGCAGTATCTCCAGTTCTTTGTTTGAAAAACATCCTTTAGGATTTCATTGCTAATAATATTAGGGACAATAAATTTCAAAAGCACCATGAAAGACCCAAGCATCTCTAAGGATAACATGGTAGTTAATTTTACATAATGCCTAATGGGTGCCAAGCCCTGGAACTTACATGCATTCTCACTCAATCCTCACGTTTGTCCCCATTGTCCACATGAGGTAACCCCGGCGTAAAGAAACTACGTGTTGAGTGGGGTTATATAGCTAATAACGGCAGAGTAGGGATTGGAAACAAATTATTCTAACTCCAAAGACCAAGCTTTTCTCACTTCCCCACGCAGCCTCTCAAGCTGCTTCACCCAGCTGATCTAGTTTTCTGAACCATTGCTTTTTGCTATATTGCCTATACTTACCCTCTGATCTCAGCAGACTATATCTTCTGCCCTCTCTTTTGTACCTTCCTCCCTGTGTTGCACTAGCTGTTATCAACGGGGCACCACCAGCAGCAGTAGCAGCGCCAGTGTGCTGGGAGCGCTGAGAACTAGATTTCCCAGGGTGAGCTCCAAGAGTGCAGGTGCAGTTTGCCATCCAGAGGAGCTCCCGGGCCATTTGGAGGAAATGAAGCCAAGACTCCATTGTGCTTTGGTGCAAGGCCACTGCACGCAGCAGGGGCACCGCAGCTTCCTGAGCTGCTTGGGGACAAGTGTCTCCACCCGTGCTTCAGGTTGCCAGGTTGCCATAGTAGTTAGTGATGGTTGTCTAGCTGCACCTTTCAGACCTTACCCCTTCAACTCCTCTAATATTCTTTAAACCCCAAATCTTACAATAAACCACCTTTATTCCCAAAATACTTTACCAGGCTTAGACTGATACACTCTCCAATCTATAAAGCCCCCCTTTCTCATCAGTGACCCACATAGTACCAGATATATAATGACAACTCAAACGTTTGTTGAATAGAGTCAGTAAAAACCAAACCCTGGAGAGTGAGAAATGACCTGAAATACAAAGACTGGACATAAAATCAGGTAAGATGATGAGAAAATAAGAAAGCATGTCTCTACTCTCAAGAACATTATGGTCTGTGGGAAGAAAGTCAATGCATAAATATGATGTGATAAAAATAATGACAGATATGTATAGAGCCATACATACATAGGGGAGGGCCACCAGATTCAGATGGAAGCAGAAAGGATGGAATTAGGGAGAGAAATTTTCAAGGAAGGTATATAGAGGCAGTCTCTTAGTTATGAATATGGGTAAGCCAAGACAAATAGGCGGTGGGGACAGAACACTCCAGGCACCATGGGAGCACCATGTTCAGAGGGGCTGTGTGTAACCAGAGCACAGAGGAGCAAATGCCACGTGGAGATGAGGCTGAAGGCAGAGGGGGGACCTAAATTTTAAAGGGCTTTTTGTTCCATGCTAAGTTGCTTGGATTTTAATCTGAAGGCAATGAGGTGGCATTAAAGGTTTATTTTTTAGCTCTGGAGTGGCAGATACAGATTCCTACATTAGAAAGATCAATGTACCTGCGTGGTGGAGCCAGAAAAACTGGAAGGAGGTTGCTTTGCAGTACATCCAGGTGAAAGATGATGAGGGTCTGAACTAATGGCAGGGGGAGAAGAAATGTATTTCACACATTTTAAATGTACATAGACTTCGATTGTTTAGACAAAGGAAAAAGAGGGGGAACAGTGAAGCAGTGGGACCCAGAATGATGCTTCGCTGTCTGCCTTGGATGGTGGACCCTGTAACAGAGCAGCCTCAGCGAGGAGGAGGAGCTGAGGGGGCATTTGGTTATAGCCTTTTTTAATTCCTTGAGAGAAGAAGGTGCATTGACTTACAATCCTCACATTCATCACAAGCCAAGCACAATATATTGCCTACAGCGGGTTTGTTTCTTGGCAAATGTGTTGATTGATTGATTGCCATAGATTGGCCCTAATATATACTGAGTCAGGTCTGATAATGTTTACCTGAGAAGGCTTCACAAAGATTTTATGTGTGAAGAGTAGAAGGGCAGCAGCATAGTGCATTTATGAAAAACTGTCTGCCCTAATAATTTTTAATGTATACCCTAAATACTTGGCATCTCAGAAACTATTATTTATATATTTATGAAGAACAAAGCTTATGTCGTATTTTACCCTCATTTTATCCCTTGCTACTTTCACGGCACATAGTAGGTATTCAATTGACATATGTTGACTAAAAGTATGAATCACAATCACTAGACCATAGTTTATGTACTAAATAAAATTGTGAAAGCCCATATTTAATAACAGCTACATGAAATAATGATAGAGTCTATGTCATTTTTACTGTCCAATAATCACAAAGTATCTTTGTTTACTATCTTTGTGATATATTTGTAGTTGGAGTCTGTCCCTTTATATCTGAGCAATTCTGCTTCCATCTGCTAGTGATGCCAGATGGAGGAGAGGCAGGGAGACCAAGAGATTAATGAAGCAACTCATCAAGTTGTTTGAAAGGCAAAAATATATAAGAAAATCAAATCTGTTGAAATGCCCTTTCCAGAGAGCGATGGTTGCATATTGTATAAGTTTAAAGTTTCTGGAGACAAAAAAAAAAGGAAAAGAAAAGAAAAAGAAAAAATGGAGAGAAACTTCTGGGAGATAAAATTGTTAATGACTTTTAAGACATCCATTTTGCAAAATCACAGGGTATCATCTTCTCCCCAGTGTCTATGCTAACACCCTGGTAGCAAAGGACATTAACTCTTTCTGACCACAAGGGTGAAATTAACTGCACCAGGGAGTGTGGAATCCATTAGTGGAAATGGCTCCCCAGGGCTCTTATTTGGTGATGGGCTCAGACACCATGAAATAAGGGTGCAAGCTAGTCTTTTCAAAGAAAAGCCAGTAGTTGAGAACAGGGGTATTGTCTATAATTTATAGGAGGAAAGGAAAGGCAAAATCAGGTAAACTCTGCTGGATCTTGCAATTCTTTGGAAAGAGAGTAGTGAAAATGAAGGGAGAAAAAACACACAAGCAACATTTGAGGGAAGTGCCAGACCTCAGCCAGTGAGAGATAAAAGATAAAAAGTCCCTCAGTCAGTGCTGCCACGCAACAAGCTATGTTATACTATTCACCATTACAAAATATGTTCTAGTAGAAACAAATTCATTTTAAATGTTGATAACTCATAAAACTGCATGACAAAGAAATAATTTGATAATACTACAAATGAAAAAATACAGAATGAGAAAAATATATTTTAAAAACACACTGGTGCACAAGCAGTGACTAAATCTATTTACCACCCAAAGCAAATATTCTTGGATATTTGAAAAAAAATAATAACAATGGAAACTTACTCATTAGAATTAGATAATTCCCTTCTCTATAGAAAACTTTAGGTGGTTGAGGCCAAGAAAATATACATAATAATTTTTTGAGTTTCCATTTCATCGGCTCTACTCCTCAGCCCATTGCAAGACAAATGCCATGGAGATCTGTTACATACTCGACAGTCAAATTCTCCCTTGTCCTAATGTTACTTTTCTTTACATTTAACTTTTCGAGGTCAATTTTTGTTTGTTTTTTTTAAAAAAACATATCAATCCTAGTAGGAATTCTGAGTTAAAATTCTTTGCTAAACTTAGCTCACTTGGCAGACATATATAAGACATGCGAAATGTAAATTTTATTTAGTAAGAGCCACAAGCAGGTCAGACCTGTGAAAAGAGATATAGGGGAAAAGCACAGAGTTAGATTATAGTATTAGAGCTTTCCTCTGGATGCTTTAGGAACACATGCCTCCTATTTGCTTCTAACAAGAATTATAGCCATCGTGAGTGATCTGTACTCATTTATTTATTCCTTTATTCACTCACTTATTCTACATTCTAAGTGCTCACTATATGCCAATTCTATAGTAATTACTAAACATAGATGACACAGATCTTAAATTTCCATATATATATGTACACACACACACATATATATGCACACATATAGTAAGTCATTAATGTTATGTTATTGACAACATTGTTGACAGGTTCTTGGAAACTGTGACTTTAAGTGAAACAACATATAAGGAAATCAATTTTACCACAAGCTAATTGATATAAACAAGAGTTAAGTTTCTCTTCACAAAAACATCACCAAACTTCTAAATAAGGACCGAAAACATTTCTAACATTAAACATTGAAATAAATGTGAGCTACACATACATATAAAAAAGATTAATTAAAAACTAGTATGATAATTACTCAATTTTTGGTGACCTAGTGAATGATGGTGGGGGGGGTAGATAAAAAGCTGTAAGGAGCACTCCTATCACTGCACGGTTCAAAAACAATCACAGATAGGGTAGGCTTGCTGAGCGCTTTTGTACTACATCGTTTATTGTCGTGCATAGGTAGTGATTTTCATAGACTTTACAAATTCTTATTTTACAATAATTTGTATTCATTCATTCATTCATTTTCCAACCAGCTTATTCCAGTTCAGGGTCAGGGGTGGCTGCAGCCTATCCCGGGGGCTCAGGGCGCAAAGTGAAAGCCCACTCTAGACAGGCTGCCATCCTATCGCAGGGCACACTCACACACACACCCACACCCACTCACGCTGGGACCATGTAGACGTGCCAGTGAACCCAACGTGCATATCTTTGAGATGGGGGAGGAAACCAGAGTAGCCAGATTAAACCCACACAGACATGGGCGAACATGCAAACTTCACATAGACAGTTGCCTTTGTCAAAATTGATTTTTTTGAGAACCTGTTGTGTGTATTGTGTGTGTGCATATATAAAATATATATGTATATATACTATATATTTAATATGTACATATGTATAATATATATTAAGTATAATAGAATATATATACACACATACAAATATTTGAAATGAAGTCTCCTTGTGATTTATTTTTCTGTTTCTACCATGCTTTCCAAAAGTAAATCATGAAAAGCCCTTCTCTCCTTGTGGCCTAAGCAGTAATCATGCATATTTTTCTGGTTTAGGTTATTAGACCCAACCAATGTTTCCTTTGCCTGAATGTTTAATGCACTGCTTTTGTTAGCTCCAGCCATTTTCAGAAGCTCTCATTTGCACATGCAGACTGGCACCTGCATATTCACAGGTGCATGGGAACACACACACGCACCCACAGACCTTTGCGCACACACAGAAAGCATATTTTATGGTATGATTATTTTTCATGTAATAAGATAACTTTATAAGAGACATTTACTACATATTAATATCAGGTGAACATGGCCAGTATCTAAAGATTTCTGCTGCAGGTCAGCCATTTTCACAAGGTCCAGCTCAGCACAAAGGCTACATATTGTATTCTTAGGCAAATTAACTAAACAACTTCCTTGCTGATGGATGTTTGGAGCTGAAACTCCCTGGCTCCTCAAATGGAAGAAAATTAATATCTGTATGATTACCAGGTCACTTTCCTCTTGAAAGGACTTTACTTTGTAAGTCATGAGAGCTGTGTCATGGGAATGACTGACACTGTCATAGGGATGCTGACTGACTCTGCATTTTGGCTATGAGGATAGCTACAGGAGAGGGAGAAGAGGCAGGGAAAGTATGGTGAACAATTACACATGCAGGTAGCGTGTTAGAAACTCTTTCCAAAGTGATGATAAAGTGCTTCATTCTTTATTTAACTCTCATAATCACTCTTCCTCTTTATCTAAAGAACCACATTTTTAGAAAAAGTAAAATTCTTAAAAAAAAAAAGTCAGCTTTCAAGTTTGTTTTTTTTTTTTTACTCTAAATGTGGGAAAGAAAAAAGAGTGGGAGGTTTTTGAAATTACTATAAATGGGGCTTTTAACCTAAAAGTTGATTCCTCAGCAGAATAGTTGAGATAGTTAATTCAAAGAAGACAGGGGAGAGTTTTCTTCTTGAAATTTTAGTGGCACTGAATGCTTATATCCCAGTTTTGCGAGCCTGGAAAATATATTCATTAATTGGTTGCCTCCTACGACAGGACACAATATTTTAATAAAAACAATTAAATATTTTAAAGAGATATCCTTTGTTCTTGAAACCATTCCAAAGGCTAAATAGTACACACAGGAAATTAAAAATATCCCTCTTTCTTGACTTATTAAGGATTAGGGATACAAAAATAAAGCACAGGAATCCACAGTCAAATAGGTGGAACAGTATGTAATCAATTTATTGTATTGCCATGTAATATGTAATGCAATAGAGGCATGCCCAGAAACACTATGATAAAACACAGAGCATGCCCCTTGACTATAGAAGATCAGTCAGAAGTTCTCTAATCAGACAACAAGATAAGGGCACTCCAGGTAGTGGAATTAGAGAATTGAATAGTCTGATGGCTGGGACATTGGGCTTGAAAGTTCTGATGTCAAGAACTGGAAAGGCAAGCTAGAAAGGTAGTGACTGGCAAGATCATTAATTTTTTTTCCTGCTAGGTAAAAAGAGTTTTGACTTTATTCTATTGCAGTGAGGATACAACCAAAGAGTAGATTTGCATTTTAGGATATGCAGGGGCAGGGTAGATTTGAGGAAAGAAATAGGAGTTGAACTAGACATTATTACTGGAGATTCAGTGAAGGAGAGTTTTAAGAGCAATAAGATAAGAGGATGGACAAGATGTGATTATATAAGGCATGAAATAGAGAGGGACGGTAGGGATGACCCAAAGGATCAGTTCTAAAAGGAAAGATTATGATTTTAGTTTGTAGCATGTTGAGTTTGAGTGCCATGTGGAACATCCAAGTGAACATGTCCAGAGAATAATTAGAAATATATCTGCAGCTCAGGACACATGCTGTTAGGAACTGTTAAAATATAAGTGAAGTCAAAAACCATGACCCTACATACTATGAACCAGAAAACATATGGATGGAGAAGAAGTCTATAGGTGGAAAATTTATGTAGTAGTCTGTTCAGGATGCTACAACAAAAATACCATAGACTTGGTGGCATATAAACAACAGAAATTCATTTCTCACAGCTCTGGAGTCTGGAAAGTCCAAGATCAAGGCACTGGAAGATGCCTTGTCTGATGAGGGCCTGCTTCCTGGTTCATTGATATCTTATTGCTATTTTCTCACATGGAAGAGGGGGAACTCTCTGGGGCCTTTCTTATAAGGGCATTAATCCCATTTATGAGGGCTCTTCCCACATGTCCTAATGACCTCCTAAAGACCCCACCTCTAGGTATGACCACTTTGGGGATTAAGTTTCAACATATAAATTTTTGTTTGTAAACCTTTAGTTTACAAACATAATAACACCAGCATTTAAGGATAGAAGCAACAGGAGGAAAAAAAGTCAGAAGGGGATGGAAGGCTATGAAGAACAACATGTGTCATGGAAGTTGAGGGGCAAAAAGATGTGTCATGGGGGAAAAATGAATAGTATCCAATGCTTCTGCAAATTCCATAAAAATAGGACTGAAAGATATTTATTTGATTAGAAAATAGGAGGTTAATTGTTGAAAATGTTTTCATTACGATGATATAAAGGGGATGAATGTATGATTTTATGGGATTGATACGTAAAACATAGGAGAGAATGTTTATATATTTAGATAAGTTTTGGATGGTCTGTGAAAGTATATATTTAACAGAGAAGGAACCAATAGGGGTGACAAATGGGACAGGTGGAAAACTACAGCAAAGAGGGAGGCATTATTCAATCATTTTCATACATTTATAATAGAAATGAAAAAAACATATAAACGGCTTTTCTGTTCTTTCTGGATGTAGACTGTAAGAAAAGTCTTTCAACTTAGTTACTCACTAAATCACAGTCAAGGAAGACATCAGTGAATGATTATTGGGGACTATTGTGGTGTGGGGGACACTTCCAGAAAAGGCTAAGAACAGAGAGATGATAATATACATTTTCTGACCACAAAGATTTTATAACCTAGCTGAGGCAATTAAATAAATAGACAGACGACCAGAAGAAAAAGTAGGGTAAGGTGAGTGCCATAAGGCTGTAGACTCAAAGTACTATGTCTGACTTTCAATTGAATGTGCCTTCTGATTAGAAGCCTCTGATGCATTCCCTTTCAATTTCCCCCAAAGTGCAAAAGTCCCTGAAAATGATTAATAATAATAGCAAACCTTTATCTAGCACTTACTATGGCCCAGACACTATTCTGGGTATATTACATTCACTAACATTTAAAACTTTTATGATAGATATTTTTACTATACCCATTTGATAGATGATTAAGGAAATAAAAGCCTATTGTGTGAACTTTAGAAAAACAATTTACATTTGAAAATTACTGTTTATTGAGATGAACTAAATATATTAGAATTCTTCTTATTCTTATGTGCAACTGAGATAATTGATGGTGAAAACAATAAATATACTCACTGGAAGGGTAGTCAGTAACTCCTGAATCTAAAGGAAGAAATCTGGAGACCATGCCCAGAAAATGGGCACATACCAAAGAAGGCTAGGTAGCAAGAGTCCAGGCTGTACAACGCTATCTTTTGCATTTCTATTACTGGAAATTATCTGCTGCCTCTATTAGACTCAACACCACTGTGAATGACTTCTTCATTGTTTTTGGTCTTAATATCACTCCTTTAGAATTAGAAGTGCTGGCATGAGCACTGACTGGCTAACTCTGTGTACCAGAAGTTTGGGTGGAAATTATTTGATCCCTCTAAACTTGTATTAGGATATGATCCACACCTCAAAACAGGATTTGGCCAAAGGATATTTCCCACCAAAAGGACATTCAGATGATTTAGAGATAAAAACAAATAAAAGAACCTGACAAATGTCCACCTACATTTTTCTTCTAATACTAACACCTCTCACTGCTCCCAAAAGGTGCCTCAATCCTAATATATGTATTCTTTATACAACCAAAAAAGCAAACATTCACTTACTTAAAGGAAATAACTCAAAGTTTCATTGGTTACTACATCCAACTTGGAGCCCAAGATCACTGTACAATGTCCATTATACTTTAGTCCTGTTACAATATCACATTAATATTATACATATAAGGAACAAGGGAAATGGAAAGGAAGAAAAACTATATTAAACTATACAAATATATTTATGACACAAAATGAAGGTAATTTGAATAGAGATTGTGATCTTTATTTCCCTATGCATTTATGAGGACATAGTTAAAATGTATGACTTCCCCTCCTCCACCATCCATTCAATTGGTGGCCTTCAGCCAACAATTCACTAGGACAAGTGGCTTTGCCTAGTAGGTTTACCCAAATATTCATTCCTGAGGAACATGAGGTCTTGCTTGTAAAGTGTTGCAGCTCTAGACATGGAAGTATATGGAGATGTTCCAAGGAATGGCTGGAACTCTATACCTACTACTCCATATTCCTATTATTTCCTCTTGATAGTCAGAAACTTATTGGGGAAAGGAAGGCTGGACATGCCCAGCTTAAGGTATGGGCAGGAAGTTGGGGAATCTATATAGCACACACACACAAAAAAAGTGAGGTCACACTACAGGAAGAATCTGGTGAGAACTTCTGGTACTGCTACCATAGGAAACTCGTAGCTGCTGTTTCTGGAATGTTAATGTTGCAATGGCAGTAAATAATGTATCAACCATCTCTGTCTTGGCAATACTTATTCAAGATCCAGAATCCTGGGCAAGGATAAATAATTGATCATGAGCCCACACCCTGCCTGACAGAGTAGGGATGGGGTTGTCTGATACCTTTAGTGCCCACTGTTAATGACAAGTACCTTTCATCCTTAAAAATCCACAAAGCCAACCAATACTTTGCCTCATGAAACAGAGAAACCTCACTTGTCTAAAATAAGGTAAGAAGATTGATCCTTCTCCCACTAGTGCATCCTGGTTCAAACTCAGGATCTATATCAGTATAAAAGTGTAATAGCTCTTTCCCAATGTATGTGTGCTACTATTTATGCTAGCTACAATTCTGCTGAGTTACCCTTTATATACTCAAGTATTGTGATACATATTAATTACAATAAAACAATTAATCAGAGAAGGTATATGTTTAGATGTATAGGGTGGTGCTGATTTTAGCCTAGTTTGTTTTATGTTAGAGTTACCATAGAATTATGGGTGGAGCCAGAGACAGAAAGAGCTCAGCCAACAATTATATATGTGTTAGTGACCCATAAAGTGGCAGAGTGGGGTGGAGGAGTAGGATGAAAAATAGGAAAGCAAGATTGGTGAATAGGACACACCCAAACACACACATCAGACACACACATAAACCTGAAAAGAAGGACCCCATACTGTTAACGATAGTTATCTATGGGCTACAGGCTTTTCAATGCTATTAATTTCATTGTATAAATTTTAATATATTTTATACTTCTCAAAAAGGATGCTGCTTTTATAATTTAAATATGATATTTTAAAGTATATAGTGGTTCAGAAGAACATGTAGAATACATCTAATTTGAAGAATTAGTCAAATTTCCATGGATCACATGGTTGGGGTATTAGATTTCTCTAGAAAGTATGCAGGTGACATTTGTGATATAGAGCATACTAGATGGGAGGAGAAATAAATGGAGTCCAGGAGGAAGTCAGATAATCATGGTGTTTTCAAGAACCATTAGTGTTCTAATTTGAATGGGGCATAGGTAACAGAATATTATAGCAGTAGAGGGTAGGCATCCCCAATTCAAAAATCTGAAATCCAAATATTCCAAAACTTGAAACTTTTGAGCACTGACACCATGTGACAGTGGAAAATTCCACACCTGATCTCATGTCATAGGTTGCAGTCAAAACACACTCAAAACTTTGTTTCATGCACAAAATTATTTAAAATATTGTATAAAATTCCCTTCAGGCTATGTGTATAAGGTTCCAATGAAACATAAATTAATTTTGTGTTTAGATTTGGGTCTCATACCCAAGGTATCTCATTATGTATATTCATATATTCCAAAGTCCAAACAAATCCCAAATCTGACAATTCTAGTCCCAAGCAATTCAGATAAGGGATACTCAACCTGTAGAAGATAAATACTAGAAACAATCAAGAAATATGATAGGGCCAGGCACAGTGGCTCACGTCTGTAAGCCTAGCCCTCTGGGTGGCCAAGGCAAGAGGATAGCTTGAGGTCAGGAGTTCGAGACCAGACTGAGCAAGAGTAAGACCCTGAGTCTACTAAAAATAGAAAAAAATTAGCCAGGAAACTAAAAGCAGAAACAAAAAATGAGCTGGGCTAAAATTAGTGGTAAGCACCTTTAGTCCCAGCTACTTGGGAGGCTGAGGCAGGAGGATTGCTTGAGCCCAGGAGTTTGAGGTTGCTGTGAGCTAGGCTGATGCCTTAACACTCTAGCACGGGAAATAGAGTGAGACTCTGTCTCAAAAAAAAAGAAAAAAGAAAAGAAAAAGGAAATATGGTAGCATTCTAAAGAGAGAATTTGAAGTGAAGATCAGATATTGTTATTTAGACTTTTTTTGCATATATGTCTGTATGTATGTGTAATCTGTGCCTCTGCGGGTGTGTGAAATAAAAAAAAAAATCATTCTGCTTAAGTCTAGAATTTCCATCAAAGGCAAGAGTTATTCTACAAAAATGCAACAGAATTTTAAGAAATCTTTTTAAATGTGCTGGCTAAAAGAGTAGGAGTAGGAAAACAATTTAACCAACAATTACATATTGCTTTTTAAATTCAAATGAAAAAAAACTTTTATGTGTTGATTTTAGACATAAGCAATGTGAAAATACCCAAGTTCAAGGCAGCGTAGGAGATGAACACCTAATGCCAATAACATTTAAAACTTTATATGGCTCTCAGTAATTACTTGTAAGAAAAATGTGAAACAGGTATCTGGTATAAAATCTCTATTTCTCAATAATCTATCACCTTAAATTACTTCTAGATGAGAGAACCTCAAATATTTCTTTTATATATATAAAAGAAATATGTATATTTCCTTTGTGTGCTCTAGTTTAGATAATTTTTAATTTCTCTTGATTGTCTTTAAGTTTGCTAATTTTTTCTTATTCTTTGTTCAGTCTGCTACTAAGCCCATTCAACAAATTCTTAATTTATGATGTAGCATTTTTCAGTTCTAGAATATTGATTTCATTCTCTTTTAAACAGAGATTTTATTTTCCTGTTGAAATTCTCCATATTTTTAGTCTGGTCCATTTTTCTCTAATTTCTTGAACATGTTTATAAAACTTATTTTACAGTTTTTATAGTGTATGGTCAACTTAAAATTTTATAACAGAGTAGCTCTTTTGCTAAGTGTTCTTACCACAACCCATAGTAATATTAATAACAGGAGGAAGAAGAAAGTTTGGGAGGTGATGGACATGTCTATGGCCTTAATGGTGGTGATGGTTTCATGGGGGTATACTTATCCCTGAATTCATTGAGTCACATACATTAAATATGTACATCTTTTTCCATGTTAATCATATCTCAATAAAGTGGTTTTAAAAAAGCCAAATGGAAAAGGATATCATTTAATGAAAGATCTGAGATCCATCAAAAAGTTTTCAAACCCAGGTTTCTTTTGATGCCTGATTCTAACAACATCCTGTCTGCTTAACCCTTCTAACACCCAATATTTCTACTGATTCCAACATCTGTGACATCTGTGGGAATGGCCCTACTGTATTTCCTCTTGATGATGGGTCATATTTCCCTACTTACTCCTATGTCTTATAGCATTCTTTATTGTATATAAGACATTGTGTTTAAAATTACTGCAGAAAGTATTTTTAAAGAAGACAAGCTTTTCCAGGATGCTATAATAATGAATTGATCACTTTTATCTAATCAGGGGTTGAGTTGGGTCAAGGTTTTGTTGCAGCGTTAGTAGATTTCTGTTGTGTTTTGGGAGTGAAATCTACCCTATTTCTGTTACCAATCCCTCCTTCCAGCCATTGTTCAGAATCTAAACACTTAAGGATACAAAGATATCTCTCCTCCCCCCACCCCCCTTTCTCTCCCTCCCTCTCTCTCTCTTTCTCTCTCCATGACAGCACAGCCTTCTGCTCCCTGCATTACTGGAAACTCGATAGAAGTTTCACTGAAGAAACTCAGTGAGGAGAATTAGTTCTGCATCTGAGGGTTCTATCCATCATATCTAATCCATCTAATTCATCAGATTCTAATCCATCATATCAGTCCAAAAATCTCTGTAAGTTTGTAAATTATGAAATTGTAAATTTATAAATTTTAAACGAACTCAGCAAAATCTCTGCCTGACAGGTCTAACTCTCAGCCCACCCACGCCCAGATTTGGCATCTCTGCATCCCTAGAAAGGGCTCCTTCCTATCAGAAATTTAGTTCCTTTTGTTTCCTTGTATCTATAGCTCTCCAGGTGTGTGTGTGTGTGTGTGTGTGTGTGTGTGTGTGTGTGTGTGAGAGAGAGAGAGAGAGAGAGAGAGAAAGAAAGAGAGAACATCCATTGTGGCTAGTTGTTATGGAGAAAATGTGATTTCTTCATTCAAACTGAAAGTGAAACTGATCTCAAATGTTTCTGAAGACAATGAAAGATAGCGTTCTAAGGCTAACAACAAACAACAAAATCTGTGGAGAAAATAAAATTTTATCTCGATTGGAGTTTGCGGCATGGAGTCATGCATTCTGTGGAGAAATTATAAATATTCAGATCTAATAGTAAATAATATATGCTCAGGTAATAGATTGATAATTTTTATCTGGGAACATTTTTAGACTCTCCAAGTTTGTCCTTGTGTGATTGCCGGAACGACCCTATAGTGGCACGAGTGCCTTTCTGTTACTGTTGTCCATCTGAATGACTATAGTCAGGCCTTATTATCTTCTGCAATTCTAAGACTCACTCCTGCTGACAGATACATATGCAACTGTAGGAAACATTCTCTTCAAAGTACACCATAAGGCCAAAGGTAGCAATAAGACACCAGACACTAGATGAATTTTAAGAGAGTCATTTCCAGAAAGTTCATGAAATCTCTACTGGCTTTGTATATGAGTATCACTACCATGAACTAAGTGTTTGTCATTACATTACATAGTAATGCACTAAATGCTTTATATACATTTTATCATTTATAAATGATGAAACTGAAATTTATGCAAAGCTTCTATAACTTGTTACATAATTAATAAAATGTGGCAAAGGATTCAAACTCAGGTCTTTCTGATTCCAAAGCCTGTGCTTTCAATTATTGCTGTGTACTATCACATAATTTGGACTCATAAATTGATCATTGAACATAAAATACAGATTTACTCTTAGTTCAAAGAAAGAAAAAATAGAAAAAGTTATAATTAACTTATTTTGGTTCCCTTCTAAGATGAGATGCCGCTGTTGTGATCCCTGAATGTTGCTTCAGGACTGCAGTTGCCACTGCTTGTTTTAAGAACATTCAGGAAGAAGTGAAAGGGAAGCTTTGTTTTTTCTATCGGTATCTCACTCTTCAAAGAACAGGTCACAGTATATCATCTCTCTGCTTCTAATCTTATTTTTTGATCATTTCCTTTTTTAGTGTAACTTGCTGTTACTCCTTCCTGTTACCTTGGGCTTCAAGATGGCACTTCCCTTTCTAAGCCAATTTCGTTCTGGCATTTACATATTGTTTTCATGATGATTTATTTTTAAATACTTCAGTATTATTAGTGTGTGTAAACAAATTTTATTAATTTGCAATAACACTTTAGGGTGGCTTTATTAGTACAAAGAAGGCTATAGTAGTTATTTAAGAAATTTGTTGCCTTTAAGATTTGTATTAGCTTGGAAGAGAGGACCTAGCACCCTTTCGTGTATAAGGTATAAAAAATTGCAAGCCCAATAAATTACCTATACCAAAGGTCAGAAAACTATGGTCCATGGGCTAAATCTGGCTGGCCTTGTATTTTTGTAAATAAAGTTTTATTACAACATAGCCACACTCATTTATTTACATTTTGTCTATGGCTGTTTTTATAATACAACAGCAGAGTTGAGTAGCTGCCACAAAGACCTTGTGGTCCACAAAGTCTAAAATATTTATTACCTGGTCCTTAGAGAAAAAGCTTGCCTACCCTTGAGCTACACTGTCAGTAAACCTGGGTCTATTTGTTTCTAGTCTCAATAGTGGTTTCCTTACTACCCTGGAAAGCAAACACCACATATGTTGGGCTTTTTTGATGGTAGCATTCTTCCTTTTGGTACCAAATTGCTATTGATTAAATCTTTGCTATCTGCTGGCCTAATGTAATCAATGGGGTTATAAAGCCCTTAATGTAATTGAATTTTCTTTTAGGTTATGTAAAGCACAAAACAGATGTTCTTGATTCTACTCCAAGTAGTGATTTAAGAGCCAGGGTTCTTTTCATTTAGTGGTTCAGTCATCTGTGACCAGATGTTCCAAGGTGGTCAAAGTAGAGGAAAGGTCATGGGAATAGTACATGGGACATGCCTGGAAGGTATGCCTGTCACTTTTACCCAGATTCCACGGGTCAGGACTCAGTCATATTCCTCAGTTAACTTCAAGGGAGGCTAGTGATTATAGATTAGTTGTGCCCAAGAAAGAGAAAGAAAAAATGGATTTGGTGAAAACCTAGCCAGTCTCTGCCATAGAGACCTTCTGCAGAGAGAACATGTAGAACATAATATCTAGTAAAATATGGTAAGGTGAAAGAAAGGAGTCAAAGATATCTTCTAACTTTCTATTATGGGAAACCATGTAGATGGCTATGAATTGTGAGTGTCGGTGAATATAGAAGGAGAAGCAGTATGTCGGGGAGGAGAGGAGAATAATAAGAAAATTAAAATGAATTCCAGTTTAATGTATGATTTAAAAAATATTTCAAGCCTTCAAAGTAGAGAAGTCTAGCATGTATTTTGGAAATATAGGAGACATATCAAAACTAGAGCTATAACCTAGCAATATAGATTTTGGATTTTTCAAAACATAAACAATAGTGGTAAAGGTCATGAGATTGACTTAGGACCGTACATAAATAGGAACGGAGGGCTATAAACAGAAAAAGCATTATTAATAACCTTATTACAAATTAATAGAGACATAGAGATGAGTAAAACATTCTTTACTTTCAAGCTCAGAGTTAAATGGAAATAGTCAAGGAAATTATTGGTTACCTATTGTATAATAAAAGCTATAAAAGATTCACAGCATGAACTCGGAGCTTAGAGGAAGGGCAAAAAGCATTCAATAAATGTATTGGCCACATGAATGACTTATATCCAAATATATCACACAAACAAGTGTACTATTCCTTGATGGTACTTTTCAAATCTTCTCATGTCAATAGTTGACAAATCCTCTCATAATTACACAGAGAAGATGACTTCTTCCTCCACTACTACACAGTTACATTTATTAAATATTTACTTTGTGGAAAGTAACTCTCCAAAATATATATATTATTTCCAAACACAGAACAGAAAACTGGGGTAACAGAGAAATTAGCTAACTTTATATGGGAAACATAAGTCTGTCATTCTTTTTACCACCCCATAATATGTCCCTTTGTTCTTTTTGCAGAATAATTAGAAATACCAATATGACTTTCTCATTAGTTACCCAGTAATTAACAGGAAAGTGAGAGCTGGTGCCATGGACTTAAATAGACAGCTATTATTTTATGGAAAACTAGGAAAATCCTACCAGCATTTGTTAGCAGTCCAACATAGAAGCACAACTGAATAATCACTGTTATAAAATACTTAATTTTTGGAAATTTACCATAGACTGATAAAATTAGAGAATTTTTAAAGCAACACAGCTTGAAAAGCTTCCATACATAACTGATGAATCTTAAAGAGAAATTTTGAATGGCATTAGCCACATTGTATTTAGTGAGTGATGTACTAATTATAGTAAGCTACTTATCTTTATAGATATATGAAAACATTATTGAAAATTGATGAAAATGTAAATTTTAAAAAGAATTTTTATCTTTTTAATGTTTTTATTTATATTTCAAATTTTCTACTATTAGTATGCATTAAATAGATGCAAAGTTAATTATATGACTTATGTATACTTTGTGATCACAATTATATAATTATATGTATACTCTCTTGCTTCTTTCCTTTCTCTCTCTCTCTCTCTCTCTCTCACTCTATCTCTCATCTTCACCTCTAAATATATGCAAAAAAGGCAAATACATTAAAAGTAAATATACACAGATCTTACAATCAAGGAAGGTGATAAGAATGTTTAATTTACTTTTTATAGTTTATATTTTTATAAGTTTTATAAGAACATGAATCACTGATACAATAACAAAAACTTGATTTTGAAAAAAAATTCAGAAATTGTTTTAACAAAATAAACAGGAAATATAATTAAATATATGAAAGCAGGCAATGAAAATAATCAAATACACAGCATCTTATAAAAGTCAGCAGTAGGGATAGAAATTACTATGTTAATTACTATGAAATTACTATGTTAAGGTTGGCAGAGAAACTGAAAATAGCTTACAGATTGCTATACTCAGAGAGGATATGCAACAGAATGTAAGCGGTGACTTTGCAATATTGCCTGCAATAAATGAAGTCAGTTTTAATTGTTCCTTGAGCATCTGCATATATAAGGAACCTTTTGAAGGGGCTAAGTCAACTTGATTTAAGTTAAATTATGACCAATAAGAGAAACATTTAAACTATTCTTTATATTTTTATAAAATTTACATATACATCCATATTGTAGAATAGAATAGCTCTTCTTCCAGAGTATTATTACAAATTCCTTCAGCTAAAAATAATAGCCATAATTTAAGATGATCATAGGATGTGATCTGGCATTGGTTCATTTTGTCATCCATTAGGAAATTCATAGGGTAAACCAGTTTTCACAATTGCAACTTTTGCTTTAACGTCTTGAAATCTTTCACAGGCTTTTTGAAAGGTAATCATATCAACAACAAATTTTTCTTCACAGTGTTTTTTATATATTTCTTCAGCCCTAAAAGGAAAAAGAAAGGTCATAGAATTAGATACATTTAAATTACTAACATTATAGTAATCAGATTGTCGATGATAATTAGATATCTTCAAAATAGACATATACAAATGGGAAAAAGAACTCTATAGAATTTGGTTATATCATTAAATAATATTCCTTTTGGACAAATATTTATATGATTTCTATTGGCCAGAACTGAGAAATCATATAAACCTGTCTTAGATTCCCAAAGAAACATCTAAAATAACCCTATGTCAGAATTCGCAGAATTTCTACTTAAACCTAACTAAATCCAAGCTTTGTCTAGGACACTTTTACAGATTGAATGTATTCACCCAAAATTAATAAGTTAAAGTCCTAGTATCTTAGGATGTGACTGTATTTGGAGACAGGACCTTTAAGAGGTTGTTAAAGCTAAGTGAGATCATATGGGTAGGTCCTAATCCAATATGATTAGCATTAGTGTCCTTATGAGAAGAGAGATAGATACCAGGAATGTGACTGTACAGAAGAAAGGCCAGGTGAGGACACAATAGGAAGGTGGCCATCTAAGAGAGAAGCCTCAGAGAAACCAAACCTGCTGATACTTTGATCTTAAACTTCTAGCCTCCAGCTCCTAGAGAGCAGGGGGAAGGAAAGAAAGAAAGGCTTTAGAGTTAAAATAAGTTTTGAACTGAATATCTAAAAAGATGCGTATTTTCCAGGCAGAATGTGGGAGGAGGAGCATTTTGTCAAAGCTATTTTGTGTCGCACAAACAGCCAAAACAAAGGCAGAGAGGATGACACAGGTTGGCATGCTCTAGGAACTGATAACCCTCTAAATGGGACATATGGTTTTGGAAAGTAGAAAAGAGGAGCAGATAAAAGCCTGGAGAAACCAACTGAGACAAGATCATGGAGTACTTTATTTATAAGTAGGTGTACTCAGTCTGGACTTGAGGAGTGGAAGAAAGGTTTAAGACTAGAAAGTCTGCAACTTACTGACTGCGATTTGGACAAGTTTTTTATGTTCTTTCTATCTCATTTTCCTCATCTTTACAGAGAAAATTCAACTCATAGGGTTTAATAAAGGACTAAATGAGTTAATACATTTACATTCTTAGAGAAATGCCTGACATTTAATCATTACTTTTACTGGATGGATAATAGTGGCATTCATCAGAATAGGAAATGTAGGGAGAGTGAACAGATGGGAAGAGAGATTAGAGTTCTGTTTTGGTAATGTTGGGCTTAAAAAGTCTGGTTGTCTATGAGATCACACCCAGGGAATTGAATAGAGAGAAGCAATGGCTTGTTGTTAAGAGTACAGGTAATAAAGCCATTTCTGCTTGAGTTTAAAACCCAGCTCTGAAACTTACTGATGGTGTGATTTTTAGACTAGCTATTTAAGCTCTCTCTGCATTCTTCATCTTTATAAAGAGGATAATCCAACTCATAGGGTTTATTAAGAAGTAAGTAAGCTAATAAATTGAAAATTCTTAAAGGAGTGCCTAGCATTTAATAATCACTCAATGAAAGTTAGCTACTCCTAGAGTAGAAGGTTGAGTTAAACTCTTAAGAGAGAATGAATGATTGAATATGGGGAAGAAACAAATGGGGAAGAAAAAAAATATTTAGCTACTCCTAACATGAGTCTAGAGCTCAGGAAGAGTAGTCATGTCTGGGCATGTAGCAGAACAGAAATTATGGAAAAAGGGATTTTACACATGTAATTAAGTGTACTAATTACATGTGTAAAAGTGTACTAAGTCTTAGAAGTATATTGAAATAGCTCTCCTACTGATAAGAATTTTAAACTGTGGACAAAGTAACTAGGTGAAGGAAATGAGTGATCTCTCTGCACCACCTTTGCAACTTCCAGTGAATCTATAATTACTTCAAAATAAAAATTAAAAAAAAATCTAAAACATAATTGAAGAGTGATAAATATACAATAATCAATTGTATTTATATGCACCAGCATCAAATAATTGGAAAATGAAATCAAGAAAGCAATTCAATTTCAATTATGATCAGAAAAGCATAAAATACTTAAACATAAATCTAATAAAAGATCTGCAAGGTCTATACCTAAAAATAATAAAATATTGTTGAAAGAAATTGAAGAATAGCTAAATTAATAGAAAGATATACCATGTTCAAAGATTATAAGGCAATATTAATAAGATGTCAATTCTCTCCAAATATATTAATATCTATAAATTCAATGTAATCCCTATTAATAAGCCAAGAATCTTTTTGGTAGAAATTGACAGTTAAATTTGTTCTAAACATATGTTAGGTTTAATTTAGATTTATTTTAAATGTTTAAATTAAGTTTAAATTTTTTAAATTTATTAAACTTCAAATTGATATGGAAATACAAATGTCCTAGAACAACCAAAACAATCTTGGGAAAAGGAGAATGACATTGGAATCTCTATTTTGTATCCTGTATAACAAAATACCATAAATACATTGGCTTACACAAAGGCCTTATGTTACTTGATTTTAGAGATTACAAAAATCATAAGTAGAGGATTATTAGCTTTTAACAGGGAAATGTATACCTAATCATGAGACTGTAGAAAAGGAAGTTAGGGTAAACATATAATATATACCCAACTTTTATTTGGAAACATTTAGAGTAAAACTCAAAAATGCCCTTTGTGACATACTACTGACATAACCAAACCATGCCTTATTAATGTGTGATTTCAAGGATAATACCTTTGCAGAAGCTTACAAAAGAGTACAATTCGGTTAGGATACATTAGGATGCTCATTGGACTCTGTATCCTTTACAAATTAATTATGGTCAGACATTCAATTTACTGTGATAAAAACTAAGCTGATTAAATTACACTGATTTGCACTGGATCTGTATTTTAATATACCAGACCACTTTCATTCTCTTTTCCAAAATATATTTTTATTACAATAAATTATAAAAAATTATGTCCAAAAATCACACACACATATACACATACATATAAAGTCTATATTAAGGAAAATTATTTTAAATTTGGGGGATAAAAATATATTTTTTATACCTAAGAAGGTGTTATATAAAGTACCTCAGTAAATTTATAGCTGAAAATGGCTTATAATTAGGAAAAGGCAAATGCTTTCTTCTTATTTAAAATTCCTTTCTAGCACAAAGTCTTTTTGAAATGATACCATTTAAATAAATTTAAATAAAATGAGCAGCTATAAAGATCTCTAAGTATTTCTGTATAAGCCTTAAACATATGTATATACATAGTTTGGCCACTTAAAATATCACAAGGATAAAACTTTGGCTGATAAGCTTCAATCTAATATTAGAAAAACATGTGTGAAAGGCTTTCAAAATTTTTTTTTTTTAAAAAAAGAATTACTGGGAATTCTGGCTAGTACACTCTTCAGAGTTATCTGTGCCTTTCAGTCTCTTCAAGCAGTTTAACCAATGTGTAAATTGAGGAAAATATAAGTAATGCAAATGTGTCTTATATATAGACATATAAATAAATGTTGTCCAGCTAAGTTATAATTGATTATTCCAGTGGATATTGACTGGTTGTGAATCTATTCGTAAATTTATTTTGGCATTCCTGATTGTCAATATATATATAGATAGATAGAGATATATAGATTTATATTTGTATGGTCTTTGAATTCTCATTTAAACTGGCTATATCTCACTGGTTTCTTCATTAATGAGTTAAATAAAATCTTTGGCATGTGCTCATTGTATATTTGTATGGGTCATAGTTTTATGTTATTAAAAATATCCTTTGACAACTAATGAAATCCAAATTTACCAAACGTAGGTTAAAATATTTTGAGTCAATATTAATTTCCAGAACTCCCATCTCATTAAGTTTAGTTTAAAATAAAAAAATCTTTATCGTGGAACAATTTAAAAATGTTTGCATTTGTTTGAGAAAGCTTTGTCCAAAGTGTGTCCTAATGATTATTTTCTGAGATATTTATTGAAAAGAAGGTTTTGTTGTAAAATACATATTTAAAATGCAATGTTTCTTTCTGGTGGGAGTCCTAATGGTCTTTACCATGCAACTAACTGTCCACTGAGAGTTAGAGGCCCTTTCTAATCAAGTTCATGTTTCCAAAGAAATTGTACCTTCAACTGTGCTCCTTCATAAACCTTCTGCCATAGCAGCACTAGTTACCATTTCCTTATTCTCCCCCAAACTTTACCTGTTCTGAACTTACCAACTTTTCTTCTCCCTGCCCAAAATGGTCTCCCCTCATCTTTCTGCTTTTCCAAATTCTTATCAGCGATTGTACTTTTCCTACTTCTTTTTGTAATAATTCAAATGTATGCTTATGTTTGCCACAGCACTGAGAGTTCTTAGAAGATTAAGAATATCTTTTTCATCTTTGTATGACAGGGAAGGGAGAATTGGAATGAACACGTTCATGTTTAGTTAAGCCTTCTCTTTGAAGGTTTTGATAAGGTGCAGGAAAGGCTACCCCAAATATAGCAACTTGACATACTGAGTATTCTAAGCTGGAGGAAACTGAGAAATTTACAGAAGCAGAAAGATTGCTCTGAACTTCTCCTGCCCCCTCTCTTTAAAAGACACTAATGTGACGGGTGTCCTGCCTTATATCCAGAGGGAAAGAATATTACACAGAAAGGCCAAGAAGAATCTGAACAAACAGGCCTTGCTAAGTTCCCACCAGTTTATTACTGTTAGGTTATACTCCCTTTTTATCCAATCATGCTTCTATACAACCGACCATTCCTCCTCAAACCCAAGCATAAAATATACAGTTTTCCCTGGGTCTTCATTTCTAAAGGCCCTCCTGTCATGTAAAATTTTGATTAAATACATTTGTTATGCTTTTTTCTTGTTAATCTGTCTTTTGCTATAGGGGTGTCAGCCTTGCAATGTCTGAGAAAAGAAATTTTTTCTTCCCTCCGGTTTCCTAGATTACTCTCACCTGTTTATCTACCAGAAATTTTAATTCTCTCTTGATATGGCTTACATTATTGTTTGTAGTATTATTTAACTCTGGTTGTCTTATGGTCTGATACCTTATTTCCCATCTAGATTTTTAGTTTCTTGGGCCAAATGATCTTTATGTCTCTACATCACCTGTGATAGAAATCTTCAAGAGCTAATAGTGAATTACTACTTGAATGATTTGAATTGAAGGGAAATAATTCTTAGTAGAAATATCAATGATCACAGAGGGACAGAAAAAAAAATGTGGAGGACAAATTTATTGCCATGAAATAAGCACTTATGTTCTTCTGATGACTAGTGAAGCTATTTTAATAGCTTGGTTAATTATATTTGTGCTACACATTTAATAACTCTGATTACTTATCTTCATTGTACAAACATTTAAAGAAAAATACACATTGTTTCTCATTCCAATGGCTTAAGCATTAAGTAAAAATACATTAAAAACACTCACTCTTCTCAGTGGCCATTATATGACTTAAATGGGCTTATATCCAACCATTACTAATTGGGATTTTTACCTATTTTCCTCAGTAAATATTTGTTGAATAAATTTGTTAACTAAGTACTATACTGGGCATTGAGATGGAAAAATGCTACAAATTATGTTATAAAGGCTTCACAAGCTAAGCATATATATATATATATATATATATAGGCTCTCTTGTGACAACTGCAAGAATTGAGATTTAAATAAAGTGCTATGGAATCACCATAAAATTAAAGGGACTAATTCAGGCTGGAAGAGCAGTAAGGACAGATTAAAAGTGAAAAATGCCATTTGAATTGGTTATTAAAGGATGGATAATAAAAGGAGAAATTTTGCCAGTGGTTATGTAGTTCATGCACTACATGAAGGTGACAAACAGGTGTGAAACAGCCACACAGTCAAGCATCAGCCACTTGTGATGCATCTCTCTGAAGGAAAAAAATGTCTTTTCCTTTACATAAAGGCCCTACCTTCTCACCAATTAGAATGCCCCAAAGCATTCTCAGTTGCACAATAACTGAGAGGCTTGTGTTGCATAATAATATGCAGACAACAGTTAACATTGTGGGTTTGTACTTTCCTTGAAGAGTGCATATTTGAGGGAAAGGGGGCTAGTATCAGTAAAACCACAGGGATAAGAAAGTACAAAGTGGAGAGTAATTTAGTTTGTCTAGAGTGAGGAATGCTATTAGGGGAGGAAGGAGGAGGTTATAGCAGAAAACTTAGTGTGAGATGAGTCTAGATTAGATAGAATAGAGCATGATGTCTGAAATACCATTCAGAGGAGATAAAATACATTTTATTTTGTGAGAAATTACAAGCTATCAACATATTTAAATAGGAAATTATGTGCTAGAACTTCATTGTAAAGACAGTTGGTTTGTAGGCTAGAGAACAGACATGGGCTGAAGAAAATATGGAAAATGGAGATGGAAATCTCAATGGGAAAAATAATGTGAATTCTTAGAGACCATGAGGGTGAGAGTCTGAATTAGAATAAGAGAGGCGGGATTGAAAAGGAAGGATCCTTTTGAGACTCCTTTTAGAAGGAAATGGGTAGGAAAACAGTAGATGCTGGTAATGAGGGGGACTGAGTCGTAAAGGACTTTGAGGTTTCTGGCACTAAAGGTGATGCCACTTATAAGAACAACTAGTAATTAGGAAGCAGATTTTGTTGGATAAGGGTGGGAGGTGTGGAAAGACAAGAGTTATTTTTTGGTTTAATCTTTGGTAATATATTAGTACATAATTTGTCCTTTTGCTTGTTAACATTTTTCAAAGTAGAATGTTAGAATGTATTATATTATAAACAAAATATTATTTATTAGCTCTCAACATTTAGTCTGCATTATCCACATGAAATTGACTTAAAAGTTTCTATTATATCTAAACTGTACCTACCTACATTCCTTCATTTGTTTAAGTAAATTCTTCCGATATTTTTCTGTTCTTCGTTTTTGCTGAACAATCTGCCTTTTCTCTCTTAGGAGAGCCTCATTCTTCTTCTGTCTGTCAATTTTAAGCATTCCTTTCATCAAAAGAGTGCGCTCATTATTTAAATTTTGAACTAATAAACGCTCTGTAGCCTTCTGGGTTTTTTCTTTTAGAAACACAGCTCTTTTCTCTCTAACGTTTTCAAGGTAGTTGACTCTGTCCTGCCTACGTTGTTGTAAACCATTCTCAATTGCCTCATTATCTTTTTCAATTAGTTTCTGTAGAGCATATTTTTTATTATTCAAATTTTCATGAACAGCTAGACAACCTCTTCTTTGGGCAACCTGTGCCACAGCTATAGCTGTTATTTTTTCTTTATGACATTCCTGATTCTTTTGTTCTGTGTAATATTTATCAACATCACTAAGTGTTTGGAGTTTTATACCAGTTCTGTATGTTGTAAAAAACTCTTTTCTTCTACTCCTATCTAACAGGGTGTCTTTTTTAATTATTGGTTGTAGATGAGTGGGAGAAAATGACTGAGCATATGCAGGAAAATAATCTTGTTTTTCCTCTTTCAGTACTGCAGCATACTTCAGTGGACTTGAAGTATATATGGGTAGTTTGAACACTGATATCCTAAAACTGGAATCCAATTCTTCATCTTCAGACTCCTTCTGACCTACATCACATAGCAGAAAATGTTATACATTATATAAGATTGAAGCACATTTTATTTCCTGTCTAAACTGTTTTGAAAGCTGTATTAATAGTTGATAAGAATCAGTTATTTACTTTACTAAGAAGCTTTTTTCCCAAGTTCCTTTTCAACTTGTGATTTAACAGTGATTTTAGAGAACAAAATCACTATTAAAACATTTTAACACAGAAATGCACTGAATCTAATTCCTATAGTTTCTGTATAATCTCTCACTGTATAACTTGTGCTGATGCAATAGCAGCATCTTATATTTAGTGTTTAATCATACATATTATTTTTTCATATAGTTTGCTGAAAAAAAAACTTTAGACAAATTAAATTTAACAGAGTTTAATTTAGCAAAGGAGAGAATGATTCATAAACTAGGTAGATCTCCACCAAGAACCAGTGGAGATTCAGCCAACTCTGCTCCGAAATGTGGACAGAGAGTATTTATAGACAAAAAACAGAAACAGCTAGATTGGGTACAGTTCAACATTTGCCTTATTTGGATGTGGTATGATCACTTGGCAACCTGTGATTGGCTGAAGCTTGGTTGCTGTGATTGGCTGTCATTCATCTATTTGTTACAAAAATATACTCCCAAATTAGGCTTTCAGTTGTTTATATACTAAGTTAGGTTGCTCTTCATTACATAAGGACTCAAGGTACAGAGGTAGCCTTAGGTCCAGTTTAATTTAATTTAACAAGTTAATATTATCTCATATTTGCAAAGAATATTGTAATCAGTTTTACCTTATTTTTCTTTACTCTGGTGGAAATTAATAGCTGCCATAAAAAATGGTTTTTCCCTTTTTTGGACAGACAAGAACTAAAACTCTCAGCTCCCTTTGCTATTATGTGTGACCACGAGCTGAGTCCTTTCTAGTGGATTGTGAGCAAAATGCTATGTGTCATTTCTTGTCCAAGGCTTTTTAGAAACAATGTACCTCCTCTGTTTTCTTTTTTCTTCTGACCACTACAAAGAGATGAGGATGAAGTCCTTGAAGGTGATAGAACCACAAGATAGAAGGAGCCTGGCTCCCTGAATCCCTGGTTGAAAAACTACTCTCAGACCCAGGATTATCCAACTTGGAGAGACAGAAATAAATGGCAGTTATGTTTGAATCAATGTATATTTCTGGGTCTATTTCCTACCATAGCCACCTCAATTAATACAATAACTTGAATCATGTTGTTGTTCATGTATTTATTTTTTGACAAACCTATTGATGAATTCAGGATCAGGTGGAAAACACTGATATAAAATTTATGCTTGTTAATCTTAGGAAAAAATTATTCCTGATTCGCTCTACTATTAAAATTATTAATACATTCCCACTAACTCTAGTCTACATGGATTTTATCTTCTGTAATAGAAGATTCCCTTAATTTTTTTGTGTGTCAAAAGACCAAACTTGATGTCATGGAAGTTAAGATGGGCATGAAGCAGAGGAAGGCCTGTGGCCTAGACAAATTATAGGAAAGAAGTGAATATGCAGGATTTTCATCAAAGGCCACAGGAGTATAAACAAAGCAAGAAAAATAAGCAAAGTCTATAGCTAAATAGGAAATCAAGTCTAGCAAGTACCAGGATACACAGCCAAGTGTCCAGACATAAATATTAAAAGTTTGAGTCCAAAGCAAGGTACCAGAAACCCAGAGGGACAAAAGCCAGAGTCTCTCATTGGTTGGTTGAACATTATCCCATTAGCACTTTAAAAAGTCTCCTAATTTCCTTCTCTGCTTCCAGAATCTGTTTCAAGAATCACTCACTGCTATAATATTCATCTTCCCAAAATAGGGTTCTAATCATGTTATGTCTTACACTCAAAGGAAAACAAAACCTTCATGGTTTCCCACCTACAGGATGAAGAAAAATTTCAATTTTTTGCCTAATGTATATTATAGGAAAAGAGTTCCATTTTCTTTCCCTGTACATGAACTATATCTTACCACCTTTGGGATTTTGCTTATGTTTTTATGTTTTATGTTTTGCCCAGTATGCTTTTTTCCTTATCTATATCTATTAAAATTCATTCTTCAAGGCCTTTCACATGTTATTTTCGTTATTCTTTAAACAAGAATTGAAATCTTTTTAAAAATATTCATATCAATTTCTTCCTTATGGAATTTATCACATTCCATTTATATTAAAGCTTTGTGTAATAGTTCTTAGCTATAACATCAATCTAGAGATAAGCTTCTTATCTTAGGAGTAGGGATCTATTTCTTTGGTCTTTGATCCTACATTCTTAGTCCCTAACCTAGTATTTTGCACAGAGTTGTATTTTCGGTAGGGATGAAAGAATTAAATAGTACATGTCCAATAAGTATATGTGTTGGATGAATGAATAATGAAAGAGTAAGAGACATATTTTATTTATCATTAATTTTTACTATATTTGACATGGAAAATAAGGGCTTATATATTATCTCCTTAATTCCATAAATAGCATAAAGTTTAAGTAGCCACATAATTTAGTAATGACTGGGGAAATTTATAGCAAAGCCCTTTAGTCAGAGCCCTCAACATCTATGAGAAATTAAAACACAGAACATGCAGGAGAGCCTTTTTGGTATGCATATTTTGTTTCAAGACTTTGTAATACATCTCCTTCTTTATTGTCAAAATAAAGGCCAACTGATGGAAGTGCTCTCATCTCTCCATAACCAAATTTATAAACCTGGCTATATGTTCATGTAACTTCTTCTAACCTGACAGAATGAAGGAAGTATTTCTTCTTTTAACAGAGGTCAAATTCTTCACCTTTGGTGAAGTGTTGTCCCCATCCCTTTTACCTTTATTACTGCAATTACCTTGGCTTCCTCTTTGTTCACCCTCTCTCTACTGGATCATTCCCTTCAACGTTTAAAGGGCCATAACCACCACTCCTACCACCATCACAAGCACTACCACTACCACATACCTCCGGCTCTCATTGCCCTCTGGCTATCGTTCCTTTTTTTTTTTTTTTTGGTACAACTTTGGAGCAAAAATTATTGAGAGAGTTGTCTCCTTGTACTGCCTCTTTTTCTCCACCTTCTATTAGCATTTCAACTCAGATATGGATTTTATCCCTACTGTTCCCACCAAACTATTGAAACTCTTTTCATAAAAGGCTTTTATAGTAATAAATATTATACAAGAGACACTTTTTATGATCTAATCTTTCTTAAATTCTCAACAGCATTTTCCACAGTTGGTTGATCATTTCTCCTTCTTGAAACTTTTTTTTAGATTCTTTGAAACTAACCTCTCCTATGTTTTCTTCTACCTTTCTTATTGCTTCTGTTCAGTTTTCTTCACACTCTTTATCTTCCCTAAAATCTCTCCATGTTTGAGTTTATAAGTACTTTATACTAAGCCCCTTTCTCATTTCTCTGCAGTGAATTATGCTCATGGCTTTAAATAACAATCTCTATGCTGATAACTCTCCAATTCATCATTTCTACTTGAAAGTCTTAGATATTTTTCAAGTATGGTACATTTAAAAGAAATCTCTTGTTTGATGCCAGATATCTATTCTCTCTAAAATCAGTCCTCCCAATTTCAGTAAATAATACATAACAACTTAGTTTTTCCACATAAATTTTATCAACAAATCTTTTAGATTTTACCTGCAACGTGTAGCTCAGATTAATTGATCTTTCTTGTCTCCTAGCCACCACTCTATTTTAGGCCTCTACCAGCCCTTACTTTGACTATTGCAATGGCTTCTTAAATAGTATCTGTGTTTCTTAACATACAAATGCTTCAGTGCTCACATAGTGACTAAGCCACAGTGATCTCTCAAAATTGTGTTGTTAAAGGTATTACAGGTGCCTTTATGATAGAATTCAAAATCATTGCCATGGCCTATAAAGACTTTCATGTTTTTATGCTTGTTTACTACCAGATATAATCTTACAACTACTTGTCACCACATTCACTATGCTGTAGCCAAGACATGAATGAATTGTGGGGTAATTCACAGACAAAATTATTGGGTGCCAGGACTACAAATGATGAAAATACAGTCAACTCCTTTGACTACAGTTTTACAAGTGAAAACTTCAATTTGATTTGGTTGAATAAATATGTGGGTACCTACTTTGAATCAGGGTCTTCAAAAATAAAAACAACTCTCAACTCTGGTGCTTAAGAATCTTACAGTCTAGCGGAGGAGGCAAATGAGTAAAGCTGATAACTTCAAAGTATTATGGCAAATGTTAAGATATATGTGTATATAAAGAACCCTAGAACCATTTTAAAAAGACATTTTACTCCATCTGGGTTAGGGTAGGTGGTATTTTGGCAAAAATGTTCTGGAGAAGGTTGACAAAGACTCTCTTAGATCAAACTGAGTTGGGCTCCTCAGAGTCTTTTTTCTGATTAGTCCCTGACCTTGGACTCTGGTCTATTTGGCCCAGTTTTAGCAAGAATACTGCTGGGTAAGTTTAGCAAAATTTCACACCTTTGACATTTGATCAAATTTATCACCCCCAACTTTCGTATCTTATCATCCTGGCCTGCCTTGAGCAAGAATTGTATTGAGTCAGTCTAGCAAGAATGCCCTAGACTTCATGATTTCTCTCAGTAATTTCCCATCAACTCATCTCCACCCTGCTCCTTGGCTGTAAGTCTTGTCCTTGTTATATTCAGAGGTGAGCCTGATCTCTCTCCCCTATTGCAAAATACCATTGGAAAAGCCTCCCTTGAATAAAGTCTTCCTTACTATCTTTAACAACTGTTGTGAAAAGTTTTCTTTAATAAGGTAACAGCTAACTTTATTCTTAAGTTTGTTTTTTGGTTTGTTTTGTTTTGTTTTATATGTGTATTACTATTACTTACTATAAGGTTCATGCTTGAGGTCTTTGGAAAAATTTAATGAATTTGCAAAAGGTGTGGTTGAGAGAACAGAAAACAAGTCATTCCAGGAAAAAGGAAATTTCATAATCAAAGATGTACATGAGACAAAAGGAACAATATGTGAAATTTGGTTTTTTAATACAAAGTTAGCAGCTTTTATCTACAATTAGTTACTAGCAATTAGTTGCTGGAGATGTCCAGCAAACAGATGAATACATAAAGTGAATCTAAATATTAGAAGAAAGGGAAGATCTGGAGATATAAATTTGGGAGGCATTATCATAGAGGTTTTTAGGTAAAACTGTAAACATAATTAAGAGAAGACAAGAGATCTAAGGAGGGAATCCTGTGGTCAATCAACAATTAATATGTATGCATGAGGTAAGTAAAACATAATGGAGGAAAACATCTGTGATCTCTCGACATGTAAACTTCTAAAGAAATCACTTCTAAAGGGATCTAGTATATGTATACATTCCAGTTTGCCATGGGAAAACTCAGGTTATGTCCATGATTTTGGTGAAGTTTATTGACAACAACTTCTTTCAATATTAGAAGTAATCCAGTTTGGAAGACAAATTATATAGTTCCTTTACCTATAGGGACACTGACAAATAAATAGAATAGAAGTTGGAGAGTAACATGGTACTGCTTGCATTGTTTTAAGTTAAATAAAGACCCTAGTAGGAAGTCCAAGATCTGGTAGATATATTATAAACGCTTTTGTAAACTTGGTTGAGAGCTCTCCAAGGTGCTATGAAAGTTGAGATCCTGTCAGCTTTCTTTACCATTCTATATCAAGGCCTTAGAAGAATGTCTGGTACATTATAGGCTTTCAATAAATATGTGTCTAATGGATGTTTTTTCTAGAGAGAACTAGGCCAGTTCAGGGGCACTCTTCAGTTTGGATGGTGGGATGCTGATAAAAAACTTATACTTTCTCCCAATCTTTTGTTACCTCGGTTTCCTTTCTATATTCTCCACATCTCCCATTATTCTCTTTGAGAACTCTGTATTTCAAATATAATAGACACTACTTCTGAATAGGACTTAGACACTTCTAGTTCTTATCTTTGGTGCATGCTGTTCTCACCTGTTTGAAAGGTCTCCTTTGTATCACTATCTAAAAGAAGATTCTTCATCTCGAATAACATAAATGCTGTCATTTACTGAGCCCTTAAAATGTGGTAGGCACTAAGCTAAATTATTTACATATGTATTACCATTTATTTTATTCTTGATAACAATTTATAAGGTGGATTTTATTGACCACTAATTATAGCAACATAGCTAATATATGCCAAGTGTTTGCTATACGTCAAATCATGCGAAGTCCTTTAAACAAATTATCATATTTAGTCCTATTAACAATCTTATGATGTAAATATTATTTTTATCCTATTTTCAGAAAAGAAATAGAGGCTTAAAGAAGTCCACTAGCCAATATGCTGGAGTAAGATCCTAATATCTGACTAACATTTGACCAAACTAAAAAACAAATACTCGAGGATTCCAGAATAAACAAAAGCAAGTAGATGTTAATGGCCTGCTAAAACAAAAACATTGGCATTCTTATAACAAAATTCAGAGTATCACAAAATTTGTGATGCCCACAATATAATTAAAAACATATATCATGAATGAAAATTATATCATAAAGGCTTGTAGAGGTAGGAGGCTAAATGACCTATGGAGCAGTGTGATTTCTGTATTTTACATGAAGTGGTACAAAACCAACACTAAGTAGATTGCTAAAAGTTAAGGATGTGTATTGAAATTCCTAAAGGAACTAAACATATAATGCAAAGATATTCAACCAAAAATCCAATATATAAATTAAAATGGATTGTGAAATATATGTAAATAATACAAAAGAAGACAGAGAAAAATAAACAGAGGAAGAAAAAAACTAAGGATGTACAACAAAATAGAGCAATTAATGAAATGGTAGAAATGAAAACAATTAATGAAATGGTAGATCTAAGTAACAATAATCAATGCCATTAATCAATAATTAAATGTTAATGACTTAAACATTCAAATAAAAAGGTAGAAATTATCAAAATGGATAAAAAAGCAATATCTACTAAAGATTGCCTAAAAGAGATTCCCTTTCAATATAAAGCCATGGGTTGAAAGCAGACAGTGAAAAAAGAAATAACACACAAGTATGCACAAAAGGCTGACATTAATATCAGACAAAACAAAATCAGAGAAAAAGAGGGACATTTCATAATAATAAAGGGTTAATTCATCAAAAATAAATAGAAATTATAAATGTATATGTGTCTTACAATGGAGACTCAAAGTACATAAAGCAAAAATTGGCAGAATTAAATAGAGAAATAGATAATTATATAATCATAGTAGGAGATACTAATACTTCTCTCTTGACAATGGATAGAAGTAGTAAAAAAAATCAGCAATGACATGGATTATATCAGCATTGCCATAAAATTCCTTGACCTAATTGATGTTTATGGAACATAACACACTATAACTGCAGAACTCACATTATTTTCAATTGTACTTGGTATGTATACTAATCAATTTATACTTTCCATATTTAGGTCACATGCTAGGGTAGAAAACAAATCTCAATAAATATTAGAGAATTAAAAGAAAGAATTAAAATCATACAGACTGTATCATCAGACAACAACAGAATTGCATCAGAATTCATATATTGAATGAATATATTCATATCCATTCATATGAATGAATTCATTCATTCATTCTCCTCAATTCATATATGGGAATTATAATCCCCAAGGGGATGGTATTTGAGGTAGACCTTTGGGAGATATTAATTATTAGGTCGTGAAGATGGAGCCCTCATGAATAGGATTAGTGCCTTTATGAAAGAGGCCTGAGAGAGATCTCTTGTCCCTACCACCATGTGAGGACACAGCCAGAAGGCCCCGTTTATAAACCAGAAAGCCGGTTCTCAACAACCACCAAATCTGTTGGTACCTTGATCTTGAACTTCTCAGCCTCCAGGACTATAATAAATTTTTGTTACATATAAACTACTCTGTTTATGTTATTTTGTTATAGCAGTCAAAATAGATTAAGATAAAGCTACAAACTTCAGTGTAACTGTATTTGGCAATGGACCTCCTAAGAAAATAGTTAAGGTTAAATGAGGTCATAAGGGTGAGGCCCTGATTCAATAGGATTAATGTCTTTATAAGAAGGAACATCAGATAGCTCACTTTCTCTCTCTTAACCATGTGCACATACCAAGGAAAGGCCATGTGAGCACACAGCGAGATCGTGACCTTTTATAAGGCAGGGAGCCTTCACTAGAAATTGACCGTGTTGGCATCCTGATCTCAGACTTCCAGACTCCAGAACTATAAGAAAATAAATGTGTATTGCTTAAGCCACCCAGTCTGTGGTATTTTATTATGGCAGTTCTAGCAGACTAATACAAAGAGAGTTTGCTCTTTTCTGAATTTCTAAGCAAAGTTCCCCAAGTTGTGTGCTGTGACAAACTAGTATGCTACTAAAGGATAATGGGAGAGAGTAGAGACATTGATCACTCCGGTAGGGCCGGAGGTTGCCACAGCCTGTGAATTCCTTTTTGTCATAAACTTCATCTAAAGTGGGGTCTTATAACACTGTTCTGTAGTCAAGATATCAGGGGCACGCAGGAGGAATTTTATCCTTTGAAAAGGTACTTAAACAGTGAGTTACAGTGCACGCTTCTGTCTACTGAGGACAAGAGACTCATGACATAGATGCTTAAAAAGCATGGCACAAAGGTATAGCTGATCTTGAGTGGAGGCTACCAAATCCAGACTACATATACACCAGATATTTCTATCCATTTTTTGTTGATGTGCCTTTTTTATTGATATTCTACCAGCAGCAGAGTGACTGCTCTAGAGTTTCATTATTATTTTGAAATATAGAATGATATAAAAATTCAATTAGATTTGAAGTCCCTTCACATTTTCACACACACGCAATATCAGTATTACATTAGTCAAGAAAAGAAATGGGAAAAAATTTTGCACAGAATCTTTCAACTGTTAGAAATATTTGATGGCTAAAATTGTTTTGTATTTTTATCAGTCACTCAGCCAAAGTTATTTGTTATTGTAGACTATGAAGACTTTAAAAAGATCATCATTAAAACCTGATATAATAGCTGGGTATGGTGGTGTGTGCTTGGAGTCCCAGCTATTCCAGAGGCTGAGGTAAGAGTGTCACTCAAGCTCAGGAGGTTTTAGTGAGCTATGGTCATGCTACTGCACTCCAGCCTGGACAATGGAGTGAGTCCCAGTCTCAAAAAAATAAAACAAACAAACAAAAACTCAAAAAACAAACCTGATGTATTGGTGACTTATTGCTACTTAATAAATCATTCTAAACTATAAAGACTTTAAAACAATAAACATTTATTATTTTACAGTTGATTTGGGTAAGACATTCAGAAGTAGGTTAGCTGAGAGATTGTGGCTCAGAGATTTCCATAATGTTACAGTCAAGAGGTCAGCTGGGGTTATAGTTATCCAAAGGCTTAACTGGAGCTGAAGAATTCCATTCTAAGTTGGCTCACTCACATGACTGTTGGCAGAAGCCTAAGTTTCTTACTGGATGTTAACAGAAGGCCTCAGTTACTTGGCATGTGGGTCTTTCAAAAGGACTGATTGTCTTCCTGACTTGGCAGACGACTTCCCCCAGAGCAAGCAAACTAATAAAGCGTGGAGCAGGACACAGTATCTTTTATGATCTAGTCTTATGAGTCACACACCATTTCCTTTGCCATATTTTTTCATTAGATGTAAACCACTAAGTCCACCCCACACTCAAGAGGTGAAGAATTAGTCTCCACTTTTTGAAAGAAGATGTGTCAAAGGATCTGTGCAGATTATTTTAAAATCACTGCACCTGATATAAAAATTTTATGTTCCTAAAAATCAAGCTCAAATTTATAAATGAAATAGTAGCAAGACTTTATTTAGAAGTTTTATATGAATTCAATTTTTATACCTAATAATTTATATTCTATTTTATAATTATAATACTTTATTATATAATATAAATGAAGTATATATATATATATATACCTCCTACTAATTATAAATTCCCTCCCATTTTAACTCAGGAAACTCTGCAAATATTATTATTATTGATTTGTGCATGACTAGAAGAATTTGCAAGCACTGTCTTATAGTAGGGGGATAAAATCCAGTCTTATACAGTAGTTTGTAGAAAATTCTGCTTGTACTGAAACTGTCCATCTTAACTCTCTGCGTAAATTCTAGTTTTTAGAGGATAGGAAACATTTCCTATATATCTTTGTATCTTCTATTACAGTTAGCATAGTATTCTACATTTTTGGTTTTCAATTTAGAAACTGAACTATTTATTGAATATGACTATTTCTGCTCAAAACTACAATTTTATTTTTATTGTATATGTTTAGGTGTACAATGTGATGTTTTTTTTGTTTTTTTTTTT
>VBSM01000529.1:54520515-54549546 GCA_008086735.1 Cheirogaleus medius
GTACCTCCATATTGCTTTCCACAGAGGCTGAACTAGTTTGCAGTCCCACCAGCCCAGTTTCATCCATGTTGTCATAATAGGCAGGAGGCAGGATCTCCTTTTTAAAGGCTGAATATTAATAATATTCCTGTGTCTGTGTGTGTGCGCGTTGTGTATGTGTACTCGCGCACGCGTACACCTGCAAATCTCACAATTTTTTTATCCATTCATCCACTGATAGACACTCAGATTGTCTCCAATATTTGGCTATTGTGAATAATGTTGCACTAAACATGAAAGTGCAGATATCTCTACAAAGTGCTGATTTCATTTTCTTTGTATAGATACCTAGAAGAGGAATTGCTGGATGATATAGTAGTTCTTGTTTTAATTTTTTAAGGAACTTTCATACTGTTTTCCATAATGACTTTACCAATTTACATTTTCATCAACAGTATACTAGGGTTCCCTTTTCTTCACACCCTTGCCAACACTTGTTATACTGTCTTTTTGATAATAGCCATCCTAATAAGTGAGAGGCAATATCTCATTGTGATTTTGATTTGCATTAACCTGGTGATTAGCGATACTCATCATCTTTTCATATACTTGTTGGCTGATTGTATATCCTTTGGGAAATGTTTATTCAGGTCTTTTGCTCATTTTTTAATTGGGATATTTGGTTTTTTGCAATTGAACTATATGAATTCCTCATATATTTTGAGTATTAATCCATTATCTTATATAAGGTTTACAAATATTTCCTCCCCTTCAATAGGTTGCCTTTTCATTTTGTTGATTATTTCTATGCTGTGCTGAAACTTTTTAGTTTGATATAGTATCAGTTGTTTGTTTTTACTTTTTTGCCTGGGTTTTTGGTGTCAAATCCAAAAAATAATTGCCTAGATCAATGTCAAAGAGCTTCCCCCTATGTTTTCTTCTAGGAGTTTTATGATTCTAAGTCTTATGTTTAAGTTTTCAATACAGTTTCAAATGAATTTTGTGTATAGCATAAGAAAAGGATTCTATTTCATGTTTTTGCATATGGATATCCATTTTTCTAGACACCATTTAATAAAAAGTCTATCTTTTCTCTATTGTTTATTTTTGGCATCTTCATTGAAAATTAGTTGATTTTATATGTGGGTTTATCATTGGGCTCTCTATTCTGTTCCATTGGTCTATGTGTCTATTTTTATGCAAGTAGAGTTTTAGAAACGCATGTTGTATTTCCAAATACGTTATTTTTTTTTCTCAGACAACTTGTGTTTACAAGAAGGGTCAAAAGTCCCACAGTAAGATTTAGGTATAAAAGAAGGATGTGAAATTTGAAAAATCTTATATATAGTAATACTTCTTTCTTCAACACAAATAAGAATTTACTTATTCTCCTTTTTCCTTTTCCCTCCTTCTGACAACTTTCATCTGTTTACTTTTCCTATGACCCTTTTGCTTTGCCTTGGCTCTGTCTTAACCTTCTCAATGGCAGCGAGAGTCTTTATTAGATCCTGCTGAGAGCATTAACAGCTGAAACAGCAACTACCTTAGTCTAGGAGATTGCAAAGTGAACTTTCAATACAAACAAGTACAAGATCTACACGTGTAACAGCTTTGTATAGGTGGCATTTTTCATGATTCTTCCATATTATACACAAGTCAAGAATAATAATCACAAAGCCACACATACAAAAGTTCAAATCTGTGAGGTAGATTGGCTATCTGATATATAAGCAGTTTCTGTATGATCTGGAGTGGCTCAATATCCAGTAATACTTTTTCTATAACAATAGATCCCAAAATGGTATTTATATTTTTGAATTAGGGAAATGGTAACAAATATAATCAAAGTGAAAAGAACTGGAGGTCAACTGTCTTAATATACAGGCAAGCAATGCTGTAAGTGACATCACTTTTGGATATGAAGGGCATTGACTTAAAGTAATGCAAACAACTGTCATGTCATGGTGAAAACAGAAAAGGAAAAGAGTGACACAGTGAAAGTTTTGTACTGCATATCTGATCCAAGCTTACTGTAGGAAAATGGCTAGAAATTCAGTGATGCTTATTATATACTATAAACATTGCTTGACACTGCTATGGAATTCATCTTTTACCTAACTTAATGAATCATATGAGAAAGTGTTTATATAATTCTATTTAACACTGTTCTTTTGTATAGTAATTTTTTTTAATTTTCAGGAAAAAATTTAGAATTGGCTACCTGAATTGTAAGCTTAGAAATAACAATTACTTGGCCATTGATTTAAGAGTAGACATAAAATTATATGAAAATGAGATATTAAAGTAGCTTCTAGCTGCACATTTAGGTTGAAAGACCAGAGTAAGGTGTCAAGATCATGATGGAAAGTTAGGTACACACATAAGTGTCCTCAGAAACCCTTGGTTAAATTCTTTGTTAGAAGCTCTCTAAAAACTCACCATAAAATTAATAATTCTTCTTTCCTCCTGGCTACAAAAAATATGTTATCAAACTGTAACTATTAAACAAATAACATGAAAATATGAAACTTCCTCATGCAAAATTCACAATAGCTTGTTTTTTTAATATTTCTACCAAAAAATAGAAAGGCATTTGTTCATTAAACTTTCCTCTAGGAAAATAATGGAAGCATGATTGAATGCCATGCCTGCCAATGAGTTCCATGCCAAATACATTACACAAGGGCCTGAAGTCCTCGATGCTTGGAAATAGAAGCTCCATTGTAAGGAAATCTGTATCAACACATCTTCTGTCCCCTAATAAAGGTGCAGGTTTCAAATATGCTCGGATATTTTTCTGTTTCTTTTTTATTTTTCTATTTTTTCTACTTCCTAAGCAGATGGCTGAAAAGAGTATACATAAAAACAAAATGATGAAATATAGTTTAATACTGTTTTGGTAAATAATAAAAGGGCATTAAAATAATACTTAATAGGTTCCTGTGTTAGTGTCTTAAAATTTCTAACTCAGCACTTATTTCAAAACTAATCACTAACTCAGAACTTATTTTAAAAGTCCAAAGTTAGGCCTACACCACAAAATGCATCCATCTCCCTTGAATTTAGCAAGTGTTTAAAATTCAAATAATGATGAGAGGTATATTTCCTCACTCCCTACTCTTACCCCTATTTTTATTTGTATTTTTTCTTTAGTTGAAATATGCAGAGACCAGATCACATTGTGAAGCTTCAACAATTGGAGTAGTCAAAAAAGCCATGCCCTAAGAATGTATAAATAAATCCCTTTAAATAATATTTAGAAAATTCATATCTAAAGGGTCCAACTTTATAACTTATCTTTTTTTGTGTGTTTTTTTTTAATTTTTTTTCCAGCATATTATGGGGGTACAAATATTATGGTTATGTATATTGCCCACGCCCCCCTCCCCCCTCGAGGCAGAGCCTCAAGCATGACCATACCCCATACGTTGCACATCTTATTCATTATGTTTGTATATACCCATCCCCTCCTCCCCCCTCCCACCCTCCCAACACCCGACAAATGTTATTCCTACATGTCTTGTATACTCCTGGATACAGCTGGAACCCATTCTACTAAGTGAAGTATCTCAAGAATGGAAAAACAAGCACCACATGTACTCACCAGCAAATTGGTATTAACGGATCAACACCTAAGTGGACATGTAGGAATAACTTATCTTGATATAAGCTTCAAAGTATACATAAACAAACAGAAGTGTCAGAAACCTCACAGAACTTTCAGAGACTATATACAGTCAACCATAAACTAGTTAAGATTTTAATTGCTACTTGTAGTCATATTAGAGTTCATTTTTCTTTTTCTCACTCCTACACTATTCATTTTTATTTCCTATCAATTGTACTTCATCCTAATGTGTTAATGATTCTTCTGTTTTAATTTCCTTTGGATAATGTTCCTAGTATATCCAAAACCATGGGAGCACTTATACAGTCTTCAGTCTCAAATTCCAATTTCAGTGTTTTGTTAATATAACAGACACTAATTTCCCCCAATGGAAGCTACTTAAAATTACATGTGATCACAATGAAGAACTAAATAGTTTCTACCTTCCTAAAATCATTTTGATTCTTTTTTTTTATTTCCTCTTATTATGGGGGTACAAGTATCGTTAGGGATACATATATTGCCCCTGCCACCCCTCCCCCACCCCGCCGTGCCAGAGCTTCAAGCGTGTCCAACCCTCAGGTGGTGCACACCTCACCCATTGTGTACATACACACCTTTCCCCTCCTCACCCCTCCCACCAGTCCACCACCCAATGAAAGTTTTATTTTTTTGACATTTTGGTTACATTGTATCTATTAATTTATCTATCTATCCTTCCATCCACCCATTCATATTTTTAGTAGCTTTCAAATGAAATTAAAATTCAGGGATAAAATTAAAATATAAAAGTTTTTATTCAAACTTCCTCCAGCTCTTATTTTATTCTGTAAACTCTGTTTTCCTTTTTGCTTGAGAATTATTTGTTTTCTATGCATATTAGCAATCCCTCTTTAATAAAAAAAAAGTTTTCTTTGCTAAGGATAGCAATCAAATAAACATAATACATGTGAAAAGTGCATATACAAAACTGAACATTCGCTGTGTATATAGTACTTTCCAAACAAGGGAGATAAGGTACTTATTAAGAAAGGCACTATCCCAGGTCTCATGAAACTTCTGTTGTAATGGGAGAAGACAGAAAATAGACTCATAAACAAAATATCAAATAGGGATACATGCTCTGGTGAAAATTGATCGGGGTAAAATGGCAGCAAGAGCATGTAGTAATTAGATTGGGTGGACAGGAAAGACATTGTAGAGGAAATTTCATTTACTCTCTGGTAGGAAAGACAAGAAGGAATAAACAGTGAGAAAATCTTGGGGAATGAACATTCCAGAAGGAAAGAGAAGCTAATGTAAAGGCAGTAGGCAGGAATGCATTTAGCCTGTTGGGATACAGAGAGAAAGCCACCTGGAGTCCAGTGAGCAAGAGGAGGTGGTGTTAAATGTGGTCAGGTAAATAAGGTAATATTGGGGCCAGATTCTGTGTGACATTGTAGGTCACAGAAAAAAGTTTGGAGTTTATTCTAAGATTCAAAGTCATTTAAGCAAGGGAACAATATGATATGTGATTTCACCACAAAGACAGTAGATCTGGAGTGTAAGGAGGAAGACTGGTTAAGAAGCTACCATGGTGGCTCAGGTAAGATTTGCTAAGGGGTAGGACCAAGATGAAAGCAAAGCAATCACACAGAATTAGCAATATTTTAGATGGAGCCAATAGGGCTTGCTGATGACTTAGATAGTAGAAGTGATAAAAAGAACCATCAAAGACAAATGGTAATATTTTGGCTTGAGAAACCAGGTATATGGTGATGCCATTTGTTGATACAGGAAAAACTGGAGAAAAAGCAGGTTTGGTGAATTGTATGAAATATGATAATGTATATTATTGTTTTTACAGTTCAAATTCTCATACTCAAAAATACAAACTAATATGTCACTAATGCAATGTCATATCTAAGTGTCTTCTCTTTAAATTTTTATTAATACAATGTCATTTTAAAATATTTTATTATTTAAATAAGAAAATCCTTTTGAACTAATATGATTTGTTTCCATTTACATAATTCCTAATAATATTCAGATAAAATTTGAGGAAAATGACACTTTTGTATACTTCACAAATTTTGTTTTTAATTTTTGTTAATTTTAATTATTGTTATTAATACCAGATAATATTTGAGGTATAGATTCTCATTTCTCCAGCCATAATTTCTGCAAACCGAATTTTTGAGAAACACAATGATTCCTTTTGAAAATAGTTTATCTATGAAAAAGAAATGCTTGATAAAAAGCAATTATCCTTATATTTGTATGTTATATGTGCTTCTATACTTAAGAGCAAAACAACTGGATCACATCACAGTCAATTTATTTTTGGTTGTCTCAACAGATAGTTTTAACTGTCACATGAATCTTTTAGAACTCAGAGGAACACAGAAGCCAGTACCATTTGTGATCAACAGAGCTTGTTTGATTCTTCTAAATCTATTACAGTTTTATGAACCATCTGTGAAGAAACAAATGGTCTAAGCCTATTTAAAATCAGTATAGCTATGATTTGAATGTTCACAAATGGGTCTGATGCAGTTGCTTTCCTCAGCAAACCTGCCTGACATCTTAGCACAAGCAGATAGCCTTGTGTAGTACATAAGCTTTAAGGTAGTTTTTATACTTTAAAGTATAAAGGAAAGTTTAGGTGAAGTTTAAATAAAGGAAAGAACAGGAGAAAAGTAAAAAAGAAGGAAATATAAAGAAGAAAACAGTGGCATCAACTTCTGTCATGTACTGAATTTTCCCTGGTTTGTTAGATGCAAAAATGTCATTGAAATTATAATGACACAGTTGCCATTTTCTTCCTATTTTCTTAATAACAATGCAAAAGGGTTTGAGGAAAGTCTCCCACACCCCACCCAATTACACACGCACACATACTGTGGCATAAATGGCTTGTCTAGGATATGATCTGAGATCACCATAATAAAGAATAAAATTTACCAATAATCTCACATCTCAAATGTAACACAAGATTGATTGCAACAAGATAGAAAGTTACAAAGATGCATAGAAGTTCCCTCCCCACTTAATACCAGTAATCCTTGTCTGAAAATTAGACATTCTGTGAAGAAATGCTATCACAGTATCTATTTTTTTTTAAATATACTACACAGGAAAATTGTAATGCATTAAATGTTAACCACCACCAACCTCTATTCAATTTCCAAAAGTAAAAATGAAGCATAGTAAACATTAAAGTAGTAAAACACACTCAAGCACCAATTTATAAGTATATTTCATATCAATGTGTAAATTAGTTAAAGCATTTTTTCTCGATCATCAATTAATAAGGTTGCTTGCCAATAGTTGTTTCCATTGAAATGTTATGGGTTTGTTACTGATAGCAACATCTCAGATAAATAAACCTATTGTTGACATCTAGCATGCTTTAAAACTGCCTACATTTGATTTTTTTCAACATCCTTATTGAGAGACTTAATATACCATAAAGTCAACCATTAAACTACTAAAGTATACAATGCAATGATTCTAATATATTCACAGAGCTGTACAGACATAATCATCCCAACAATCTAGATTTAGAACATTTTAAATACCCCAAACAGAAATCTTATATTCATTAGAGTCATTCACCATCCCGTGTCTCCCACCATGTCCCCAACCACAGGCAACCACTAATCTACTTTCTGTCTTTATTGATTTGTCTATTCTGGACATTTATTATAAATGCACTCATACAATATGTGGTCTTTTATAATGGGTTTCATTATTCTAAGACAGTCAATTGCAGCTTTATGATTTCTTCCCTCTTTAAATTTGCCTTTTATACAATTTCTCTTCACCTACTCCACCTTGAGTCTCATAATTTTAGATAGAACAAAATATTCAAACTGATTCCATATTTTGCCATAAGCAATGAAAAAATAGACTATGCAAGTGTTGGCTCAGTTAGGTCAAACTTTCTACAGGTTTCTGAATTACTGTGAGTCAATTTCTTCATTATTATATACTTCTTTTTTAACAAGTTTACCATTTCTGTAATTTTCTAAGGATAATAATACTTTAGGCTTATTTATTGTAACATCAGAATCTTCATTTTAAAACCTAAACTTGTTCCCCATATCTTGGAGCCAAATACAAGTGTTCTGCCTAGACCACTCTAACTATATAAACCTTACTAGTCCGATAACTACAGAAACAATGCTTTGGCTCTAATGTTCTGTTGTTTTTGAGCCACTAAACAGCTACAATCATTGCTGGATAGCGGTTAGGAGTAAAAAAAAGAAGAAGAAGAAGCAAAATCACTTGAATCTCTAAAATGCCATATCCTTGCTTTTCAGAAAATAACTTTAAGCAAGTTATTTAAATTCACACTGCCACAGTTTCTTCATCTATAAATTGGGAAAATGAAAGTGCCCAGCTTAAAGATTTGCTGTGAGGGTAGAGTGAAACATGTTTGACACATAGGAAAAATTCTAAAAATTTAACTCTCTTATCTCACCTATCAATTTCATTTTGCAATCTACAAATTCTCATTTACTTGATGACGGCAGACATCTCTAATTTACCCAAAAGCCTTTTTCATACTGCTGAATGCTGCCTTACAATCTAACAAAAGCACTCTAGGCAGAGATTTGTTATTAATTAGAGTAGACTATGAAGCAATACACATTTACTATCTTTATCTGATATAATCAACTTTGCTTAACCTTTCATTATACAGTAATTTCAAATCCTCCTTGAGCTTCTCTCTCTGAGCAATATATTTGGTCTGCACTTTTTCTGGCTTCATAATATCTGTCATATCGGACTGTTCTAAAGCAAAATAAATTTTAGACTGTAGGAATCTTATGCTTGATATTAATTGAAGTTTTCAATTAATTTTTGGGTTAAAAGCAAGTGTTTAACAATTTCTTTATTCACTATTCTTTCAGGGTTTTTTTTAAATAACATCTTTATTGAGATATAATTTAAATTTGAAATAATACATCTTTTAAAAGTGTACAATTAAAGCAATCAAGACAGTTTTGGTATTGGCAAAAGTATTGACAAATAAGCCAATAGAACAGAGTAGAACACTCAGAAATAGACCCATATAAATACAATCGGCTTGTCATTAACAAAGAAGCATGGGAAAAATAATGGAGCAATATAGTCTTTTTAACAAATGTGTAAATGAATAACTAGACATCTACATGTAAAAAATTTAATCTAGACACAGACCTTACACCCTTCACAAAAATCAACTCTAAATGGCTCATAGACCTAAATTTAAAATGCAAAACTATAAACTCCTAAAAGAAAACATAGAAGTAATCCTAAATAACCTTGTGTGGTGATAACTTTTTAAAAACAACACCAAAGACATGATTTGTGAAAGAAATAATTATTAAGCTTGACTTCATTCAAATTAAAAATTTCTTGTCTGCAAAAGACAATATCCAGAGAATGATAAGATAAGCCATATTCTTAGAGAAAGAATGACACAGCTGATAAAGGACTATTAGCTAAAATATGCAAATAACTCTAAAAACTCAATAATAAGAAAATGAACAACTCAATTAAAAACGGGCAAATTACCTAAATAGACAACTCATCAAAGAAGATATAGATATGGCAACTAAGCATATGAAAAGATGATCCACATCTTGTGTTATTTGGGAATTGCAATTTCATGAGATATCACTACACACCTATTAGAATAACCAAAATCTAAAATATTGACAACATCAAATACTGGTGAGGTTGTAGAGCAGTGAGACCTCTCATTGATTGCTGGTGGAAGTGCAAATGGCACAATCACTTTGAAAGACAGTGGCAGTTTCTTACAAAATGAAACACACACTTATCATATGATACAGCAAGTGAGTTCCTTGGTATTTACCCAAATGAACTGAAAACTACATCCACAAAAAACCTGCACACAAATGTTTATAGCAGCTTTAGTCATAATTGTGCAAATTCAGAGGCAGCCATGATATCTTCAACAGGTGAATGAATAAATAAATTGTAGTACATCCATACAATGAAATATTATTCAGTGTATTAAAAATAAGCTACTTTTACAAAAAAAACAAAACCCACATATTACTAAGTGAAAGAAGCTAATCGTAAAAGGCTAAATACTGTATTATTCCAAATATGATACATGACATTCTGGAAAAAGTGAAACTATGGAGACAAGAAAAGATCGGGGGTTTTCAGAAGTTAAGGGGAAGGAGGGATGAACAGGAAGAGTACAGAGGATTTTTAGGGCAGTGAAATGATTTTGAATGATACTGTAATGTTAGATACATGTCATAATACATTTGTAAAACTCCCAGAATATACACCAGGAGTGAACTGTAACGCAAATTATAGTCTTTGAGTGATAATAATGTGTCAGTTTAGGTTCACCCATTGTAACAAATATACCACTGTATGATCTACCACTGAGGTGTGGGATGTGGGTGATGGGGGAGGTTGTGCATGTGCTGGAATATGAGGTAAATGGGAACTCTGTACTTTCTGCTCTATTTTGCTGTGAACCAAAAACTGCTCTAAAAAATAAAGTTTATCAGTGATAAAAAAGGAAATGAAAAATATAAAGCATACAATTCAGTAGGGTTTTTGGCCACTTTTCATCACAGAATAATGCAATTATCATGACTACCTAATTCAAGAACATTTTCATCACCCCAAAAAGAAAGCAGGTACCCACTAGCATTCATTTCTTATTCTCCCTTCTTCCCAGCTCCAGACAACTAAAAATCTAATTTATGTCTCTATAGATTTGCCTGTTTGGATATTTAATATACATGGAGTCATAAAATATGTGCCTTTTGTGTCTATCTTCTTTTTATTTAGCATGTTTGCAAGGATCATCCATGTCGTAGCATATATCAGCACTTCATTTCTCTTTATGGCTTAACAAAATTCATTATATGGATGTACCACATTTTTTATCCATGAGTTGATGGACATTTGATTTGTTTCTACCTTTGGGCTGCTATAAATAATGCTTCTTTCATGTACAAATTTTTATATGGACATATGTTTATGATTCTTTTGGGTATAGAGCCAGGAATGCAATTGGTGAGTCATATGGTAACTATGACATTTTGAAGAACTGCCAAACTGTTTTTCAAAAGTGGCTATATAAGATGCAGAAAAAAACCTTTGATAAAATTCAACATCCCTTCATGATAAAAACTCTCAACAAATCTGGTATAAAAGAAACATAACTCAATATAATAAAGGCAATATATGACAAACCCACAGCTTACATCAATGTTAATGAGAAAAAAATTGAAAGCTTTTTCTCTAAGATCTGGAATAAGACAAGGATGCCCAATTTTGCCACTCCTACTCAACATAATACTGGAAGTCCTAGCTAGAGCAATTAGGCAAGAGAAAGAGAAAAAGGCATCTAAATTAGAAAGGAGAAAGTCAAATTGTCCCTGTTTTTAGTTATCATGATCCTAGATATAGAAAGCCCTAAATACTCCACCAAAAAACTGTTAGAAATAATAAATTAATTCAGTAAGGTTGCAAACACAAAATCAACATACAAAAAATCAGTAGTGTTTCTACATGCCAATAGCAAACTATCTGAAAAATAAATCAAGAATGTAATCCTATTTACAATAGCTACAAAAAATAAATAACTTGTAATAAATTTAACCATAAAGGTGAAAGATCTCTACAATAAAAACTATAAAACATTGATGAAATAATTTGAAGAAAACACATATAAATGAAAAAATATCCTGTGCTTATGAATCTGGAAAATTAATATTGTTAAAATGTCCACACTACCCAAAGCAATTTACAGATTCAGTACAATCCCTACCAAAATACCAATGACATTCTTCACAGATACAGAAAAAAAATCTAAAATTATTTAAGACCTCAAATAGCCAAAGCAATCTTTAGCAAAAAAAAAACAAATCTGGGGGCATCACATTACTTGACTTCAAAATATACTACAAAGCTATAGAAATCAAAGCATCATGGTACTGGCATAAAAAACATAGACTAATGAAACAGAATAGAGAACTCCGAGATATTTCCATGCATTTACAGCCAACTTATTTTAGACAAAGGTGCCAAGAACACACCTTGGGGAAAGGACAGTCTTTTCAATAAATGTGCCAGGAAAACGGGATACTCACATGCAAAAAATGAAACTAGAGCCCTTACTTTTTCTATATACAAAAATAAACTGAAGATTAAAGACTTAAATGTAAGACTGAAAACTTTGAAGCTACTAGGAGAAAACATGAGAAAAATGCTTCATAACATTGGAATGGACAAGGAATTTTTGAATAAGCCTTCAATAGCAAAGACAACAAAAGCAAAAATAGACAATGCAGTTACATCAAACTAAAAAGCTACTATGCAACAAAGGAAACAATTTGCAGAGAGAAGAGAGAACCTACAGCATGGGAGAATTATTTGCAAACTATGAATCTGACAAGGGGCTAATATCTAGAATATATAAAGAACTCAAACTCAACAACAACAACAACAAACTCATTTTAAAATGGGCAAAAGACCTGAATAGACATTTATCAAAAGAAGACATACAAATGGCCAGCAAGTATGTAACAAAATGCTCAACACCACTAGTAATTAGGAAAATTCAAATCAAAACCACACTGAGATATAGTAATTAGGAAATTCTAGATATAGTAACTAGTAATTAGGAAAATTCAAATCAAAACCACATTGAGAGTAGTCACTCCTGTCAGAATGACTACTATCAAAAAGACCAAAAATAACAAATGCTGGTCAGGATGTGGAGAATGACCAACTCTTATATGCTGTAGGAACAAACATAAATTAGTACAGAAATTATGGAAAACAGTATGGAGGTTCCTCAAAATATTTTTAAAAATTTAAAAATTTTAATAATTTAATTAAAAAATTCAAATAGAACTACCATATGATCTAGCACTGGGTATATAACCAAAGGAAATGAAATGAAATCGGTATGTCAAAAAGATAGCCGCCCTTCCATGTTTATTGCAGTATTATTCTCAATAGCCAAGATATGGATTTGACCTAAGTGTTCATCAACAGATGAATGAATGGATAAAGAAATTGTGGTATATATAGACAATGGAATCCTATTCAGCAATAAAAAAGAATGTAATCTTGCCATTCATAGCAATATGAATGAACCTGGAGGACATTATGTTAAGTTAAATAAGCCAGGCACAGAAAGACAAATACCACATGTTCTCCCACGTATGTGAAAGTTAAAAAAGCTAATCTCATAGAAGTAGAGAGTAGAATAGTGGTTACTAGAGGCTAGGAAGTATAGGGGTAGTGGTATGGTCAGAGGTTGGTTAGCAGATACAAAATTACAGTGAGATAATAGGAATAAGTTCTAGTTTCCTATAGCTCTATTGGGTGACTGTAATTAACAATAATTCATTGTATATTTTCAAATAGCTAGAAGAATGGATTTTGAATATTCCCAACACAAAGAAATGTTTGAGGTGATGGATATGCTAATTACCCTGATCTGAACATTATACAATGTATACATATATTGAAATATTACACTGCACCCTATAAAGATGTATAACTATCATGTGTCAATTATAAGGAAAATTTAAAACTGGCTGTATCATTTTACAGCCAGCAATGTATGGAAATCCATTAGCAATGCATGAAGATTCTAATTTCTCCTCAGCCTCACCAATACTTTGTTCTGTCTGTCTTTTTGATTATAGCCATCTGAGTGGTTGTGATATGGAATCTCACTGAGTCTCTGATTCGCATTCCCGTTGGTCAAAGATGTCAAGCATCTTTCTGTGTGCATATTAACCATTTGTATATCTTCGTTGAATAGATGTATATTCAAATACTTTGCCCATTTTACAAATCAGATATTTCTGTTTGTATTACTGAGTTTTAAGATTTCTTTATATATTCTGGATACAGGTCCCTTAGCAGATACGCAATTTGCAAATATTTTGTATCATACTGAGAATTCTCTTTTCACTTTCTTTTTCTTTTTAAGACAGAATCTTGCTCTGTGGCCTGGGCTAGAGTGCCATGGGGTCAGTGTAGCTCACAGTAACCTCCAGCTCCTGGGCTTAAGGGATCCTCCTGCCTCATCTTCCTGAGTAGCTGGGACTACATGCACGCGCCACCACATCTGGTGAATTTTTTCTATTTTTACTAGAGATGTGTGTGTGTGTGTGTGTATGTATGTGTATGTGCGTGTGTGTATGTGTCTCACTCTTTCTGAGGCTGGTCTGGAACTCCTGACCTCAAGCGATCCTCCCGCCTCTACCTCCCAGAGTAGTTGGTTGAGGTAAAATCTTCTTTTAAAAGAAGGTAAAATTTAGAGGTAAAATCTTCTTGTTCTATTTATTTTCCTCCTCCTCTTCTTTATTTTTCTTTCCTTATTATTATTGGCTGTGCTTTTAAAGTCATATCTAAGAAACCATTGTCTAAGTTAAGGTTATGAGGAATTACTCCTGTCTTTTCTTTATGGGATTTATGGTTTTAATGCTTACATTTAGGTCTATGATCCATTTAATTTTTACATACAGTGTGATGTAGGGGTCTAACATCATGTAGATATCTAGCTGTCCCAGCACCATTTTTGAAAAGACTATTCTTTCCTCATTAAATTTTCTTGGTACTCCTGTCAAAAAAATTCTATTTCATTCATCTAAATGTCTGTTTTTATGCCAGTTTCACATTGCCTTAATTACTATAACTTTGCACTAGGTTTTCAAATCAGAAAGTGTGAGTCTTCCAATTTTGTTTTTATTTTCAAGATTGTTGTGTTTATTTAAAGTTTCTTGCATTCTATATGGATTTCAAGATCAGTATTTCCATTTCTGGGGGAAAAAAGATCATTGGGATTTTGATAGGGATTGCTTGAATCTCTGGATTGCTTTGAGTAGTATTGCCATCTTAACAATTTAAGTCATCCAATTCAAGAAAGTGGATATCCTTTCATTTATTTATATCTTCTTTAATTTCTGTCAAAAATGTCATATTTTTGATTCAGTATACAAGTCTTATACCACTTTTGTTAAATTTATTCCTAATATTTTATTCCTTTTGCTTCTATTATAAGTGAAACTGTATTTTTAAATTATTTTTGAATTGTTCACTGTTAATATAGAGAAATGCAATTGATTTTTTTTTTTTTTTTTTTTTTTTTTTTTTTTTTAGAGACGGGGTCTCGCTCTTGGTCAGGCTGGTTTCGAACTCCTGACCTTGAGCTATCCACCCGCCTCGGCCTCCCAGAGTGCTAGGATTACAGGCGTGAGTGCAATTGATTTTTAATATTGATCTTGTATCCTGCAAATTTGCTGAACTTTTTTATTAGTTCTAATAGTTTTTTAGGGGATTCCTTAGATTGCCTATTTAGAACATCATGTCATCTGCAAATAGAATTTAACTTCTTCCTTAGTAATTGTGATGCCTTTTCATTCTTTTTCTTGCTTAAGTGCACTGGCTAGAACCTACAGTAAAATGTTGAATAGAAGTGGCATTTATGAACTTTTTTGTCCTGTAACTAATCTTAGGAAGAAAACAGTCAGTCTTTCAACATTCAATGTTTTTTTCCTAAGAGAAAGGGTCTAGTCCTGTTGCCCAGGCTAGAGTGCAGGGGCTATCATAGCTCACTGAAACTCCTGGGATCAAGCAATCCTGCTAGCTCTGCTTTCCAGCTTCCCAAGTAGCTAGGGCTACATGCACATGCAGACACACCAAGATAATTTTTTTAAATTTTAGGTCTTGACATGTTGCCTAGTCTGGTCTCAAACCCCTGGCCTCAAGCAATCCTGCTGCCTTGGCCTCCTGAAGTGCTAGAATTACAGGTATGAGGTACCACACCCAGTCCAGTCTTTCAATATTAAGTATGATGTTATCTATAGGTTTTTCATAAATGCTTTTTGTCAGATTGAAGCACTTTCTTCAGAGTTCGTTGAATCATGAAAGGGTGTTAGAATTTATCAACTACTTTTTCTGTCTATTGATATGATCATGTAGTTTTGTTATTTATTCTATTGATATGGTACATTACGTTAATTAATATTTGGATGTTTAATTAACCTTGCATTCCTGGAATCAATACAACTTGGTCATAATGTATAATACTCTACTATATCATTGGCTTCAGGTCATCAGCATTTTTTTGAGGAGTTTTGTGTCTGTCTTCATAGCAGACATTAGGCTGTAGATTTTGCTGTCTGATTTTGGTATCAGGGTCATACTGGTATCATAGAATGTGTTGGAAACAGCTTCCTTCTCCTCCTCCTCTTGCTCTTCCTCCTCCTTTTTCTTTTTGAAGGGTTTGAAAGACTTGTTATCTATTCTTCTTTAAGTGTTTGGTATAATTCAGCAGTGAAGCCATCTGGAGTTGACTGAATGATGGTCCAAAAAATACCAGGTTCTAATCACTGGAACCTGTAAATTTTATCTTATTTGGAAATAAAGTCTTTGCAGATGTGATTAAGTTTAGGTTCTTGAGATAATATAACCCTAGATTGTTTGGAAGTGCCCTAAATACCATCACAAATGTCCCTATAAGAAGGGGAATGAGTTTACATATACATATAGAAGAGGGGATGGTACTGTGAAGAGGAAGACAGAGATAAAGGTGATGCAGTCTCAGACACAGACGATGTTATTTAATTTTCACATGTTTGAGAATTATCAGAATTTCCTAATGTTACTGATGTCTAATCTAATTGCATTGTGGTTAAAGAACATGTTTTTTATGATTTCAATCCTTTTAAATTCATTCAGTCTTGTTTCATAGCCTAGTATATGGTCTATTGTGGAAAATGTTCCGTGTACAGTTGAGAAGAATGTGTATTCTGCTATTGTTGAATAGTTCATTCGGTCTGGCTGTTTGAAAGCTTTGGTTAAGCTTCCTAGGTCCATATAGATCTTCTGCCTAGCTGTTCCATCCTTTATTGAAAGTAGAGTATGGAAGTCTCCAATTCTTATTGTTGAATTATCTGTTTCTCTCTTCAAATCTGTCAGATTTTTCTTTCTGTCAATTAGGAGTTTCTATTTTTAGTTGCATATAGTTGTTGCATATACTCTATTGTTAGGTGCATATATTTGGTAGGTATTCCTAAAGTGTTGACTCTATTATTGTGGAATGTCCCCCTTTATTTCTAGGAACACTTTTTATTGTTTTACTTATTTTATTTTTCCCTCTGGATTTTTTTTTTATTTCAGCATATTATGGGGATACAAATGTTTAGGTTACATATATTGCCTTTGCCCCACCCAAGTCATGGCATCAAGTGTGTCCATCTTCCAGATGGTATGTACCGCAACCATTAGGTTTGACTTTTTATTGTTTCAAAATTTATTTTGACTGATATTTCTATAATGGCTCCAGTTCTCTCATGATTGCTATTTGAATGGTATGTTCCCATCATTTTACTTTCAAATTTTATGAATTGTTAAATCTAAAGAGTGTTAGCTTTAGAAAGTATATGGGTGGGTTTTTAAATAATCCAATCTGCAATCTTTGTCTTTTGATTAGATCTTTATCAATTCACATTTAATTTTATTTTGACATGGTTGGAATTAATCTAATCATTTTCTTTTTGTTTTCTGTGTTTCATGGCTTTTCCCCCTTCTCTTTATCCTTCATTGTCTTTGTTTTGTATTAAGTGAATATTTTCTATGGTATCATTTTAATTCCTTTAACGTGGGACTTAATCAACCCTTTAATAATTGTTTACTATCATTTTAAAATTATTTATCAGTGGTTACTCTAGGACTCACAATAAATATATATCTCAAGTTACCAAAATTGACTTTAGACTTATCCTAACATAAGTCAAGTAAAATATGGAAACTTTACTTTTATAAATGCCACTCTTCCCTTTTGTGCAGATATATAATATTATATATATTATATTAATATGTTAAAATATATATATTATATAATTATATTATATATAATATTTTATATAGGCATGTCTATATATATTAAAAAGCAAAAAATACATTTTTGTAATTGCATATATATTTTTGTTTAAGAAGCTGACAAAAGAAAAGAGAGCAAGTATATATAATAGAGTTTGTCATTATTATTGCCAAATATATTACATTTCTGTTATAGGCTCATCAATACAGTTATGTACACGCTGTTTTATTCAGTTGCTTTTAAAGTCAGTTAAAAGAAGTAGAAGAAATATACAATTATACTGTCTTTTATAACTTCTGATTTTATTACCTTTATTGGTACTCTTTGCTTTATCATATGAATTTAAAATACTGTTTGGTGTCACTTGCTTTAAGCTATAGAACTTTTTATGATATTCTTGTAAGGCAAATCACTTAGCATTAATATCTCTCAGCTTTTATTTATCTGGGGCTGCCTTTATTTCACCTTCATTTTTGAAAGATAGTTTTGCTGAATATGAGATTCTTGATTGACAGTTTTCTTTTTACTTTCGGCATACTGATGTCATCCCACTGCTTTCTGGCCTTCATTATTTCTCAGGAACAGTTAATTATTAATCTCATTGGAGTTCCTTTGTATATAATGAATTTTTTTCTTACTGCTTTCAAAATTTTCTCTTCATCTTTGGCGTTCAAATTTCAACCATGATGTGTCTAGGTGTAAATGCTTTTGTGTTTATTTTATTTGGAGCTTATTGAGATTCTTAAATGTATATAATATAGTTTTTTATTAAATTTAGGAATCAATCATTATTTTTTTAATATTTTTTCTTGCCTCTTTGTCTCTCTTCTCCTTCTAGTATTTCCATTATATTTTCTGACTTAATATTCTCCTATATTTCTCCAAGGCTCTATTCATTTCTTTTTATTCTTTTTCTCTGTTTTTAATTTTTTTTTTTTTTTTGAGATAGAGTCTCACTCTGTCACTCGGGCTAGAATACCATGGCATCAGCATAGCTCATAGCAACCTCAAACTCCTGGGTTCAAGCAATCCTCCTATCTCAGCCCCCCAAGTAGCTAGAACTACAGGCATGCCCCACCACGCCAGGCTAATTTTTATATTGGTAGTAGAGATGGGGTCTCACTCTTGCTCAGGCTTGTCTCGAACTCCTGAGCTCAAACAACCCTCCTGCCTCGGCGTCCCAGAGTGCTAGGATGACAGGCCTGAGCCACCGTGCCCAGACTGTTTTTAATTTCTGATTACACAATCTCTAGAGATTTTCAAGTTTAATAAGTCTTTCTTCTGCCAACTCCAATTCATTATTGAGCATGTCTAGATAATTTTTTATTTATGTAGTATTGTACTTTTGAAGTTAATAATTTTCATTTGTTTCTGTGTTATACTTTCAATCTCTTTATTGATATTTTATTTGGTGAAACATTGCTATCACACCTTTATTTTCTTAAGTATGGTTTCCTTTAGTTCTTAAAACATAATTATAATAGCTTTTTTTAAGTCTTTGTCTGCTAAGTCCAACATGTGGGCCCTGTGATAGGCTGGACTTCTGCTTCACTGCACAAGAGTTGGGATTAGGACACTGGTCTACTTCACCTGGAGTGACAGCCCTGATCTATGAGTATATACTACAAGGGAGGAGGAGTGGCTGCCCCCGGTCTTCTTTACTTACTCCTCCCAATGTGGCAGCTCTGTTCTAAGAGTAAGCCAGGTTGGGGTAAATGGGTCCAGTATTTTCATTCCACACGTTTGAGGTAGACTTTCCACCCTATGAGTAGGGGCTGAGAAGAGGAAGGGATCTGTAGTCTTCTCGGCTTGCCAGACTAGAATAGAGCTTCTACAACACAGGGCTGGGGAGATGACAAATGCCACAGAGCTAAACGGAGAGAGAGTTCTTTATTTTTTGGCCACATTTTCTGAGTGTTTTGGGTAGTTTCTATACCTTGGAGGAAGGATGGAGTAGGCAAAGGAGCAGGTCAACCCTGAAATGCCAAACTGTCACTCATTAACAAAACAAAGGTTGATTTCTTGATCATTCAAACATAAAGTGGATGGGGCATTCTTTCTCCATAATATAGCTAAACCATCTAAAACATAAGCTCTCCAAAACTGTGAAGCAAAGCAATTAAGAGAATGGTGTGATTGACTACCTTAGCCCAGAAGTGACACACTTATTTTGAGTTACAACCCATTAACCAGAACTAAATTACATGGCTCCAGCTAAATTTAAGGAAAGATGGGAAATGTAGAGAAACAAGTAGAATATTTTATAAACACAAAATCATTGCCACAGTCACCAAAGATCTTTTGATCACTTTTTCCCAAACATAGAACACACTCCTGAAGAAAGACAAGTGAAATTCCATCAAGTCCAAGTCTTTACATGTGTGCATTCTCTCTCAGGTCTGAATAAAGTTTTAGTCCTTTATGAATTAAAAAGACAAGTCATCTCACTTCTGCCTCACTCATCTATATGCATATTGGATATACAAAAGTGGAAGAGGGAAAAACCAACCACGAATGGGAAGAATGGGAAACTCAAGTTCTCCTACCTTCAGGTACAGATGGTTCCTGTATCAGTCTCTGAATCTGCCCTCTGTGAGGAGTTCTGTCTTCCAGAGGTTCTTCCTTTTTCATTACCCTTGTTAGCTATATGTCAGGTGGAGGATTTGGGACTTGCCTACTTTAGAGGCTACAAAAGCTTTCTCAGTGTATTTCTTAGAGCTGAAAGTTGGGAACTCGAGTATATATTTGTCTGGAATGGGCAAGGGCATTTTAAACTAAGATTCTCTGGTAATACCCTTCCCTTAAATCTGCATTTTGATCTATTTTCTTCTGTCAGTTTCAAATCTCTGTCATCACACCCGCAATTCTTTTGGAATCATATGTAGTGCTAATATCTGTTTTCTTTTTTTAAAATATCTTCCCTTAACTCACTCTCCAGTAATTTAATAGAAGTTACTATGAAGCCATTTGGAACAATAAGTGGGAAGTCCACACAATTAATCTAAACTCTGCTATGAGTCACCATTTTCAAATAAGAAAATGATGTCTTCAACTCTTGCTAAATTTGATGTTTTACTATTTGGGATTTAGAAGTAAACAGCTTTTCCAAGCTTGCAAGCCCTTAATTTTAGAGCTCTCTATTCTCTTTTATTTTGCCTTGCAAACCAACTACTTTCCTGAGCTCTTATTTTCTATAAAGTAACTTGCCAAATACAGTCAAGTACAACCAACACAGAGATCAATATTCTGTCTTCCAACTTCTTGCCTTTGAGACATAAATTAGTAGCAACGTAGTTTGCCTTCAAAGTTATCACAGGAAAATTCTTTGCTACTAAAAAACTTGGATTGCCATCTTTCCAGCTCCTGATATCAGTTTTCTCATCTCCTATACTTGACCGCAAAGATGAGACCATATTTTAGGTTTTTGTTATGGCACTAATTTCTGTACTTACCAGCATAATTAATTGTAACTTCCATCACAGATAAACCTCAAACTTTCAATAGCTTAGTACAGTGAAGATTTATCTATTTCTCATCTAACAGCCAATGTGCGTCGGGAGGACCTTGCAGCATGTTACTGGAACACATGGCCTTAAAGAGCTACATATCAGGGAAATAAAATGATTCTCCTAATTGCTTGTACTCTGAAGTGATAATTTTCACTTTTGTTCACAGTTAAGTGGAGAAACAGTACATAATTCCTACACAACTGCATGGGAAGCTGGGTAATGCAGGGGAACATATGAAATATATGGCATTGGTGCTTAGAATTACAAAATAAATCCAAATATACCTGATTTGAATTTTACCTTCTCCTTCTCTTTTCTTGGTAGTAAAAATATTTAAAATTTTTAAAAGCAATTTGAACTATCACATAGCTATAAAAAAAAAGACATTTTGGTTTGTTTGCTTGTTTGCTTTCAATTTTAAATCTGGTAGCAAAGATTTCTAGTTTTATATGCATGAGTATGCTCTAATTGCTCATCTGAAGTAATTTAGTTGATACTATTTTATATCCCAGACTAAAATTCAGTCATTTCAGCAAACAATTTAGGAGAATAGAAAAAAAAATAAGCAGAGTTAAAATTGTGTAAAGCACAAGTGGCTTGAAATCAGCAAGATATGATAAATTGGTTGAATTTGGAAGAAAAATGTTGGAGGCAGAAAATGTAATGCGTTTCAATGGAAACCATAAAATCTCCTCTGGAGTCTTCATTTCAGACATAAGTGGATTTGGAGCAAGACAAAGTATGTAATGGAGGTAAAATAACTAAGGATTGTATAAATCTGATCACAGGCACTTTGATATAATGACCCTCAAATAGTTAACATGCTGACCTTATATTCTGAATAGGAAGTAGCAGATTTGTTCTCAGAAATGTCTTTTATGTAAAAGCTGGCACTTTCTATAAAGGATTTGAATTTACTTCTTCATAACTATCTGAAATATAAATGGTGTTCTAGAATAACTATAGAAGATTGGCCCATACTACAGCTACACTTACTATAAAGGGTTAAAAATTATTAACATGATACGTACTTTTAGGGTACTAATGTCAATCTGGTATGCCACAAGCTTTCAGTATAAATTAAGAAATGTATATGTTTAATTTCCAACACCAATAAAACCTCTTAAAACCTCAGATAGAATAGATATTCATGAAGTATTAATATAATGTTGCTTTAAAATGTCTGACTTGCAGCATCATTTTCATAGAGAAAAATAAAATATTTGGTTAGGCAGTATAAAATAAAAATGAAAAGGAATAATAGCTTTAACTTAAAATAAAAGCATCTATTATTATAAGTTAATTAATTAATAAAATAAGATTTTTGGTAATATTTACAACAAAGCAATCAGCAGATCAGATATCATATAAAATTCAACTAACTGATTTGATAATATAAATGAAACAATATAATACCTATCCTTATTCTAATGTTATAAGTAGATGCTTGGGGATTTTAAATTTCATATTCTTGCAGAAGTTCCACTGAAACATATAATATCATCTTTACACTAATATGCAAGTTCCATGAGGTTTTATATGCCCTGTTTACTATTGAATTTTGAATGCCTAGAGCTGATAAAAGTATAAATGTAGTAATAACTTAAAACATAATAAAAAGAAACCTTAGTATAATAAAATACTCTCTGAATTTCAAAATCTGTTGGAGAGGTGGAGGAAGGAGTTAAAGTACCTGGCCAGTAATCCATTCATTTTGTATATAAGGTGATGGCCCTGAGGAAGTGAAGGCAGGTGATCTAATCTAATCCCCATGTCTACTGGAATGCCAGAAAAAAATGGACAAATGATATTTTCTAATAGGAAGAGACTTTATCTACAGAATGCCTTTAGTAGAATGGTCCCTGGCTAAAGGATTATTTATATTAAATAAACCCAGAGTCTATGAGGTGTACTCCCTGGAGAATGTCATATAAAGTACATGACTCTGGAATATAAAATGAAAGTATTTCATAATGTAGACTTGCTTTTGTGTGAAGCAAACTCATAAACCTTACTAGAGACCTTCACTTGATTTTGAGGGCCAGAGGTGCACATTCTTCAAGGAAAGAGAAGACCTAGAGAGACATCCTTGATGTCCCAGATCTCTCCCTCCTTTATTTGAGTCTCTTGATCGTATCCTTGAAATTATTGGCAAAATTTGTACTGGAGTAAGATCTCTGACTTGTTTGAGTCTAACTTGACAATCCAATCATTTTAAACTGGCCAATGGATGAGAAAAATTGGGGATGGCACATAATTGTGTAACCATGTATCATTTAGATTGGGATATGTTCAAGACAAAGGCATTGTTATACACCAGGATAACAGGTACTAACTGAAACTTTGCTGGGCAAAACTGGGACATATGATCATGGTCCAGATAGCATGGTTCCCCTTCATTAGTGTATCTGTTTATCTATCTAATAAATATTTTGAAAGTTTTGCCTAGGTCAGAATGCCTAGGTAAGAAAATGAGTAGGAAAAGATGTCCCATGTAGGAGTTGTAATACTCAGCAATATATTATTCTGACTGACTTTATATTAACAATATAAGGATCAGAAAATATATCACATAATTATGTTACTTATAATAAAACATTAATAAATCATATATTATCTTATGGATAGTTTGATTATTTATATTACATTAAGCCACATAAATATTGGTATTTAAGAATGATATGTTAAAGTTGGAATTATTGTAACAGGTGGTATGAATAGCACTCAGATTAATGTATACTCTGTCAGAACCATTAAACATCTCACATTTCTCAAGGGAATCTTATACAATGCCTATGTTTAGGAGTCGTTCAAGTTATGAACATATAAAAATGTACAAGATGTGTAGTTGATGATATCAGAACCATTAGTACTTCAGTGAATTTTCCTTGGAGATTTTAGAAGTAGCATAAAATCTTATATATTATGTGATTATGTAATTCCTGTTTTTATCAACTACTTTAAGGACTATGGATGAAGATTTGGTCATTCCATGAACTCTTTAAAATTATAAATAAAATGAGTTTGTGTTCATATATGCATGTTTGGAAATGGAAAGAGATTAATATTTTTATTAGATTCTTAAATTTCTTCAGATTTGGATTTGTGACCAATGATCAATGTTCAAGAGGAATAGTATCTATGAGATAGGTCTACTGGGAGTTGACCCATATTATGAGGCAATAATTGCTCATGTTTATGCTCTGATTAATAAATAAATTTCTGGCCTAGTTGGAACTAGGTGTCTATTAGCAGACTGTACTATTATGAAGGAAAAAATATTAACTGGTAGCCATCTATTCAAATTTCCTATACCTTGGAAGAAGGGAGTAGTAATTGCCTATCTTTACCATGTTCTCCCTCCCTTTTTTACCAACTTATATATTATAAATTTTATGATATCCAGAATTAATTTTAGGTATTATAAAGTTTTGATTATTCAATTATTCTGACCATAATGTTATTTTATACTTTATATGTAGCTAATAAATTTTCAAAGTACAAATATAATAAAATATTTATAACACTAAAAATATCTTTGGATCATAATTTAGGATTTCTGTTACTCAGAAGGTTGATTTCTTCTTTTGAGTGCCTGAAAGTTATTTTAAACATAAAGATTATATACTTTACAACGACTCAAAAGAGTTAAATATTGGCAGTGTCTTTACTTCTTACTTCCATTCACTCTTAACCTTCTCCAACATGGTTCCTATCACTGCCACTTTGTTGAATTTGCTCTCGTCATGGTCAACATGGACTTCCATGTTCCAAATTCAACAAATACTATTTTGTTATCAGATTTCAAGAAATTTTAGCTGGTATCAACACAATTGAACAGTCTCTTCTTTCAAAAATTAATTTAGTTTTATCAAATTAGTACATGTATATATTTTTAAAAGTCAAGCAACATTATAAAGCATAAAATTAAAAAGCAAAAAATTTTGCATATTAAAATAAAAATAAGAGAGCAATGCTAAGAAGTCTTGACCAAAAATGGCATATATTTTTAAGCATAAAACTATATATAAAAATTCACATTCATAGAAATAAAATATAATATTTATTAAAAATGTGAGCAAATCTTATTTGGAAGATATATAATTTTTCACCCATACATATATATCTACTAATATACCATATTTTATTTTCTCTATCATAATTATTTAATGTAAAAAGCATAGTTTGCCTTCCAAGTATCCCCATACAGATGCTCCCCAAAACCACCTAGTGTACTTTAAAGTGCTATACAGATTTTATCATTTTTAATATGTGCCATATTTGAGAAAGGTTGCAAAACACTGCTTTATAAGCTTGCTGAACGGCTATTTTTCTTGTTCATTACTATATCCTCAGTGCACATTGCTACTCAATAAATTTACTTGTTGGGAAAATTAATGAATGAAACTATGAAAGTTGTCTTTAAGGGAGAGGTATATAAATTTCTACTATCCACATGCTTACCAGTTGCCATACTATTTACCATTCTTGGATAGAATGTAGAATTCATTTATACATTGATTTAAAATCATTTAAGAATACTTTTTGTGGGCACAATACACTGTGGAATGTTATGAGACAGGAGAAGAATAAAACTCAATCATTGTTTTCAAGGAATTCATATTTTGACAAGGAGAAATTTGTCAAAAATAACCATAACAAAAAGCACAAATAGAGTGTTATGGGATACATAAAACCAAGGTATTAATTTTGATTATTGGGGAGAATAGAAGCTAAATAAAGAAAATAAACATAATTATCATATTGAAAAATTTTCCACAGGCAAAAGGGAAGCACATCCAGGTAAAGGAAAGAACATGAGCACAGACACAGTGGTATATTCTTGGAATTATAAGTAATACTGTATGGTTAGAACATACTATTTATAAAGAAGGAGAAGTGCTAAGATATGGAGGTGCTCTCTCTCTCTCTCTTTCTATATATATATACACATATATATTTATACATTATTTCTGGGAAAATTCCTCAATCTGATACATAATGTCAGATTTATACACTTAAACACACACACACACACATAGATAGATAGATAGATAGATAGAAAACCTGAGGCCAGATCATGTGGTAGAGGTTCTCACTGAAAAAATTTATTCTATAGGCAGTGGTCAATTTAAAAAAAAAACTTTTAGAAGAAGAACATAATATAATCAGGTATATATTATTAAAATGTTGTATTGGTAGTGAAAAGATCAATTGACAATCTACTGAAATAATTTAGGCCAGAAAAAATAATTAGTATGAGGATATAGCCTATTGATGGTAGACCATAATCTAGGTAGATTGTCTCTTTTTAAGGTTTTGGAAAGTAGTTAACCTGAAAAATTTCTTGTGTGATAACAGCAAATGGGAGTGTTATTTGTAGAGTCTGGAGGTCTCTGCGCTGAGCTTATCCATTCCCCTCTCTTTGAACATATCTGGATAGGCACAGACTGGTATCTGGCTATTGTCAATATTCTAATACACATTATCAAACAGAGAAGCCAAAAACCCAAGGAATATGGTATGAAAGCTAAAATAAAACTACATCAAGAGAAAACAAGTATGACAACAGATATTGGAAGCAAAATTAGACAGATTAAGAACTTGAAATAATTTTATTGAATGTATCCAAAAAGAAAAGGGAAGGAAAAACAATATGAAACAAGAATAAGAAAAAATAGTAATAAAAATATCTAAGTGGTATTAGGTAGGTAGATAATATAAACAGTAAAAGAGATGCTGTTGAAGAACAATTCATAAATTTGAAGGTCAGATTGAGGAATTTTTCCCAGAAGAAATCTGAGAAGCATAAAGAGATACAAAATATAAAAGAAAAGTTGAAAAATATGGAAGATAGAAGTGAAATAGGTATTTGGTGTCCCAAAAGGAGAAAAAAATAAACATGGGGAGAAGAAAATATATGAAGAAATAATGGAAGATTTGCCAAATAGAAGAAAACAAATGAAAAGGAAAACCCACATAGATATATTATAATGAAATTTAAAGATATTGAAGACAAAGAGACAATTTTAAAAGCTTCCATAGAAACAAGAGTCAAGTGACATCAGATTTCTCAGCAACGATATTAAATACAGAAAGACAATGAACTGATATTTTTAAACTGAAAGAAAATAATTTAGACTTAAAAATTTACCCAATTGTTCAAATGTGAGAGTAAATATACTCTCTGAGATAAAATTTAAAAGAGTTTTCTACTATAACCTCAAATTAAAAACATTTTTGAAGGAAAATAAGATTAAATTAAATGAGAAATAACAGGGAGCTGATCATAATCCCCAAAGACATAACCCTGAATGCCATAATCCTGAATGTTGAAATCTTAAAGATCACAATCCTAAAGTCTAAAATCCCCAAAATCACAATCCTGAAAGATCAAAATCCTGAAAACATAATTTTGGAAAAAATTCTTTAAATGATATTTATTTACATTTAAACTCAAACTCCTGGCCTCAAGCAATCCTCCTGCCTCAGCCTCGTGAGTATATTTACATTTTTAATAGTGGGTTTATTTGAGAAACATAAAAACACAAAAGAACAATTCATAGGCAGTCACTTTACACAATAAAATAGGAAATAATGCATATTTTTGCAAGCATAAACACTCAGATATACTGACAGTCATACATGAATAACAATTATAAGCAGATGAACCATATTTCTAAAGAAATAGATCAGAAAGGGAAATGTATCAATGCATATTATTATGGTTGACATTTGTGTGCACATAGGTTTATAACTATGGCTTGAAAAACTATAAAGAACAATCTAAGTCTTTTAACAAAATAGGTCAAAAACTGCAATGAGTCACCACTGCATATGCAGTTGCCCAAAGAGCTGAAATCACAAGAAATTTTATCTTTCACAAATGAAGATGTACCAAATGGACATCTCTTTATTTATCAAGTGTCAATGTTTTTACATACATGCACAACGCTTACACACAAATTCAACCATTATGATAATGTACTTTTGTAGAGTCAAACTTCTGATGTCCAAAAGAAAAAGAAAAGTCTATTCCAATTCTCAGAGGGAAACAAACTTGCCACCTGTATTTGTTCTTTTTTTTTTTTTTTACCTTTTATTTATAGAAAATTTACAACATACAGAAAAGTAGAGAATTAGTATAATGTTCCTCCATGATCTGGCTTCAATAATTATCAGCTCATTGCCAGTTATAATTGATCTCTGATCTCACCTACTCTGCCTCAACTCCATTATTCGAAGCCAGTCCCAGATAACATATCTTTTATCCATAAACAATTTTAATTCGTATCTTTAAATGATGAGGAAACTTTTACGAAACAATCATACTACCATTGCTAATTTATAAAATGTTGTGAGCTCAGCCAATTAAATGTTTTCCAACAACATTGAGAAAAGTCCATCCCCCCTCACCTAGTCCATGCAGACTCACCCACTATCTCCTCAGGAAACACCCTCACAGACATACCCAAAAAAATGCTGTGCCAAGTTTCTAGGTATTCCTTAATCTAGTTGAGTTGACACCTCAAATTGAGTCCAAAGGGGCATTTGAGAATTTGGTCCCCATATGCACCTCCTTAGACCATATTTAATTTCCAAATAAAGATAAAAAGAAGGTAATAGTTTCACCTAAAGTGATGCAACTAACACAATGCAGCTATCCTGCACACAATCGAAAACACACATTCCTTCCTCAGAATTTGGCTTTTAAAATTTTAACATTTGGGATTTCAATCCTTTGGGACTGTGATTTTCAGGATTTTTAGATGTTAGGGATTTAGACTTTAGAAATTTTGATCTTTTGGGATTTCAAGATTCAGGATTATGGTGTATGGGACTGAGTCAATCATGATTATGATCCAAACCGCCTGAAAGATTTATCAGATGCTGCTAATGATATAAAGCATAAAGTTCATCAAATAGATTGGTAAGATTGCCTTAAATTTTTCTTAAAAGGTAAATAATGGCCTGCAAACATATAAAAAAATGCTCAACATCTTTAATCGTTAGAGAAATGCAAATCAAAACCACAATGAAATACCACCTAACCCCAGTGAGAA
>VBSM01000529.1:54549646-54643515 GCA_008086735.1 Cheirogaleus medius
ATGTAACCTTAACAACATTTGTACTCCCATAATATGATGAAATAAAAAAAAAAGGTAAGATCAAATAAGCAGAGCATAGAAAGCATATTTATGATAACCTAATGAAAATCTAGATACTGGCTCCTGGACCGGAAAAAGGACATTAGTTGGACAACTGGAGAAGCATGAATATGGTTCATAAATAAATTAATAGTATATCAATGTTAATTCCCTGGTTTTGATAATTGTACTATATGAAATGATACCATTTGGGAATATGGGTAAAGGATGTTTAATAATGACATATTTTTATATCATTTTGTAATTTAAAATTATTTCAAAATAAAAAGACAAAGGGAAGATAAGATATAGATATTATGAAAAATAAGAAAGAAGGAAAAATAGAATGAGTGGAACAAACTTAAAAATAAGTAAAGAATAGAAAAATGTCTGTCTACCTCAATAAATATAATACATGCCAAAAGACTAAATAAGCTGGCCCAGATATATGCTATTTATATAATATACACATAAAACAAAAAGTCAAAGGTAAAAGGATAGAAAAAATATATAATAGGAAAACTGCACCTAAAATACAGCTGGTGTAGCTATATTAATATCGGAAACATTGAGTATAGGGTAAAAGCATTGTTACAGGTAAAGAGGGTAAACACAAATGATACAAGTTTTAATTCATCAAGAACATGAAAAAAATACAATCATTTAAACCCTTAATAAAATCACATCAATGTAGAAAACAAAACTTGATAGAATTAGAGAGAAACAAACAAATCCATAATTATACGATAAACGATTTCAACATATCTCTCTCCTTTCTTGGTTAATCAACAATCATAAAATCCATACATTTTCAAGAAAACATGGAACATATCAGAAAATTGATCATAAAGAGGTTTTAACAAACACCAAAAAAAAGGTAAAGACAGAATTAAAAATTATTTCTCTCAAGAAAATTAAGAAATTAAAAGAGGCTGTTTCTTATGGGATTGTCACCTGCTTGTCTTCTCAGTACTGCCAGCATTCATCATCTTTCAATTTAGTAGCAGTAAGTCCAGAAAGGGTTTGCATCTCTGACACAACACTATTATTTAGTATTAACAACTAAATGATGGAAGAAAGACTGCCAAACCTCCTAATCTTCCAAACTAACATTTGTTGAGCCCATAATTGAGGTCAGAGAAAATAAATTATACTCAACATTCTGAAAGAAAAAATTTTATTTTGAAGAAAAGAGAGAGACTTTCAAGAGGTAATGGCATTTTCACCCTATATGATTTTGAATATATGCTACTATGTACAAATTGGTAAAAAGAATTAAAATAATCCTAAATAGAAAAATGAGATAATTAAAAAGTGGCAGAAAATATTACTCAGTGAAAGAAAATAAAAGTGATTTTCAATACTGAATTGATAAAAACTCATGCCAAATAAAAGTAATGTGTTCAAGCAACATGAGTACAATTTTGGCTGCTTTTAAAATAATTTTTTGTTAAAATGAGTATAAGTTAATAAGCTCTGATTTATATTAAAGAAATATAGAAAAATGAGATGCCAGTTTTACTATAATTCTTTTAATTATAGTGACTTTAGATAAGTAAGATACCCTTCACTTTCCATGGCTTTTATTTTTAACATCAGAAATTTAAAAAATAAACTTGGGAAACAATTAATAGAATTTTATATAAAATGTGTGATTCTACAATATTTAGACTGACAAAGGGAATGACAGATTTTATTAAATTTTATGGATTCAGATAGCTTACTCTAGCACAAACATAGTCCCATGAATAAGCCTTAATACATAGCAATACATTTCCAGTCCTCAGGAGGCACGATGGTGAAATAGAAAGGGCAATACTAGACTTTGAATCAAGAAACAGATCCAGAAAATAATGCCAACTCTGGCATTTTGGGATTATGTTACCTTGGATATATTAGCTATATAAACTCACCTTCCTCATCTGTAAAACAGAAATAATAAATTAAATGTTACAATGTGGCGTTATCTAGCAGTGGAATGGCAAACACATTTTAATTTTCGTGATCCATTAGATGTTGATGTGTAAAGCATTCACTTCAGAGGGAAGTCATTTAGGGCTCAGCATGACTTATGAGTGATATTTTCCAAGGGTTCAGACGTCCCTTGCCTGGAAGAGGATAGGTATTGCAAAATTCTGTACTTTCCGGTTCTTTCTCTTTGTCCTTCTCACTTTCGTGTTTCCACATATGTAATATAAATTGTGAACACAAGTTGATTCAATATAAAATATCAATATAGAGTTCAAGTGAATTAAATATTTTGAATATATGTTCTTTTTCTCTGCTCCCTACTCACACTCCAGTACCAAGATCAAAAATTGTTTTAAAAAAATTTCTAAAGACAATAAAAAAGAAAGGCGGAACATAGCAATGACACCAAAAACACATTTGGAAGCTGGAAAGCAGGTGTTTGAAAGGTAACTGACAACAAACACCAGAAATTTAACATTTAAGATTTGCTATGGTATTTGAGACCAGCCTGAGCAAGAGTAAGACCCCATCTCTACTAAAAACAGAAAGAAAAAAAAAATTAGCTGAGCATGGTGGTGCACACTGGTAGTCCCAGCTACTTGGGAGGCTGAGGCAGAAGGATCTCTTGAACCCAGGAGTTTGAGGTTGCTGTGAGCTAGGCTGACGCCACGGCACTCTAGCCTGGGCAACAGAATGAGACTCTGTCTCAAATAAACAAATAAATAAATACATATAAATTTTTTAAAAAGTAAGATTTGCTGTGGGGAAGCAATGAAGAAAGCTTATTCACAATGTGAACACTACAAAGGCTAGGAATTGGAAGATGGTTGAAAAATTGTTTGAAAGGCATAATTAGACTAACTGATCCAAGGAACAACTACACATATTCAGGAGACTCTACTGCCCTTTTGCCATGGCAGGAAACTAAATTCTCACCCTCCACAAATGTTAAACCAGAGAGGTTCTAAATTCAGGGACTTCAGGCACAACTAAAGATAGAGGGTAAAGTACCTGACTAAAAATAGAATAATGAAATTAAAGTTTTCATATCAAATTTTGCTGAGAACAGTAGCAGTTTCTCATATATCACAGCTAGAATATTAGAGGAATCTTCTGTCAGAAAAAACCTCATATTTCAGATCTCAGAATAAAACATCCAGACCCCACTTATTGTCCTACATTAAAGATCACATGTCAAAAAAAAAGCCATACATAAAGACAGTTTTCAAATAATATTTTAGAAACTTCTTAAATAGGAGTAAATGCATAAAGATTATCAGCATTTTAGAGAAAAGCTTTAAGAAAAAAGTCATTTGGGAGAATAGGAGAATGCAGTGAGTAGAAGAGATACCAACAAAAAATTAAACAAACAAATTCATATAGTATTAATATCCTTAGAAGTATAGAGAAGATATTGTATCTATGAACCGAGAATAGCACTGTGTGTGTATATGTGTGTAAAAGGAATAATGGGAAAAATTTGGATTTTATAAATTTTATTACATAATTGAAAAATATCAGAATTAGAAGATAAAATGTTTCCCCCACAGAAAAATCAAATAAACAACTAGATAATGACTAAAGGAGCTCTGGAAATGAATCAAAAATTAACAGCAACTAAGTGAATGCCCAACTAAGAAAAAGCCATACTCAAAAAAGAGAGAGATTTTGTGGTGATTTTATTTGCCTTGGTCTACCCATCTCCTCAGTGTGGTGCAGTGTGATTGTGTAGGAAAACAGCCTGTTTCGTGGCAAGAAAGACACTATCTTGAAGCAAAACCTCCCTCCCTGATGATTGATGATGTTGACTCCGGCATACTGGGGTGTTCTGCAGCAAGGTCATTAAACAATGCCTGTGGCATAAATAACCCCTCACAAAGATACTTATCTAATCTCCCCAGTGGTCATGAGTTTCAGAAAAAAAGTCTGAAGCATGACCAGCTACACATGTCTTTACCTTAAAAGCTTGCTATAAAAAGGATTCTTTCTGGAGGGTGGGTTCAGGGATATATAGTCTTGTAGCCACCTGAGATATTATTTGTTTGTAGGTCCCTATTAAATATTTCTTCCTGAGAAATTGGATTTGTCAGCCACTTTCTTTGGCCCCTTGGCTCCTTCAGCCTTTGGGGGTAGCTGTGCATATATCTGCTCACTACAGAAAAGGTTGGGAAGAAGTAACCCGTTCAAGTTTCCCTCCGTTAAATATGGGAGGATGGAAGAAGCAGAGCAGAAATTGTTTAGAACATTCTAGTCAGTCTGTGGAAACATATTCTATATTTATGAATTAGAAAATTTAATATTGTTAAGATACTATTCAAAGTGATCTACAAACTCTATGTAATTTCCATCAACATTTCAATGATATTTTTTGTGGAAATAAATTCCAGCCCCAAATTCATATGGAATTGCAAGGGACCCAAAAGAGCCAAAAATATTGAAGATAAGAACAAAGTTAGAGGTTTCATTCATCCTAATTTCGAAACTTACTTCAAAACTATGATAGTCAGAAGAGTATGTGACATAACAACAGACATACAGATCAATGGAATAGAATAGAATACCTAGATATAAACTCTTGCATATATGGTCAAATGATTTTCAACAAGACTTTCAATACCATTCAATGGGGAAAGGACAGTCTTTTCAGCAACGGATGTTCAAAAAGCTGGATATCCATACACAAAAAAAATCTGAAGTTGTACTCTTACTCTATATTATATATAAAAAATTAACCCCAAATGGATCAAAGACCTAAATGTAAGAGCTAAAACTAAAGGCTTAATGACATCGAATTTGTCAATGATTTATTGAATATGACACAAAAAAAGTACAGATAATAAAAAAAGATAAGTTGGATTTCATCAAAATTAAAAACTTTTTTGAGTCATATGACACTATAAACAGAGTGAAAAGGAAACACATAGAATGGAAGAAAATATTTGAAAATCATATATCTGATAAGGGACTGATATCCAGAATACATAAAGAAAGCATACTATTCCACAACAAAAATAGAAACAACCCAATTAGGAAATTGGCAAAGGACTTAAATAGACATTTCTCCAAATAACATACCCAAATAGCCAAGTAAGTAAATGAGAAGATGAAGATGCCCAACACCATCAATCATTAGGAAAATGAGAATTAAAACTAGAATGAAATACCACCTCACACCCAGTAGGATGGCTATAATTTAAGCAAACAAACAAACAAACAAACAGGAAATATCAAGTGTTGACCAGAATGTGGAGTAATTGGAACCCTTGTGCGATGTTGGTGAGAATGTAAAATAGCACATATGCTTTGGAAAATAGTATGGTTGTTCCTCAAAAAATTAAAAGTAGAATTACCATATGATCTGGAAATTTTACCTCTAGGTATATTCCAAACAATTGAAAGCAGGGTCTCAATTGTACACCCACATTAATACCATCACTGTTCACAATCGCTAGAGTGTGGAAGCAACCCAAGTATCCACTGATGAATAAATGGATAAGAAAATTGTGTTATATACACACAATAGAATATAAGCCTTAAAAAGGAAGAAAATTCTGACACATGATATAGCATAGATGAACCTTGAAGACATTATGCTAAGTGAAATAAGTCAGTCACACAAAGGACAAATACTGCATGATCCCACTTATATGAGATACCTCAAGTAATCAAAATAGAGAGACAAAAAGTAGAATGGTGGTTGCCAGGGACTGGGGTTAGGAGAGAATTGGGAGCTAGTGTTTAATGAGTACAGTTTTAGTTAGGGAAGATGAAAAAGTTCTGGAGACAGATGTTTGGGATTGTTGTACAATAATATGAATGGACTTATTACCACAGAGCTGTGCAATTAAAAATGGTTAAAATGGTAAATCTTATGTTCTATATACTTGACACAAAAATAACATAAGAAAAATATGCAGAATTGTGAGACATAAATTTTCAGATTGAAAAAGCACTGTAAATTGAATAAAGTGAAAATAAACCAATAAAACAAAACCTGAGACAAATCACCTGTTGCTGAAGGAAATTTAACATTATGTTTTAATTTAAATAATTTATAATAGTTAATCTGATACTTGATATTTCCTGAACGAGATACAATGGTGGCATACAGTAACAAAGCTATCAGTTCAATATGATTCTCACTAACACCAATTTCTCCTAATTCCCAATTTCTATCCAAATTCAGGTTCATGATATCCATGAAACCACCTTCTGAATATGTATTTTCAGAAAATACTGAATGACATATAGATATTTTATCTAGAAGTCTCAACATATATTCCATGAACTCTCATAATTCAAAATCAATATGCCCAATTTCTAATTATATTATTTCGTCTTCATCAAAATATGTTTATTAAATACAATTAAAAATCTATATAACTAACCTTTTTGAATGAGATGTCTTGATTTTTTGGATTTCTTGCCAATATCTTTTGTTTTTAATTCATATAAAATAGAGGATATATGTTTTCTGTGTTCATTAGAATTTATTAAATCAACAGGAGAATATATATTCTGTGAAGACAAAATAAAAGCAATGACAATGATAGTATCTCACATGTTTTAGTTTTCAAAGAGCTCTCACATGTATTATACATTTTCATGATTGATTTTCATTTATAAAACAACAAAAAACCTGTGAGGTAAGAAGAGTTAAGTAAAAAAAAAGAGCTCCATTGTCATTGCGTATAATTTTGATAAATTGTCCTTCTATTAACAGTTAATGATGTAGCTTGGACAATACTGTAAGGAAGACTGAGGGACAGGCGGTCCTTCCAGGAGTGTTCCATGACAAAAGGAACAAGGGAGGAGGAGAAACAAGGAATAAAAAGAAGTAGGATAGTGGTGCCCAGAGAGCCTAAAGGAAGATTCTGAGTAAGAAAGAGAGAAAATTATTTCACAGAACACTAAAAGACAATAACAGAAGGAAAAAGCAGGGGCAGCAACACAGGAAGAATAGGAGGGAGAAATGGAACCAGAAAAATCAAAGATCTTAAAAGGACAAATGGATCAGATATGTGTGGGAGGAATAACAAGTAGAATATTGAAGAGGAGCTTCATGGAGAATGGGAGCACTGTCAAATATAAACTGTACAATGTCCATAAACTGGTTGGGATGTTTTAATAATACTGTGTTATCTGTTTTTCTCCTCACAGTTCATTCAGGACTGTTACATAGGTATCACCAGGTCATCAGGGACCAGGCTCTTTCAAAATTCCTTTATCATCTCTCTTACTGCATCTGCATAGGTTCTATCCTAAAAGTTTTCTCATGAGTCAAGATAGGTTCTAGACCTCTAAACATAGTATGAGGAAGAAGGAGGAAAGAGGAAATGACAAAAGGGCAAAAACCATGTGTCTTAAGGAGCTTTCCCAGAGGTTCTTCCAATAACTTCTGTTTATATCCCATTGGGTATCCACAGCCAAGAAGGGCAGGGAAGGGAATGTGGCCTTTTCCTAGGTATTTTGCTGCCTGGGATAAAATTGGGGGCCTATTACCAAGAAAGAAGAAAATATTGGCAGGCAAGAGATAGTCTCTGGCACAGGGAAAAATTCAGAACCTTAGAGGGGGATATATGTTTGTATATTGAAGAATTTTCCCAGGATATTATACTCTTCTTGGTGAGAAATGCTTATCTAAATTCTTAAGACTCACAAATATTTATGTTCAGATAGATCTTCTTTCTGAGATGCTTGTTTTTGTATATTTGCTTATGGAGCACTTAGATAGTGCTTATCATTTACCATATTTTAAACTCATTACAGATATTAACTCATTTAATAATCATAACAACCAAGCTGTGCTGTTTCACCCTGGAAAATCTCACAGATATCTCACACTCAAGAAAATCGTCATATTTTCTCCTCTAAATCTATTAGTACTTATCCCTAGTTTTGATGAATGGCACCACCTTCATCCAAGGAGAGGAAAGTCAGATAAACTCTCCAACATATCGTAGCTGATGGAATTTTGAAGTAGAGAATTCATTCTCACATTTCCCCTACTATTCTGACCTGTCTACTTATTTAAACAGCTTTTATTTTATAATTTAGAAAAGACATTGGGATATGTGTCCTAGTCTCCTGTATATACAATTTTTGGCCAAAATTCCTATACCACACAATACAGATGTGCTTAATTAAATATCCTAAAGCTTCTAACTTTTAAATTTTATATGCAATGTTTTCTAATTTACTTATTGAAAAAAAACTGTCTCTATGCAGTGACAATAGTGCAAAGATTTTTTAATGCTCATTACAGGTAGTAGGTCCTAGAATGAATCTCAGTTTTTATTCTTTACTGAAAAATCCTTCACTCATCAACTCTTACACAAGACAATTTCCTTTCAGTTTTTACATGACAAAATCACTACATTTTGCTAGAAATACAAATAAGTAGGTACTTTTTGAGCTCATATATTCTCTTTATATTAATATTTAGAAATTTTCCTTAAGGTTTCCAATAATATAATTTAATAGTTCACAATATCAAAGCCTATTATCGAAATATAACATAATTTTAAGTAATGTCTCTATTTTCATTTAGGCCCAATTCTTTCTATTAAGCAAGTATGACAAAAATAATGTAGAGTAGTATTTTGTAATCAAATCTGTAACAATCAACTCCAAATGCTTTTGCAACTTCAGATGCTTCTGTAATTCCTTTTCAAGTTACATCATCATTCTTTTATCTTCCTACTAATAAGAATTATGCTGTTTTGATAATTTCTGTTTCTCTCTCTCCTAACAATGTAATTTGTCACATGTTAAAAATCACTTCAAACTTCATGTGAGCCATAGAAATGGGCCATTTATTCTTCTATATATCACACTTATATGCTAACTATGATAATCAGTATATGCTCAATGATCCTATTTTAACTAGTACTTATTCCTTTACATTCACCTGAATAAGAAAACCAAACATGTATGTCCATGTATCAAACCTGATATATCCAATTTCTATCACAAATAAAGTTAATTGAAACAATCATGAAATTTAAAAGGTCAGAAATTAAGTAGATAGATAGTTCCTTTCAGAAGTTTCTTTAGCTCTTCCATTTATTCTTTTTCATGTACCTACCTGTAATTGTGTGTCATCATTTATAATAATTTTTCCTTGCTTTTATAAAAGAAGAATACATGACAAAGGGTACATAAATGACAGTGGAACAAATCTATAGGAAGATGATCAGAAAGTCTAAAGCTCTAAAGGAACTGAGGCTTACACAAATTGTCAATGTAAAGAAAGTGGGCTTTTCTGTTATATGTAATGGAAGAAGGAAAAGAAGGAATATATATACTTTTTGATTGATCTTCGCAATCATGAAGAAGGAAAGCTTATCAAAAGACGGGGGATGATCTAATGAAGATCTTGTTTCTAGTAACAGAAAGTATATTCTATTATCTATAGTATCTTACACTTAACACTGGTCCATAATAAATGTAGAAAATATTTTAAGGATGTTTGGTAGCATTTAGAAAAGAAAAAAATGATTAAGGAACAGTATAAATTGACAATAAACTAATTACATTAGATATAATTTCATTTTTAATAGGGTCCATTAATTCAAATTCAAATATCCTTGGTATGATAAACTTGCATTCAGGAATATGTTTGATAAAATCTTTCATTATTTATGAAAAGACACTATGATTAGATAGAAATGAGAGATGCAGAATGACCACAAGGAAAAGAGTGAGGATTAATAAAATAATGCCAACCTAAAGGGAGATTTCTAATGTTATATAGATCTGTTTTCAGCTCTATTTTGGTCAAAATTTATATGAATGATTTACATCAAAATATAAGAGAAATGTCTATCAAATTTTCATATGAGATGTTAAAAGAATAAAATCATTTACTAAGAGAAATCTAAAATAATGTCAACAGACTGTAGCAATGCGTCAAATTAAATAGATTAAGTTAGATAGAAATAAATATTGTAGTTGGGAAAATATATTTAATGACTGGAATACATGATGTGATTTAAAAACATAAATAATAAAAAACTGAAATATTTAAGTTAACAGTAACTTAATTAGGAGTCCATTGTATGATGCACCCCTAAGGTATGTTAAGCATTTCATCTACAATGTGGGAAATGAGTCTTACCATATTTGCTTCTGATCAGAACCTTAGCTTAGGAACTATGTCAGATTAGAGAAACATATTTTCAGACAATTATAGATAACCTGGAACATGAAAAGAAAGCAGCCTACCTACTGAATTATTGTGAAAGTATTAAATAAGTCCTATATAAATAAGCCATGTTTAAGTCTAGTGTAAAGAAAAGGTTAACAAAGAGAGATTCAGGTTACTCACCTCCTCCAATATCCATCTTCTTTATCTTGAAAAATTATACTTTTTTTGTTCAAACCATAAAAAACTTAGAATTTGATCTCTAAACCCTTTTCCTGCAACCTTATATCTAAATCATCATCAAATCTTGGCAATTCTACCTCCAAAATATATTTCAAATATGTTCACTTCTCTCCATTTTCACTGTTACTTCTCTAGTCTAAAGCTAGTTATCTCTTTCTGGTCAACCACAAATACCTCCTAATGGTTGCTGCCTTCACACTGGCTTTCACAAGACACATTTATATTTGTCAAAATATAAATTTTATCTTTTTTTAGCATTAAGTTCTCTGATGGCTGTTCAAGATGCTAAGTCCTTGCTATGAACTAAAAAATCTCATCAAAATATGGGACTTGAACACATAGCCAAATTCATCTCATGCTACTCTTGACTTGGTTTATTATACTCCTGTTGCACTGGATTTCATTCACTCCCTTGAATACTTCACACAGAACAGACTATTGCATGCCACAGGTCCTTTTGCAAGCTCTTCCCTCTGCCTGGAACATTATCCTTCCCATACTTTACATGGTCACCTTCTTTTCCCTCAGATATTAACTTTAAATAATATACCCTCAGAAAAAACTTCTGTAATAATTTTATGAAAAGTAGTTCTCCCCCTATTATTCTCTATCTTAACACACTACTTGTTTTATCTATTTCTCACAATTTTGTTTGTTAACTTGAATTACAATTCATTTTTTTCTATAATATAGTCCACAAGGGCAAGAACTTTTGCTTGTATTGTTTACTTAGTGCTGAGAATGGTTTCTGGTACCCAACAGATACATAATAATTATTAGTTAAATGCTGAATGAATAGTACCAAAGAGAAGTACCAGAAGGTATGGGTGGAGGTTTAGAAACTTTGGTTCAATATAATATAAAATGAAGCTCCATTCCTTACAGAGATTCCTGCAACCATATGTAATATTAAGAGAAATTTTAAAAATACAAAGGATCAATGAAATAAAAAGTTGGTTCTTTGAAAAGATAAAATAATTTAGTAGACTGATATCTAGACTAACCAAGCAAGAAAATATTAAAAGAAAATCACAAATGAAAAGACATTACAACTGATATCACAAAAACATAAAAGATCATCAGAGACTACTATGAGTATCTCTATACTCCACATACTAGAAAAACTAGAGGAAATGGATAAATTACTGAAAACATACAACCTTCCAAGATTGACCCATGAAGAAATAGAAATCATGAACAGACCAATAAAGAGTAGTAAGATTGAATCAGTAATAAAAAATCTCCAAAAAAAAAGCTCATGCCTAGATAGCTTAACAGCCAAATTCTATCAGATTTACAAATAAAAGCTTGTACCAATCCTACAGAAACTGTTCCAAAAAATAAAGGAGGAGATATTAGGCAGGGACCAAATCTGAAGGTAGCAGATACAGGCAAAGAGGGTGGTTCCTAGGGGCAGAGATGATGGAGGGTGGTGTGGGAAGGGACTACAGGAAAACACAGCTAACAACTTCAGAACGGTTTTGAGGCATACTCACCTGTGGAGCTGCAACTTTGTTATAAGAACACCTGTCAATCATGTATATCAATCATCTGGTTACATCCTACACCTCCGTTAACCCCTACCCCAGACAAGGCCAATAAAAAGAAACCACCTGGGAGTTCTTAACGTCTTTCTCCACTAGTGGAGACTGACCCATTCTTCTCTGGAAGGTACTCTTGCTTTGTATAGCTCCCTTCTTTTCTGCAATAAAAGCTGTGTAGAATTGCTTCCTGTCTGTGGTCACTGTGTCACACCGGCCCTGCTTGTGAATTTTCCAAGCAAGGAGCCAAAGAACCAGGATAACAATTTGCCAAGAAGCCAGACCTGACAGAGGGACTCCTCTTTAACACATTCTATGAAGCCAGTATCACCCTGATAATAAAGTCAGGCAAGAAGGCAACATGGAAAGAACACTACAGACCAATAGCCCTGATAAATATACAAGCAAAAATCCTAAACAAAACACTAGCAACCTGAATCCAATGACACATAAAAAAGATAATCCTCCATGATCAAGTGGGTTTTATTCCAGGGATGCAAGGATGGCTCAACATGTGCAAATCAATAAATGTAATCCACCACATGAACAGAATTAAAAACAACATGATTATCTCAATAAATGCAGAAAGTATTCGATAAAATCTAGCATCCTTTCATGATAAAAAAAACTCAACAAACTAGGCATAGAAGGAATATACCTCAAAATAAAAAAGACCATCTATAACACACCCACAGCCAAGATCATATTGAATAGGGAAAAATTGAAAGCATTAATACTAAAAATTGGAACAAGGCAAGGATGCCCACTTTCATCACTCCTATTCAACATAGTATTGGAAATCCTAGACAGAACAATCAGGCAAGAGAAGGATAAAGGGCATCCAAATTGGAAAAGGGGAAGTCAAATTATCTGTTCACTGATGACATGATCTTATACCAATAACACTGTAAAGATTCTTCCCAAAAATGCTTGGATTTGATAAACAAATTCAGTAAAGTTTCAGGATACAAAATCAATGTAAAAAGTCTGTAGCATTTCTATACCCCAATAATGATCAAGCCGAAAACCAAATCAAGAAGTCAATCTCATTTATAGTACCTACAAAAAAAGTACCCAGGAATACATTTAACCAAGGAAATGAAAGACCTCTACAAGGAAAACTACAAAACACTGATGAAATAAATTTTAGATAACACAAACAAATGGGCAAACATCACATGTTTATGGATTGGAGAAATTAATATTGTTAAAATGACCATACTGCCCAAAGCAATCTACAGATTCAATGTAATTCCTATCAAAAATGCCAACATCATTTTTCACAGAGTTAGAAAAAACAATCCTAACATTCACATGAAACAAAAAAAAAAGTACAAACAGACAAAGAAATCCCAAGGAAAAAAAACAAAGCTGGAGGTACACATTACCTAACTTCAAATTACATTATATAAGTCTATAGTAACCAAAAGAGCATGGTTGTGGTATGAAAATAAACACATAGATCAGTGGAACAGAATAGATGACCCAGAAATACAGCCACATATCTACAGTCAGCTGATCTTCAACAAAGTCAACAAAAACATACATTGTGGAAAGAACATTTTATTGAATAAATGATGTTTGGGAAATTGAGTAGCCATATATGCAGAAGAATAAAACCAGACCCTAACACCATATACAAAAATTAACTCAAAATGGATTAAAGACTTAAATGAAACATCCGAAATTATAAAAATTCTGGGAAAAAAAAACTAGGAAAAACTCTTCTGGACATTGGCCTAGGCAAAGAATTCATAACTAAGACCCAAAAGGCAAGTGCAACAAAAGCAAAAATATATAAATTGGATTTAGTTAAATTTAAAACCTTCTGCATAGCAAAAGAAATAATTAACAGAGCAAGTAGGCATCCTACAGAATGGGAGAAAATATTCACAAACTGTTCCTCCAGAAAAGGACTTATATAGAGACTCTACAAGGATCTCAAACAACTCAATAAGAAAAAAACAAATAATTCATTAAAAAGTAAACAAAGGACATGACCAGACATTTTTCAAAAGAAGACATACAAATGGCCACAAACCTATGAAAAAATGCTCAAAATCACTAATCATCAGAGAAATGAAAATTAGAACCACATTAGATACCATCTTACCCCATTCAGAATGGCTATTATTAAAAGTCAATAAATAACAAATGTTGTCAAGGATGTAGAGAAAAGGGGATGCTTATATACTGCTGGTGAGAATGTAAATTAATACAACCTTTCTGGAAAACAGTATGGATATTTCTCAAAGAACTAAAAATAGAACTATCTTTTGATCCAGCAATCTCACAATGGGTATCTACCCAAAGCAAAACAAAACAAAACAAAACAACAAATCATTATATCAAAACGATATCTGCACTAATATGTTTATCAAAGCACTATTCACATTAGCAAAGATATACAATCAACCTAAGTGTCCATCAACAGATATACACACACACACACACACACTGAAATACTATTCAGCCATTAAAAATAATGAAATCATGTCTTTTTCAGCAACATGGATGGATTTGGAGGCCACGATCTTATGTGAAACAACTCAGAAACATAAAGTCATATATCTCATGCTCTCATTTGTAAGTGGGAACTAAATAATGTATATGCACGGACATATAGAATGGAATAATAGACATTGGAGGAGACTCAGAAGGGTCAGAGGTTCAGAGTGGGTTGAGGAGTAAAAATTTACTTGGTAGGTACAAGGTGTACTACTCAGGTGATGGCTACACTCAAAGCCCAGACTTCACTGCTATGCAATATATCCATGTAACAAAACTGTATTTGTACCACCTCTCTATTAAAAAAAAACCTGAAAAAATATTTTTAAAAAACTGAAAAAATAAAAGCATGCTTTCTTTAATTAATTAAAAAATAACCAAAGAAAATATCACAAACCCTTATTTAGATGGGAACTATATGATTGAATAGCAAAGGTACAAACAAAATAAACAGAAGCATGAAAGAAAAAAGAAACATAATTTCATACCTTGTATTTTATACAGGACTTTATCTCAATAACACTTTCAAGACTCCCTTCTTTTCCTCCTGAATTCTTTCATACTTCAAAGCTTTTCACTTAGCAACTCTTCACAACTCTCTCATTCCCTTCTAAGCTCTTTAACATGTACATCAACTTAGACTCCTTGAATTTTCCAGGTTCTCTTCTACTTTATCAGTTCTTATTTTGTCACACACACAAAAAGCATAAACATAACCATCTGGTAGGAATAATTATATCTTTACTCAAACACGTCTATCTACCCATTATATTGATTCTACATCACAAAAAAGCCAAATAACCAAAATAGCAATGAAAGAGCTCTCCTTAGATGGTTTAGACAGGAAAAGCAAAGAAAAAAAAATCTATAATAGGTATAAAAGAAAGGGAGACATCTATATATTAATAAATCTCATCCAATCATAATAAGAAAAATATCTTAAAGCATTACTGAAAATTGGAATAGATTAACTAAAGGTCTATGGAGCTCACTGTAGTTGACAAACTAAATAAATACCTGGTTATAAAAAATCAGATGAATGATTGTGTTAGATATTTATTTTCCCAAGACAGATGATGCTTTATCATTTAAAAATTGAGGAATGGGTAGCAGTGGTAACAATTCTATCTTTTTTCTAGGCCAAGAGTAAATATTTTATGCTGAACTCTTCTGTATTTCAATCTCAAGGTACATTTTCAACTTTTCCTGAATTGAGTTTCCCAGCTTAGCATAGTTAGTGTTCTATAAGATTGTGATTTTGTTTTCATATTTCATATGATGCAAATCAGAGCCTTTTGCTTTAAAGGAAATTATAAGTTTTTCATCAAAGCAACTTGTTAGAAAAGACTCACTGTTATACTACTTATTCTTACACTGTCTATACCATTCTATACCTGAACAAGCATTTGCTTTGTCAACATTATATTTTGTTCATTATAAGTATTTGTTTCAAGGTTCATCTCAATAACCTCTTTAGAATCACGACTCACCAACACCTTGGTATTGTACCCCATTTTGTTTTCTTTCCTCTTTCTGGTCAAGACAACTTTCTTTAAAAGCGTTAATCCAGGTCTTAGGTTTTCCAGATAATACTCAAAGGGATTATATCAAAACACAAACAAAAAGAGTTTCTCTTGTTTGTCTGAATGAAAATTGTTAGCTGTAGTTTTGGCTGCATAGTCTCTCATTAACTTAGTAAGCAAAGCCTTCAACTTAGTGGAGGCTAATGTATAGCAAACCATGTATGGTAAATAAATAGGATTGTCCCCAAAGTGGGTAAACCATAGGGTAGCACTCGGACTCTTCTTTCAAAGAATAAATGCTGGTTAATAGGAAAAATCATAGAGAAAGGGACATGGTTTAAAATGAAGTTTTATAAGAAATAGTTACTTTTAAAGATATTCCCTTTTAAGTGACTGGCAAGTCACTGGCAAGTTAACTGCTATTTGAAAAATTGCTACTAACTTGTATTTGATATCTAATCTTACTTTATCACAATAAAAAGGGCTAGAAGTGATAATACCCTTGATATAGGGGAAAGAGAATTCAAAAAGGATGACCTACATAAACACAAGTGTTACATAGTAGATATAGAAAGAAATGTGACATTTCTCTTCTCTACCAAAAATAGCCAAGGGAAATGAGGGTGCCTTAATATTATATTTTGCTACAAATGTCCAGATTAAGAACACTTGGAAAAAAGGATCATAGAAAGCTTATAATCACTCAATTCAAGAATATTTAAAGTCTAGGATCTATCAATATCAAGATTAGAGGCATCAATATGTAAAAAATATGTCTATTTTTAGCTATTATAGTGGATACTCGGTAATAGCATTTTTAAAACCCAGTAAAAAATATATGCTGTAAATTTCCACTAGATTTTAGAGTAGGTTATAATTTCAGGTTGAGAAAAAGCAATGTTAGTTTGATAGTAGTAATAATTGATACTAGGTACAATATATAAGGGAAAGGACATAGGAAGATTGCGGAGCATATAGTCTGTTTCTTTGAAAATCTTTCCATAAATATATTTGAATTTTTATTTACATGGCAAGGCAGTTCTATTCAAAATCCAATTTTTTCTAGTATATTGATTACATTGTCTAATAGCTAGCCATTAGTAATGATTGAGAATAATTCTGTACCTAAAGGTCACATTTTAAACAGAATATAGCTCTTCCCTTACCAAATCAATATCATTTTGTTTAGAACTTTCAAAGCCTTTATATGATATAAAATTATGTACATTTATATCATAGTTATGTACATTTCTCACCCCTGGTAGAAATTACTCTCTCTGAGGTCTGGGGCTGTGGTTTACTTATCTCAATATCCCCGCAACATTTGGATTGGATTCTCGATCTCTGTTATAGTATCAACTCACAAATAACAAAATAGGATGAGAAACTTGATTAGTTTATTCAATAAATATGTATTGATTGTCAACTATATTCATGATAAGCATAGGTACAAAGTAATGTGTAAATCTTTAAAATATATTCTTTTCACAATATTTCATATTCTTTTCATAATATTTCATAATTTAATGATTAATTCCCTACGTAAATGTGGAAAACATGACCAACAAGATAAAAGCATTCAAAGTGAGAAATATAATAGAAAGCATAGGATGAATGCTAAAAATATTCCTGATAAAAATTTACATTTTATTAAACCTCATATTTTAGCTCAATTGGTTACAATAATATTTTCAATTAGTAAGTCCAATAATTAGAAATGAGAAAGACATGTTGTATGTGAGTAATATGAGTTAATACTGCTTAAGCAATCTCTAAATAAGACAAGTGCATAAAATGATATAAAATTTAATGAGAAGCAATAAAACAAAATGTTCGGGGGAAATCCTTTCTTTCTTAACAATACAATACATAGCTCAAGAGTGTATATTTTTAGGTATATTTGAACAATGTCTACATTTATGAAAAGAGGAGAAAAGAGTAACAGACAGGGTCTGCTAACATTTTAATGATGATTACATTCCTCTTCTTTAACTTAAACACTTTAATCTAATCTAGAATTTTAAAGTGTATATGTTTTAAATTGGGTTTGGACTCTGAGGAGGGGTTTATATTTCCACAGGGAAATATCTCAATAAATTTACATAAGTTGTCTCTAAAATAAGGTGTATTACAATCTACTTGAATATGCTTTATAAATGCATATTGATAAATTATCAAATTAGCTCAATAACAATTACTTGGATAAAATTTTCTAAAAATGAGGTTTTAGCCTCTGCTACTGGGAATGATATGTTCATGTTGGGAATTCAAAATATTTATAAATGTTGCTTCACATAAGCTTTTATCATAATACTAAGGCATTAAATGACCATTTCAAATGCACATAATTATATTTCTTTCCCCGAAAGCCACATATTATCTCTGGAATTTCAGGACCCTTTTGATCAAAAGCTAGATTATATAATAAGTGAAAAAATATATATATACATATATATGCATATGTGTACATATATGTAAATATAGCATATGTATAATATATGTCTATCCATCTATATCTCTATCTATATAACTATATCTATGTATATCTATATCATCTATATTTTAATATATCCTGAGGATCAATAAAGTGCTATCACTGACCCAGGGTAGACAGCCTGCAAGATCTACAGCCTCAAGCAAATCTCAATCTGTCCAACTTCACACTGTATTTAGTACAGCTTCCTTAACAACCTCAAGCTTACTGCTCTGATCAGAGATATTTCAGCCTCTGCCCAACAGCTAATTCTTTACACAAATTGAATATCCTTGTGACAGGATAAAATGACTCCAAATTGTAGTTGCCAAAACTATTGCTACAAATAGGCCTATTTTAGGTTCTTAAGCAATTAAAGTTAGCATTGTCAAATCCTGTATATTTTATTTTTAAAATAATTAAATATAAAGATATGCCTGTAATTTACTATGAGTTTCTCCAGGCTTTTTAGGTGAATATTGTCAGCAAAACCCAAGCTTAGATGGACTATCTCGAAAACTATTTTAAGCAGACCAGAGAGCAGCAGTGTAATTCAATAATTAATATTTCCCTTCCAAGTCAAGCTACCTAAATTTGTTTTGAGGAAATTCAGTGCTGTTAATGTATAGATGAATCATAAAACACAAATCTTTGTCATTCAAGGCTTAGATAATATTGAAATACATTGAAATAGCTAATTTCTCTTACCTTGAACAAATAAAAATTCATTCTAAGTAAGCAGTAAAGAATGGTCCTTTTATTGATTTTATATTTTTTATTATAAAAGGATGGACAGCTTAAAAAGTTTTGCATTAGCAGTCTCTGCAAAGCAATTTTTAATGATGGTATGTTTCATTTGATTTAAAAATGGTAATATTAGCTTTCTTGTGTGAGGAAGTAAATAATTTCATGAACATTTTTATGCAAGTTTCAATTTGTTAAAATATGCTGGATTGGGTGAATTATTTATAAGTGTGTTTCTTTTTTCAATTTTACACTTATCTTGTGTGTACAGCTGATATCCCTAGTGTCCAGAGACAGGTTTTCATCCTGTTGTCGAGGGAATGATGTGCACAATTCCTTTTGACACTGATGAGAGGTGAATACACACATCCAGCCTACTTCAGTGAAAATTGACCCATAATTTTTTTTTATCCTGAAGAAAAATACAGTAATAAAGTTTAAAGATGGAAAAATACAGTTAAACTCTTGAGTTGTACCATTAGTTAACAATAATCAGCAAACATTTCATTTTTACTTGAGCACACTGAGCTAAAGATTTGCTTTTAGGTAGGTGCTCATGAATTCTAATAATTATATCTTTCTAAATAATAACAAGAAACCTAAAAAATGTGAATTTCCACATTTCAATGAGCTCAAAGGTTAAAATTCAAAAGGAAAGGCATGCTTTTCAATTATTTTCTTCTCTCTCTACTGTCCACTAAGATTTTTCTTGTGAAATGAGTATATGCATTTCCTATAAATATTTAGTAGTTGAGAATACATACTATTTCTCATATAAAGACTGTATACCAATTTCAAAAAAAATGTGGATCTTTTATAAAACTCTTGGTGTTTCTGCACCAGCATTTTCAAGACTATATCAGAATCCTAAGAATTGAAGGGAAGGATGACTTGGCATACTGAGTCAGATTAATTGCCCCTATACCAAGTATTTTACCTCTAATGCTAGCAAAAAAGGAGCCTATTGTGAAAAGTTAAGGCTATCCACCAAAATATTTTAATTTTCTTTAATGATACTTAAGTATCTACTATTCATTAATTTACCTCTATGAATTATTTTGAGTCTGTTAATATTACAAGCCTATAGTATTTCCAGAATAATGAATTTTATTATAATGACCACAGCATGTAGTAACCACTTTACCTTCTCTGTCTTTCAAGGGTATTCTAAGTTCTAGTGAAAAAATAGTTTCATTTACATAGCTCATGCCTTTATGTTTTATTCTTTGATTTACATTTTATAACTTTAATCAATCATCTTTCAATGATCCCCTTCATTCTTCCCATCCACATACAAATATGTCAATGATAAAGAGATATTGTTAGCTACTATATTTATAGTAACACAGTAGATTAATATTTTCAGAAAATATACTAAAATGACTAGGTGAGTTTTATGTTATAACTCAATATAAACAGAGTTTGGATTATACTTATTTTAAATGCAACAGATAATATTTTAAATAAATATTTTTTGAGTGCCTCCTATGTGCTATCACTGTGCTAGGTATGGGGTGGCAAAAACAAATAAAATACAATCTTCCATAAAATGGTTTATATTCTTAGAAGAAGGACATTCACATAGAACAGTTGCCATGAAAGGAGGCAGGGTACAAATAAATTTATATAGAGACATACCCAAGATAAACATGAATGATAATATTCCAATTAAATCAGAGAAACTAATTTCCCCTAATACGAAAAGAGGAATTTACTAAAAGAGAACATATTTTTGTTCTGGATGTCAGGGACTTTATTTTTTTAATTAATGCTGCAAGGTGATGTGAAGAGGGAAACAGATAAAATGGTACAATCTAGAAATAATCATATTCTTAAAGAAATGGAAGTAAAGATTAGGTTCTAGGAGGGAGATTTTGGTCTTGGAGCCAATAACTTAATTAAGGTGAATGAACAAAGGCATCTCAGTGCCTGCTTTGAGATGGAGACTGTTTGATGAACATAATTGTAGAAAGATGGCAATGCTCTAGAATGGAGGTGAATTGGAGGAGGACACATAGTGATACTTTTATATGTTGTGCCTATCTATGAAAAAGAAGAGACTGCTGTCAATAATTGGTCAATTGATTCACGGAAGCTAAGATCAAATACAGTTAATTCTAAAAAACTTAATTCTAATACTGGTATCTCACAATATGCAGCCATAGTTCTCTTTTGAAAGAAATTGCTGGTGGAAATAATGCTCTATTTCTATAATCATTCACTCCCTCCTTTGGAGCTACTAAGTCAACATGCAGATTCCACTCTCTTTCCAATTCTAGGATCTATGACAGGACAGCACTTGGCCTCTCCAGACTAATACTTGGAACTCTTTATTAATTTAGCTTTGTTCATAGCCTAACTGTTCAGAAGCCTATACTGCTGATATTTAGGTTTTTATCTCATTCTGAGACTTCCTCACCCCTTTCTGCCTTTGCAATGTTTGCCAGTTTCTTCAAACTTGACATCTGCCTTGGGCCATTCCCTCCATTCTAGCAATCCTGTCTTTAGTCCTAGTTTTCTTCTTCAACAGTCCTTTAGCATAGTTTCTGGGTTTTGATACCTGATGCTAGCTATTTATCTTAACCTGATCCAATTTCAATGTTGTTAAACTTTTCATACTAGTCGATCAACTGTTGCTAGCCACATGGACAATGAATAAAACTTAAACACTACTCACTGGATATGATTCTGTCTACTAGACTGACTCTTCTTTGCTAGTTCCTAGCACTATAACCATCATGTCTCCTGTACTGCCCTAGTAGCCAAGTCCAAATTCTGTCTTAGCTTAAACTATTTTGTTTTAATTAATACAACATTACCTATTAATCCTAAGATAAAGTACATGTTTAAGTTCCAATTTGAGTGATATGTCAAAAGCTCTAAAAGCTTTAAGAATGTTGAACTAACTGGAAGGCATCGTGAAGAACCTGGGAATATGAGTCAGGCAGGTGTGAAAAGTAGATAATGCTTAATTTACATATAGAAAACATGAGGCAAACAGGTTAGAATGAATACAGAAGCTAATGATGTGTAGTTGTCATATACTGTTTATAGTAGAATAATGACTAGAAAACATTGAAACAGTAAACTGAAAGTAAATTATAAAAGGCCTAAAAATTCCTGATTTCTACAGTCTCTATTATGCTCTTTTTATCTAGACTCTAGAAATCTTTCTATATTTTTGGTCATCTGTGACATTTCACTACCTAGAAAAATTTAGGTGGATGGGTATAAGATTTCACTTTTTATTTTTTCCTTTGTATCTTAACAATTAAATAGTAATTCTAACATTTGGTTACCTACACAAAAGTTTGAATAACAAATGTAATTTGTTAATTCTACATATTTTGATAAATATTATACATATATCTACACATAGGGTATTAAATTATAGAGACCTTTTCTTGCCAAATAATCAGAGTGCTCATATGAAAATGAAAATTTTACTACTCATGTAAAAATATCTATGTTGATATTTATATTATTATATCTATACATCTGTGTTAAATATGTGAGCGAAACTTCTTTTTTTATTATGAATACCATAATATTTGCACTATATTATATTATGTATCAATGGGATAAATTAGTATTTCTCTGCATGGAAAAAGTCATCAATTGTCTTTTAGGGCTTTGAATATTCTTTCCATTTGTCAATTCCCATAAACTTTCCATCTACAACAGATTTCCTATCCATCATGAATCTAAGACTTGAAAAATTTTTAATAAATTATTTGGAAGAAAATAACATAACATTCAAATACATGGGAGAAGTGAATTTGCATGTTAATTTCTGAATTTGAGTATAATATTATAAAATATTTAAATTTTATAAAAGTAGATTTAAATTTTAAGAATAAGAAAATATTCAAACTATGCTATTGGAGATTCTTAAGATATTGTGTTTTTTTCTTCAGTAGCACATTTTTTTAAATAATAAAAATTCTATAATGCCAAATTTATTTTGAGGATAGACATATACATCAATGAAATAGAAATTTGAATCCAGGAATAAATCCTTACATATAGCCAATTGAATTCTAACAAGGGTACCAAGATTATTCAATAGAGGAAAAAATATTTTTCAACAAATTGTGCTAGCACACTTTGAAATCTAAATGTAAAAGAATAAAGTCAAATGCTTACCACATACCATGTAAAAATTAGCTCAAAATGAATTATAGATCTAAATGTCAGAGCTAAAACTATAAATTCTTAGAAGAAAACATGGAAAGAAATCGTTGAGATCTTGGTTGAGAGAATGGTTTCTTAGATTTAAAAAAAATAAAAATAAATAAGCAACAAGAAAAAAAATAAATTGATTTCACCAAAATTAAAAATGCTTGTGCTCTTCAAAGGATATCATCAAGAAAGTAAACAGACAACACACATGATGAGAAAAATAATTCACAAATCATACATGTGATAAGATATTTGTATCAAGAATATATAAAGAATTATTACAACTCAACAATAAAAAAAAGTCTATTATAAAATGGTCAAAAAATTAAAATAGTTTTCCAAAGAAAATAAACAAAGGGCCAATAAATGCATGAAAAGATACTCAGCATCATTAGTCACTAGAGAAATGCAAATCAAAACCACAATGAAACATAACTTCGTATACACTAGGATGGTTATAATCATAAAGATATACAATAACAAATGTTGGTGAGGATTTGGAAAATTCTAACTCTCGTGCATTGGTGGTATGAATGTAAAATGGTGCAGCTTCTATGAAAAACAATTTTTTAGTTCCTTAAAAAGTTAAACATGCAATTAGTATGTCATCAAATACTTTCATTACTAGGTGTATACCCAAGAAAACTGAAAATGTATGTCCACTCAAAAATTTGTACATGGATGTTTATAGCAGTATTAGCAACAATAGCAAGAAATTAGAAGAAACCTAACTAATGAGGGGATAAACGAAACGTGCCATATCTTTACAATGGAGTATTCAGCCATAAAAATGAATGAAGCACTGATACATATTACAACATGGATGATTCTTGAAGACACTATATTAAGTGAAAGAAGCCGGACACAGAAGACCACATATTTCACGATTCCATTCATAGTAAATGACAAGAACAGACAAATTCATGGAGACAGAAAATAGATTGATGGTGAAGTTTATGTGAACTATATCTCAGTAGAGATATTTTTAAAAATTGTGGAGTAGATAATACAGTTTCAGTAGTGTTTGTCAGACTTATAAAAGAATGTCAGATATGTGAGATACCAAAAATAAATAATATAATAGAAAGAAACATGAGAAAATCATTAAAATTTTTCAGGTAATTTAGGACTCACTTTTCAAAACTATAACATTCTCTAGTGTTTCTAATGATTAATTCAAAAATGTAAACAAGAATCCATGTAAATGGGTATTTACTAAAGTATTTGTTTACCATTTGATAAAACTGAAGTTGAAAATAACTAAAATGTAGAAAAAACATATTTATCATTACTTATTAGCTATAATACTTCTATAACTTTCATTTGAACTTATTAATAGGATTTTAGTAGATTTCTGTTTTGAATTCAAATATAAATTATTTAGTGGCATTTATGGAGTCATAATAAATTGAGTTTCAAGCTAGATTAGTCAGAACAGAAACCTAATCTACAAAACATGTTTAAAAATGATATAAAATAATTTTATAATTCACCTTTAAAAAAAGGATTCCTGCTAATTATTAGGCTCATATTCCCCAAAATAGAGATGAGTTACTGCTTCAAATCTTAAGAAGTAATATATAACATATAGACTGTTCATGGTAGTGGTAGGAAGAGGAGATAACATTAATACTTAAAATAAATTATAAAATCAACACAAATTACATCAGATTTTGGATTTAAAATGCACTCTAAAAAAAGAAGATGGTTACCAGGTCAGAAGAAAACTGTACCAGAGCTATTTAATAAGAGAAAGAAAATTTGGAGAGTAGAGATGGCCACATTCAGGATTGGTAAAAAATAAATTTGGAACAATTCCCAAGTTTTACAAAGCTGGATGAAAGACGTTTTAAAGTCTTTTGAAAAGCAGTAAAGAGCTGTCAAAAAAGTGAGGATTTATCAAGTCAAAATTTAAGGGAAGGCAAAATCCCAAAGAGATTTCAGATCAGGAAGAAACAACTTAAAAACTCACCTACAGCTCTGGTTGCTCAGAGGTCAGCAGTCAAAACTCAAATCCCATATTTACCCAAGGGGAAAACTCTGCCCCCATTCAACTGCGGACTCATGGGACTATGCCATGATGAAAATAAAAATAGAGTAAAACCAACCCTAAGCTAAAATGAAACCAGGATACTCCATAAAATCTCAAGCTTTAAACTGTAATGTGGTCCAATATTGGTCGTGATCATCAGTGCCTGATGGTGGGAAATAAAAACACTATCTGGAGGAAGTACCTTCATTCTAGAGTGCAAAATTCTCACTATGAATATTTCAAATACAGTAAGCCATGTACAAGACCTGAGATATTAAAATTAATAGACACAGACTATAGAGATACACTGCCTACTGTGTTTAAATGAAGAAAAGACAATATTGATATACTTGCAGGATAACAACAGAAAATTTAAAAAGTGAAAAGGAAAAGTTCTAAATAACCAAAAAGAACTTATAAAACTAAAGAATAAATCAATAGAAATTAAGAACTACAATGAAGTAATCTAATGGTAGATTAAATACAGCCAAAAAAGAGAGTTAACTGGAAAAGTAGTTGGAAAAAAATTCCAAAAAGCATCAAGGATAAGCAAAAAAATGAAATATGGAGAAGAGAAAAGAAGAATAGAGAATACAAATTGATTGGTAACAAATAACAAACATCCTATAGGAAGATTTTTGGCATCAATGCAACTTAGCTTTGCTTTAACTATATCAGGTAAATATCTTAATAATTCAGGTGGAAAGTGGCATGCCATCTGATATTTACATATCTATTTTATTATATGATATTTTATCATAACATTATATCTCTATTAAATACTTTCTTCACTTTTTGGTTATTTCCTATCTCCTTTTCCATTTGCTTTCTATATCTGCTCTGTAGCAAAGCCTTCTATTTGCTCTTCAATATTAATTTTTCTTCACTTTCATAATAGAATCCCAGATTTTTGTCTGGGCACATTCCTGCCCAAAATAAAACCTACCTATTTCAGCCTTACTTACAGCTAAATGTGACAATGTGACTAAATTCTGTCTAAAGATATATTGTGTGACATCATTAGAAACCTTATTTAAAACACAGCTACAAGTGCCCTCACTCCCTTCTCCTTTCTCTCTTCTTCTTTCCTGATGGTTGGAGTAAGCACAGTCATTGTGGGTCATAATACAACCTTTGAATGGAGGCCATGCACAGAGGAGCAGGTGATAAAATGAGGTGATAAAATGAGTCTCAGTTATTAAGTATGTGGTGAAATAGTGCCATAATATCAGCCCTAGACTGCATACCTCTGGAGTTTTACATGAGAGATGAACAAACTTCTACCTTGATAGTATCATTTTAGATCTTTATGACACATAGCTGAACCTAATTTAAACTGCCAACAATATGGTAGATGGAAGCAGGATGGTACAAATGAAAGAATGTAAAATATGTGACACTTCCTTAGTATAGGAGATTGGATGACAGATGGTAAGGACTCAAGATAATGCAGACTGAAGAACCGGTGATCCTTTTTAGTATGGCCTCAAAACATTTTCACTTTGGAAAGAAGACTACATGCTGACTGAGTCTGCTCTTTTAAGGAAATTGAATAATAAATCTCATGTTTGAGTATGCATTGAATGTTACCTATTGTTTTTATTTAAGTCTTATGAGAGAAATAAATCTGGGCTATAGCTAGCCAGCCTAAAATAAGAGATGGAAATAGAATATAACATTGATAAGGCAGGTACTCTCTGCAATCTGCAATTTAAGCTTATTGAGATTCTATTAATTTGGAGCTTGCATGGATGAAAAAGCCAATGTCTTTGTTCCTCAAATTGAAGTGGTTACAATAGAGGAGTTCGACATAGAAATAAGACTGATATACTAATGTGTAATTGTCTGTAGAAAAGACAAGATTAGGATTTTACCTTCCCTCCAAAGTCCATTGTTTCAGAAAGTTCACCTATGGTAGCCCTCCTTTATTTGAAAGACAAGAAAATGGATAGAGAATAAAAGCCAGTAAGTAAAAGCTCAAAGTCTTCAGGATTATAAACCATGTCTAGACAAGATCTTTGCACATACTTAACCATAGAACCTACTGGAATTAAATAAATCAGAACAATACTAAGTTTTTTAACAAAATGTATTGCAAAAGAAATTAAAATCTGTACTGAAAACACCTGTGACTCTTCAATTTCTAAAGCAATTTACAGACCCCTAAATCAATCATTAAGGCTATGAAACTGCAAGAAAAACTCAAGAAAACTCAAGAAAAACAAATCTTCTAATGTACAATTCTCCTGGGGCCATAAATAATAATAGAGAGGTAAGATGTTTTCAAAGGGAAGATATAAGAGAGTTTCCAGGTGTGCTTACTCAATGTCCACAGAAGGGCATGTTCACTACTCCTGTAAAAGTTTTGGTAACTGCTCTGGGGGCAGGAACACCTGGGTTTTCCGCTCTTCCCTTCTCCAAAGGAGAGGTTTTATTTGTTTCCATGCCACCTTATACGCTAGTTGTATAGAGGGCAGACACTTTATATATTTGTTTATAGTTTGCTAGACCATGAGGTATTATATTCCATCTAAGTGAAGATTAGACATCTACTACTATAACAATTGGAATTAACTTTGGCTGCAAGTAGTGACTTATTCAAGAGATGAGTTTATGTCCATCTCACATGAATAACCAACATAGGAAGTCCAGGGCTAATATTACAGCTCAACAATTTTCTATAATCCAGGATACTTACAGCTTTCCATTCAGCCACCCTACATGTGGCTTTCATTCTATGGTCTAAGATGGAGTTCCAACTATGATATACATATTTCACACAACAGGATGGAGGAAGGCAGAAAGAAGAGAATAGGGGAGAGACTCTTAATCCTATCAGAACAGGGCTTCACCCTTATGACCTCATTTAACATTAATTACTTCTGCAGAGGCCCCATCTCCAAATATAGCTACACTGGGAGGTTAAGGCTTCAACATATTAATTTTGAGGAGACATAAACAGCTTTCATGGCAAAGAGAACTTTGCAGATGTAATGAAGGATCTTAAGATTAGTTGATTATTGAGGTGGGTCTGATGTGATAACAGTGGTCATTATAAGAGGGAGACAGGACATTAGAAAGAAAGTAGGGGATGGGACAATGGAAGCAAGAGATTGGAGTGACGTGACTTAGAGATCACAAGACACAGAATACTGGCAGCTTCCAGAAGCTAGAATAGGCAAGGAAACAGATTCTCTCCTGGAGTCTTTGGAAGGAACCGGCCACGTCAACACCTTGATTTTAGCCTGGTAAAACCAATTTCAGACTTCTGGAACTATAAAAGAATACATTTCTATTGTTTTAAGTCACCAAATTTGTGGTAATTTGCTACACCAATAGAAAACTAATACACATGGGAGCACTAAACTTCAAGAGAAGCTGAGACATGAAAATAAATCCAGGCAGCTAAAATTTGGCAGTTTTATTATTGATAAAAAAAAAAAGACCTAACATATATTGGGGAGCAACAATGACTCACTGTTACCCCCCGAAATGCAGGACTTTTTGCTGACTATAGCAGTGGCATAAACTTTTAGGTTTGTTTCCTTTGGTGGAGGTGTGTGCTCTGTGCTCGGGAAGGGTATACACAAATGTGTGAATTTGTCCTCCAATAGTCATTCTGCTGTTATTCTGCAATAAAATAAACCCATGTTTTAGCTGGCCAAATGGCTAGTTGGAATGAGAATATATTTCTTATTTTCTTGTAGCCATATGCCTAATTTGTGGCCAACCAGACATAGATAGAGTGTTGAATAGGAGTTTCTAGGAACATCCCACCAAGTGAACACACCTCTCTGAACTCTTCTTTATTCCCTCTTCCTTCCTGCTGTTTAGAATGAAGGCATAATGATTGGATCTGGTGAAGCCAGGAGATGACCATGAAAACAGAGGCCATGTACGGTGGAGCAACAGGATAGAAACAATGAAGGACTCTGAAAACATTATGCTGCAGAGTTGCTATATCAGCTATGCACTATCACCTGAATTTTATGTGAAAGAAAAACAAATTTCTATTTAGTTTAAAACACTGATATTAGGGATGGTTACTCCCAATCCTAACTAATGTACTCCCTTCCTTCTCTTTTATAGCTCTCATAGAACTGTTCATGTTAATTTTCACTGGTGTCTTTACATACACATCCATGACATATGTGACAAAAGTCTGCCTTTAAAATGTAACACTACTGGAGTTATTTAAAGGAACATGTGTTGTGAACTATTATAACTAACTATTATAACTATCAGGAACCTTGTTAAATATATGATGCCTAAATGAGTCTCATGAGCAACTTACATCAAACATAGGAATTATAGCTAATGAGTAAAAATGCTTCTTTATATAGATAGCATATTCAATACTGGGTACTTTTGTATTATAAAATTATAGTAATGCATAACTATAGCCTGGCCATATGAAACATAGTAAGTTTAAAATGTAAAAATACATTTAGGTCATTACTACTAACTGATAGGTTTATACAAAGTATTTCTAATATAAGTGTTACTTTATCATCGTACAGTTGTATTTAAAAAGAAATGATAAAGTTGTATCTGATGAAGATGTTTAACAGAGGTTCTAACTTTTTGGTCATAGGATTCCCTTATACACTTAAAAATTACAAGGTTTCCAAAGGTTTTCTTCTGTTTATGTGTTTAATACTCTTTCAATATTTATCATGTTATAAATTAAAAGTATAAAATGTTTAAAATATGTATTAAGTAATTTAAAATAATACTAATAAACCCATTCTATATTTACATAAATTGCAAATTTTTATAAAACAGAATTTTATTTCAAAATATTACTGAGAAGTATGGGATTGGTCTACAATTTTAAGAATCTATTTAGTGTCTGGCTTAAGAGACACATATTTCTTCAGTACAGTAACCTCTGAGGGAAAAGACTGAAGCAGATTTTAAATATTATTGGGTGTCCCAGAAAAATTCTTTATAATAGTACCAAAATTTCCCTAAAACCTATCATGATAGTATACATTTCCATAAAACTTGACCTAATTGAACCAGCATAATTTTGTATCTATTTCGGCCTAATTTGCACAAGTAGCAACCACCCTCTAATGTCTGTAAGCAATGAATAAATAATGTTCCTAGCAATTGTTCTTATTCCATATCCTCAGTTTCTTCTATTCTGACCCAGTTGCTTTTATCAAATTGCTTCCTCATGGTTACTGACTTTTTGTTCTGTACCTCATTTACAGTTTATTCTTGCTCCATAAACTTTGGATGTTTATTCTTAACTTTGCAGCATGGCATTTCCTAGTGACTGTAACTTGCACTTACTCTTCCAGCTCTTTCCACTTTAGATTACCATGAATATAAGAAATATTAAGCCCTTTGGATGAAGTATATTTCCTCCCAAAACAGGAACAGATTCAGACACTGATTATACTTTGCCTAATTACTGAATCTTGAATTTCATTATTGGCTAACCTTTTCTATTCCTTTGTTCACAGAATGTTTTGTTGTTGTTGCTGTTGTTTTATTTTGTTTTTTTAATGAATTCTCAGTATTAAATACTGATGTTTTCTCTCTCACCCCATTACCTATTCCCTGACCCTTTCACTGTTCCTTGGATCCTGGGTTTTTTTAGGCACTCTCTACTATCAATTATCCTTACTATAGTTTCTAACAAACCAAACTCCAAGGCACAAGAAACCAGGTACAGGAGTGGTAAAAATAATAAAAGAATAATATATCAATTAAGTGAGATGAAGAGAAGACTACAAATTAAGCTATCAGGAGATTGAGGGTTAATTTTATACAGAAAAAGAAATGATTCATCAAACACCAAATCTTACAATTAAAAATAATTTCAATTATTTTATGAAATGGAGCTGAAGACAACTTCTGTAAGGTTCTATGGATGGTAAATATAAATAATAAAAAAATCATAGGACAATGTACATATTTATAGGCTATGAAAGATTAGTTCTTAAAAAGTAACATTAATAGCGATGTGATTAGCAGGATTATAATAAATAATATAAAAGAGATTTTAAAAACTCTTTATAATAAATATATCTTACCAAAAATTTCATAACATTCAAAATACTTGGACAGCCCTGACAATGGTATATTCTATGTTGCTTCATAGATATTAAATAGTCCTTATAAAATGAATATTTTATTCCTATTGATGCACATATCATAATCACTTGCCATAACATTATATCCATATCCATATGTATATATTTTAAACAAACACACACACACTGGTTATCTGTATATTCAAATTTATTATCAGTATACAACAAATTGGTTATCAATATACAACTTTCATTGAAAGTATCCTCTTATATATGTATAAAGCATATAAAAATGCAGGTGGCATGCTCTGAAATCAATGAGTTTGTATTCTACACAGAGGATCAAAGACACTTCACATGAACTTTATAATTTTATAGAGTATACTATCATCTGGAGAAAATTAGTATACTTGGCACTAAGTGCTTATGACAGAAAAGTTTTGAATAGGATACATTTGTCTTTAAACCTATGTTTTTATTCAGTGGATAACTTTTATGGAATTTAAGGACTTGATGACATTCCTGTGCTCAATCTAGAACACATCAGACTAACAAAATCTGGACCTTTTGTAGTCCCTTCTAATCATGCTAATGTAATGAAAACATCATAGCTCAGGCTGCTCAGGAACAGGTCCACACAGGGAGTTCATTTATCACACACACAGTGCTTTAGAAATTACAAAGAGTTCACATTAGTTAATTCTACTATAATGCCAAGTCTTCATTTCTGCCATTACCTACTGCCCAAATCAAACCAAAATTCTAAAGATAGAAAAAGCAAACTCTGAATTCAGAAGATTTGAGGTCAAATCCTAGCTATGTCACTTCATTATGTGACTTTTGATAAGTTAATAAACCTCTCTGAGCCTTGGTTTCCCTGTTTATAAAAATGAGATAAAAATACCTATCTTATGTATTGTAGAGGATAAATTATAAACCACATGTAAAATATCTAGCACAGTGCCTGGTACATAGTACGCACTCAATAAATGTAAGTACATTTCTTTCTATTTCCATTGTGTCCTCAAAGCAATTTATGATTAGTATAAAACATTGAACAAATGTTATACATAGAATTCTCACTCTTTAACAAACTAAATATTTCTTTATATTTTCAAGCACTGAGAAGTAGTTTTATATCACTATTGCTACTTACAATAACCAAGAGAAAATAACATCTATATACACAAAGTATAAATATAAAATGGTTGTGGTGTGTTATTAATGCACAACAAAATTATATTTGAACCACATTGTTGTATGACTTTTCTCACATCAGAAAATCTGAAGTAGAATATTAATAATATAATGAGGCTATTTAAGAGAAATTGAAGAAATTCTTACTAATCTACATAAATTATAACTCTAGTATCTTAAATAAAAATATTACAAAGAAAAGTAATGAAGTAATTATACTTACATGTTTCCAACGTGCAAGCTTTCCTTTTATATTAGTTTCAGGCTTGAAAAAGATATCCTTAAGGAGCTTATCTTCATATCCTTTGGTTATGTAAATCCATTTTGTTTCATATGCTCTAATAATTTTTTCCTGCTGTTTTTTACACAAAAGCAAAGGGCTGAATATAAGGGGGAAAAAACTATTTATTAGTTTTTTGTCAAAAAGAGGAAAATGTGAAAATTACTCATGAGTTCACTTACATCTTCAAAAACATGATAATAAATTAAATGTAATACTGTGTATGTTTACAATCTTATTACTATATAATGCTATATAGGGACTAAGGTTTATTCATCAACATTCATCAAGGAATGGATGAGTACTGAGAAATTTCTGTTGCTATGAATCCACAAACAATTCTGTACTTACATCTGGCTATATATTGTAAAATATAATGGCAGGGAGACCATGACTAAATTTTGTATAGAAACTTAAGGTAACCAATGTGAAGTCTTTTCTTCTCCCCAGTTAAGAAGTAACATTTTTTTATTGTGGTAAAAGTTTTATTACTGTATCATAAAAAGTATATTTGTACTATATTACAAATACTAGAAAAATACTCTAGAGCAGTACTGTCCAATAGAATATAAGCTACAAAATAATTCTAAATTTTCTATTAGCCACACTAAAAAAAGATAAAAAGAAACAAATGAGAGTAATTTTAATATTATGCTTTATTTAATCCAATAGGTACAAAATATTACCCAATAAATGGCATCTACAAAGTAACATCATACTTAAAGATAAAACACTAAATATTTTCCAACTAACATCAAAAACAAAGAAAGAATGTCCTATCAATTCAATACTGTACTAGAACTCCTAGTTGGTCCAGTAAAGCAATAAAAAGAAAACCACAGATCGGAGTCACCTTTGAATATAGATGCAAAAATTCTAAATATTTATGAAAATAATCAATCAATTTAAGTAAAGAATAATAACACTATGATCATGTATTGCAAAACTAATTACATCAACAAATTAGTAGAAAAAAAGGCATGATTATATAAATAGATACAGAAAAGGTATTAGATAAAATTTAGCAACCAATATTTATTTAAAAATCTTTGTAAGAGAGGATAAAAACAAACAATATAATATCATGGAGATGATTTACCAAAGATCAGTAACATCAATTCTATGTGATAAAATACCAAAATCATTTGAAGTAAAATGATGAACAAGGTAGAAAGTTTACTGTTACCATTATTATTCAGTAGCAGAAGTAAAACAAAAGTAAACAATGAAAGCAATCTTCTCACTTCTCAGATATTTTAAGTGGGCCTTATCTATTTATTCTTTTATTCAAAATAATTTTATTGATTACCTACAAATTACGGTAAAATATAGGAAGAGAATACAATTTATAATGAGACAGAACTTTATTTCTCTCTCATTATGACTAGCCTAGGCTGGTAAGATAGTTCTGCTGCATAAAGACATTCAATCTTGTTTCAAGAGCACTGTCAATAATCAACATGATGAATCCATTTTACCCCATGGAAAAAAGAAGACATGAAAACAAAGGGGGCACAATAACCATTTAAGCATGTGAAGAAGAAGATGTACCCATTACTTCTGCTAACTTTCAAATGTAACAAAAAATGTAGTCAGAGGAACAAGCCACAAGAGAAATTGATGATAGAATTTCTAGTGGTCAGCCAATTGCCAAAAGAAAAAAAAATAATGGATATTCAGAGGAAAAGTAGTATAGTAATCTGCAAATTCCCAATATGTGCCCTATGATGAGAAAAAAGTCCCTAATACCTTATCCCAGCTCCATGTTTCAGAAGCATTATGCCAGCCAAGAATGGCTGAAAGACCTGGGCTTTCTTCCTCCGTTCAGCTTCCACTGATAGGGCAGCAGGTATAACCCAGGTGCAATAAATAGGTAGAGAATACTGGAGTCCTGATAGCTCTTAGCCCAGCTTATCTGTAGGGAAGAGATTCCATGCTAAGTGAGGCAAGCTGAGAAGACTAGAGGCTGCTGTCAAAGTATATTTATAAAAAACTAAAGGAAATTATAGCTTAAAACAATGAAACAGATTAATTCTCCAAGGTAGAACTTTCTCTACAGCAGGTAGTACTTAATATTAGAAAAATTTGGTAGTACAGAGAAAAGACCAAAAAGCAAAAGCAGTACAGTGCCCTATTCCTGGAGCTCTTGCCTTTGCTCCACTGAAACTAAGGTAATAGAGTTTTACTCTGTCCTTTTGTGACTGTGGAAAAATGAGATAATATATTAAAGAATATTATCATGGCCTGAAATTTGAAGACTAGAAAGTCAGGTAATAACTTCAGAAATTTCAGAAAAAAAAAATAAAATTTTTCTCTATGGGATTAAATAGCAAAGTAAATTATTGGATTAATTATTAATTTACAACTCAATACACAGGTATTATTAATAAAAATATTAGATGATTTTTAAAAGTTTGAGTCCTTGAAGCTTGCTGTTAATTACCTGGATTCAATAGGAAAAATATAGAAGTGACCATCAAAATTCAAAGGAAGTGTTGATCACAGTAATTTTTCAGTGAGAAAGAACATAATACACTTAGAATGCTTTCAAAATGTCTACAAAATATTATCTGCAAAGAGCTTTAAATTTACATATTAATGAAAATTTCTAGCCCTTATGTAAGCATTAAGGTATTCTGGTAATATCTAATGTACCATTAATAAGTTATGAAATGCATAAGCATGAAGAACAAAACTTATAAAGACCCATAATTCAAAGTTATTATTTTAAGAGAATAAATACAATGTCCTGTTATATACTTAGTTTTTAGGTCTATTTGTCCCCAAAAGAAAATGATAAGTTACAATATAGTGCTGCATTTCAATTATTTTCTACTGTAAAACAAAGAAAAAGCATATCAAATTATTGAAAAAATAATCATTACAATCAGTAAAGGAAAAAATCATCATCTTTAGAATATTTGTAAATTGAAATATTTTAAATTGAAGATCACCAGGAATCAATGATGAAAGGTAACTTTCCAGGTAACTTTGACAGTGGGTGAAAGTAAAAATACAGACAGATGTAAAAGATGTATATATTTTAGTATAATACAATTAGAAATATTAGTTATCCACTCATAGCCTTTAAGTGCCATCTCAAACCACATTTACTCATGTGGCTCATTCCATTAAATAACAACTGTACTTAGTGACAAGAATCTCATGTAGAAAGTATGAAGGAAAGATAAGCAAATTTTCATAAAGCCTTGTTTTATTATATGTACTAGTAGTACTATTACTAGCAGAAATAATATAAAAATGAATATTGTCTTCATAACATTAATAATATACTGTATCATTGCAAATCATTAGAATCAGTAGTATAATAATAAAAATATAATTTTATATACCCATTGACCTGGCAAATCAAATTCTAGAAACTATTTCTAATGACATTATAATGAATATATAAATATATAAATTTATGAGGTTTTTTTACCTAGTTTTTTAATAATTTAGCAAAAATAAAAACAATATTAATGTCCAACAAGGGATACCCAAAGGAATGAGTGCAGCTAATAAAAATTATGGAATAATATTTAATACTGCAGAAAATGTAAACGTCTATTAGAAAATAGCAGGCATCTTTTTTGTAAAAAATTGCACATATATCCATATATGTATGTGTTTATTAAAAAATGTATAAACTCATACAATTATCAATCATTACTATTCCCTCTCTTTTTATAGACCATTGCCCAACTGCTCACTAATATATCTGGTTCCATATTTTTCCCTTGCTCATATGGATATAAACTTTGCTCTTCTTTTATATAAACATGGAAGTTTATTAAATGTATATTTTTGTAGCTTGCTTTTCGATCTTAATACATTACTGAAATCTTTCAAGTTAAACAGATCTTAGAACTAACTCATTATTTTTTAACAACTGCATAATATCTTATACTATATCTGTACCTATTTTCTTCCAAGGACACATAAGTTTTTCAAGGTTTTTGCCACTACAAATAACATAATCTCTCTCTCTCTCTCACTAGCATACACACACACATATTTTATTTTTGTAGTATAAGTTTCAAGAAGTGGTATTGCTGGTGTAAGAGTGTATTAATCAGGATTCTCTAGAGAAATAGAATCAATAAGAAATAGATATATAAGTAGGGAGAAAGAGATTTATTTTAAGGAATTGGCTCACACAATTGTGGAAGCTGGCAAGTACGAAATCTGTAGAACAGGCCAACAGGGGAGAGTTGATGTTGCAGTCTTCAGTCCAAATTTGCAATTTGAAAATCCAGGCAGGGTTTCTATGTTGCAGTCTTGAGGCAGAAATTTTTCTGAAAATCTCAGTCTTTATACTAAGACCTTCAATTAATTGACTGAATGAGGCCCACCCACATTATGGAGGGTAATCTGCTTCACACAAAATCTATGGATTTAAATGTTAATCACACCTTAAAAATACCTTTACAGCAACATATGTACTGATGACCAAACAACTGAGTATGATAGCCTAGCCAAGCTGACATGTAAAATTAACTATTACAAATAGTATAATACTTTTTTATTAACTTTAATGAAAATTGTCATTTTGTGTAATACTCAACAGTAATAAAATCCTCGTAAAAATTATTATCCCACTTTTAAATTGTTTGCCAGTCTATTAGGGGAAAATGGTATCTCATTGCTGTTTCAATGTGCCTATTTTTGAGTATTAATGAAGTTAAAGATTTTTTTATTTCTTCTTCAGTGAGTTATCTATTCACATCCTTTGCTCATTTTTTTCTATTTGAGTTATTTTCCTTTGCTCGACTACTTTATATGAGCTCTTTAGATGTTAATAACATTCTTTGATTTGTATAGCCGGATTCCTTTGAATGTAGCTAAATATATTTTATCCATTTATACTTACTTAACAAAAAGTCTCCCCACATCAAGGTTACAAAAATATTTAGCTGAATTACCTTCTAAAGTTTTACATTTTATTCTTTAACATGTTTGAAATATACTTTGTATATGATATGCAATAGGGAAACAGGATGGTTTCATTGAGAAGATAACCAATTTTGCCACCATTAATTATTAAATAAATCATCCATTCCCCATTAAATTAATATAATATTCCTATAATACTTTGAGTTTCCCTTATATACAGAAATTTTTTTAGGGACTCTTTATTTTGTTCATCTGAGTTCTCTGTCCCTGTGCCAATACAGCCAAATATTGATTACTGTGACTTGATAGTAATTTTAATATTTGGGAAGGCATTTTCTTTTACTTGTTTCTTGACTACTCTAAAGCATTTGTGTTTTTCCTCAGGAACTTTAAAAGCATATTTCCCAGTATCTCTACAAAACCAGGATTCTAGTTAGAATCACTTTAAGTTAAAATATGAATTCAAAAGGGATAGTTATTTGTATTATACTAAATTCCCACCCAGAAATATGGTACTTATATATTTGTTCAGTTCTCATTCTTTGATAAGAAGTTATTAATTTTTTCATATAGGCTCCTTTATCTTTTGTATGCTGTTTCTTAAATGTTTTACAATTTTACTACTATATTAGGACTTTTTTTTCCATTTCTATGCAACTGGGATTTTGTTAGTATAAAGAAAAAAATCCATTTTTATATATGAGCATTTTGTATCCAGAGACCAGCCAAACAAATATATTAACTCTATTAATATCTTTGGTTTACAATGTATGTAAATACATCATACACAAAAATCATTTCATTTTTATTTTTAAACTGTGATCAGATTTATTTTATTTTTTAAAGCATTAACCTAAAACTCCAAAAAGATGTTAAAATGTGGTATTTGTATTTTGTTAATATGAAAATTTCAAAATATAGGGTTATGGCATTCAATAAATAGCTCAGTATTCTTTTATTATTTTTATTATAAATCGCTGCTAATTTTATAAAATTAATTTTGGGCAATCATTAATATGATCACAGTTTTTCCATTAATTAATTATATTGATAAGTCTCTGCTTATTATCCCTCTGTTCCTGGAATAACCCTTACTGAATCATGATTTATTAAACTTTTCACGTATTGCTGGATGTTATAATTCATCAATGTTTAGTTTTTGTATTTACACATATTCCTGATGCTGGAAAAGAATTTTCATTTTCATTACCCTGTCATATGTTAGAATTAAAATTACATCAACCTGATAAAATGAACTACTGTTTTAAAAACTTTTCCTATGTGCAAGAATAATTTAAACAATAGTATAATCTTTTTTGCTAAAGATTAGATAGACTTCAGCAATAAAACCTTCTAGGAAAAGTGTCTTTCTTCAATGGTAGTTCTTTGTTCTATTGTTTGTTTATTGGTCTATAGAGATATTATATTCATCTTGGGCAATTCTGACAGTTTATATTTGCTTAGATATCATTCTTCTGGTAGTTAAGTGCCATGCAAACTTTTTCATGTCCTGGCAAACAAATAAAATGATATTGTTTGTTTACTAGTAAAAATAAACTAAGCTACTTGTGGCTGGAAGTGAACTGCCAAAAGATGCATGGGATTATGGTTGACCCAGGCTTGTCCTGATTGCTAACTCATAACCCCTTACAGATATGTCAATATGGCACAGTAAACTGTTTAGAGGTTTTCCTCTAGATTTTCAAATTTCATAGTTTCACATACTAGTCATTTATAAGTTTCAACCTTATTTGTAAATGTGCTTCCTTCTTATTATTTTTCTCAAATATTTTTTTCTGGGATGGGCCTATTTCAATACTCTTTTCAGAGAATAAGCACTTCTTATATAATACAATCATTATTTACTAGTTCTAGGTTTTTGCTTAGCTGCTAACTGTATTGATTCTCGATTCCAACTTTTAATATTTATTTTAGTTCTTTTAAGTTTAAAAAACCCTAAACCTTCTTATAAATATATAATTTCATCCATATTCTATTTGTCTTATATGAAAATGACACAATACTTTTTGATTTTTTTAAATTTTACATTTGAACTTTTATTTGATACAGGAAATATTTATGGAAGTATTTCTTAATTTCCAGGGAAATCTGGGCATCTTTTAATGATGTGCTTCTAATTTTATTGGAGAAAGAGTATTTGAACTGCAAAAATGACTTCTTAAAAAATGCAACACTCAAGACTTCCGTAATGGCTGAGTGAGGAACTTAGCAGCTCCTCTCTCCAAAAAGTAATTGTCAATAATTACTGTATTAAAACTAGAAATTGACTAAAGGCATACAATAAAATGAAAAGCATTTCTTGAAGAAAATGCATAAATGTCAGTAAGGACACTGGAGAGTTTGTAGCATTTTAGCCTGGTGCTGCTCCTGCCATTAGCAGCCGTCCTTCTCCTCCACCACTGCTAATTACTTAATGCAAAAGTATTACCATAGCATAGCAGACTGGGAGGACTGACACCTTCATAGCTGTAGAAGGATGACTTTATTTGGAGCAGAGAATAGGGTGTTGTTGAAAACAATAACTATCTCAGTGGCAAGCAACCAGGGAAGTCCAACAATGCAGTTAGCCTGAAGTTTTGACATGGAGTGGAACAAACAATAATCTATCTGACAGACAAACTAGATAATAAACATGGAGATGTGAGGTATGAGATCTCCCAAAAGAGTCTTAATAAGATGCGACATAACTCTTTTGGTCTTGAAGTCTGTGTGCCTGTACACTGCTCAGGAGAAACTGGAGAGCTTCCTAGCAAGCCAATCATACCTAGCTGAACATGAACATTACAAACACAGACAGTAAAAACCAGGACAGATCTGAAAAATGACTGAACTATGAATGTATTCTCCAAGTGTACACAGATCTATTGGTAAAGGATGGAAGACTTAATGGCTCAAGGAGTTTAAACACAACCTCTGACCAATCACTGTTTGATCACTAAGATATACAGGCCCAACAGTGATCCTCTAGGAGGCCAGGCCTAAAAAACAATAGTTATTATAGTAAACAAAACTGAGCTAAGATATCAGTAGCTCCACACTCTGGGTAAAACAGACTACACAAAAATATTTCAAGTAAAACAATAAACAAATACACAGTAACCAAGAATCACCACTGGATGACTTGAAATCAGCATCTAAAATTGCTTTAATACATATACTACCTAAAATGTCCAATGTGAGGTAATGTATATGTTAATTAGTTGATTTAGCCAATCCACACGTTTATATATTTCAAAATACCATGTTATACATAGTAAATATATACAATTTTGGCTATCAATTTAAAAATAAAGTAAAATAAATAAGAAATAAGTAAATTGTCCAATTTCAATTAAAAAAGTATTATACATGCAAAGAAACAGAAAAGTGTGACCCGTATATAAGAAATAAAAGCAGCTGATAGAAACTGCATTCAAGGAGGCAAAGATGTTAGACCCAGCAGATGAAGGTTTCAAATAACTATGATAAATATGTTCAAAGAACTAAAGCAAACCACACTGAAAGAATTAAAGGAGAGTACTTTATGACTGATCAGTTATAGAATATTAATAATGAAATAAAAATTATTTTAAAATAACCAAATGGAGATCCTAGAATTGATAAGTGAAATGAAATTGCATAAGTGAAATGAAAAATTCATTAGAAGGGTTCACCACAAATCAGGAACATTTTTATATACTAATAACTGTCAAGCTGAGGGTCAAATCAAGAACATAATACCATTTATAATATCTGCAAAGAAAACAAAATACCCAGGAATATACTTAACCAAGGAGGTGAAAGATCTTTCTACAAGGAAAACTACAAAACACTGATGAAAGAAATCACAGATGACAAACAAATGTAAAAACATCTCATATTCATGGATTGGAAGAATCGACTTTGCTAAAATGGACATACTATTCAAAGTGATTTACAAATTCAACATAATTCCCATCCAAATGCCAATGTCATTTTACATAGACCTAGAAAAAATAATCCTAAGCTTCATATGAAACAAAAAAAGAGTCTGAATAATGAAAGAAAACTGAAGCAAAAGAACAAATATGGAGGCATCATATTATCTGACTTCAAATTATACTAAAAATCTGTAGTAACCAAAACAGCATGGCAATGGTATAAAGGCAGAGACATAGATCAATGGAACAAGATAGAGAACCCAGAAATAAAACCATATAGCTACAGCCAACCAATTTTCGACAAAGCAAATAAAAACATACACTGGGGAAAGAAAGAATGCCCTAATCAATAAATAGTGCTGGGAAAATTGGGAGCTACATGTAGAAGAATGAAACTGGATCCCTATCTCTCACCACATACAAAAATTAACGCAAGGTGAATTGAAGACCTAAATGTAACATCTGAAACCATAAAAATTCTGGAAGAAACTATAGGAAAAACTCTTCTAGACATTTACCTTGGCAAAAAATTTATGACTAAGACTCTAAAGGCAAAAACAGCAACAACAATAAATAAATGGGACTTAATTAAACTAAAAAGTTTCTGCATAGCAGCCAGACAATTTATAAAATAGGAGAAAATATTCTCAAACTACATATCTGATAATGGCTAATATCCATAATCTACAAATAACTCAAACAAATCAGCAAGAAAAAAAACAACCCCATTAAGAAATAGGCAAAAGATGGCTGGGCGTGGTGGCTCACGCCTATAATCCTAGCACTCTGGGAGGCTGAGGCAGAAGGATCGCTCAAGGTCAGGAGTTCAAAACCACCCTGAACAAGAATAAGATCCTGTCTCTACTAAAAATAGAAAGAAATTAATTGGCCAACTAAAAATATATAGAAAAAATTAGCCGGGCATAGTGGCACATGCCTGTAGTCCCAGCTACTCAGGAGGCTGAGACAGCAGGATCGCTTGAACCCAGGAGTTTGAGGTTGCTGTGAGCTAGGCTGACACCACGGCACTCTAGCCTGGGCAACAGAGTGAGACTCTGTCTCAAAAAAAAAAAAAAAGACATAGAGTTTTTTCAAAAGAAGATATACAAATTGCCAACAAATATATGAAAAAATGTTCAACATATATGAAAAAATGCTCAATATCACTAATCATGAGGGAAATTCATATAAAAGTACAATGAGTTAGCACCTAGCAGACAATTATTATTAAAAAAATCAAAAAACAATAGATGTTAGTATGGATATGGTGAAAAGGGAATGCTTATACATTGTTGGTAGGACTGTAAAATTAGTAAAACTTCTACAAAAAACTGTATGGAGATTCCTCAAAGAACTAAAAACAGACCTACCATTCCATCCAGCAATCCCACCACTGTGTATCTACCCAAAGGAAAAGAAGTCATTATATCAAAAAGACGCCTGTACCTGAATGTTTACCACAGCACAATTCACAACTACAAAGATACGGAATCAACCTAAGTGCCGATCAATTGATGACTAAATAAAGAAAATGTGGTATATTTATATATACCATGGAGTGCTACTCAGCCATAAAAAAGAATGGAATTATGTCTTTTGCAGCAACCTGGATGGAACTGGAGACCATTATGCTAAGTGAAGTATCTCAAGAATGGAAAAACAAACACCATATATATTTGGTGTTCCACTAATAATTGGGAGCTAAATAATGGGTACATATGGTCCTAAAGTGGTACAAAGAACACTGGAAATGAATTATACCCCCATAATATTCTGAAATAAAAATATATTCAAAAACAAAACAAAACCAAAACACTTACCTATCAGGTACAATATGCACTATTCTGGTGATGGGAGCACTAAAAGTCCTGACCTCAGCACTATGCAATTCATTCATGTAACAAGAACACTTATACCTCCTAATATTTTGAAATAAAAATTATATTTAAAAAATAACAGTATGAAAAGTAGGCATGTTCATATACTTTGCTACAAATTATAAAACCTAATTAAATTTATTTTCCTATGAAAGAAAAATAGAAACTGAACTGGTAAAACAGAGTCAATGAAGTCGAAGATAGGTCAGTATAGATTATTTAATTTGAAGAACAGAAAGTAAAAAGATGAAAAAAAATGAAGAGAGCCTCATAATTCATGAATCATCATTAGGTATACCAACATATACATCATGGGAATCCCAGGAAGAGAAGAGAATGAGAAAGGGATAGAAAAAATATTTGAAGACATACTGGCAAAAACATCAAATTTCATGAAAGAAAAAAAAAACAAACCTGAATATCCAAGAAGCTTAATGAATCTCCAAAAGAGAAAATACAAAGAAATTGATACCTAGACACATCATAGCTAAATTGTTGAAAGCCAATAAGAAATAAAACTCTTCAAATTAGTACAAACAGGAAAACCACAATAAGATTAACAGCTGGTTATTCAGAAAAAACAGAAGTTTGAGGGCTGTAGAATGACATATCCAAAGTCCTAAAAGGAAAAATTGTCAGTGAAGAATTCTATCTCCAGCAAAACTACCATTAAAAACAAACACAAAAACAAAACAAACAAATAAACAAAAAACATTCTCAGATAAAGAAAAACTGAGAATTTGTTGCTAGAAGATCTTCTTTATAAAAAATTTAAAAAAATAATCCTTCAGGTCAAAAGGAAGTGACATCAAACAATAATTTCAATTCATATGATGAAATTAGTGCCATTAAAGCAATCACAGAGGTAATTATAAAATATAAATGAATGTAAAAATATATTTTCTCTCTTCTCCTTAAATATACATATAATAGTTCAATATACAATAATGGCACATACAAGATATAATAATAGGTAGGAGAACTTGGAGTTATATTAAAGGAAGGAAGTGACATCAGATGGTACCTTGAATTCACAGGAAAAAAATAATATAAATTGTAAATGTGTAGATTAATTTAAGAGTATATAAGTATATATTTTCTCCTCTTAATATCTTTAAAAGGCACACTGTTATATAAAGCAGTAATTATAATACATATTGTTTGGTTTCTCTCATATATATTATAGATTTTTTATATATACACACACATATATATATACACACACACATATACACCAACAATAGGGCAAAGAAAGGCAGAGGGATTTGAGCTATATTGAAGCAAATCTCTGTATTTTACTAAAATAAAGTTAGTACTAATTTGAAGTAAAATGTAGTAAGATTCACATGGTAATACATAGAGCAAACACTGAGAAAATGACAAAAAAAACACAGTTACCAAATCAACAAAGGAATCAATGTGACGCTAGAAAATACTTATTTAATATAAAAGGATGTGGCAAAGGAGGAATAGAGGAAAAAATACATATGATATATAAAAAGCAAAATGGTGGATGTAAATCCAGCTACATAAATAATAACATTAAATATGAATGGATTAAACATTCCAATTAAAAGAGGTATTTTCAGATTAGATTACAAATAACAAAAGATAAATTCTAACCACAAGCTGTCTCCAAGAGAAATTTTAAAATTCAAAGAGGTCTCAATAAATTTAAAAGAATTAAAATGAATAAAGTAAAGTATGTTCTCTGAACATGGTAGAATTAAATTAGAAATAAACAATAAAATGAAATTCATGGAATTGCAAGCAGTTTAAGTGAAAAATTTCAAGCAAGATGCAAAATATGTAGGTGTGGGAAGACATTTCTCAAGGTTAGAAATAGACATACAAGAGGACTAATCATTTGGATCCCTTGGTTATGGGAATCCATAGGTTCCTCTCAGGGAAGTGTTTCATGTTTTCCAACTCTTTCTTCTTTTTAAAAAGATTGTCAAATTCAAAATTTGACAGGAAATTGTAATAGTGATGATTATAGGCCTCCTTATCTTGTTCCTCGGTCTGGATAGGATTACATTATTTTCTATTGTCTTTCTGACACATATATTAACATATTTTAATCACATTCACTGAGAAATAGAGTCAAGTTGTCTTAGACTTTACATATAATAAAGTCTTAACTCTGCTAAACCTAGTTTATTACAACCCTGGCATTCAGACAGCTCCTATTTTAATACCACCTATAAAAACAAATTACAATCATACAATTCAGACAACCACATAGTCAGAAATTTTTCTTAGAAAATAAGCTGTAAGCTGTCTTTCTAAAACTTCCATTCACTATACTTAATTCTTTTATCTATGTTATATAAATGAAATATTCAACTATTTGAAGTCAATTATTTGAATTACCCTAAATTAAATCTTCTGATACTTAAACATCCAAGTTTCTCTAGGCATTCTTCTCACAATATGACTAAGATATTTTATTTCTGCCTTTCCCATGTTTTTTAAAAAATAAATTTATTTAATAAATATCACCTAAAATGTTAAAGTCACAAAAATTTTGTTTGTCAGAAATAGTTGGTAAATGACACTTTTAACATGGAAACACTTGCTTTGTGTGGGCACTATGGGATAATATAACAGTTGTGGTGGTGACATAGTTTTTAAATCTCTCCAGATCTCTTCATGAAAACAGACATAACAACTAGATGGCAAAATTTTTAAAATATCTATAACCGTATGGCGTGAAAACGTATCCTCAGGAAATCCAAAATGTGAATGAATGGGGAAAAACCACTGACACCCATAAGACCACTGTTGTGTTAGCAATTATACAAGAGGAAACAGATTAAAGTAATGAGGCATTTGATGGATAGAAATAAAACAAAAAGTTAGACACTCACTGGAAAGCTTGGAGAACCAATTTAAGAACAGAAGCTAAATCCTGGAAGGGTTTAGTGTGTGAATACAATGGATCTCTGATAAAATCTGAAGAGTCTGGAGTATTCTGGGACTATGAACCCCCAAAACTAACCAGCCAAAACGCTCCTCTAGGTCAAATCCCAAACCAAAGGGCAACTTCTGGGGACAGAATAGAATCCAAATTAAGCAGCACAAAGAAATGGTGAAAATGAGAGAGGAAAAAAAGATCCACAATAAAAATGGGGTGGTGGAAACCAAAGCCGAAGAACTTGGAATGAAAGTAGTATTTTTTGGACGCTACACAAAACAACAAAAGCAGTGGCTTTAAATCCTGAAGTAAGAAAGGCGTCTTCTTATAGTTCAGAAAAATTAATTTCAGAAAAGGGGCAATACAGAATGATCATCATCTAATCCTATAGAGTTGCTATAAAGGAAAAAGAGAATAAGATATATAATAACATTACCACAGATAATGAAAGCAGGCCAGAAGGTGAAGCCTACAAAGCATAAAAATAAAAACTACAACCCATTATTTCAAAATGAGCTAAAAGATATCAAGAAATTGTATGGGACTTGTAAGAGCAACATAAACCAGAATGAGATAAATTTAGAAATTCAGTGATAGAACTCGGAAAAAGAATCAGTATTTACAAATTCAATTTAGATATAAAGACTAAACTAGAAAAAGTGTAATTACAAGTGAACACAACAGAAAGTCCCCTAAGAGAAATAGATGATTAAAATAAGAAATGTTTTTAAAATTAAAAAGAAAATCAATAGATAATACATAATTCAGTGATAAATAAATCTAAATAACTACTCGATAATCTATTTTAACTAAATATCTCTAGTCCAACAATGAAAAAATCCTGTAACAAATCTTAAATTTTATTAAGTATGTTGTTAATTGTAATATATAGAGAGCAATCCTGAAAGTATTTTGGGTGTATTGTAGGATTAAGCTAATAAGTAAAATTATTAATAATGTTAGAAACCAGAATTCTCATGGTAGAAAGGAAGTATAATAATAGTGAACAACGTCAGTGAAGAACTTTCTGTGTTGGATTAGCATTCGAGGTATTAATATGAAATCATGATGGAAAAAATAATCTATTTTCTATTCTGTTTGCTGAAATGGCTCAGGAACCATGACATCCCAGTAGCAATGAACACATCTACTTTTGAGATCTTAGTTTCCAAATATCATTCTCTACTGAAAGAACTGAGCTCTTTGGAAAAGCTGATTCCAGAGCTGTGGTTAGAAAAGCAAAAGGAGAACAGAATTTGGAATATGTTAAACAACAGAACCTGACATTCACAGATTTAATATGCATACTTTCATCTGTTCACAACTGATCACAAATGGCCAACACATAATAGCTGTCTGACATTGGATACATTTCCTACATCAAGTTTAAATTATTTTTTTTGAGACAGAGTCTCACTCTGTTGCCCAGGCTAGAGTGCCGTGGCATCAGCCTAGCTCACAGCAACCTCAAACTCCTGGGCTCAAGTGATCCTTTTGCCTCAGCCTCCCAAGTAGCTGGGGATACAGGCATGCGCCACCATACCCAGCTAATTTTTTCTATATATTTTTAGTTGTCCAGCTAATTTCTTTTTAATTTCTAATTTGTATTTTTGGTAGAGACAAGGTCTCACTCTTGCTCAGGCTGGTCTCAAACTCCTGACCTTGAGAGATCCTCCCGCCTCAGCCTCTCAGAGTGTTAGGATTACAGACATGAGCCACCGTGCCCGGCCTTAAATTCTTAATGTTTAATCAGCAAAATATTAATAGAAAACACAGAAAAAAATCAAAAGCTTTGTTGCATTAAATGATATAAAGTGGACTGAAATACCTACTATGGTGCTTTACATATACTGCACATTTAATAAATGTTTGCTTCCTATATTATTTTCCATTCTTTTACCTTTTTTATAACCCATTCACCCAACCAGTTATCCTCCCTATGACCTATGCCTTTACATAGGTTTTGAAGACTGTCAATGTGATTACAGTATTTCATTCTAAAACAAAAATGTATTTCCCTTACATCTTATCACTCATATTACAAACACTATCACTCTAAAAGATAATAGCATTAATCATAATATTATAACTTTAAAATTTAGGCTATATATGATATTTCAAGCAGTTTAAGTGAAAAATTTCAAGCAAGATGCAAAATATGTACGTGTGAGAAGACATTTCTCAAGGCTAGAAATAGACATACAGGAGGATTAATCATTGGACCCCTGCGTTATGGGAATCCATAGGTCCCTCTCAGGGAAGTTTTTCATGTTTCCCAGTTTTCTTTCACTTTTCCAAAGATGAATTCAGAAATACTTTTCAGATTACACTTCCCAGAGCCTCTCCATTTATTGATGTATTCATCAACTTAACAAATATTTTTTGAGCATCTGTGTCAGGCATTTTGTTATATGCTAGAGGTACAGAGTGGAAAACAGAGATGTAGACTCTATGCCTCACAGAGCTTAAAGTACATCAGGAGATATATAATTATATAGACAACTACGATACAGTAAGGTAAATTCTCGTGACAATAAAAGTATGTGTTACACATTGTAGAGGCAAATATCACAGATATTTGTCCTAAGCAAGTTGAGAGCGATTGGAGGATTTTACATTGATGAATAAAATGATTAGATTTTTATTTAAAGAAATACTTGTGCATACTTTGGGAAATGTAATAGGAAGGGAGCAAGAAATCCAAGGAAAGTTTCCCATGGAGTCAAATTCCCATGGAGCAAGATTTTACACAAGATATAACTAACAACAATAATGATTTTAAAAAAAACACATAAGAATGTAATATCTACTTTTGCTAGGTGCTATGTGCATATATTCAAAATCTCAATTCCCAGAAGCAAACAGAGAAATAAATACTGCTGTTAGCCCTTGCTCTTTACGATTTTACACATCAGGAAATTCAGGTTCGGAGTAGTTAAGTCATGTACCTAATGGAACAGTGCTTTAAAGAGAGAAAGAATTCAAATCAGTCTGTCTTGAACCACTGTGATATATTATTATTGACATCTCTCCCCACAAAAGTCATTCAAACTCTACTCACACATTCTGAGTTTTCAGAGAATGTTCCCATGAACAAAGTTTTTATGTTACTTGAATATCAGCAGGAGCCTTGATTCTGAGAAAGGAAAACTAAATCCCAAGGGCATAAACCTAAGACAAATCCCTTTAATTAGATGATTATTTCATATACAGTACATACTAAATTTAAATGGAAAATATAAGACAGAAATAATATTTTAAATCAATAAGCACTTGTCAACAATTGCCTGATCCTTTCCATATCCTTTATTCCAGATGGTTTGACTTGTCCCTACTTACAAGCTCATTGTCTCTCATACTTTGACCTCGGTTTGAAAAGTATATGAAACTACTTCCTCAGAAGTTGCAGGCACTGTGTTATGGTCAGTTTGCTACTTGTCCCTTATAGTTTCTTTATCAGAACTATTGCAACCACCTATGATTTAGCACAAATAGACTAATATAGGAGGGCATTTATCTCTGCCTTACCACAGAATGTTGAATTTCATTTCAGTGAAAGTTACTAATCTTGTTTTTTCAGATAAAGTCCATTGTCCTATTCCAAATTAATTTTAATCCTACCTATATTTCAGGGCCAAATTTCATTTCTATATTCTGAATTTCACCATTTAGAACTAAAAATAAGCTATATAAAAATATGCATTTATTTTTTCATATATTTGATGTTTGGTATGACCAACACATATAAATTGATGACAGAGTATCCTGTCTTATCTCCACAAGTACAGTATTGACAGATTCTAGCAAGAAAAGTTTCCATTTATTTGCAAAGATTAGCTACTGCAAAAGTGCAAGAAACAAGGGGAGAGAAAAATACATCTCACTAAAGGATAATATAGGTTGATGTGGTAGCAGATGTTTCAGCAAACACTTCTAAACATAATATAACATCCTCATATACACGTTTCATGATTTATATTTCTACTGTATCTCATCAGATAGTTCATGGCTTATATTTCTATAATACCCTATTACATGAGAGAAATTCAATATATGCTTTTGACTGATATCTTTAATTTTAATAAAATCTGTCAGAATTATTCTGATAATTAATAAAAATTTTATTAATTGGTTATTCCATGATAAATTTAAAAGAAAAAGTTTTAAAATATCAAATTTTGAATATGCTAAATAGTATAATATATATTACTATAGAATGTGGTATTTTCCTTAAAACCAGATCAAATAGTCTATACCATTTTGATAATACAGAATACAAAAATTAAAATTAGAGAATTGATTTTATCACTTATTTTATCATCTTATTTCAATATTCAAATAGTACAGAAGAAAAAACATACCTCAAACTTTTTCTAACTAAGAAACCACGTATCCATCTTTGAATAATCAAAACTGGTGAATTATGAGCCAGAATTTCATTAATTTTTGAAATAACATGTTTAATGTTATCAATTTCACCCTCGTAGGTTGTTCCCTGTATGAAGAAAATATATTCAATAATTTATCTTTCATAAGATTTTTCCCAAAGATATTTCAATCTTGGTAATCTAATGTATGAATAAACTAACAAAATGTTCACAGGGTCTTATAGACATAATAGTTAATAAATGCATTTTCATACTAACTTTATTAGAGTAAAAGAACAAAAATTTAGTAGCATCAAATAATTTCAATTCTCCACACAAAATGCAAGATTCTTGATAATAACTTTTTCCATTCAAGGTTCATCTCCTAATCTGATAACATATGTATACAATTTTGACCATAATCATTCCTGATCTCTGAAAGATAATGGTATGAACAAGTGTCCAGGGAAATTCCAAAAGTACTCTATGAAAAATAATATATATTAGATTCATAAAATAATTTACATTAGTTTATAATTTTGTTGTATCTTAACTGGAATGTTGGATACTTTTATTGGAACACATCACATTTCCTTGGAAAAGATATTCTATATTGCCCTTAAGAAAGGTCTTCCCTGAAAATTTTTAAATTTCAGATCATAGACTCACAAATCTCATTGACCACTTGACTTATGTTTTGAATGTGGAATAAATAAATAAGCTGACATTTACATTCTAAGGCATCTCTCCTGAAGATTATCAATGCTCTAACATTCAAAACACAAATTAAACACTCATTGTTATTAGTAAATTTTTTACTTGGCCCTGGCTTGATTCCTTTCCCAACAATAGCAACTGCAAATGCTTTAATACTATTCAGTGCTTTTCAAGTTCTTTCCCTAGCGCTTCCTAACATCCCACTTCCTTTTCTACAGAGAAAATAGGGCCATCAAGTCTGAACTCCATCCACTAATTCCCCTCTATTCCCTATAAATTTAACTATATTCCTATATATACTGAGAAGTGCCTTCTACTCAATCTTAAAACAAGTAGTATATCTCTTCCTGTCCAAGATTAGTTCTCTGTTACTGTTATGAGTCCCAACTCTCTCTATTTTTAATTAGTTTCCTTCTATTGGCACTATATTGTCATCTATAAATATGTTGTAAATTCACTAATCCTTAAAATGCATACATACAAATAAACACTAAAATCCCAACTCTACATCCCTTATATCTAACTTATGAAAATTAAGAAATGACAATTAAAAGCCCAATTCTTGAAACAGAATTCCAGATTTGTTTCTCCCATCTTCTCCCTTCCTATATTTCAGCCCACTGGCTTCTACCTTTATTATCCCAGGAACACTTTTCTTTTTTTTTAAACATAGTTAACATTGGCCATTCTCTCCTTGAAATACTTCCCTTCAATTCTATATATCACTCTCTGTTTTCCTCTAACTCTTCTTTACTTCTGGAATTTTACAGGCCTAGCCATGTCATGTTCGTCACTTAAATGTTATGTTGAAAGAATTTTCTTTTTAATCTATACATACTCTCCAAAATGACTGCATCCAAATCCATAGGTTTAATACTCACCTTTGTATTGGTGACTATCAGATTTCTGTCCTTAGACTTGACTTCTCTCTTGAGCTACATAACAATATGGTCAAACTGCTATCTAATTAAACTCAACTGTCTCAAACAAGAATCTTCTTTCTCCAAATTGCTTTCTCATATGCTCTATCTTAGTGAATGGTAATACTAAATCATCTAATATAGAAACCCTGAAACCACCATAGGCTCTCTTATCTCTTATGTGTCCCGCTATGCAAATGTTACTAGATCCAGTATATTCAGCATCCCAGATATTTATCTGACCTCTCCTTTTCTTCTATTTTCTGCCATTGCTTTACTGCATGTCTTTATCACTACTTTCCTAACCTACTAAAATAACTCTTAATTGATATCTGAACTGATTCTTACTCCCCCTACTCCCTCCAAACCATAATATGCCCTATTGCTATAGTAAACATTCCAAAATGCAAATCTGATCATATCGAATTCTTGCTCAATATTATCTGAATGACCTACCACTGAAAGACTAATTACAAATTTCTTGACTTGGCACACAAAGTCCTTGACCTAGTCCCTTCCAACCTCCTCAATGTCATCTCCCTTCACCTTACATAGACTACCTTCACCTTTAGCAATATCCAACCACTTACAACCTTGAAAATTACCTGATAATCAAACCTCAATGCTTTTTACAGATGCCATTTCCATTTCTCGAACTGCCTTTCTCAATTATTTGTTTCACTATCTTAGTATTTTGGAGACTAATTTCCTTCCTTCAACAAGCCTTTCTTGACATTAATCTGAGTTCGATATCTTTCTACAATATTATCCTGTGCAATAACTCCTTTGTCACATGTAACAATGTTGAATTTTACCTGAGCCTTGTGTTTCCGGAAAACAGTGAAAGTTAAGAAATCTCCTCATTCCTTTGTTTCAAGAAATGGTTTATTGCAAAGAGACACCCTTTCCCTATGCTTGACTAGGATACTATTCATGCATGCCCCTCCTATTTACCTATAATAAGGCCTGACATAAACCTTACAAATTTCCATTCTTTGCCTGTTCATGATAGCTGAAATGTTTTGTCTCCACTGATTAATTGGAGCAAAATTTATTGTTGGCCAAAATTTAGCTAGGATTTTCTTCTTCCCCTAGGCCCTTGATGGTTGGCCTACCCTCAGCCTAAGTCAGCATAAAGCCCTTCCTGGGAATAGGCTAGTTTCAGGGTAAAACATTCTTTGATCTATGGTTAGACCATGCCACTTCCCTTCATTCCACTTCCTGATACCTAGTTATTTCTACTCTTGTTTATCCCACTTAAAAAACAAAAAAAAAAATAAAACAAAACCCTTAAGACATTTGCAGATCTAATACCAAAGCAATCTTCCTATTGCAATAGCCCCTTTCTCTCATTTGCGATAAGCCTTTTGAATATTCTCTTTACTAAGTCCTGAGTATTTATTTATTTAAAAAGGCTATGCTGTAATGCAATTATTGGTCTATCTTTCCCACATAAGCTCACGGAGTTTAACAACTCTTCATCCTATATATCTAGGACTAAGTAAGCTATCTAAATTATAACTGGCTTATCAGTTGACTGTTAAATCACTAAGTAATTACCATTGTTGGTCTCTAAGCTTGATTTGACAATGTCAAACATTTTATTCTTATAACTCAATTCTTTTATGTGGCTGTAATAATATCATGCTGTTTATTTTTTTACCTTTTTAATTTTTATTTCTCAGTCTGTTTTGCTGATTTATCTTTCTCTGTAAACCATTTAAACTTTAGGATACCTTAAGACTTTCTTCTTTTTTCATCTCTTTGCTAACTCTCCTCAAATGATCACCTTCCTTGCTACATCTTACTGTCTTACATATGCAGATTATCCACATAGCTATATCTCCTGTCTGGAATTCTCTCTTAAATTACAGAATTATAAAATGAACTTCCAATTCCATTTCTTTACTTACATGTCAAAACCTGAAATAATCATCTCCCCCATTTGAATCAATTCATACCTCATATTGCATTACCGATATAGTCATTAAAACTATTATTCATCTTGTCGAACAAATAATAAATCAACACTCCTCTTTTTCTCATAACCCTTTCCATCCAATAAATCATAAAAATCTATCAAATAACTCTCTCTTCAATCTGTTCCCTATGCTCTATACACTCTACCAATTTATTAAATAAGCCCTTATATGTTAAGGTCCAAACTATCATAATAGACTCCTCACTAATTCCTCTATATTCAATTTCCTTCCACTTCAAAATTATAGAATACAGGATGATTTTTCTAGAATAAAAATTGGGTGACATAAAAGTCTGAAATATTTCCCCAAATTCTTATAAGAAAAAGTCCTGTCTTCTTAGTATTATATATTGTTTGCTATTTTAATCCTGTTTTTGTCTCCAGTATCACTTGGTATGCCCAAACATGTCCTCTAAACTCAAAGAACACTAAACTACTTGTTGTCACTTTAATGTACCAACCTCTCTCCATACCTCTGTGCCTTTGCAAATGCTTCTACTCTGCCTCACGTGCTCTACACTCATGCCAACACCTCTATTTGCCTGGTGATTTCTTACATTCAAAAACCCACCTGAAGTATAAATACTTATGCTTTTTTATAATGTGACTATCTGAACTTCAAAGATTTTTAAAGAAAATATATGCAGTTCTTTCATGGATTTTGTCCAGTATTCAGATTCATGATTTTTTCTCTTTATTTCTTTGATTATTGCTTCTCCTTCATTTGCTGTAATTTTCTCTACTATAACTCCTATTTATGTATATTAGATATCCTAGATCTGACTTCAATGTCTTACATTTTTTTCTCATCATTTTATATATTTCTTCTCAGTTTGGTGAAACCATTCTGTCAAAGGTCACCTTTCACATATTGAGTTTCTGTTTAGCTTGTCAACTACTCCAGTTAAGTTATGTGGCTGAGTCTAAGCTCTTTTCTGAAGCTCCTGACTGCTCTATCTCAGATGAGTCCTGCTACATATCAGTTCAGTTTGCTATTTATTATAATCCTGACTGTACATGAGCCTCTCCATGAAACCTATTCTGTGATCTGTAGCAATGGATCCTATCACTTGGACCATAATTACCCTGAACAGATAGGAGGATTGTAGAATTTCCTCTAGTTCCTTCCTGTTATTTTATTATATTTATCAGGAAGAATAGCTTAGTTAAAGTTAGGCCACCCTAGTTTCTTCCTTTGATTAAGTCCTATCTTAGTCCATTAAGGTAACTATAACAAAATACCACAAGCTGGGTAGTTTACAAACAACACAAATATATTTCTCAACAGTTTTAGAAGCTGACAGATTTGGTGTTGGGTAAAAGCCAATTCCCTGGTTCACAGATGTTGCTTCTCCGGTGTGTCCTCATATGGTGAAAAGGGGAAGGGATCTCTACAGAGCCTTTTTTTAATAAGGACACTAATCACATTCATGAGGGTTCTACCCTCATAAGCTAATCACCTCCCAAAGGCCCCACTTCCAAATCCCATCACACTGGGGATTAAGAGTCAGCATATAAATTTTGGAAGGGCCACAAACATTCAGAACATAGCAAATCCCATCTTCATTACATTGAAAAAAAAATTACCTCTAGGAAATAGTAATTTTAAAAACATTATCCTTTATTGGTTTTTAGTATAGAGGTGATCTCCCCACAAATCTTTATGTTTCTCTGTTAATTGCATTTGAGCTCATGGTGTTTACATGTGGCTTGGTGAAAGGAACATTGAGTGTAAGTATGTAAATGTGCATAAGTGAGGGAGAGAGCGAATGAGGAACAAGAAAACAAGAGGGAATTTAGATGACTAGGCTCAAGCAGTCCTGTAAGATGCAGTTCTCATCAGTAGAGAACCATTAAGCACACATTATCATTTACAGCAAAGAGTCTGGTTTCCCACTAAGTCATGAATAATTCCTTCTCTTTAAAGAGATAAGCAGAATATTCATTAGCTATGGGCAGTGTTTCACACCTTCCAGAGAGCAAGTAGCCTCCAGACTACTCTTAAGCTGATGTCATAAAACAATTATCTCATAAAATTACAAGAAAGATATTGTTGCAAACTTGTGCAAATGCCATAAACCATTTGATATCTGAAGAAAAATGGAGGAATCCTCTTTCTAAAAGACAGTAGTACATAGAGGAGTGGTAGTATAATGAAAAATCTATACCACTTGCATGAAATGAAACAGGAGCTATTGCTAATCTTGATATAAAATATAGTGAAGCATTAAAAAGAAGACTAGTAAGGACTTTCGTAATATGACTCATACAAAAGATAGTACTTTGCATACTGACAGTAAGAGTAGTTTAAAAACTTTATTCTAAAATTACATTTTATTTAATATAAAATTATGCAAAGAAATTTTCCCAGTTAATTTGATATTCTAAATGCTTATTTTTTAAATTTTTCTTTTTTTCCTATTTCCATGTTTTTAGTTATACATATATCTGGTCCTTAAAGTCTATATTTTTCTATTTTATTTGTAAATTTTTCCATCAGAATAGTTGATCTCATAGAAGTAAAAAGTAGAACAGAGGATACTAGAGTCTGGGAAGGATGAGGGGAAAAAGGGGATATAGAGAGATTTGTTAAAGGAAGAATCAGCTAGATAGGAGGAATAAGTTCTGGTGTTCTGTACACTGTAAGATGAATACAGTTAGCAAATATATATTATATAGTTTCAGATAGCTAGAAGAGGTATATTGAATGTTCCCAACATAAACAAATGATGAATGTTTGAGATGATGGATATGCTAATGTGATCACTATATATTATATGTATTGAAATATCATCATGTACCCCATAAATATGTACAATTATTATATGTCAACTACAAAACTAAAATTCAAAAAAATTCCTAATTTGGCACACATTTTCTCAGCATATTTGAAAGGTGTAAAACATATCAATCCCACAAGTGTTTCTGTCAAATAAAGTAAAACCGTATAATTTTCACCTTTTTATCCTTCTGAAAATACCTAATAGCCTTAATATTGCATTCATTTTAATAGTCACACAAAATGTTGGGAATCTGTGTGAAACTCCCCACACTAGCATAGATGATTTTGTAAAATTTTAAATCAGTGTTTCTAAGGATCACTTGGTAAACACTTAGATACCAGAGGGCTGTGTTTTATTAAACACTGTAAATAAAACTATAACAGTGCATAAAACTATAACATAGTACATAATAGTTATATAAAAGGTGAGTAGGCTAACAGTGCTAGGCAGTGGGAATATAATTTTTCTATTATTGAAATTCTTTTACACAAATAGCATAATTCTGTGAAGATTTGTTAGGTAGACTGTGAGGGACCTCCAGCCCTTCTGGGGATGAAGGTAGGCAGCCTGAGCAATTGCCACACCTGGGAGAGGAAGGAACACCCTACCAATCTGCCAATCAGAACTTAGCAAGCCAACTGCAAAAGAATGTAGAGGATTCCCTAGCCCATGGGCCAAGCAGCATAGGCACAACAGGGTCTGAAAGGTGACCTAGAACAACCTTAGGCTAATTATCATGTCATTAGCTTAAATATACCTTGCAGTTCACCCCTCAAAAGGGTTTTCAAGGAGGGCCATGGGAGATCTGCATGTAACCTGTGCAGTAAGACTCAGGTTATATAACTCCCAACTGTCCATCAAAGTAGTTCGATGGCAATGTTGGTGACATCTGAACCATGAGGAGGGCCCAGCCTAGGCAATATAAATCAGGACACCAGACCATAATTGGGTCCCTCCTGTTATAACAGGGGTCCATTGATTGTCTGTGGTGAATGTATCTTACTCTACTCAATAAACTTCAACTTGTGCTTGCCTTACTTTGGTGTGTCTGATCATTCTTCAGCCAAGAGTACACCAAGAACCAAGAACAGATAACTACGATCTGACAGATTCATCCAAGTTATTGTAAGTATATCAATAACTTGTTCCTTTTTATTGTTGAGTACTATTCCATGGTAAGGATGTATGAATTTGTTTAGTCATTCATTCATTGAACGGGTGTTTTCCACTTTGGGGCTATTATAAATAAAACCACTTTAACATTCACATAGAAGATTTTATGTTAACATAAGCCTGTATCTTCTTTGGAGTAATGAACAAAAATTTATAGGTTAACTCAACAACTATTATTCAAAAATATTTCTTTAAATCTCTACAACCCACAAAAATTGTGTTAGCATCTTGTATACCTGTATCTCATAAAGGCTTTCTCTGTTTTTGTTGCTTTCGATTCATACTTTTTCCACAATGTTTTTCCTAAATTATTTCTCATTTCTGATATTTTCTATCTCTTTTTGTTTTTAATCAAAATATATTTTCCACATTTTAAAAATATGTTGAAGTGAGTACCACCTCACTTTACAAAAATCTTTCATCAATCCTATTTCCTGTAGTTAAGGCTTTATCTTTCCTCTATCCAAAATTTTCTCAGAAAATGTCCTATATTTGGCAATTACAGATTAACCCATTATAATTCATTTCCAGCACCTTCAAGCTATTAAAATTCCAAAGATGCAATAACCTCTTCACCATCAAAAAGTCTTTCAAGGGGAATCCTCACACATTGCTGGTGGGAATGTAAATTAATACAGCCACTACAGAGAACAGTATGGAGGTTCCTCAAAATATTAAAATTGAGCTACCATATAATCTAGTAATCTCACTTCTGGGTATATATCCAAAATAAAGGAAACTAGCACATTCAAGAGGTATCTGCACCCCCATGTTTACTGTAAAACTATTCACAATAGCCAAGATACAGAATCAATCTAAGTGCCCACCAATGGATGAATGGATTAAAAACTGTGGTACATATACACAATGGAGTATTATTCAGCCATAAGAAAGAATGAAATCCTGTAATTTGCAACAACATAGAACTGGAGGACATTTTGTTAAGTGCACATAAAGAGAAATTTCACATGTTCTCACTTATATTTGTAAGCTAAAAATTTTTTTTAAAAAATTGAACTCATAGAGATAGAAAGTAGAATGATAGTTACCAGAGGCTGGGAGAAGGGCATAAAGTAAGAATTATTAAAGGGTACAAAATACAGTTTGACAGAATGAATAAGATCTAGTACTTAGCAGCACAATAGGGTGACTATTACTAACAGTAATTTATTGTATATTTTAAAATTACTCAAAGAGCAGAATTCAATGTTCCTAACACAAAGAAATTATAAATGCTTGAGGTGATGGGTACCTCAATTACTTTGATTTGATCTTTATACATTGTATGCCTGTATCAAAACACCATGTGTACCTTATAAATATGTACAATTATGTACCCATAATAATTTTAAAAAATTTAAAACTTTTCAATATACTTTTTTTCTCAGTTCTAATTTTCCTTGACCATTTAAAAACATTCTTCATTTTAAAATCAATTTTTCCCTTAACCTAAAATGATAATAATAGCTATGCCTGTTTTTAGTCCTACCTGCAAGGATCAATTCTCTGTTATCCTCATTGTATTCACTGCTTTCTACCCACAAAATGAAACTGTGCCCCAAGTCTCTGTCCTTAGTTCTCAGCCTTCAAAAATCCCTATATTTTCCTGAGAAAGCTTGGCTTCAACTACGACCTCAAGGAAATGACTACTGGATTTACACCTCAAGCCTCAGACACTATTTCTGAATTTCAGTTCTTCATCTCCAATATGTAGTTGATCTCTCTCCATCAATATCCTGCCTCACATAAACAACCGAACTCATTTTTCTGCCCAGATCCTTTAAATGTTGCCATTTAAGTTATTAACCAAGTTACCCATGTTCAAAATATTAGAGGAATATATCCTCACTTATTCTTCTCCTCCTACATTCAATCAGTTAAAAAAACTCCAGTCAAGTCTTTGCACTGTCTGCCATTTGTGATGCCATTGTTGATTGCAGGACTGTGGAATCAAGATAGACCTGCTGAAATCCCAGTTTTGTGACTCACTATCTGTCTGATATTAGGTAAGTTCCTAAACCTCACTCTACTTCATTTTCTTCTGTGAAATGAGAGTAATATTTTTCCACATGAAAGGAATTGATGAAGATATTAATATTGTTTCAGAAAGGCATTCCCCATCCACACTAGCTAATGTAGACCAAATCTCCACCCCTTTCAGCCTGTGTTAATGCCTGATTTTATTTTCTTTAGCAACTAACACTGTCTAATGTTCTATGGTTGTTTTCTTTTTGTTTTTGTTTTCAGCTTATGTATTTTCTGTGTCTTTCCACTGGACTTAATGAGGGCAAGAACTTTGTCAGTGTTAATTGACCACTGAATGTTGAAGATCCAGAATAATCCCTTCATATATTAGGTATTCAGTACATGTTTGATGAAAGAATGATGGAATAAAATATATAAAGTGCCACAATGGCTTTAACTGAACAAGTTTCTGTCCTTTACATCTTCTTCTTTCTTCTTTGCCACTGCTATCTGCCTATATCAACCCTATCAGATCATTTCTGACCTACAGTAATTGATCTCCCTGCCCTCATTTGTCTTCTAACCCCCATTAATATGCTAGCAATATTTTGGACTGATCGCCTTTTAAAAACTTTATCAATATCAGTTACTCACAGAGCACCTACTATGAAAGAACCATTCTAATTTTCCTACTCAATTAACTTCAGTTAATCTTCATTGTATTTAAAAAGTCTAAACTCCTTAGGAGGCCATCCAAGTTCTTTTTCAATACCCACTCCCCAATTTCCCATTATTTCCTTAAATGAACTTCAGGCATTTTTTTAATTGTCCTTAAAGTGGTCATGCCTGTTCCCACCTTTGATTACACCATATCACACAACTGGAATATCTAAATGAAATTCTTACTTTAGAACACAGGTTAAGACATCAGGCTTAATATTGCCTCATTTTTTTAAAAAAATTAAAACTATTATTCCAAAATTATCACCAAAAACTCTAAGTTTATTAAACTATTATAAAGTCATTAATATACTCATAATTTTTAAAGAATTGTATGTAGTAATAAAATTCTTCCAACTTTGTAATTTTCAGCCTTCCTTTGAATAATCACTGTTTAATGTTTATATACCCTTTTAGATGCAATCACTGTTCAAAATGATTTTCTATTCTTCCCTAAATTTTCTACACATATATACATAAATTTTTATCACATATGTATGTGAATTTATATACATTTAGAACATATTATAAACACTGTTCTGCAATATATTTTTATTTACTATCTCTTATACCTAATTTTTCTAACAGCTGCAGAGTTTACCCTTTTGAACTCTTATATGATTTATTTGTTCTAACATTCATGTCATAAAGAATGTTTTTCTTATATTTTTACCTATAACTTAAGTATTCTTAAACCTCTAACAACATATCAAGTTTTCCCAAACACTTCTTCCAATATTTTATAAATCAACAAATAATGATGGTTGAATATTTTATCTTTTCCCAACAATAATCTATCTAAATTGTCCTTTAAGGCAATCAAAAAATAATCAACTATTTCCCAATGAGTCATTCATATACCAAAACCTGAATAAATTAGAGATCTACTTTCTATTTAAAAAATAAAAATTTGCTTCTTGACAATTTTATCATTTTATGCTCAATTTTTTATGCAACAGACATATAAACTTTTAGAAATTTTCAGATATGAAACTATTACTAATATATTTACTGGTTGGTAATATTTTATATAAATTATACAAAAATATTAAAAAGCTTATATAACTTAGATAGATCTTATAAGATAAAGTTTTACTTATGTAAAATTTATTTAAAATGAAATCCTGGTGAAGCCAATTACCTTTCTTAAAGCAGGGCAGAAATTAAAGAAAAGTCGGTGGTTACATGTTTTAAATCTTTCAGGAAGGTGCCAGTTCTGAATGATTTCTTCATCAGAAATCACATGATAATCCAGTGCTTTGAGAGGCCATATACTGTTAACAAGAACATGCCTATATCCTTTCTTTAGACTTACTGGACAATCAAACATAGTGAGGGCAATGAGGTTTGGACAGGCAGATAATACACATATATTTTTTAACTTCGAAAATCCATTGTCATGAAGATAGAGGAGTTTCAGGTTCTTCAATCCACTCCAAAATTTGGTATCTGGTAGATTCTTTATCTGAAATATTATTAAAAATATTTTAAATTCTAATATTATTACTTTTCTATAAATAGCATGGAAAATGGTAAAACATTATACATCTTCTAAAATTCAATCTTTCCCAAATGGCAAGTTGTTAATAAGCAAAAAAAGCATTTTTAATCATCCAAATGATGACTGGGGGAAAAAACATACACTAGTCATCTGGAATCAAGTTATCATTATTAGTCAAATGAAATGCATAATTATATATATTTTGTTCAGTGAAAACTCCTTTGTATTAGGTTGACTATTTAAACTTTTCTAAAATACTTTCCTTAAATAAAGAATGAAGGAATCAAAACAGTTTTGTTGTTGTTGTTGTTGTTGTTTTTAGACAAGGTCTAGCCCTGTTGTCTGAGCTAGAGTGCAGTGGTGTCATCATGGCTTATGCCAGCCAGCCTCAAACTCTTGGGCTCAAGGGATCCTCATGTCTCAGCTTCCCAGTAGCTGGAACTACAGGCACATGCTACCCTGCCCAGCTGAAGAAGTATTCTTAATCCAGACTACAGATTTAAAAAGTAAAATATACCAAATCATGTCTTATGTGTTTTTATTTAAAATTTTTGTTTACATTTAAAATTCTGCATTTATATACATTTTATATACTTTTCATTTATTTTTAAATTTTGTTTATATTTTAAAGACTGAGAGAAATATTGCAGATAGATAACATGCTTATTATTTAAATTTCATTTATATCTAAGTATCTGAAATAGCTATTGTTACCTGATTTCCATGGAGATCAAGTTTGATTAATTTGATACAACTTTGAAGTGGATGAATATCTGTAATGAAATTGTTTGAGAAGATGCATACTCTAAGAGATATACAAGATTGCAAATTTTCCATAGATTTTAAATGAAGGCCACTGAACTTCATAAAAACAAAATCTTTTTGGTCTTCTACTATGTTTTCATTATAGTGACTCCATTCTTCATGACTGGTTAGCTCTTCTGTGATTGTTCCATGAAACATCTAGGAAAGATGAGAAACTGCTTTCAAAAATTTTTTCAACTTTTAAAAATCTGAGAACAAACAAAAATTTTCCAAGAAATAGTGAGAATAAAAATGGGTAGAAAAGTTGGAATTAAAGAAATATATCTAATTCACATAAAACTTTTTATCCCAAAATATCTTAAATATCTAACATTTCTATAACTACTACTCAGAATGTTGTCATTGCCCTCACCAACTAATCAGTAAGAGAAGAAAAATCTTCATTTTTCATAAAATACTTAACTTGAAATTTAGTGAAGTAGCTGAGATAAAATATCACAACTAGACAAGACAACTAACAACAAACTATACCTTGCATAGCTGGTATAATAATTTTGCTTAAGAGACACTGTTAAATAAAGGAATGCAATGAATAATGAACAAGTAAGGAGAGTAATAATTTTTGTCATAATCTTTTCCAGAGAGGCTGAAAAATGCAGATTAGATAAAATTCAGGCCTTTAGCTGTCATCAACAATATTTATTTCTTAAACAGATGATTTGTCATTACATTATTTTTATGTTCAATTCAATCGGGCAATTAGGATACAGAACTCTAATCTTTAAAATTTGACTATTTAAATTTATCTACAACTTTTGTATCAAAGATCTTTTATATAATTTTTATGGTATTTCTCATATATATGACTTTTCCCATATTATGAATAATTTCAGCTTTCATAAAATGTAAGTCAATGATACTTGAGAAGAGAATTACAAGCTCAAGTGGTCTATTTAGAGGCATCCTTCTCCATTGGAAGTATCAATTTCTACCATGTGCAGGTAAACTGAACCAGTATAATTCAAATGAGAATAAATGTGAAAAGCCACATAAACTCTTGCACTCATTCAGGACATTGACTACTATTTATATCCTGGCCAAGGCCTAAAACTATAATCCTCAAAACTCTAAGTATCACCGAAGGAATTAGTTAAAAGGTAGATGTCTGGGCCCTATCTTATAACTGCTATATCAGAATCTCTAGGCTAAAGGGCCCCGAATCTATAATTTAACAGGCAATTCATAAATACTTTGAGAAAGATTAGCCTAAACTACAGGTAAACAAGTCTTCCAAATATAAAGATCCAGATATGGAATAAACAGATATGAACTTTTACAAACTAAACTCACTAAGCTCTGTTAGGTCCTAGAATGTAGGGCAATATACACATTGCATCCCATCATTTGGACTCCCTAAATAGAAAATACCTTAAGAAGTCTTCTCTCAGGCTCTCCTTTCAAAGACCTACTTCTCCATTTCAGCCTAAAGGTAGGCTAACTCCAGAACAGTTTATAATAAGGGCTTATGAGAGACCATATCTAGGGTACACTGGGATGTTTCAAGACAGACAATAGGGTGCCTCAAAAGTTTCAGCCATAGAATCCATTTTTTGAAGCCAATAACTATTCTGCAAGAAACCTGTAAAGTGAGAGTCATACACTAAAGAAATGTGTCATTTATTTTATGATCATGTGATCTTTTAAATTAGTAAACTTTTTTGGGGCAGGGGCTGTTACCAGAAAAATCGAGTGCAAAAAACGAGTCCCCATATACTCCCTCATGCTTCTCCGACCCCTACAGTTCTCCCCCTATTATTAAAATCTGATATAAGTGTGGTATATTTGATACAATTAATGAACTGATATCAATATATTATTAGCTAAAGTCCATAGTCTACATTAGGGTTCACTCACTTTGTTGTAAATTCTATATTTGAAAAATATATGACATATCCATCATCATTGTATCATGCAGAACTATTATTGTATCATTCCCTAAAAGTCCCCCATGCTTCACCTATTCCTCCCTGCATACCCTACCCTTGAGCCTGACAACCATTTATCTTTTTAATGTCAGCATACTTTTACCTTTTCCAGAATGTCATATAGTTGTAAGCACAGAATATGTAGGCTTTTCAAATTGGCTCCTTTCACTTAGAAATAATATGCATTTAAGTTTCCTCCACATCTTTAAAAACATAACTTATTTTTTTAAAGCACCAAATAATATTCCATTGTATGGATGTACCAGCTCATTTACTCATTCATCTACTGAAGATAACTTGGCTGCTCCAACTTTGCACAATTATGAACAAAGCTGCTATAAACATTTGTGTATGGGTTTTTTTGTGGAAATAAGTTTTCAACTCATTTGAGTAAATATCAAGTTTACTTGCTGGATCATATGGTAAGAGTATGTTTCATTTTATAAGAAACTGCCATTGTCTTCCAAAGTGTCTATGCCATTTGCATTTGCACTAGCAATGAATGAGAGGTCCTATTGCTCCACAAACTCTCCAGTATTTGGTGGTGTCAGGGTTTTGGATTTTGGCCATTCTTAATATGTGTGTAGTGGTATCTCATCTTAATTTGCAATTCCCTAGTGATATATGATGCTCAACATCATATATCATTTATATGCTTATTTGCCATCTATGTGTCTTCTTTGGTAAAGTGCCTGTTCAGATCTTTTGTCCATTTTTTTGATTGGGTTGTTTTCTTATTGTCGATCTTAAGAGTTCTTTGTATTATTTTGGATACCAATCCTTTATTAGGTATGTGTTTTGTAAAGATTTTCTGCCAGTCTCTGGCTTGATTTTTCATTTTATAATTTTCCATTCTTTCATAGCTCATAAACTCTCAACAAAACCTTTGGATAACCAACATCCATCAACATGGAAGATCCCATTTCTTCACATAAAGCTAAAGATGACTTTATACTTTCATCACTGTATCAGTACACAAATTTTATATATATACACACAAAGTTATATATATAATTATAAATAGCTATATATAAATATATATTTATATATATTTTGTGTATATATATATACACACACACAAAATCTTTTTATTTCAAACCATTTGTTTTTCACAGTGATTATTCCATCTCTAAGCCTATTCTGAAGTTTCTTTGTAGAAAATACTACCTTCTTTCTGGCATTTAATTTCAGGGATTTTAAACAGCACTATTTAATCACAGAGGTATAGAATCAACCTAAGTTCCCATCAAATGATGAGTGGATTAAGAAAATGTAGTATATATACATACCATGGAATACTGCTCAAAGATAAGAAAATGAAATAATGTCTTCTGCAGCAATTTGAATGGAACTAGAGGCCATTACCATAAATGAAGTAACTAAGGGACAGAAAAAATAAATACCGGATGTTCCCACTTATAAGTGGGAGCTAAACTATGGCTAAATAAGGGCACATAGAATAGTATAATGAACATTAGAAACTCACAGTGGGGATGATGAGAGGGAGTGAGGGATGAAAAATTACCTGTAGAGAACAATGTACACTACCTGGGTGATAGGGTATACCAAAAGCCCAGAGTCTACCACTATACAATATATATGTAATGAAATTCAATGGGTAGCCCCAAAATCTATTAAAATTAGAAAAAAGGTGTTTTTAACTAAGTACAGTTACTAATATCTATAGATTCATCAATCAGAAATTATTTATTTTAAATTTTCTTGATTAATGTTGTCTATATGTCATCTGAACACATTAATGATCTACTACTGGTATCATTCAAAAATTGAATTTTTTCTATTTTCTTTACTGATCTCAGACAACTAAGTAATTTTACAAAATGAGATGTTCTGTACTTATATGAAGCATTCAAACTTTACCTATTAGATGAATAGCCTTCTGAGTAGCTTTGTGACATTAATATTGTTGTAACCAACATCATAAAATAATGTCCCCTCTCCACAAAATTCTTAAATATGTTCACATTTTTTCTACATAAAATGAGTAATGTATGATTGAGGGAAAAATATGAGTTCTCTACCACACAAAGAGGCACAGTGTGTTGTGCTAGCTTGGAGTGCTCAACAAAATTGTTACCAAATAGATTAAGCAAATGCCTAAGGATGGTTAAAGGCAAAAGAGATGTGCCTTGGCACTTTCTTGAAGCAGAGGCAACCAATGTAAACCAGCCTTGACTGCTTTAGAATTGCTTTAGCTGACCTATAATACCCTTTAGCTAATTCTAATACTAGAATCTCTGCCTAGTGGAAAAATTATATCATCATTAACATAACATATGTTATATGAAGGTACATGATTATACTGTGTATGCTTGATTTGTTTCAATATGAACGTGTGATCAAACAAGTAAGAGCTCTGCATCACTCACTGGAAAGAGATTTAAGGCACCACCACAGGTAAACAGTGTGGGTTTAACTCTAGGAAGAAGAATAACTCCTGCTCTGACCAGGAATGAATGTTCAGGGAACTGTGCAAGGAGTAAATAGCTGGAGAACTGAATGTCTGGGAAACTCCTGTGCAAGGAGTAAAGATCCAAAAAACTCCTGCATGTGAAAGATTACTTACACAAGTGAATGTCTTGTGTAAATAATCTCTAACAAACTCATCTAACTCACCAACCTGGACTTGTCTGAGTCATTCTTTGTTCTCTTGGCTCCATCTTAGTTTAGGGGGCAGTTTTTCTATACTGTCCTGAGATTTTCCTGAGACAATGATAAGGGAATTAGTTTGATTGCCATTCTTGCTTTACATGAAAACTTATAATAAATAAGACATATAGTCTGAGGAAGAAAAGAATTACTGTGTTGCACAAATCCAAATTTGAGATAATCTTCATGATATAATACTTAATGCGATGCCTTTTTTCTCCATTTTGTCCAACAGTCTACATTTTAACTTTAATCAAAAAGATGCGTACTTTAAGCAAAAAAAAATAAAATTCTTGTAAGAATTAAAAACTACTGTGATTAAAAGTATATTAAATCCAAATTTGAGATAATCTTCATGATATTACTTAGTACAATGCATTTTTCTCATTTTGTACAACTGTCTATTTTTAGCTTTAATTAAAGATGACTATTATGATAAAAATATCTTTAAGAATGAAATACAAAGGTTATTAAGTTGATTCTCAGGTTTCATGGCTTCAGAAATTAAAAAAAACTATTTCCTAAAAATGTCTTAAAGCAAATCCCATGGGAAAAATTGAATTAACTGTGGTAAAGAAAAATAGGTAGTATTGTAGGTAGTATTGAAATGTTACTTTTTATTTAATTTAACAAGTAAAATTCTAAATAATTCAGAAGTTTGGCTTCTTAATTAACAAAATATCAAAACTCTATCTCAGGATATGATACTTCTTAGTATAATTCTCTTTGGCAAATCATTGCCTAGTTGACTTTTAGCCATTATTTAGATTTTAGTTCCATGTCCACATCTCTAACTTAGTAATTATATATTTGTTTGTTTTATTATTAATGTTCCTCTTTCCTACTAAAATATATGCACATTGAGAACAGAAAACTTGTTTTGTAGTTAGCTATATTTTTTTTAAATTTTAGCATGGGACCTAGAACTAAGTCAGATTTCAATAAACATCTAACTAACATTGGCTGAAGCTTCAGTCTTATGGGCCTCAACTGAACTGCCACGACCAAGATGGTTCATTCCCATGTCTGATGCTTTGGCAAGGACAGCTGGAAGGTCAGGTTCAGCTGGAATGCTGAATGACTGGAACTTTGTCTCTGTACTGTCTCAAGGCTTTTCCATCTTGATCTGGCCTCTCCATGTCATCCATGTGTGTCTGCAATAAGGCAGCCAGACTTTCTATATGCTTGACTCAGGGCTGCCAAAAGCACAAAAGCAGAATCTGTTGGCTTTTTTAAGGCTTACACCCAACTGGTAAAGCATCTCCTCACCCTCAGCCACATTCTATTGGTTAGAACAAGTTCTGATTTTTCAAGAAGTTTGTAACTTAGGTGAGTAAAAGTGAACTGAAATATAAGTTGTTCTGAGCTTGGTGACCTCCAGAAAGTTATGTATCCTATGTCTTAGTTTCCTCATCTGTAAATTGAGGATAGCAATAGCACTTAATTCACAGAACTCTTACGAGGACAAAATGAGTTGACATAAATGATTCAGAACAGTGTCTGGCACTTAGCAAGCCTGAAAAAGAATATTACTAACTAAGATAAATACCTAATTCAATTAACAATTTAAGAAAGAATGTACACTTCAAAAAGTGTACATTCTATCAGGGGACTTGAGGTTTCCAATTAGCATGTAAGGAGCTTGCATGTTAAGAAGCTGAACAAACTGAACATTGACAATTCTACTTAGATTTGCCAGAGAAGTGAGTTCAGAGGCAAATTGCTGCCACCAAATTGGTGCGACAAACAGGTAGATATAGAGATTCATCAGAACAAAACACAAATATGGCAGAGATATTGGAATTATCAGACTGGGAATTAAAAACAACTGTGGTTAATATGCTAAGGGTTCTAATGGAAAAAGCAGACAACATGCAAGAATGAATGGATAATGTAAGTGGAGAGATTTCCCAAGAAAGAATTAAAAAGAAATATAAGAGATCAAAAATGCTATAACAGAAATGAAGAATGCCTTTGATGGGCTCACTGGTAGACTGCACATGGCTAAGGAATCTCTGAGTCTGAGGATATATCAATAAAAACTTTCAAGACTGAAAAGCAAAGAGGAAAAAAACTGAAAAGAAAAAATAAAGAAACAGAACAAAATATGCCCAAAATGTGAGACAACTTCAAAGGGTGTAAGATAGGTGAAATGCAAATACTAGAAGAAAGAAACAAACTAAAGCAATATTTGAAGGAACAAAGACTGAGAATTTCCTCACACTAATGTCAGACACCAAACCACATACCCAGCAAGCGAAGAGAACACCACTAGGATAAATGTCAAAAACAAAACAAAAACAAAACTCACACCTAAGCATATCATATTCAAACTTCATAAAATCAAATATAAAAAAAATCCTGAAAGAAGCCAGAGGGAAAAAATACACCTTACCTGTAAAGAATCAAAGATCAGAATTATATTTGACTGCTCAGAAACCATGAAGGCAGAAAAGAATAGAGTAAAATATTTAAAGTGTTGAGAAAAAAAATCCCACCAACCTAGAATTCTGTACTGTGCAAAATTATTATTCAAAAGTGAAGGAGAAATAAAGACTTTCTCAGACAAAAATTGAGGGAATTTATTACCAGTAGACCTATTACTCTACCAATCTTACCCATCCAAAACCTTTCCCATCTCAATTCATGACCAATTCATTCTTAGGCAGTCATCTTTGACTCCTCTCTTTCTCTTACCCTCCACACCCATTCCACCAGCACATTTTGTTGTTTTTGTCTTCAAAATATATCCAGAATCTGACCAACTTCTCTTCATCCTCACTGTTAGCATCTTGGTCAAGCCTTCAATAATTCTCACTGTATTATTGCAGTAGCCTTCAAACAAGTTCCCCTTCTATCATTTTCCCACTCCCCATTATAATCTATTCTCATATTTCTGAGTGATCTCTTTAAATATAAGGCAAGTCAGTTCAAATCCCTGCAATGGTGTTTACTCTTTGTTTCAAGAGTAAAAACCAAAATCATTTCTATGGCCTTTTGTTACCTCTGACCTTCTCTCTTGCTACTACCTCTTTTGCTCACTCTCACTCAAGTCTTCTGTATTTTCTATATGTTTTCAATAAGACTGTTTATTAACAAAAAGAAAAGTTTTAAATGATAAAACTCTGAATGAGTAATCTGCCTTTTTACCCTAATGCTTAGTACAGAATTAAATAACAAGGTCAAGTCTTAGAAGAAAAACAAATTTTATGACAAGAGCTTATAGTGCCTTCAATGCCTATATGCCTGATGAAGACTTTAAGAAACAGAGTTCTCAAATAAATGGTATGGTGCAGAACAAGCTCTGGTTTTGATATTGAAATAGATTCCTTAAACCTTCTATTACTTACTAATTGTGATACCCTAAGTCAATATTCTTTCTGATTCACAGCTTTCTTATGTGTATAGAGGAAGAGTTTAATCTGTAAAACTCATTATAAACTTGGTGCTCTACAAGAGAAATGCCTATACATAGCTACCAAAAATACATCTAGTAAGGCTGACTTATTCCTAAAAATGTTATTGAACATTCTAGATTCATCTACATATACAACAAGATGACAGAGAAGCACCTAAAATACTACAAATGTTTGAAGCCTGGTTGAAGACTCAATTTTATACAATTTTCAAAGAAAACATGGGGGAGGCTGGCATGTTTAGCCTAAGAAGCAAACCCAAAACAGAGAAGTGAGGTGGCTCACTCTCTAAGAGCTGCAAGGGCAAAGAAGCCACAAACCTAAGGTTTCTAAAAAGAATAGATTTCAAATATTCAGACTGTGTGTGTATTTCCAACCAAGTTTGGGGTCAGATGGCTCCAGATGACGCGGGGTAGAAATCTGTCAAGACTTAGTTGGGAACTGATCCTGGCTGTAATAAACCACCAGTTAGGACGAATCGCCTGAGAAAGTTAGACACTAGCTTGTAGTTTCCTCTTCACCTTAGTGGGTCGGTTATAACAATTTTGCCACCCAACCTGAACCACTCACCGGGTCAATGGGGCTGTAAAGCCTTATGAGTTGGGAACAGGAAGCCCAGACCCGACACAGCTTGACAAATCACTAGGTGGCCATCTGCTCCACAGACCGTTACTAGGGAAACGAGGTCAGGATCAGGGCTCACCCCATCCTGGCTTTCCCAGTGCCGGCCAAGGCGCTCTGGGGCGTGGTTACGTGGGTGACGCACGGAAGGGGCGGGGCAGAGACGCCCGGACCAAGGAACGCGTTACGTCCCAGAGCGCATGCGTACTGTGCGGCGGGAGCTATGGCAGCCGTTAGGGCCCCTTCAGAAGTGTCTCTGCGAGAAGCCACTCAACGAAAATTGCGGAGGTTTTCGGAATTGAGAGGTACAGAACAAGGAACCGGAGTTCTCTCGGTTAATGGAACGGGAGGGTGCTTTACGGGCCAGGAGATTTTGCTGGACTGTCACTTCCTGTCTGCTTCTCACCTGCAGGCTTGGGACCAGGAAGGACTTGCTAATATTCCTTTTGAGTTTTTTAGTCTATCATTCTCCCATCTTTACATTCTGTGTGTTACTTTTAACTTTGTTCCTAGTAGTATAGATTTCAAAATAAGAGAGGAGGAAGGAGAAGAAAGAAAATTAACTTGACAAGTGAAGTTAGCTTGTTAATAAAGGCTATTTTAAATAAATCTAAAAGATCTGAAGCATAGCGTTTTGACCCTTAGAAGTGATTGATTTTATCCTTCTCCTACCTACTTCACCAAGTTGTTCCGTACACTTACGGGGTGGAGGGGATATAACATGGAGGAATTAGGGATTAAAAAGGGGAAGTTGATATCAAAAAACAGGCTCTACCACTTGTCATTCCCTGTACAATTGTCTAATAAAAGTGGTTATATATTTGATGCAATGACTGCTTGAAAAATACAGGGGCTAATACTTGGATAACAGTAAAATGTTCAGGACAATTAGATTCTAGCTGACAAGTCCTATTTCTTAACTAATAAAAACCCTTACTCATATTGTTTATCAATAAAGAAGAGATTCTGTTTACCAAAAGTGCAGTCCATCTTTTAATGAGCTCATCAGGAAATTAGGACTTTATGATCAAGAATTTTGTCATATTAGAATATGAGCTTCCGTGTGAGCTTGCATGGCTCTGTCTTAAAGTAGTAAACAATAAAGTGCCTACATTTACAAACACCACCATTATTGAAGAAATGGATCCTTGGGTTGAATGTTTCTTAGCCAACAAAGTGACTCTGAAATATGAGAATTGATTTTCAAAGTTGGAGATTCATTTATTTCTTTGTCTCTTCTTCTTTAAGAATTGAGGTAATAATCGTTGACAAGTTAAAATTACCTCTCAATCAAGAAACATAGCTCTCAAAATTTCTAAATAAATGGGATTGTAGACCATAAAAGGAGGGAGTAATCTAAAAGGGGGGGGAGTGAGCAATCTCCATTAGAACTATTTTGAATCATACTAATGGGCCATTAATTATTCCCTAATTCTCAAATTCAGAAGATACATTTTTGAAGATGCTAATAAATATTAACCTTTTTTTTTCTTCTTTCCAAATAGACAAACATGTAACAGCTAGAGAATTCTGATAATTTTTCTTATTTCCTTGCTTTTTCCAAATAGGCAAACCAGTGGCAGCTGGAGAATTCTGGGACATAGTTGCAATAACAGCAGCTGATGAAAAACAGGAACTTGCTTATAAACAACAGCTGTCAGTAAAGCTAAAAAGAAAGGAGTTACCCCTTGGAGTTCAATATCACGTTTTTGTTGATCCTGCTGGAGCCAAAATTGGTATGCATTTTATGGCCAGGTTTATAACATAGGTCCTGAGCAGAATAATCACTGAAGTAAAGCTTTTCTGTGGCTTACAGTTTATGAGCTGCATATCCCCACCCAAGGCCTTTACAAACTTTAAAATTTGAATGTAAATTGACATTTTTTTAAGTAACATAAAAGTCATAGCAACTGTTCTTACCCATTGTGATTTACTTTGTATACTTCCAGAATGTTATTTAGAAGATATTTTATTAGTTTTAATAACATTTAGTCAGATGGTGAATATCTCTTTGAACCTTATCATTAGGGCCTTTAAGGTCCCTCCCCACCCCACCATGTCTTCAGAAATTTGCATGAAGAAAGCAAATCAGGCAAAAAATATATATACACTTAGCCTCTTGGGGCCACGACACAAAATGCAAAAGAACACAGTCTAATGGCTTAAGTATTATATTTATTTTAAAACCCCAGTTTTGGTCAACTTTGCTCTTTGACTTTCCATTGCAAATAAAAATAGATGCTATTTTCCTGAAGGCTGTTTTCCTTGTGATACTTAAAACTGAAGACACTTGATACCAGAGATAGGGTATCAGTATATGACATTAGCATTGGTCTAATTAGCCAATGATGTTTTAATCCTCACAAATACAAGGTCAGTACTTTGCCATTATATAGGTGAAATCTGAGGCACTGAGTGAGACTTAAATAATTTGCCCAAAGTAACTAGTGTGGTGGTTGTATTTAAGATAATTTTTGGAAAACCAGGTTCCAAAACTCTCTTTAAAAAGGAAATCTAACTTGTATCTTCAATTATGTCATGTGGGAGAATTATTTAAGTGGACTTTGTGGTTTGTAACTCCATATGAATCTTTATACTTAACAGTCTTCTAGTGTTACACGTTGTGTAATTCGTCATTCTTTCTGTTTTTGTTACTGTTTGTGAGACAATATTCATCATTTATTACTGAGGTCTGCTCTCTGGGTTTCATTACTAATTGTTTATTTGCTACGGGATGTATTTAATTTTATTCTTTTGCCAATACTTTTTGTGTCTGTCTCCCTTGTTAATTATACCCCAAAACCATAGCCTTAACATTATAACTTCTAAATTTACCATCATTACAAAGTTTTATTAGGTTTCTATGAAATAAACTGTGCTTTTTAACTTTAAGGAAATGGAGGATCAACACTTTGTGCCCTTCAATGTTTGGAAAAGCTATATGGAGATAAATGGACTTCTTTTACCATCCTATTAATTCACTCTGGTAAAGTTATACTTATTTACATTTTCTTTTGAGTATTCCACCTCTCATACGATACCTTAGGGACTTTTTTCTCCCTTGCAAATACTTTACTCTTTTTTTTTTCTTTTTTATTCTTTGAAGTTATTCTGCTTTGAAAAATATTTCATGCTTTTCTCGGTGTCATTAGGTATAAGTAGCATGGTGATTTTCACAAAATGTATCCTTAAAATTGTAGATCACATACATCATCAACTTTTCATGGATATTGTTTTGTTTTGTTTTGTTTTGTTTTGTTTTGGTATACATATAGAAAATTATTTTCCTAAGACAGAACTCATTCAAATGTGAACATTTCTCAGGAATTGCTTTAGAGGGGATTCTTGCTTCAGGAGAGAGGCTGATTTAACACTGTTGTTACTAGACTTTTGCCTAAACTTTCTGTCTTGCATTTTTGTCTGATTATTGGTAGCCAAAGGCTAGACTGCTTAAAAGAATTTAAAAATAAAAGGAAATAGTGGCAAGGTATGGAGTTGACAAGTAAGTATACGAGGGGGAAATATACACACAAAAGATGACATTTTAAAACAGAACAATTGGAAGGACATGATCTCAGAATAATAGATAATTAAATACATTTAGTTATATGAAAATTTGGGTTACATGACAACCTCTGGTATTTTTCTCTGTATGCTAGAGGCCTGGTGAAAACTTTGTCGTGGACTGACACCAGTCAGGGGACAGGTATTTTAGAACTCATCTACATGACTTCCAAGGCACTTTCCAGTTCTTATAATTCATATACAAAACAATGATGTTTTTGTAAAAATGATGTCAAAGTAAAGCATCCAATTTCTGATTTTAAGATGAAAAATGTAAAAAAAATTCTGATTTATAATTTTATAATAATTTTATTATTACCAGTTTAGTAAACATTAGACACCAGAAAACACACAGTTAGACTAGATTATTCTTACAGTGCTAAACTTTACTATTGCCTAGTCTTTGGGAAAAGAAAAATAGAAAGTTATTATTAGCTCTCATTTGTTGAACAATGTGCAATGTGCCAAGGGCTTTACTTGTATTATTGAGCTTATGAAAGCATTTTCGATGCAACACCTTCCAATGGTAAGTAGTATTCTACATTTCCTGGTTTGGAGTAAATCTAAAGATAAACAACTAAAAAGTGGTGAACCAGGTTTGAACTCATTTTTGTCTGACTCTTTCTACCATGTTTCCCCGAAAATAAGACAGGGTCTTATATTTATTTTTCCTCAAGAAGACACCCTAAGGCTTATTTTCAGGAGATGTGTTATTTTTTTTAAGTGCGGTACAACAGTCTACATTTATTCAAATATAGTTAAGTCGTCGTCTTCTGAAACATCATCATAACTCTCCAAACCGCGAATTCCATCCTGAGTTTCTTGCGACTCTATTTCCTTTAGAACCATTGGCCCCAGTCTCTCATGTCAAGCAATAGAGCTCTCATGGGGCAGATGAGAAGGGCTGCTCATCTTCTTTACTGCTCCACAACAAAATGCATGGGTTGTGCAGATATGCTGCATAGCCACGCCCATCACTAGGTCTTATTTTCAGGGTAGGGCTTATATTGCGCAAATGCTTAGAAATCCTGCTAGGGCTTATTTTATGGGTAGGTCTTGTTTTCAGGGAAACACGGTACTATGTAAGGCTGCTTCTCACTATAGTTACATAAAAATTATAGAAGATATTTGATGTACTTAAGAGAACATCCTTTTCAAGGAATTAAGATGTTATAAGGCTCATTTTAGAAGGGAAAAAGCTGTTTAAATTAATAACAAGTATACATTTTAAAATGCTTTCAAATAAATTTACTGTCTTTAAGTGTAGAAAATAATTTGAGAAATGACACTGCAACTAGAATTTAGTGTTTAATAGATAATTACATATTCATGTGTGGCTTAATGACAGAAATACATTCTGATAAATGCATTGTTAGGTGATTTTGTCCTTATGTGAACATGAGAGTACTTACACAAACATGTGGTATAGCCAATTTCTCCTAGGCTACAAACCTGTACAGCATGTTATTGTACTGTAGACAATTGTAACATGATTGTATTTGTGCATGTAAACATATCTAAACATAGAAAAGATACAGTACAAATACCATATAAAAGATAAAAAATGATACATCTATAGGGCACTTACCATGAATGATGCTTGCAGGACTAGACATTACTCTGGGTAAGTCAGTAGTGAGTCGTGAGTGAATGTGAAGGCCCAGGACATTACACCACTATTGACTTTATAAACATTATGCACTTAGACTACACTAAATTTAAAAAACACAGCTTAAAACACAAACATTGTACAGCTATACAAAATATTTTCTTTCTTTATATCCTTAGTTTTTATTTTATTTTTACTTCTTAAACTTTCTGGTTAAAAACTAACACTCAAACATACATTATCCTAGGCCTACACAGGGTCAGGATCGTCAATATCACTGTTTTTCTCCTCCACATCTTGTCCCACTAAACTTTAGGGGCAATAACAAACATGGATTTGTCATCTCCTATGTTAACAACTCCTTCTTCTATAATACTTCCTGAAGGACCTGCTTGAGGTTATTTTACAGCTAACTGTTTTTAATAAGTAGAAAGAGTATACTAAAATAGCAATAAAAAGTATAGCATAGTAAACTAGTAACATAGTCATTTATTATCAAGTGTTATATAATATACTAATTGCATGTGTGATAGCTTTATATGATTGAGAGTGCAGTAGGTTTGTTTAAACCAGCATCACTGTAAACACAAGATGTGTTACTACAGCTATGACATCGCTAGGTGACAAGAATTTTTCACATGCATTGTAATCTTATGGGACCAACATTATATATGCTGTCCATTGTTGAATTTTGGAATTGGCATATTCATTTTTTATAACTTTCCCTATGAAGTGGATTCTTAATATAGAAGTCTGATGTGGTTGAAATTTACTGTTTAAAATGTAGATGCATGGTCATGTTTTAGCCCATGGTCCTTTTTATTTGTTATACATTTGATTCAAAACAATTCACAGGCGGTACAGTATATTAGAATTTGTTCTTAACCTGGAATTTTTAAAACTGCATTATATCAAATTGCTACAGGAGAATTGTACTTTGAATTTTTAATCTGATTGCATTATTTATTGAGTTACAGTAACATATTGTATACATTAAATATCTTTAGAGATATTTTGACTTGTAAATGGTGCCCTTGGATTTTGAAAATCTTATAAACAATAACACATTTTTTAAATGGCAATTTTGTTTAATTTTATAGGTGGCTACAGTCAACGCCTTCCAAATGCAAGTGCTCTGGGGAAAATTTTCACAGCTTTGCCTCTTGGTAACCCCATTTGTCAGATGTTGGAATTAAAACTAGCCATGTACATTGATTTTCCCTCACATATGAATCCTGGGATTCTGGTTACCTGTGCAGATGATATTGAACTTTATAGTATTGGAGAATCTGAGTTTATAAGGTTTGATAAACCTGGCTTTACTGCTTTAGCTCATCCTTCTAGTCTGACTGTAGGTACCACACATGGGGTATTTGTCTTAGATCCTTTTGAGTATTTAGGATATAGAGACCTTGAATACAGGTCCTGCTATCGTTTCCTCCACAAACCCAGTATAGAAAAGATGTATCAATTTAATGCTGTATGTAGACCTGGGGATTTTTGTCAACAAGACTTTGTTGGGGGTGACACTGCCTATCTTAAATTAGACTCTGACTTTGTCTACACAGACAGCCTATTTTACATGGATCATGCATCAGCAAAGAAATTACTTGCTTTTTATGAAAAAATAGGCACACTAAACTGTGAAATAGATGCCTATGGTGACTTTTTGCAGGCCTTAGGACCTGGAGCAACTGTGGAGTACACCAGTAACACATCAAATGTTACTAAAGAAGAGTCAGACTTGGTAGATATGAGGCAGAGAATATTTCATCTTCTTAAAGGAACATCACTAAATGTTGTTGTTCTTAATAACTCCAAATTTTATCACATTGGGACAACTGAAGAATATTTGTTTCATTTTACTTCGGATAGCAGTTTAAAGTCAGAGCTTGGCTTACAGTCCGTAATTTTTAGCATCTTTCCAGACACACCAGAATGTTCTGTTAAAACATCCTGTATCCTTCAAAGTATACTGGATTCAAGATGTTCTCTGGCACCTGGCTCAGTTGTGGAATATTCCAGATTGGAACCTGATGTTACAGTTGGGGAAAACTGCATTATTAGCGGTTCTTACATCATAACAAAAGCTGCCCTGCCTGCATATTCTTTTGTGTGTTCCTTAAGCTTGAAGATGAATGGATGCCTAAAGTACTCAACTATGGCATTTGGAGTGCAAGACGACTTGAAAAAGAATGTTAAAACGTTGTCAGATGTAAAGTTACTTCAATTCTTTGGAGTCTGTTTTCTGTCGTGCTTAGATATTTGGAATCTTGAAGTTACAGAGGAACTGTTCTCTGGAAACAAGACATGTCTAAGTTTGTGGACTGCTCGCATTTTCCCAGTTTGTTCTTCTTTGAGTGATTCAGTTACAACATCCCTAAAGATGCTAAATGCTATTCAGAACAAGTCAGCATTCAGCCTGAATAGTTATAAGCTGTTGTCCATTGAAGAAATGCTTACCTACAAAGATATAGAAGACATGATAGCTTATAGGGAGAAAATTTTTCTAGAAATTAGTTTAAATAAAAAGCAATTTGATTTAAAGATATCTTAAATATGGTATACTTTGCCTTTCTTTAAGCAAGATTCCAAATAGTCGTTTTCTGTAGACTTTTTTTTTTTTTTGGATTGTTTCATTGAAGTGAATTAATGAAAATTTTATTAACATAATTGCTGAAGCATGTAGCGTAACATTAATAACACAAAAATAGAAGTGAACATTTTTTGATAGAAGAATATTTCAAGACTAAGTTCAGAAAAGAGACTTTTTGATGTTTATCACTATTTCAATTTTTGATGATGGATTTGTGGAGCATTGTTTTTTTCACATAAATAATCTCGTAGTTTAAAAGGAAATTTTCTAAATATACATTAAGAATTTTTCCACCTTCTTTTGGACTTTGGTGCCAATAAAGTTTTAAGTATTTATTGACAGTTATCTCCTTAAATATCATCCTATTTTGATAAATTAATAAAAATGGCATTTCTAGAGTCTTCAGAGTACTGTAGGAATACTATAGAAATAATTTTTCAGAAACAAATCTATAGCTGACAAATTCAGGTTAAATAAATGCTTAATGTGTTATGATTATTTCAGTTGATAACTACACACAAAGAGCTATAAAATTAATGATAAAAATTTGTATCTCATTTATTGACCTTATGAAAATAAAACAAAGTATATATTTACTCGAACATGTGTTTGCATTTCTTTAAAATTTTCCCTAAAATATTCCATAGGAAAACCAAAACATACACACACAAAACTCAAGTTATATATGGAGAAGGTGATAGGAATAATTGAGTTTGTGGACTGCTCGCATTTTCCCAGTTTGTTCTTTGAGTGATTAAGTTACAACATACCTAAACATGTTAAATGCTATTCAGAATAAGTCAACATTCAGCCTGAATAGCTATAAGCTGCTGTCCATTGAAGAAATGCTTATCTACAAAGATATAGAAGACATGATAACTTATAGGAAGCGAATTTTTCTAGAAATTCGTTTAAATTAAAAAGCAATTTAATGAGGAGACTAATGACACTGTGGACATTACGTTCATCATCTCCTATTAATCCCTCTAACAGAACTGTTAAATTGCCAGAAGGACTGATTTAACTTTCCATTTCTTATTTTCTGTGCACACACTGGTGTTACTGAGAAGCAATAATTGGCCAAAAGGTAGACAGCAGGAGGAAGGCAGAATAGAAAAACTGACATAATACACACATGATTAAACAGCTTCAAAAAAATAAAAATTGGCTGGAATCCCAAGGTATATATTCCTCCTTTGGTATGATCATGTAAGTGAAATGTCTTCACATCAAAATCTAATAATTAGAGATGACATTTGTCAGAGTTTTCTGTTTTAAATTAAGATGAATAAATTGAAATAAGAACTGGTCTGTGCCACTTATTTGTATATTAACATGTCAATATAAAAATAATTGGCAAACTAGAAGTGACTTGTCTGCAACCCCCCAATCAGGGTATGTGTATGTGTTTCCTTTTTTCAAGGTTCTTAAGGAAAAAATATAAGTACAGTAGTAGTTGTTGTTTAACATTTATTGGTTTATTTGCAGAGCTTTCAGAGGATGTTATATATTTGTCATTCATTAAATGTTCAATTAAATGTTCGTAATTTTATCTAATCCGAAGTGCCGTCAGTTATAAGAATCGCCATTATTTTATGTTCCACTAAGAAAGAGAAAACATTACCAATAAAATGACACAGTACTTTCTTTGTTACTTGAAATATTTATATTCATTGGAGATCTTTTAGATGCATTTAAATGTAGATTTTTATCATTTAACCCTCTTGCATACACATACAAGATAACAAAATGAAATATTGAGATATCATCAAGACATTTCCAACAGCTTCACATTCTTCCTGACTCTTTGGAAGAATCAAACTCTCTGAAGCACTTTCATCTCAAGAGTTGCTGATATCCTCTGTCCATCCAGTACCATCTTCTGTACTATCAAAGTTACTGGTAAGGCTGCATTTTCCTAAATGTGTCCTACCACACTACTATCTGAGTTTTTCACCAAGCTGCAGAACCAGATGCCTGTTCTGCCAGTTTTGATGCTGATGTTTTACTCTTTGACAAAACTCAGTTTCATTTTTGCCTGTTTAATTACATGTCCCTAGAAGGTAGGTAGCTTCTATTCAAAGTCAGCAGGAGATTTCTGACTAATTGATGTCTTGTTAACATGTCAGTGTGAAAATAATTGGTAAACCAGAAGTGACTTGTCTGCAACCCTCAATTATGATATATTGATAGTGTGTGTGTGTGTGCACGCGTGCGCGCATGTGTTTTCTTTTTTCAAGATTATTCCCAGGAGGAAAATATTTAGTGGCTATTGTTTTATTGTTTAACATTTATTTATTTACTTGCAGAGCTTTCAGAGGATGCTGTGTGTTTGTCATCCATTAAATGCTCAATACTGTATTTCACCTAATAATAAACCTTCACAATGCGTGGATTCTAGTTGCTTTGAAATGGTATCTGTTCAAAGGATTTATCAGTATCTTTGGCTTGAGATGTATTGTTTGGTGTGTAGTGGCACATATGTACCACCAACAGTGTACATAACTGAAGTGACAATCACATGCACAGCTATGACCAAGTTCACATATTAGCAGCTAACTCCATGACTATTGCTGCCTGGCTAATAGCTATTATAAAACACTATCAGTTGTAAGGCACATTCTATTTTCAGGGATGTTGAAATGTAGAGAGAAAAGGTGACTTAGGAAATGATTCTAATCTAAGTGTGTGTTTTAAAAGGGTCTAGTAAAAAGAAAAAAGCAAATCATTCTTAAATTCAGTTCCTGAGAGGAGTGTACATGATGGTGAGAAGAAAAGTATTTTTGATAAGAAAAGACTAAATTTTGTGACATTCACAGTTTTTCAGCCTTTTTTCACTTAGCCTCTCAATAAAAATTCAGTGTTTTTCTTTTCTGAATTTTATCAGCAATAAAAAAGTAAGGCCTGCATGTATAACTTTGAAATTAAACATTTTCTCTTGATTTGTAATTTTTATTTTTGAAAATCATAGTATTTAAATCTTATACTCTCAGGTTTATAAAGGCCTTTTATTATTTGTAACTATATTTCATAACCTTATTGATGAGTTAATTATTACTTAGAAGGGCATGGAAAAAATACAGCATTTGGTAATAATCTTGTATCATTATCCATTTTGGGTTAAATTCCACAAACTGTGGTGATCTATTCATCTTCTGTAGTTAAGCAATACTCCCAATGGTATAAAAAGATTACCAAATTCAGCAATAGAGCCAAAATCAACTTTGCCTGCTGCACAATGTAGGCATGGCTGTCACATGTAGCCATTCAGTACATTGCACAAAATCAGAGACACCATCCACATATACCACTATGCCCTCTGGACTTGAACAACTTGAAGGCTCAGAATTAAGACACTCCAGTCTAGTCTAGTCAATGTCTAAGATGGAGAGAAAAAGTGGAAAAGTGTTATTAATATGCTGAAAACTAAAGGATTCCCGATGCTCTTTTTGTTGTTCAACTAAATAAAACCAAGTCTTTATCTGGGTCAAACACTAAATTGTTCTTATTAAAGAAAGACATTTTAAATTTACTTAGTGCAAGAGAAATAATTGAAATAACCATTATCTACTCAGTTTTACTTGAATCTTCTGTGCCTATAAAATTTCATGTGCCAATTTCTGTTAAGGTTAAGGAACACAACTTCTATTGTTTATATTTAGTGAAACTGTATTATTAATATTCCTTGTACTGAACTTTGTCATGGGTCGGTTTACATTTTCCATCCCTCCATTACCAATGTGCCAAACTCTATATAACATACTAGTGTTCTTCATGCTCCATTTGTTGGTATACACAGAAATTTCTGATTAGGTTTTTTATATAAAGTGAAAGATGAGTTACACCAGTCTGGTTGGAGAGTACCACTTTTGTCCCTGGAAGAGACATGAGCCACAGCAAACCAAACTTGCCACGTCATTCAAACTTGCCAATTTGTCTGTTATTTGGTAGACCACAGTTTTGGGTCAGGTTGAAATTTGGGGTAAAGGAATAATGAAAGCTGCTGATTTTCTACCACATTTGTATTTGGTGGATTGGAGTAGCGAGAGGGAAGATGCCTGTGAATTAGTCACATTATCCACCTGTAAAGCAGCTTGATTATTGACATTTGTGTCTAAGATATCATCTTAAGGGCATTATTGTCCATACAAGTAAGTGATTGAAACTAACAGTTAATGTTTTTCTCTGGACTGGTTGGACAAATAGTCTATCTTTTTGAAGCCTCGGGCTGCAGAGATCTTTTAGCCATCTAATCTATAAATTTCAACCATTCAAACAGAGCAGTTCATTTCTGATTGCTGCAGACTGGTGCAATCCATCTGCTAGTGTCATTTCCTAGCTATCTGTGCCAGAATTATACTCCTTCAATTGTGCTTCAGTGCATTGCTGAAGTAATCTAAACTATAATATCTATATTCTTTGGATACTGTTTTATGATGTGTTACTGATCTGCTTCTTGAATCTCCAGCATCCTTAAAGCCTTTTAACATTGTGCTACAACCAATACGTTGTGACTAAGGAATCTGTATATGTGAATGATTTTTTTTAATTTCTTTTCTTTACCAGTACCACTCTTTGCAGAACATTCAGATGGTTCGAGTTAGTTTTAATTTACCACGTCCTTGTAGGAGAGTGTTACATTGCCCAGAATAGAATTAAAGCATTTACATCTTGAGGCAAAAATCTTTTAAAACACAACTCTGTTAAAATCAAGTTAAGTGTTCATTTCATTTGCAGGTTTGGAAATGTTGCATTGCTCAATGAAGTTTTACGTGATTGGTTTCTTTCTTATTATTGTTAGCCTTTGGGTTTGAGAAAGTAAATTATATCCACCAATGTGCTGTTCTTCAGAGAAGTTTCAAACATTTTTAAGTAAAACCTAGAACTAGGAAACTTTGACTACATAAAGAAATAATCATGATCATAACAAGTCATGCAGGTGCAAATTTTAAATGTATAGGCACACTGACAAGGTCATAAATTAACCTATAAAATTCAGTATCACTGGAATCAATTTTTAATGAAATATAATAAGAAAGATCATTACTCATTATAATTGGTTAAAGTTGATAGAGCTTCTAATTAGCCATTATCCAATCAAACCAAGAGCTGTTTATGAAAGCAAGAATATTAGAAGGAAGGGAGAAAGTGGAGTTTTGGAGAAATTTTTTTTTACCTTTTACAACTGCTAATGCTTAAATACAAAACAAATATTCGCAATGCTTTCAGTTAGAGAAGGAGCAATTTACAAAATTATTCATCTTCCCTGTATCTGCAATTTATATCTGTAGACTATAAACATGCTGTAATTTTCCATAACAAAAATATAAACGCAACAACAAAGCCAAAAATTCTCTAGTCATATTGTTTCATCAGGATATAGTCTTTTTATATGTTTTATTTACAATGTTTTTGAAGTTGTCTCTGCTAGCCATCATAACATATCCAATATTGCCACCTGCTTCATATTACTACTGGAAAAATTAAATAGGTATCTCCATTTAGAGAGCCCTAATCTTCCCTCTATTTATCTAGATGATCTTTTCCATCTAGATAAATGACCCAACCATCTACTAAATTGCTCAAGGAAAAAACCTAGAAATCATCCATGCCTCTTCAGATATTTTCCTTCATCTTTTTTATCCAGTTCTTCAGCAAGTGCAGTCTGTACATTAAAAACACAACCAAAATCCATCTAATTCTCTCAACTCTTACTGAGCTACTACTGTTTGCGAAGCTAATGCAATAGGCTTTATTTTTTTCAATTACATAACCCTTTCTTACATGCAGTAATATCAAACTATATCTGATATTTCTAATTGTGCATGAAGGCAAAGTTGCAAAAAGACAGCAATAGAAATGTATTTTAAAACAATAGCATTGAGTTGTATTGGACATTGAGAGGAAAAGCAATATTGTGGCCATCTCAACCTTGTTTCACTGATTCAGTCTGTTTTTATATCCCATTTTGCTCCCATGAAGACTGCCTTTTAGGATGATGGTTCATGCTATAATACTTCCTAACATTCTATACTTTGTTTTTCCTTAAAGTTTTGCCTGGTAATAGTCTGCAATCTCTTTACTACACACATCACTGTTTTTTGTTCTTTGTTTTTTTCATTTTACCTTTTTCATATTTACTATGTGTAATCAGATGTCATCTGGAATTTTGCTTCTCCTTTAGATGTAGGCAACATTGCTCAAGCTCTATTCCAAATGCTATAGGTGTCCAAAACTTTTCCCAAATATCTCTGAAATTCCTGGAGCTCATGTATCTTCACAATATCCTTTGGCTGTAAGCTTCCATTTCTGATGAGTTAGTTCTGTTTGGGCTTGTATGTGATTTTTCTCAAGTCTATGAGTTAAATGCCTATTTTTCACTTAGTCTCAAATTTTCGTCTTTCCCACACCTACCAAATCACCCCAGTCCCTCTAGGGGGGAAAGAAAAGCCCTTCTCACACAATTTGTATGTGTAGCAAATTTCTCTGACTGATTGGGGCTATGGAGGAAAGGGCAGAAGTTAATAGAAGGATACAAGAGCAATGAGAACACAACATTGAATAATAGTTGTTCTTAGAAACTCTTTGACATCTCATCACCAAGATTTTCTTCACTGTTTTGTTGTGATCAGAATTTATCTCTGACAACTCTTTTTCTCCTTCCCTGACCAACCCATCTCCCCTCACTGTATATGTGCACACCATCTAGATTATCTCTGGGAACTTGTGTGCTTCTCATTCTAATATGTTGCCCAGTTCTGCTCTCTCAAGACCCTATATCAAACAGTGGGCTGATTTTCACATACCCAGTCACACCAGGATACTGGACAGAATCAAAGGGCTTTTTATTATCAAGATCCACTTTTATTAGAAGGTTTTAGCTCCCTGTTATACAACTGCTTTCTTTAACTTTGAAAGTTGGATATAAGGGAGAAGAAAAACCCAAAAGTGCCTCTGTTATTAGTGGCTGATTGGTCACAAATCATTATTACAACCCTTTTCTCTGTAGTATCCTCTGCTGCTTGTTATTGGACAATGATTCCTATAGTGATGTCAGGACCTTAAGCTGAACTTAACACTATGAATAATATCATATGAAGATAACTTTAGTCTATAAAAACCTTGAGAGCTAACTCTTATCAACTGGGTTTGAGACATTTTGTTGCCTACTCCCGTGATGTAAGAATATGCCATAAAACTTGGTAGTCTTTTCTCTGTCTTTGCTGTGGTATACCAGTGCTGCAGGAAGGATACAATTTCTGAAGTGGGTTCTAGGAATATACTAGATGATTTCTGAGTTTGCTTATCCTCAAACGAATATATATTTTGAGTTTTCCAAAACACCATAATTTAAAAATAATGGCCATTGAAATGTGTCAATTTCTTTGTAACTTTACATTCTTATCAACAAAGCTACCACTTCAGCAATTCTCTCTTCTTTTTTTTGTATCATTAGTTTCCTTTACTGGAGGGAAATTCTCAACAGTACGCAAATACTCTGTTATTTTTCCTATTAAAAAACAAAAATAACTCTTGACTCCACTTCCTTCAACTATTACTGTCTTTGTTCTCTTTATGCTAAAATTCCTATAATATATTATCTGTCCTTCCATTCTCTAGTTCCTATTCTTCTATTCATTCTTCAACCCAGTTCCGGCTTTTAGCCCCCCATCTTCACCATCACTATGCCCTTGAACTTGTTCTTCTGAAGATCTGTTTTGCTAAATCCAGTGGACATTCTGTGGCTGTTTATGCCCTTTAAACAGCATTTGCTTCAACTGATCTCTTCTTTGACATACATTCTTTACTTGGCTTCAAGCAACCCCACATAACTGGTTCTTTTCCTAACTCTTTGGTCATTCTTTTTAAGTTTCTTTAACTGATTTCTCCTCATCATCCTTACCTCTTATCACTAGAATATCACAGGTCTTTGTGTTTAGAATTCTCTACCCATTCACTCCGTTGGGATATCATCTGTTGTCATAGCATCTATGTGCTATCAATTCTCAAATCTATATTTCTAATTATCAAAGTGTAACTCTCAAAAATGTTAAAAATATAATTGTCCTATAAATTATGAACATGTGTCTAAATTTTATTTAATTAATTTATGAAGAAACCAACAGAACGATGAAGTTGGTTTTATGTTGTTCCAGATCTTGCAAGGAAGAAAATTTATACACAACATTACAAAAAACTTTGCTCAATAATAAAGTAGGTTTCCTTATGAGATAATAAGCTTCTTAATACCAGAATTGTTTAAGCTAAGAGACCTAAAGACCACTTACCAAGAGTTTTTCCAAGAAGTTCTTGTTTTAGCTAAAAGATAGGATTATATTATGGCTGCAGGCAGGGTTTCCTGGAAAGTGGAATCTGAGATGCAGTTTACAATGCAAAATATTTCTTAATGAGTGCCTTTAAGATAAATACTTGTACAAGAAAGGGGACAGAGCAAGAGTGAGCAAAAGAGAGAAGGCAAGTCGAGATTCAAGCCAAATGACAGTCTTAATTGGCTGATCCTAAGAGGAGTTCTGATATTAGAATGGCACTTCATTGTTGTCCTGAGTTGGACAGGATTTATACAACATATCAACCATGCTTTCCCAGGTGCCTAATTGATATGGGAACCTGGGAAAGGAGTACCATGGACAAGATAGGTCTCTGTGATTTAGGCAATCTGTGAAAGGGGCTGACAGCTAAAGGCTGTCTATTGACAGCACTCCCAGTAGCTGAAGTAACAAGCCCTTCATTGAAGAAGGATCTGAGTGCCACATCACGGTATCTACCACAATAATCTATAAAATCCAACCCAATGTCAAGATTCCCTTTTTATATGAAACTATTTTAATAAAACATTGTATGTTCTAATTCAAGTTGAATTATGATTTCTAAACTAATTGTGCAGTATTACACATATTTTAAGTGGACTCAATCCATGAACAAAGAAACTATACTTTAGTAAATGTGTCAATCATTGATTTAGAGAAACAATTTTTTATAATACTGTCACAAATCTACATGATAATCCCTAGTGCCAGATTTTACTTTTGACTAGCTAAGCAAGCTAAAATATGCATAAATTCACATGAAACCAGATGGCTTCCCACTGAATATGCATTTGAACGATTCCTGTACATTATTCTAAGAAGTGCACAAAATATACCATCATCATAGCAGAGACTCCTAATAAGTTTGTTTCAGAAAGAGTCAAGGAATTACAGGTGTTTAATACTAATCATATTTTGCACTGAGCTTTTATTCCAGCTTTGTATTTGAGAATTACAAACAGCAAAATAAATATAGTTACTTTCTATTAGTCCCTGAAATATCAGAAATCTGAAATAAGAAGATTCAGCAAGAATGGCTAATGTTTGGAAAAGAAGAGAATTTAACTTTGCAAACATGATTTTTTAATAACTTGCTTAGGTCTCTAAAAATTCAAATGTATAACACAAAATGTTAACTGTTTTTTATTAAGTTGATCAATATATTTTGAGGGTATACATTTTTTTCTTCAGGTTGAAATCACCAATGTGAATTTGAAATGAAAACGTAATTTAACCATTGAATGTTTCTTCTCCAACATAATTTGTGAGAGAATAAATGATAATATTTTTTCTTAGTTTTTAAGTCATAGAGTTTTCCTTTTATTTAAATTTGCTATGTCACATTTTAAAGTTTCCTATTCTCTGGAAATATATCATTGCCATTTCTCTCTCTTTCTTTCCTTCAAATGTGGTAAGTAAGCACTGTTGTTTCATAAACAATATCTGATAATTCCACTATCTGAAGTCAGTGTAGGTCTGCTTCTGATGCTTATTTTTCAGGTCATGTTGCTCTTCTTTCTTGTATATCTGATTAACTTTGTTTGTTGGTCATTGTCCTTGCCAAAGTATCTGTAAAGGTTTCCCATGGCCTAAAATGGACTCTCCAACAGCGGCTTTGCATTTGCTTCTCTCAGGAGACCAGAGAGGCCTTGCTACTTGAGATCAACCTCTGGCTACATTCAAAATTGAAGTTCTCTGGCCCACCAGGCTCTGTATACTAGGGCTGCGGTCTCCAACCCCCATGCCAAGGACTGGTACGCGGTTTGTGGCCTGTTAGGTAGGACAGAGTTGCAGAGCTCCTCCTCATGCCCTCCCCCACCCCTCCTCCATGAAACTTAGGAAGGTTGGGGACACATAGAGAAAATCTGCATTTGTATTTACAGCAGCTGCCATTGCCATTTCCCCTCTCTGGCATCACTGCCTGAGTTCCGCAACACCGCTCCCCCATCCCCCTCCCCACCCTAAAAATTGTCTAAATTGTCCTCCATGGAACTGGTCCCTGGCTCCAAAATGGTTGAGGACCGCTGCCTAGGGGGCAAATCCATAGTGAGCATATTTATGGCCATAATTACCCAAGGACCTTATTCTGCTTTTATTTATTTTTTTTTTTTGCTCTGCTCAACAGCAAGGCAATCTGTTTTACAATTCATTTGGTTTGGAATAAAGGATGACAGGTTTACTTCTAGTTGATCCTTACTGAAGGCATATTTGGGGGCTGGGGGGTGTTTCAGGTTAATGTGTCAAAGATCCCCTCTAAGAATCCCCAACCTGAGGAAGAGTCCTGGACCACCCTCTAATGTGTTGGAACCTAAGTCCAAATGTGTTTTTTGGCAAATTCCTCATGGAAAAAATGTATTCCATATTCCACTTACATTTCTGAGTTCAAGCTTTTCTCTAAAATGGCTTGTGTATACAACTTTATTGTTTTTAGTTCTTCAATGTCTTTGTGATTATGATTTGTATATTTTATTTAGCATTTAAAAATCAGTTCACTATTCTTTTTTATATGAAACATCAACTATAATTTTGTATAATTTCATTGACTTATTATTCAACATTTTTGCTAGTGATGTTATATTTTTATTAGTAGAGGGGATGTGATATTGGTGGAGGGGGTAGTACTAGTAGGTGATATATTTTTATAATGGATGTTACGGTTATGGAATGTAATGATCATGGAAAAAGAAAAAGGGCAGATAAGGTAAACATCCTGATCCTCAACCCTTATAGTCCACATCATATAAAGCACATGATGGAATAGACAACTCAGCATCGAGCATAATACTTGCTACACAGATGATAAACCACTTTAAATCTCTTACAAAGGAAGTCAGAGTAAACATAGGCACACAAAAAGTATGTTAAATGTTTATTTTTAAAATTAGAAAGTGAATCTACATAATTCTTTCAAAAGTAAGGTCATTGTTTAGAATGGATAAATCAGATCACTGTTATACACTGACTTCAAATTATCAAATATATATGCAAGTTTAATTATGTGCCAGGGTCTTTGATAGGCACTAGGGATATTTCACTCTTTATTCTCAGGGTTCTTCCAATTTAGTTGATAATAAGATAGAAAAAATATCATTACAATAATCTGTGACTAGAGCCACAATAAGGAAGTACAGTGTGTCATTGGATAGTCAGCAGAATGGACTAACAAAAGCTATAGTAACAGGCAAGGTCTCTCAGGGAAAGTGACATTTTACACTGAGACTGAGAGAACAGTTTAAATTGGCCTGTTTTTGTGGAAGGTGAGAAGACACAGGGTATGGAGGGGAGTGTATTTTGGCAGTGGGAACAGTATATATGAAGATTGGGAGGCAAGAGTGCCTGGTGCACAGGAGCGTCTAAAAAACGCCCAGGATGAAGTGCAGTGTTTGAAAGTAAGAGTGGCTTGGGAAAAGGTCTGAACTTTAAATTAACTGATAGTCTTTTATATAAGTGTGCAGGTACCTTTTAAGAAATTAAAACTCTGACCAAATTAAGATCAATAATCTCTTTGAGAGAATCAGAAAAGAGGAGAGGAAGTGGTGTGTGTGTGTGAAAGAGAGAGAGAGAGAGACAGAGAGAGAGGAGTAATAGTCTGATATTTGATTACCAAGTGACAAAGCTGACTCTAGACTTTGATGAGTAAGGAATAGGGAAACAAAACAATCAGTGTCTCCCCACAGATCATTTCCTAGTAAAACACTAGAAAAATGGTGATTCATGTGATAGCTTTGCTTAACCATAAGCCGCTCATATTGAACTGTGTGGAATTGAAGCAAGAGAGAACTGGAAAAGAGAATGTTCACAAGTGAATTAAAATAGTACAAATATTGTACAGAAGCTTATTTACTTCAAATCTGAAAAAAACTAGATTAATTTGAAAATTTTACTGTTTGATCCTATATTTTATATTCTCTTTAAGACACATATTTCTGGAAAATGTTTTTGTTTAGACATGGGTAATTACCTTTGTCTTTACAAGAGTTTATCATCATCTGTGCTGAACTAAAAATTCAGTATGCAGTTGGCTTTTTTACTGATACAGTATAGGGATGACATTACATATGATATTATTATATTAGTCTGATTTAAATAGCTAAAAGCATGTGTTTATGGAGTTAGCTACACTGTATAAACCTTTTCTTTCATGGCTCTTAGTAGAAAAATAACATCACAATAACCAAAATACTCCTACAATGTATATTTTATAGCCCATAGTCAGACATTAGCTAAAACAGTAAAACATTCTTCAAAGTTTTTAGTAAATGAAAACAAAAAATAATTTCTAGTTAAGCATAAGACTCAACAAAGGGCAAAGTATGAAAATCAGAGAGCATTTTAGCTCTTTTTCCCATTACCTCACTATGATCTGCATTAAGGAACTAATCTATCAACACTTAAGTGCACATATGGAAGTAAAACTCAAGGGAAATCAAGTGAGTGGAAGAGGGGAGTAGGGGATGGATAAATTCACACCTAAAGGGTACAATACACACTAACTGGGTGAAAGGTACACATAATTTTGACTCAACCTGTACAAAAGCAAAATGTGTGTACACCCATAATACTGTGAAAAAAAAGTCAACATATATTAATATGAACACCAAGGGCCACTGGGCAATGTGAGTCTGAAATGTTTTGATAAAAGTTGCAAGAAAGCCTTTGGAACTTGAAGAAAAAAATAATCCTTCCTCATGGGTGAAAATATGATGACTATTCACTTATGATCTCTAGGAAAATTTAATGGGATAATTAAAGGAACATTTAGAGAATAAGTACAATTACTGTCTTTAGCTAGTACAAATATATTTCATAAACTATTTCTTCATTTCCAAGAAAAGTTTTCTTTGGTCTTTCTTTCATAATGAAGTAGGTGTCCAGCATTGAACATTACATTTCAAATCTTGATAGACTTGCAAACAAATAAAAATGTTATATTGTTTTTTATAAAATAATGCTTCTGTTTAAACCACTCACTTTCCTCATTGTATCATGAATTCATATATAATTTGCATATTTCTCTCACTCATGGAACCCTGGCTTATGCCACTCCCCAGGTGCTTCTCTCCTCTAATAATTGTGGGTTTTTAGCTTTTCTGAACTCTCTTAGTTTAACTATTTTTTTCTTTTTGAAACACTTTTTATCTTTCCTGTTCATAGTTTCTGCCATTGCCACCACCTTTATGTAATTTCTCTCTGTCATTTGGTATTTATGACTTTGCCTAACTTAGCTTCATCAATTTTTAGTGTCAAAAAATTCCAAGATGAAGTTAAAATTATTTTGGTCCCATCAGTTTTGTTTAATTTGTTTTACTGTGTAAAGCAATAATAGGTATTTTAATTAACATAATCTTAATAATTTCTCTGAATCCTCTGAAGTGATATAATGATCACTATATAATGATATAGTGATATTATGTCTAAGCTCTCAATTTATCGTATGCTAGAAATTAAATAATTATTTCCTTTCCATTTAAGATTTTTAAAATTCCACAAGTAGCAAGACCTACTTCAAGTCATTCAAAATCCTGCTGTGCCAACCCAATGTAACCCTTTCCTCTTCTTAAATTATATAGCATGTGTTTTTTGCAACAATCATTTGACAGTCATTAAAAGCTACTTTGTAGAGTAAGTCAGATTTTTTTTTTTTTTTTTTTTT
>VBSM01000529.1:54643615-54686382 GCA_008086735.1 Cheirogaleus medius
AAAAAAAAAAAAAACAAAAAACCTCCCTGAAAAGTCTTATTGGTAAATCATTACTAGAACATCAAATATCTTGTTATAAATGACTAATCCTGGTAACATCAAATAATGAAAACCTCTTAAGGATTAGGTATATGTTTAGAGTGAAGATGAGAAAAATAAAGAGAATAATATTTGTTGTAATTATCCTTGTGTGGAATTTCAAAGGCTATAGTATTTAGTCTGCAGAATTGGCAATGGCTTGTTTTATATTTATTTCACCTCTTTTCCAGACTTTAGCAATATTTCTCTTACCGAAAGGATTGATTCCATTCAATTCAATTGGTTCTATCCAATTCAGTTTGGTTCAGTTTTGTTCAATTCAATTCAATCCAAAACAATTTGATTTATATCTATATCTGTCAAGCACTGTGCTATGCTGTTTTGAATGCAAAGATTTCTGCTTTCAAGTTGCTTATGGCCTAGTAGGAGTGACAAAAGCACTAATTCTGTCTTCTGTGACAGGTCCCTTAATAGAAGTAGTTGTTATATGTATAGAGACTTAATTTAGGGTAGGACTTAAGAATTTTTATTTTATTTTTTCCTGCTCTTAAACTATATATATATGTGTGTGTGTGTGTGTGTATACAATGTATACATGTGTATATATATACACATGTATAAATTACAGTACAATAGTACTTGCCAAATATAAATGTTTAGTTATCAAAATAAATAGTTACTAAGAGCCACCCTTAGTAACATTAATAGATGCAGTTCTAATATTTTATCTCAAGACAATTTTGTGGATTAGAACATGCCCAGAGTCTATAGAAGAAATTAGTTTTATGTACTAGTTCAAAGAGAGGCAGTGTGATCTTTAGAGGATCTATAGACAGCTATCGTGGTTAGTTAATAAGTTAACTATTATATAGCTACATGATATGGATGCTTTTGAGAATCATAGGCAATGAGAGTTTCAGAAAGATAATGATGGATGTAATTTATGAAAAACTCAATGTGATAACCTGCATTTATCTGTCATTCTGTTATGTCTAAGACCTCCACAATTTCAAAATGCCTTGTGGTTCTATACACCACACACCATCATTTCTTCTCTAGCTGCATATTTGAAGTAGGGAAATATGGGATTAGTTTTAGATTTGTATAGTCAGATCTAGATGTCAACTTGAGAAAAATCTGGCCAGAAATTAGGAAATGACATCACATAGTGAGCCAACTTAACCAATTAGACTCAAGACTTAGAATCAAAGTTCAGTATATTCTACCACGACTTAATAAACTTAGGCACCAGAAATGCCCCAGTTAGAAGTGTCTTTGCATCATTTGCTTTGGACCTCAGGAGTGGGTGATCTTAAATGGTAAGGTTATTGCTATGGGAAGAGTGGGATCCTTGGGCAGGACAGAGGTGCTTCTAACATCTTTAGGTATGCGATTTCCTCTCCTCTATAATTCAGAACTGACCTCTCCAGTATTAGTGATAACTTTGTTTTTAAGGTGTTTAGACTGAGCTTATGTCCATTAATTCACATGTTTTCCTCCCTACTAGTGTGAATTTCAAGTGATGACATTATGGGTCCAATAGACAAAGCAGAGTACTAGATAAAATGGGAGAAACAAGAAGAAGATGATCAAAGTGGTTTGTGAGGTTGGTAAAGACTCCTCAGATGTGCTGATATCTAAATTGAATCCTGAAGTGGAGATATGACTTTCCTGGAGATAGGGCAAGAATTCTAGAACAATCACCCTCCATATTACCAGACTGGGAAAGTACAATACAAGCATATTTCCAAATGCAGTGGGAAATTGTAAAGTAGCTTTACATGAAAACAAATGGTCTTGAAATTCATAACAATTATAGTTTACTCTTTATAATTCACATTAAAGAAGGGGAGTACAGTTGTAAGAAAAAATGTAACTTTTATACAAATTGCAATGGCAAATGTAAATCTTTTTGTATATATTTAGATACTAAACTTGAATTCTGGGTGGGAATGTTATTTGGATGCCAATAAAATAAGATGTAAATCCACTAGGAGATATTTTGAATAGGAAGCACTTGAGTTTATTAACGAAAATCTACCTGGCATTAAGGATGCTTCAAATATTACTTGCTATAACAAGTACCCTAAATAATTGGCTTCAGAGATAAAAGTCCTTGCAAAAAGAAATCAGAAAGCTGTGTGACCCTATAAGCTGCAACTTTCTGTTGATTCATCTAACCAATTGTATTCATCTCCTAATGGAGTTATGGTTGTAAGTTGGCTTTTCTTCTACCCCAACAATGTTATACTAACTCCTTTTAATTTTATGCAGGATATTCAAGTTTATATGTATGAAATTTTAACTGTGGAGAGAGTCAGCCTAATTCTACAACTAAAGTATAAAATGAATAGAAACAGTATACAATCAGTCAAAGTCAGTTCTGGTTGGTGGAGTGCTAAGCTGTACAATGTGAATGGAAAAAAGATCATGAACTTTTGAGTACAACAAAAGGCTGATACCATTTCTGCCCCTGATATAAAGGATGGTGGGAGGGAGGCTAAAAAGTGTGTGATTGATAACCTGATCATCATTTTGCCATTGAGAAGGCATAAGGAGAAGATATAACTTCATAGATAAAAGTATAATGTCTCTATCTTACCATTATATTATAGTGGTTATTGTTTGGACAAATTGCTTACTGAGACTCTCTCTGCTTGGAGGAGGGGGGGATTAAGCAAAGAACTGGTCCTATGCAATCACTCAGCAGACTATCTCAAGGATCATACATACAAATGCAGAGACATAATGCTTTAACAATGCTCTTACGTCTCAGGGCCTTCAAAATTTGAAAAAAATGCAGGCTTGGAATTTTCCCCAAGTTAAAGAACTGATATAACTGATTTCTCAATCGTTTGGGGCCACAGAATACTTTAGCAGATCCAGCAGCTTATGGTTTTCTCTAGCATTGGAGTCTGCTGCACAAAACAACAGGGAAATAGTTGTCAAATCAACAAGGGGGCTCCAAATGAAAACTGTTTGTCTAGTTTAGCTACATAAGGTTAGCTATATACATGTTTATGGATTCTCTAACAACCACATGTTACATAGTACCACTTTTTGAACCTGTAATTAGCCCTAAATGATTTGCCCTACCTATATTAAATTAATTTTCTTTTCCCTTTGAGGAGCAGCCATGTGTGGGTAATTGGTAAATGAAAAGAAAACTAGTTTGTTTATTTGTGTGTTTGTTTTATTAATTAGAAACTTCAGGCATGGAAATGTTATTTTCTCAAAACAATAATTTATTTTTAATTAAACTATAATTATAGCACAATGTCATTTTCTTAGCAGGTCAACTGACTCTTAGGAGGAGAGAAAGAAGAATGAAGGAAGAATGGAAGTGGCCTGAGTCATGAAGGTTAGAGTATTCCGATGGTTTATGCCTCAAAGAAACTGTTTCTGATTGGAATCTAGGCTTTATTGGATGGACCTTCTTGTTGTTATCAGTCATGTACATCTCTATCCAAATATGGTATTGCACTTTCCTGTTTACTTGTCTATCCTTGGCTCTGTGGGATCTTTGAAGTGCTTGGTACAATACATGCTTGTTGAATGGATGAATGAATCAGTCTATCAATGAAGAATTGAACTGACAATGAAAGAACTCTTATCAATTTGGAAAATAAGTTTTAGCCAATAACAGATATGTGACTCTTGTCCCTGTTTACTTTATATTCTTTAATAAACTTTACTTCATATTCACTCACCAAGAAAGAAAAGCACAGAAAAGATTAAGATCTTTGTATTTGCTTTTGTACTATATTGGAAACAAAAATAGCAACATTGGTTTTTTTTCTTTAATATTCTTTGGCAGAGAATATCTGTTTAAATTACTGTGATATTAATTTCTGAGAACATCTGTTTAAATTACTGTGATATTAATTTCTTCACATTTATTTTCATTATGATATATTCTCAAGTCCTATACATTTTTGAGGATTAATCTGAATATTACCTCTACAATGTTCAGATTCATGATGGTGATTTATAGTTTTATCTATCATACTACAAATTTAGATATTTTAGTGGAAAAAATGGAAACTTGTTTGATAAATAAGAATCTTACTAATATGCTTGTTTAAATACAGAAATATCTTGTTTAAAAGGAAATTAATCAAACAATTTTGTAAACTTGAATAGTTGTAGGCATCCTCAGCAATGTCCAATTTCTTTTTAAATGACTTTATTCAATATAAATCATTTAATGCTTATTAAAAAGAAGGAAAAAAACTAAATATAAACCAACTAGTAATTCTGGCTTCTTACTTTTAAAGTAATGATTCTCTTAATTGTTTGTCAACTAGGTGCAACACATCAAAAATGTAGGCTTCCCCCAAACTTGAGAATATAAGAACTCATATTCAGTGAAAGAATGATCTAGGTTTTAAGTAAATTAATTCACACTTATAAATGTGATCAAAATTGTTCTAGGTCCATCACTTTGATTTCATGGGATACATGTTATTTATAATTTCTCTGTTGGAACCATAAAGCTAGAGGTACCAAGGCCAATTTTTATCTTTTTCATCTTGAAAACATCCTTTTACATACTTATAAAAAAACCATTCTAAAATGTAAACAGCAGATACATAAGAATATTAATATATTGGGATAAGGAAATCTTATGAACTCAAAGTAACTCAGAAAGAATGTAAATAGGCTCATTGCAGGAGAATTAGAACATAGCTATGTAGGTATAATAGTAGTCTGATAAATCAGTTGCAATGATAGAGACTTTAAAACTAAATTTAGTTTTAATAAACTAGATTTAATTCAGTATAACATGAAGCTTAGTCAAAAAGGAATAGTTGAAGAAATAAGGTATTTACTATACATATCCTGACATTTTTTTAATGAAAAAACAAATAAGCAAATGTAAAAGAAAAAAATATATACTTACTATTTGTCACGTATTTCTTAGAATAAGTACATCCTTATAAATTATGAACTTTTTGTAAAAACTCAGTCTTATTAAGGAATTACTAGTTTTGGGCCTTATTTATTTGTTTTACATTTTTTCTTAATTTTTTAAAATTAATAGACTTTTTTGTTAACATAGTTTTTGGTTTACAGAAAAATTGATCAGAAAGTACAGGTAGTTCCTATTACTCCCTCCCTACCCACACACTATTTCTCTTATTAACTTCTTACTTGGGCGTAGTACATTTGTCACCATTAATGAACCAATATTGATACATTATTATTAACCAAAGCCCATAGCTTATATTAGTTTTATATAAATGCTATGAGTTGTGCCAAATGCATAATGTCATGTACCCACCATTACAGTATCATAGAATAATTTCCCTACCCGAAAGATCTGCTGTACTCCACCTATTCACCTTTCTCCCTATCTGCCCTACTTCTGGCAACCATTGATCTTTTTACTGTCTCTATAGTTTTGCCTTTTCCAGAGTGGCATATAGCTAGAATAATAAAATATGTAGCCTTATCGGACTGGCTTCTTTCACTTAGCAATATACATTTAAAGTTCCTCCATAACTTTTCATGGCTTGGTAGCTCCTTTCTTGTATCGCTGAAAAATATTCCATTTTCTGGATATACCACAGTTTCTTTATTCACTCACTTATAAAACAATATCTTGGTTACTTCTCCTTTTTGTGAGTAATTTTTAAAATATGAGACTATACATACACAACCAAATCATGTATTATACCAGGGATCACCACAGGATAGAACTCTTTGAGAATCTGAAATAATCTTCTTTCCTTTCCCTTTACTCAATTTATCTATTCTCTTTTCTCTTACATGGAATTCAAAGGCTAAAATTTTTCAGGTAAGTGGCCATCTCACTTTAAGCAACCTTAAAATAGTGCTTCTTAAAGGATGCTCCATGTAGCATCTATACTATTTTAAGGTTGCTTAAAGTGAGATGCATCAAGGATGCCTATTAAGATTTAGATTCCTGGACCCTACCCCTGATCTCCTGAATCAGAAATTCTGAGGATGAATCCCAGAATATTTTTACAAAGCTCATGTGGTAGCTACTCTTGCTAAAGTTTGAGGAAATGACCACTTTTGTAATTAGCTTGTGTTATTGTTAATATATAACATGCTTTCTACATACACTTCTAGAAGTCTCAGGCCTGGAAAGAGTAGTAGGGTTCAATCTAGACATGTGGTCAACCTCAGTTAGAAAGAATTGATTTTTACTAAGATGTTCTAAGTAGTCAGTAAAATATTTTTTGATTCTATGTTGTTTCCCTCTAGCATTCTTTGGGAAAGAAATGCAGGGTATTATTCTGAATCATTTGCATATTCCAGTCTTTTCTTCATCATGCTGAAAGTACCCAGAAGAATTACTTTACTGTTCTCAACCCATTACATAGATTCACATTCTTAAAAGGGGCTTATGTACAGATATTGTTTCTTTAAAACTGGGAAATTGTTATAGTTCAATAATAGTTAATATTTTAGGTAATTATTGAGATTAACATTTCCTACATTTCTTATATTGTTCTCTTCCCCATCCCTGCCCCCCTTTTTATTCAGCGAAATGTAATGCTTCAGGATGTGGGAAAATACAACTGAGTTGCTGATTGCATTTTCAAACTCATAACGTAAATGGTAGCTTTGAAAACCAAAACATTAATTTGTAAAAGACAAGTGTTTTGAGAAAATAAAAAGTTTTGAAAATCAATAGGAAAAAAAAATTCTAAAAAGCAGTGTGTCGAATTTGTGTCCCAAACAGGAAATTGGAAACAAAATGCAAGATGATGTAAGAGCTAACTTTTATTTGTAGAACATAATATCAGGTAAGTATGGTAATTCTATTTATTATAAGAGATTTTCCACTACATAATACAGTATTGCTCTGTCAGCTCAAATAACCTTCCTAGTATAGTTTTTACCCATAATATAATCCTCTCGTCTGGAACTTGGATTACTTTTGATGAAAAAAAGGTGTGGGGAATCTTAAATTTGTCTAAACATTCACTTCAAAAAGGGAGTGTTGTTGGAACATTCATTGCTAATAAATATGAAATCTATACGTATTAAATGAAAGCTATGACCTCTGGATGTGAATCTCAAGATTGAAATTTATTCCTTCTAGGTATACTAAGATTTTCTAAAAGAAATATACATTTAAAAATTTGATAAATTTTCTTTCTGTGTTTTCCATTTATTCTATATCCTACCTTGAGTTTTTTGTATCAATAGAAATATGCATCTACAAAGAGAAATGTCACTGAAGGTGAACTGAATATATAGGAGACATATCAATAATAATGTCTAGCTTGGATGTTAGAGTCATATAGTCAGAATTGATTCCAGACTCCAGCACCTACTACCAACTCTGGGTTTTCTCATCTGTAATATGAGGATAATATCTACTTTGCAGGATTATAGGAGGCATAAATGACAAAATATACATAAAGTACTTAGACTAGTATCTGACACAGCAAGCATTCAATCTTGTTATTCTTAATCTTACTGTTCTAGACATTTATTATCTTATGAATTGCTATATGTAGAAATTAATGTGTCAGATTCTTATCTATTATTCTTATGGTCAGAATAATCAGGCAGTATAAATTAATGATGGTCTATGTTGAGAATTTCTTACTACAAACATAATTTTGTATCTCTTATATAGGCAAAACTTACTATTCCTTTCTATTAGTTGCATGCCATAGGATATGAGTTTCCATAATTTATTTATTTATTTATTTTTTATTTTTATTTTTTTTATTTCAGCATATTACAGGAGTACAAATGTTTAGGTTACATATATTGCCTTTGCCCCACCCAAGTCAGAGCTTCAAGACGGTGCGCACCACACCCATTATATATATATATATATATATATACGCCCTCCCAGCTGCCTGAAACCTGATGAATGTTATTATTATATGTACACTTAAGTGTTGGTCAGTTAATATCAATTTGATGGTGAGTTCATGTGGTGCTTGTTTCTCCATTTTTGGGATACTTCACTTAGTAGAATAGGTTCCAGTTCTATCCAGGATAATACAAGAGGTGCTAGATCACCATTGTTTTTTGTGGCTGAGTAAAACTCCATGGTATACATATACCACATTTTATTTATTCACTCATGTACTGATGGGCAATTGGGTTGTTTCCACATCTTTGCAATTGTGAATTATGCTGCTATAAACATTCTAGTGCAGATGTCTTTTTTATAAAATGTCTTTAGTTCTTTTGGGTAGATGCCCAGTAATCAGCTTGCTGGATCAAATGGTAGTCTACTTGTAGCTCTTTGAAGTATCTCCATGTTACTTTCCACAGAGGTTGTACTAGTTTGCAGTTCTACCAGCACTGAGAACCCAGATTTAAACCATCCTCATATAGGCATCTAATCTTTGACAAAGCAGACAAAAATGTACACCGAAGAAAAGAATACTATTTCAATAAATTGGCGCTGGAAAATTTAGATAGCCACATGTAGAAGACTGAAACAAGATCTGCACCTTTCACCTCTCACAAAAATCAACTCACAGTGGACTGGATAACAGATTTAAACCTAAGGCGTGAAACCATAAGAATTCTAGAAGAAAATATCTTATTTATTTATATAGACGAATTCTACCACCAGTCACTCTTTCTAATTGCCATTATTTTGGCTCAGGAGAAAATGATTCTGAAAGAAGATCTAAGTAGTTTTAATAGCTCTTTTGTGAACTTCATATGTAACTGAATTACTTTTTAGATTTATCTATTAAAGAATGGCCCATGAAGGTATGTATGGGTAATCAATTGATGGAAGCAAATAAAATCCTATTGAAACATTAGCTATTTATTTTCTTGATACTGCTCTTTTAAACAGGCTGATTAGTTCCCTTTAATGCTTCACCCTTGAAAGCACACACTATTTTGTTCTTTGTCATGTGGCATGACATTCCATTTGGCAGTTGGCTTATTTTTAGCCATACTATCAAAGTATTTTGAACTGGACTGTCACTGCACTTGAACTTGGAACCTTGTAACCTGAAGAACTGCACTGAAGAAAATAAGAAACTTCTAACAAATGGGAAATTATAAATCTAGACCAACCCAAACTTGTACTGGTAATTATTCTTAATTCCTTAAATGTAATATTGTTCAATTATAGTTACTGATAACTAACAACTCATTGGAAAATATGTTAATTTGTATACAGAGGATAAGACAACGTATTATATGGAAGTGTTGGGAAGACTCTGAATTCAAATCAAATCATTTTTCTGTGAAAGGTCCTTATAAGAAACAGAAAATTTCTTAGAAAAATATTATTTTAGTTTCTTGATATAATTTTATAGAAAATAATTTGGAATACTGCTGACTATAGGGATTTTAGAATTATATCTCAAGGGTCTAGTATTCAGAAACTAAAAACTGTCTTGAAACTAGAGATTGTATAATTAAAATGCAATAAAATCAATTTGAAATAAGTCAAATATATTCTTCCATGTAAATATATTATCCAATATCATATATGTTCTTAATTACTACAATTCAATATGATTTCATTTTAAAGATAAACATCTGCATTTTAAACTCACAATCAGTAATTTAAGTATTATAGAATCCAGAATTTAAAAAAAAGTTTTGATTACTTGTATGTTATCATCTGTGTCTACATTTTTTAAAACATAAAACTATGAATCAATCCAATTTGTTTTTCTTTGCTAGATGAATGGAAGAAGAAAGTCAGTGAATCTTATGTTATTATAATAGAAAGATTAGAAGATGACCTGCAGATCAAGGAAAAAGAACTTACAGAACTAAGGCATATATTTGGGTAAAGTTGTAAGAGTTATTATTTCTTTGTATAAATGTCTTCATTATGCACCTTATTTGTAGATAAGTCTCTATATTAAAAAAAAACAGTCATGTTCTAAGCCTCAGCATGTCAGAATATCTCTTCTTGATCACAGATACGGTGCTCAAAGTGCAAACATCTCACCTTATTAAAATATGACTTGAACTCTCTAATAACTAAAGTTTAAAAATAGAGGAACCTAGAGGTTGGCCTTTAAATGCAAGCTATTGCTTATCTGAATAATATTCTATGGAATTAGATCATTCATGTAAACCATGCCAGCAACAAACAGCAAGATGTCTCTTCCCAAATGGCAGTAGCATATTGGCCATATTGTTCTCTTTGAATTACTAAGGTAAGTCCAATTTTAACAAACCCTGTGGTCTTTTGACATTGGAAGGCTGTTCCTTAATGGAACTGAATATGATTCTGCCCCTGAACAACCATATAACAACATATAATATTGGCTTCTGGCTTTCAGTGCGTTTTATTCCATAATAACAAGAGAAAAATAGTCTGGGATAGTGTCACAACCTTGAAAGACACAAAATGCTCAGAAAAGAGGAGCAGGACCCTTGTATACACAACCTTCTGGAGAAATTGAATCTAGCACTGAAAAACTAGATGCACTTTAGAGGGTCAGTAAAGTTAGCTGCCTAAGGAAAAGTTCTATATTAGCCAATTAGCCATGTTCACTTACAGCTGTGTTATTCATATAACACATTCATGGCAAAGAACTCCCTCTGTTTTAGAAACAAGTATGTGTAAAACAATGATCAAATGACATTATATTTTTCAAAAGATATTTTAGATATACTAAACATATAAATCTCACATAACTGGCAAATAAAATCATCCATGTATAATGTAGTTTATATGAAATTTGTCAGTGGCATTAATAAGGCTTTCACAAGTGTTCAATTTAAGGTTTGGGAGATAGATGATTCTCTCTGTTGTTTGGCCCAAAATGTTGAACTCAACACTGACATGATGAGATACCACTGGACTAACTTTTGCAAGTAAATATCACATGCTCAGGTACAGGATGACATTTAAAATTCCTGTAGACATGTGACCGGCACTTTAGTATAGTAGATTTATACATACATACTTGTTTTGTTGGAAAAGAGATATGAATGTAGAATTTAATTATATACCCCTATCTCCTATTGATTCACATCAATATGCTGAATGAAATGTGACTAAACTGAAGAGATTTTCCTCAACTTTGTAAAGTCAAATCCTCATTTATTATTATTTTTTAATTTAGAAAGCATTGTGCAAGTATGTCAAGGCTAGACTAAACTAGACATATCCAATCCTAAGGATTAGGCTTAACAATGGGTTCAAGATATAGGTTTTTTCTCATACCACTTCAACAACTACCAGCTGTTTTGACAACCCCTGCGATAGGTAACTTTCTACATTTCTACTAATTACGACAAATGTGATCTTCTTTTTGCTGATTAGCAATGTGGGTGGGAGGCAGGGTCAGTGTCAGAGAGCTTTCGGGTCAGGATTTGTTGTGTTTCAGCTATATGTTCTAGACACATCATATATGGGACATTATTTAAGCCTCACCATAAATCTGTGTGGTGCATAATATTAATTTTGATGGATAATAAACTAAAGATTAGAGATAAGACATTGTGAATTGTCAAGATCATATGGTCAGTAAATGCTGGGATGTGATTAGGAGCAACGTCTGCCTAATTTCATAGATAGAGCTCTTCCTACTATACTTTGCTTCTTGCTCCAGGAGTTCACTATTTGGTAGAGGGGAACTCACCTATATAAATAACACTCACAGAAGACAGGCATTGACAAGTGATAAATGGAAGGAAAAAGAAGATGATTTCTAAATACAAAAGGAAGATTTGGGTCTTGATTTATTCATTAATTTTGAAAAGCACTTTAGATAAAAAGAATAGTTAAGTAAAGGTATATAGGCAAGAATGGATGAGTACCATGGAAAGTCTAAAGGAGGCAAGAAAAAGTAATGTACTTTTTCATCTAAGTTGAATAAGAAAGCTATGCTGGTCAGTGGAAGGGTTTTAGAGTCATATTAATACAAATGTGGTTTTAAATCAAGATTCTTCTATTTATAAGCTGTATATCCTTGGATATGTTTCTTAATCTTCTTGAGCCTCATTTGCATCTGTAAAATGAAGTGAATGATAACTAACTCACAGGATATGTGCAAAATGTTATAAATTAAATGCTAAGCATAGGGCCGAACACATAATAGGTATTGAATAATTGGAAGTTTCTGTTATCATTCATGATTGATTGGATAAATAAGGACAGTTTGAAAGACAGAAAGTTTACTACAAAATGGGAGTAACAAATAGTTTATTAAAAGTCAGGAAGTAAGAAAGGATAAAATATTTTATATGAACAGGATGTTTTAAAAATTATAAATATAAAATGTTAGAACAATTTAAGATGACGGCAAAATAAGAAATATAGCTTTTAAAGGTTGTAATTGAAAGGAATTTGAAAAATTTGAGACCAGAATGTTAGAAGGCTTATCAAAATAGATGCCAAATTCTAAGAATAATGATGGGGAATTTTTTTTTTTTTCTTTGAGAGAAAGACCAGTAGCCTGGTGCTCAAACCATTAAGGAAGCCACAGAAATGTCCTAGTAGCCAGAAGTGATGATAATGAAACCGAGGAGAGACTTGCCCACAGTCTAGAATCTTGTTTTTCCAAGGCTTAAGGAAAAAGTAGCCTGCAGTACTTGCTAAAATTTTAGATTCCATAACTTGACCCCCTATCAAATTAATCAGAACCTCTAGGGATATCTTCCAGGAACCTGAATTTTTAACAAGCTCCCCAGACAATACTTATGCATAATAAAAATGATACCTCTGCTAAAGTTTGAAAGCTATGCTTCTAGAAAGATATTCAAGTTGCACCAAGAACTGTTTGCCTGAAGTAATGTTGGTGAAGGGATGAGAGATATGGGAACAGAAAGTAAGCAACTAGTATGGTCTATAGAGAGTCAAGAGAGAAAAACAAACAAACAAACAAAAATAGAGCACTCTGCTTTGTGATTCCATCCAGGCAGATAGCATCATCTGGAAAGAAAAGCAGTTGTTTCTAGGGAAGAGTTCTAAGTATTTTCTTTCTTTGGAATAAAATGATGAATGACAGGAAAGAAAATAATAGTGTGCTGAGGAATATAAATTGTCTTACTCACTGGTTCATCCACCAAAATGTTAAGGGTAGTTGGGAAGATTAAACATCATATTGCATAAAATCATATTTGAGTATCTACGCCATTTTAGGTGCTAAATAAATGTTTAAATCTCTTTATTTTCATCTTTACTTGTTTCTTATATAATGTGAACAGTACTTCCATGGTGAATAATTGTGTTATGCTGCTTAACATCAACCTTTCTCTAAACAGGTAGATAGCAAGAAAGCTGTATACAATGCCCCAAAAGGAACATTTAACACTAGAGTCACAGGTGAAGGATCACTGATGTAAACAAATGTTTGTTTCTTTTTATTTTTTAATTTTCTGACAAATTTCTGCATGGCATTCCTAGTAGATAGTAATTCCATTTATTATAAAAGATTTTCCACTACATAATGCACTATTGTTCTGTCAGCTCAAATACACAATCTTTCTGGCATGGTTTTTACCCACAAAATAAAAAGAGTAATATAATATTAAACTTAGATAAGACAAAAAGAGCTTAATTATAATCTTGCTTATGCCAATTAATAGCAGCTTTGGAATAGGAGCTTGATGTGGGAAAGGAGGGGAATGGAAATGAAATGTTCTTTCATCTTCTACTGTAAAACTGCCCTCACTCATAACTTTGGGCATTTGTTGAGGTAGACAAATGGGAGACAGAGAGAAATAAGAACAAAGATAAGGCAGAAGGAGAAGGAAAAACAGAAGTGGCATGTTAGAGTACCATTGTCTGAATATTTCTTCTTCTATGCTGCCTCTAGTCATTATGTTTACCAGTATAATACCACTTACTACGTGCTGTTGTCTTCATCCATTTCAGGTCTGTCTCCCCACTAGTATGTATTCACCAAAGGCAGTTTTTTGTCTTATTTAGTCTTATTTATATTTGTATATATTTGTAATACCTATATATATAGTACTTGAAAGGAAAATAAGCTAATTACTTAGTGCCTACCATATGCCAGGCATGCTATCAAGTATTTTTACGTGCATTAGCTCATATAATCCTAATAGTGTATGTGTAAAGTGGTTTAGCACAGTGTCTGGTACATGGTCAAAACTTAAAAATGATAGTTAAAAACTACTCATTATAGTTTAACAACCCTCTGAAGTAGGTGTTGCAATTGCCATTTTATACCTGAAGAAAATGAGGCTAATCAAATTAAACTGACTTGAACTAAGTTACACAACTTGTATGGTTGAGCTAGGATTGTACTCAAGTTTATTTGATTTCAAAATGTATAATCATCATGATCTTGGTTCTCCACCTGGGAGGGTGAAAGAGGCATGGATCAGAATGATCTTTGAAAAATGTTCATTTTTCCTAAACCACTCCACAATTTTGCTGTATTCTGTGTATTAGAACTGCCCCTGGAGGTGGAAATAGAAGAGTATATTTTTTAAAAGCCCCCCCTCCAGGCAAGAGGTAGTACTCTTCCATTCTCCTTGAAAACCATTTACATGATGGCTTTCTACATGTGAGTTTTAAAATGCTTCTAATTAAATTATTTTGTTTCAATATATTTTTAAGTCATAAGAAATTTTAGAACTATGTTTTACTAATTTCATTGTCAAGCCTATTATTTCTATGCTCAATCTGTAATATGAAATTTGAAACAGTATGTGTAGATTCCAGAGAAGTTTATAATTTTCAAATTTCATAATTTATCAACATAATCCAAAGAAACTACCTCATTTTTAATCTATTTTGGCATTGAGTAGATATATCTTGGTCAATAATGATAATATCTCACTTTGAAATTCATAGAGTTTAATAAATGTACAAAAATGGTCAAACAATGCTCTGTTTCATGAGAAAGCAGTCACAATATTTAGAGGAAATTAAAAAATGAGAGGAAAAAGAAATTGAAGGAGACTTTTTGAATGTACCTTTTTGTTTATGTTCCCTCTGAATAGTTCCTCTGGGCCCAGCTGCATTCTACCATACTCATCCTGAAAATGAAAAATGATATATCTTCTAAAAATGTTTCTCAGAACTACAACCAACTATGAAATTTTGCCATTACAAAATGAATAGCCCCAGAAACATTGCAGGATGACTTTATTTAAGAAGAATAGATATTTTCTATCAAGGTACTAAGTAGAATATTGAAGGGAGTAATGTCATCTTATAATTAAAATAAAATGAAAGTATTATTTAGCATAATTGGGTAGTGTATTGTGCCAATTAGCAACAAAACAGAGCAAAAACCAAGAATTATGAAAAAGAACTCAAACCAAAGAGAAAATAAAGAATTCACATTGCCCCAAGACAATCTACTTCTCTAATTCTTTTCTTGTTTGTCCAGGTTAAACTAGTTGTAAATAATAATTTTATAGAATCTTGTAAAATCCTTGTGAAGCAATTGATCCTCAATCTCTCCCCCCCGACTCCCAGCTTGATATCTTACTATTATTATCTCTCCCCTTTTTACCCTCCCTTTCTTCCTCCCTCCCATCCCATACTGCCTCACATCATTCCTTTCTACTTCCCGTATCCTTCTTACAACCTAAACAAAACATTTAAAAAGTGAAAGTAATCAATATCAATGCTTTAGTCAAAAAATATTGTAGCAGCTAATATTTATAAAAGTCTTATAAGCTTTTACTCATTTAAAACTCACAAAACACCATGAGATAATAATCCCAATTTATAATATTTAGCTATTCTTGCTCTATTTGCCATTATATCTCAATAATTGTTTATTGTATAGATGAATTGATATATTTCACATTGTTAGTTTTCAGATTTGATCTGGGAAATATTGACCAGATATCTATCTGTATATTTCTTGGGGATGTATATTGGGAACAGATCTTATTGATGATTTTTCTACTTCTGTTGCTTGGGGTGAGTGGGGAGAATCTACAAAGAACTACACAAGAAGTTACAACCAGCCATCTGAAACCTAAATGATCTATTTGGGAAACTAGACAATCCATAAGAAATCCTTACTGTCTTTCTAACCTTCTTGGTCTTTCTCTAAATTCCAGCCAATGAATTAATTTTAAAAATGTATCTACTTCTCTGGATGTCTTAGACAGAAATGTGTTATTCTTTGGCCAACTGTTCAAATGTTACATTTTAATAAGTTCCCACTTGTGTTTATGTCAGGTGTCTTTGAAAAGGATGAGGTCACGAGAAAGAAGTTTAATTAGATCACAAAACTGCATACTTTTCTGGGTAAAAGGTAAAGGCTAAGAAAATAATTCATTATGCTACAAGAAATAAAGTAACCTTTGGGTACAGAACTACCATTTTTAATGATTAAGGAGGGAATTTACTATTAGAAATTTATTCATAATAGTGACTTTATTAATTAGGACCTTCATTCATGCCCCAGCATGCACTATGAACTCATTAGGGTATGTTAAGTTACAGTATGGCATGGCAGGTGATGAAAAATGTAAGGGGAAATTAAAAAATAAATTGAGCATAGGGTATTAGAATACATAAGTGATGCTCAATTGGCAGTGAATTTGACATACACAGTTACTTTAGAAGAGGCGAAAGAAGAGAAATGAAAATTTCTCTCTTAGGAATGATTGCTTTAAAATCGTGACTACTTTAATTACATGTATCAAAACAGAAACGTTTGACTGGAAGTTAATGGGAAGTGAGAATTAGGATTCAAGTATAGCCCCCAAAGTAACTCTCATTTTAAAATTTTACATTCCAGTTATTAAAGTTAAGCGAAAAATTGTACTATTAAAATCACACTTGACTGCCAAATATTATAGGAGTCTATTCTCTGTTGATTCATTTTGTTGACATTAATAGAAGTTGTGTGAGTTCAAGGAAGATAGAATTCAAGAGAACAAAAGCAACAAGCAGCAGCTTAGTTTAAGGCAAAGAACTTTTTAGTACTTTATATTGAGTCACCTATAGATGGTGAAGACCAGTTCAAGCTCCAGTGAGAGAAGGAATAATTGTTGAGTAAAAAGTCACTAATCTCATCATACTTTCAATTTTATTTATATAAGCAATAAACATCGATTTAGTGTTATTCTTTTTTTAAAAAAAATAAGCAATGGATTTTGGCATCTTGTATTTTCTGTTTATTCAGTGTTTACTTTCTTTTGTAAAGCTGATCAGGGCATTAGATATCATGGCTAATACTACAGTCAATAGCAGGATTGTATCTACTCCATGTATTTCTAGAACTGATGCATTTAAAAGATCTGGGACTTAGTGAGTAGTTTATATCAAGAAGACTGTTGAGAACAACCCAAACTAAGCATTAAGAGCAGAGGTGGGGCATATAGTGTAGTGTTTAGTAGGTGTTGTGCAAGACTTATGGAATGGATCATCAAAGTTCGATCACAGAATAAGAAAGCACTTGACTGTCTTCTCAGATAAAGTGATTTTGATCTCAGTCTTTTTTTCCCCTTTGTATTTTTTGTTCTTTAAATATCTCTGATGTTGAAAATACACTAATATTAAAAGTTTGAGAGATCAAATTTAAATTAAAGACTCTAGTGTACAGTTCTGGTTCTATGTGTAATTTGAACTTTTCAGGGCACCTTGATGAATAAAAAATATGTATAAATAAAAACCAGACATCTGAAAGTAAACTCATTTCTCTCATACTCTAAATTTCACATTATCTCTATGGAGAAATTCAGAAATCAGAAATCTCTCCAAATTCAGAAATCTCTCCAAAAAAAGAAAGAAAGAAGGAAAGAAGGAAAGAAGGAAAGAAGGAAAGAAAGAAAGAAAGAAAGAAAGAAAGAAAGAAAGAAAGGGTACATTTGATAAGAGACTGGAAAAAGGAATATAATCCCACTGTATTACAACATGTGCCTGAAGCAAAGTTCTCTCATACTCTACTAACTATGTCAGATTTCACAGATAAAGAAAGTCTAAACTCTGGCAGGGTACTGTGATATAGTCCCAGGTGAGAAGAGGAGTGATTCTATTAATGAAATCCTTGCCTTTGAACAAAGACCATTGCCCCAGGAGGGCCCTAGAGAGCTACAGGTAGCCTTTCAAAAGAAATGTAAAGCTAAAATTCTTGACCTCTTGAGATCCTTGGTACTCTCAGGATGTTTTTCAGTAGAAATGAGATCATATACTTGGCTTCCCAGGTCAATTTCAAACTGACTCCTGCCTATTTAAATCTCCAGCAGCTTTAGAGATACCACAGTCCTTGGTGAGTGAGTCAAAGGCTCATATCACTTGTAAAGTACTTACACTTAAAAGGTCCTATAAATTCAGAACCTAATGATCAAGCCATTCAGTTAAGAAAATCAAAAGCTATTGGAATTTTAAAATAGAAAAAGAAAAAATGCTATTCTCCAAGTGCTGCTAAAAAGAGAAAGCCTCTAAATCTAGGGTCATAGAAGGAACTCAGTGAAATGCTCTAATTAGTAAAGGCAAGCTCAGTGGTTTATTTTTATAGCCACGGAAGTACAATATTCCTGAACTTTTCCACCTTCCAACCCTTCTTGCTTTCCATGTTCAACTTCTCAGTTGACATGCTTACTCATATTGAGAATCACACTTCAACTTGCTTTGGAATGCCTTATGTAGAAGTACAATAAACTCTAATGTTTGTAAATACTGATAATATAATATATCAGGGAGTTTAGGATTTCATGAAAGGTACTTAGGAATTTAACTCACTTCTATTAGTACTTTTCCTAAGCTCAAAGAATGGTGCAAACAAAATTATTTCTGATAAAATAATTCACTGTTTTAATCTTCAACTTATAAGGAGCCTAATTGTAAATGATAAAGCTACTTATGGTATGTGCAGTAACTTCACAAAATAACGTGTTTCTTGGAAATGCATAGTCTTTGCCCAAGGCAGGCTTTCAAACCCTGAAAGCCAATTGTTTTATAAATATATTTTTTGGAAGAAAATAAACTAGGTACTTGAAACACATTTGAAAATTTGTTCGCAGGTCACAGAGATCTTCTTTGTGGTTATGACATCAAATAATAGTACAGGTATTCTGCAGAGCTGAACTCTGGTTTTCAAAATACACAGATTGGATTCTTCTCTAAAGTTTGTAGGAAATCAGTGTGTCCATAAATTTAAAAAAAAACAAAACAAAACTTTGGCAACTGAGGCATGATGGACAATAATTCAGAAGTTCTGAGCCTCTGTAGCTTCTCTTCCCTGGTCCTTCTATTATCCAGCAAATAAAACACACTACAAAACCACAAGACAGAAAACAAAGTGTTGGGGTAAAGGAGGAAAGAGAGCCCTTTTGTTAATGTAAAGAACTATATAACTTGCAGCCTAAGAGGAAAACAGGGAAGGATGTATTTTCTTTTGAGTTAACTGTGATGAACTTAATAGCAAATACTGAAAGAAGAAAAAACTTTGGAGCTAGCTCCTATGGAGTAACAAATTCCTGAGAAAATTAGTTTTTCAATGTTTATCTCCAATATTACATAGCTATGTTTTGATGTTTTAAAAGTGGAAAAAAAATCATCTCAGTAATGCAGGTAATCCTTAAAAGCTTAGTTTTTACAGTTATACCAGGATTCAAAATTCTGCTTTTTAATTAGTTTTTCCAACTTGGGAAAGTTATTTAAAGTCTTTGAACCTTAATTTCTTCAATTATAAAATAGGTAAAATAATATATATGACATTATATTGTTGTAAGGAATAAATGAAGTTAAGTGCCTACTATAGTATCTGGCACATGTTATGTGATCAAAAAATGATTATTGTATTGTATTTACTATTATTACCAACTTTACTGTGAATGTATAACTTCATTTTTGAAGTGTAAATATTAGAAGAATCTTAGCATAATTTTTATTGGGGCTCAGAGAACAATACCCCAAAATGAAGGCCTCAGAAGCAGAAGGTTCTCTCTGACCTTCGGCTCTCCTGTCTCTGGTTCCTCATTCTCCCCCAAGCCAAACCACAGAAACTAGAAAACCTCTTCCTGAAAACAAGTGATAGAAACCAGAACCCCTTTATCTCAAAGCCAACCATGAAACCTAAACATATACTTTAACTTTTCCCCCACCTTTCTGTGTAAAAAGTGGCAATAAAGAAATGATCTGACCTACATTGTTTGATTAAAGATCACAAGACCTCCATTCCAGGGAGGGTCTTGCCCCATACCCAGAAGGAAAGAATGCTTTTCAGAGAAGTCAAGAAGAATCTAGACAGATAGGCCTTGCTGAATTTCCCTACTCAGTCTATTAGCATCAGATCATATTCATTTTGTCCCATCATATTTTTACACAGCTGTTCATACTTTGTTGAACTTTAGCATAAAATAAACAGTTTCCTCTGTATCTTTGGGTCTGCATTCTGAAGGCTCTTGCATCACTAAAACTATGATCTAGTAAAATTGTATGTCTTTTCTCTTATTAATCTGCCTTTCATCAATTGATTTTCAGGAAAATTCAGAGGGACAAAGAGGAAGTGTTCCCTTGGCCCTTACAGATTCAAACCTAGTTTGAACTTCATTGACCTTTCACATTTGACAAACTGCAAAATTTTCTAATTTTCACAATCAATTTTATACATATAAGTATTCTATGCTCACAGTGTCTTTCAGTCAGACTCCTAGAAAATGTCTGATCTTGTCTTCGTATGTTTTTAAAAACAACCACCAAGTTTGCTATTGTGACACATAACACCTGTCAGTGATTCAGGACTAACTATTGGAATCAGTGTTTTAATCAAGTCCAGTGGCATCATTACACAGTAAAACTACAGTACTTTCTCTCAATTTTAATTCTTCATAATATAAAGGATTAAATTTTTTTCTCCAGGTGCAAAAAATCCAAAAAAATACATTTCTGAATTTATAGTAACAAAATTAGTTTTTATGATTTCAAAATGAAAAACAATATACTAAAAGATGAATTTTGTGATCCTTTGTAAAATATTTTTTCAGCTCTGATGAAGCCTTCAGTAAAGTCAATTTAAATTACCGCACTGAAAATGGGCTGTCGCTACTTCATTTATGTTGCATTTGTGGAGGTGAGTACTTTTTAAACTAGTTATACATATGTGTGTGTGTGTGTGTGTGTGTGTGTGTATATAGTCAGTGATTTGAACTGCTTAATAGTGTAAAAGAGAATTCTATTTATACTCAATTTTCTCTTATGCTTTGTCACCTTCAACCCTGATAATCTTCATTTGAAGCAATAACTACCAGGTAGGGTAGATATTCCAGTTGAGTTAGCTCTGAATTTGTTTCCTTGTGCTCATATTCTAAATCAAGTCATTCAGATTGCTTAGAAATCAAAAGCACTTTTCAATATTGGGCATGCCAGTCAGGGATTAGGTTAAATTCAGAAGCACTTAAAGCATTCCTCAAAATATCATCAAGCAGTTGCTTCACAATATGTAGAAGTTGTATGTGGAAAAGTGATAAATGCCAAAGATAAAATCTAAAAATGAAAATTGATCAAAGTGAAGATTAAGAGTTTAATTTGGCTTATATTTTTTTATTTCAAAATATTAAGGTTGTACAAATGTTTTTGTTACATGGATAGTTTTTATAATGCTTAAGTCAGGGCTAACAGTGTGCCCATCACCCAAATTGTGTTCATTGTACCTAATAGGTAGGTTTGTACCCCTCCCCTCAACATCCCTCCCCATTCTTGATTTTCAATGACCTTTACATATCTCTGTGCCCGTGTGTGCTCACTGATTAGTTCCAAATTATTAGAGAGTACATGTGATGTTTGTTTTTCCATTCCTGAGATACTTCACTTAGGATAATGGTCTCCAGTCCATCCAAGTTGCTGCAAAAGATATTATTTCATTTCTTGTGTGGCTAAGTAATACTCCATGGTATAAATATACCACATTTTGTTAATCCACTCATGAATTGATGAGCATTTAGGTTGATTACATATCTTTGCAATTGTGAATTGTGTTGCAATAAACATTTGAGTGCAGGTGTCTCTTTGATAAAATGACTTCTTTCCCTTTGAGTAGATACCCAGTAGTGGGATTGATAACTCAAATGGTAAGTCTATATTTATTTCTTTGAGGAGCCTCCATACTGTTTTCCATAGAGTCCTACTGATGCAGCTCCACCAATAGTGTATAAGTGTTCACTCCTCTCTGCATCCATGCCAGCATCTATTGTTTTTGACTTTTTATAATAATGGCCATCCTGACAGTGGTAAGGTGATATCTCATTGTGGTTTTAATTTGAATTTCCCTGATAATTAGTGATATTGAACATTTTTTCATGTGTTTGTTGGCCATTTGTCCTTCTTTTGAAAAGCTTCTATTGATATCTTTCCCACTTTTTATTGGTGTTGTTTGGTTTTTTCTTGCTGATCTCTTTGAGTTCTTTGTAGATTCTGGATATTAGCCCTTTAATGGATGTATAGTTTGTGAATATTTTATCCCATTCTGTAGGTTGTCTTTTTACTCTGTTGATTATTTCCTTTCATGTGCAGAAGCTTTTTAATTTAATCAAGTCCCTTTTATTAATTTTTATTTTTGCTGTAATTTCCTTTGTACTCTTAGTCAAATTCTTTGCCTAGGCTGATGTCTTAAGAGAGTTTTTCTTATGTTTTCTTCTAGATATTTTATGGTTTCATGCCTTACACTTAAGTCTTTTATCCATCTTTGTGAGTGGTGAGAAATAGAGGTCCTGTTTCATTTTTCTGCATGTGGCTATCCAGTTTTTCCAACACCATTTACTGAATAGGGCTTCCTTTTCCCAGTGTGTGTTGTTATCTGCTTTATCAAAGATCAGTTGATTGTAGGTTGGTGGTTTCATATCTGGGATTGACGTTCTGTTTCATTGGTCTACGTCTCTGCTTCTATACCAATACAATGCTGTTTTGGTTACTATAGGCTTGTAATTTAATTTGAAGTCTGATAATATGATGCCTCCAGATTTGTTCATTTTGCTTAAGATTGCTTTGGGTATTTGGGCTCTTTTTTGGTTCCAAATGAAGCATAGATTTATTTTTTTCTAGATCTTTGAAATATGGTATTAGTATTTTGATGGGGATTGTGTTGAATCTGTAAATCACTTTGGGCAGTATAGACATTTTAACAATGTTGATTCTGCCAATCTGTGAGCATGAGATGTTTTTCCATTTGTTTGTATCATCTATGATTTCTTTCATCAGTATTTCATTCTTCTCATTGTAGAGATCTTTCACCTCTTTGTTAAGTAAATTCCTAAGTATTTTATTTTCTTTGTGCCTATTGAGAATGGCATTAAGTCTTTGATTTGACTCTCAGCTTGATTGTTATTAGTATATAGAAATGCTTCTGACTTGTGTACATTGATTTTGTAACCTGAGACTTTGCTGAATTTATTTTTCAATTCCAGGAGTCTTCTAGTGGAGTCTTTGGCATTTTCTAGATACAATATCACATCCTCAGCGAAAAGCAATAGTTTGACCATCTCTTTCCTGATGTGGATACCCTTTATTTCTTTCTCTTGTCTGATTGCTATGGCTAGGACTTCCAGTACTATGTTGAATAGAAGTGGTGATAGTGGGCTCCTTTGTTTTATTCTTGTTCTTGGGAAGAATGCTTTCAACTTTTCCCAAGTCAATATGATGTTGGCTGTGGGTTTGTCATGTATGGTTTTTATAATTTTGAGGTATGTTCCTTGTATGCCTAGTTTGTTGAGGGTTTTTATCATGAAAGTTGCTGCTGGATTTTGTCAAATGCTTTTTCTGCATCTATTGAGATGATCATATGGTCTTTTTTTTGTTTCTGTTTATGTGGTGAATCATGTTTATTGATTTGTGTATGTTGAACCATCCTTACATCCCTAGGATGAAGCCCACTTGATCATGGTGAATTATTTTTTTGATGTGCTGTTGAATTTGGTTTGTTAGTATTTTGTTTAGAAGTTTTACATCTATATTCATAAGGGATAGTGGTTTTTTTGTTTTTGTGTCCTTTTATGGCTTTGGTTTCAAAGTGATATGGGCTTCATAGAATAAGTTAGGGAGTATTCTCTCCTTCTCAATATTATGGAATAATTTCTGTAGGATGGATACTAGCTCTTCTTTGTAGGTCTGGTAGAATTCCTTTGTGAATCCATCTAGTCTGGGTGTTGTTGTTGTTATTGGGAGATTTTTTATCACTGCTTCAATCTTGCTACTTATTAGTGATCTGTTCAGGATTTTTATTTCTTCCTGATTGAATTTTGGGAGGTTGTGTGTATATCCCAAGCACATTGGTGCTAGGCATACAGTAGCCGCTGAATAAATTTATCGAATAACGAATGGTTAATATTTATTTTGTTAATACAAACTAAATTCATTAAACTCAACTTTTTAAATGAAATGGTAATGTATAAGTGTCAACTCTAACCATGTCCCTTACGATTCCTCCCAAACAAAATAAACAGACTCTGCTTCACAAATCATCCACCCAAATTTAAACATGCTTTTCTAATCTTGGGCATATCTTCCCTACTTCTCTAATCTTCATAAGCTCTACTGCTAATGATGTTCTGAGGAATACTCTATAACTAGATTTGTTTGAATTTAAGCTTTTTCATTAATAGTTTAGTAAATGAATTCTTTCATGTTTTTATGTTTTAAAACCATCTGATGATGAGAGTACTAAATAAAAATGTAAGAAAAATGCATCAAAATATACATTAATATAAAGATCTATTAATGTAATAGAAATGTTCACTGTTAAGTAAGACTGTCAATTAATAGAAAACTTTACAAATGGCCTACAGAATGGCAGCTTGACATTTTCCTACAGCAGTGTGGCATTTATCACTAAGTCAGAGATCTTAAAGTCACTTACACCACCCTCACAATGATTTAGTCTTTTTTCATTTTTCTCTCTAAGGCAACAAGTCACATGTTCGAACCCTTATGTTAAAAGGGCTCCGCCCATCTCGACTGACTAGAAACGGCTTTACAGCCTTGCACTTGGCAGTTTACAAGGTATGACATTTTCATTCCCATAAATACTGTATTAGAACCAAGGACAGTGTGTATCTTGAGGCTTTTTTTTTTTTTTTTTTTTTTTTTTGGCAAACTAGTAATAATGAGAACTTTCTGAGTGACCAGAGGCATTACATTACTGGATGGACTTTTTTCTCTTTATTGAGCAGGTAGCTATCTTCTATCTAGCAGACACATACTCTTTTTAATGATGTGCGTGTTTAACTCACTTAATTATCACAAGAACTCTGCACGTGAATACAGGTTACTTGATTAGCCAAGGTTTAAGACCAGGCAGTCTAGTTCTCCTGCCAGTGCTCTATATCAGAACACCAAGCTGCTGCTTCTAAGCAGAGAGATGAGTTTGTATATGAGGACAAAAAAAGCACATTGAAGCTACATTATTTTTCTGCAAGTTTTCCCTAAAAAATTTTTTGCTTCAGTTATTTGTTTCCTTACATGAGGCCCTGGATCCAACTTAATCTCAGTACCTGACAGAAGAATACATATAATAGTGGATTGGACAAACTGAGATACTCAGTGTTGGGTTTGATCCTTGAGATTGTCATAAATCTATATAATATAAAAATTATATAATGTAAATAGCATATTCTCTATTTATAACAGTTTCCACTTACTTCATACTTATTATGAGCTAAATATCATACTAAGTTTAATATACATTATTTCTTTAACCATTAAATAAGAAATGACAATTGAAGATTAAAGTTAGATAGATATCTAGTTGATATTTGAATAGTAATTAGAATCAAGTACAGTTGGCTCATAATTCTAAGAATCTCATTGTTATATTACATATATATTTTTTTATTTTTATGTGAGTTTATGACAGGATTTTATTTCAGTTTTGTGGTGTGTGTTTGGGGGGGGGCAGCTGTTTGCTTCTATCAGGATCCCTCTGCACTACATCCCTCCTCCAACTTGTATAGAATTTATTATTTTGAGGGAAGAGGGCCATATTTTCCTGTGATTCAGATTCACATATTCCTGTGATTCAGAGTGCAAATACTCATAACGTTCCATCTCTTTTCATGTCTGGCCAATGCCTAGTCAATCCTTCTAATACCATCTGGGAAAAAGCCTCAGTTAAGTGCTAAATTGTCTTTAATACCTGCTAATCATTCTGCTAAACTCCAATGGAAGCTCAGTTCAGGGATGATTTAGTGCTACAATCTTTAGAGAATATATTTCTTCCACCTCTGTTTATCAAAACTAAATTTCCATTTTTAGAGTTCTTTTTGCTCTATTTCTTATGTTTTCTTATATTTTACAGAAGGATATCTAGACCATAACTCTTTCATAAAAAGTTTGAATGAATTTAGATTCTTAGGAAACAAAGTGGGCAAAAATTCTTAAAAGGCCATAATAGAATTCATGATTACTCTGCATATTCCTTAACAAAGGTAAAAAAAAAAAAATACAAATTAAGGTTACCATTCCACTTTAAACACAAAAATAATATAAAATAACCATTCAACTACCAGGACTTAAATCTAGTTCTAATTATTCCTTGACTCAACTACTCCAATGAGTATCTAATTCACTTAGCATTCCAGTTCCCTTCTCCTATACATATTTTTAATAAATTTGTATTTTAATATTGGTTCAAACTTTAAAAAAAAATTGCAAGGGCAGTACAAAAAACTCTGCATACACTTTAGCCAGATTCAATAGCTATTTACATTCTGTGCCATTTTTGTTATTCTGTTTTTTCACAACCATTTGAAAGTAAATTGGATACAGTGTGCCCTATTGCCACTTCAATCTTTATTACCTAGGAACAGGGAAATTCACTTACATAAATCCAATGTAAAAATAAAATCAGAAAATTTAACATCAATATGATACTATAATCTACAGTTAAAAAACAAATTGTATCAATTGTTTCAATTGTGTCATTTTTTTTTTCCTGGTCTAGGATTTAATCCAGAATCATGCATTTTCAGTTTTCTTATATCTATAATCTCCTTTAATCTGAAGGAGTTTCTCAGCCTATCCTCCCCTTTCTTGATCTAAACATTTTTTATGTATATGGAGCAATTATTTATATATATTTCTTTCAGATTGTAATTGAACTTAATTTTGTTCGTAACACTCACAAATCGAATAATATAACATTCACATCTTTTTCTTGGCCACATCAATTGCTCTTTTAGTTATACACCCTGGCATGCTGGGGCTGCCTCATGATTGGGTATTTTTCAATAAATGGTGTCATCTCTGCTTTTATTCGTAAGGATGGAGGAGATATTTAAATGTTTAATGTCTTATTGATGGTTAACCCTTATATATTTTGTTAAATTTTGTCAATTTTATCACAGGGTTTAGTTTTATTGAGGTATAATATATACATAATAAAATTCACAATTTTAAGTGTAGAACTGATAACTTTTGAAAATGTAGATAGTCATATAACCATCACCACAGTCATGTTATAGGACTTTTCTACCATACCCTGCAAACCATTATTATGTTTTATGTCACTATAGATTTCTCTTTTCTAGAATTTTATTAATACATAAATGTGCTTCATTCAATATGTTTTCTTTTTCATATTATTTCTTGCATTTATCACAATGCTATTGGGATTTACTCATGTTGTTGTATATTCAGTAATTTCTTTTATTGCAGAATTATATTCCCTTATAATGGATATGCCATAATTTGTTTAACCACTCATCTGTTGATGGAGACATGGGTTGTTTCCAGATTTTGACTATTATAAATAAAGCTGTTGTGAACATTCAGGTACAAATCTTTGGATATATGTTTTTATTTCTCCTGGAAAATACTTAGAAGTAGAATTGCTAGGTCACATGATAAGTACATGTTTAATTTTATAAGAAACTTCCAAACTGTTTATCAAACTGGCAATTCCTTTTTACATTCTCATCAGCAATGTATGAGTTTCCACATTCTTGCCAAAACTGGTATTGTCAGTCTTTTTATTGTTTTAGCCATTCTATTGGATATATTTTAGTATTTTAATTTGCATCTCCCTGATAACCAATGTAGTTATAGGTTTTTATGTGCTTATTAGACACCAAATTTTTTGATGTAGTATCTATTCAAATCTTTTTCTCATTTTTAATTCAGTTTATTGTTTTCTTGACTTATAAAATATCTTTATTCTGGATACAGTTTCTTTGTTGAATATACATTTTGCAAAAATCTCTCCCCATCTGTGGCTTGCCTTATCATTTTCTTAACAGGAGCAAAAGTTTTTGTGCATTATTTTTAAACTGATGGCTCTAGTGATTGCAATACAGATCTTTGACGTATCACAGCCCACTGCCTGTTAATATTGGTCTACTTCACTTAAAGTCTGAGCAGCTTCCAATAGTATAGTTTCATTTTGTCTTCATCCTTTATACTATTGTTGCCATATATATTACATCTATACATGATATAAATCCCAATATATTGTTATAATTTCTGTGTAAAATATTTATTTCTTTAAAAGAAAATAATAGAAGGGAAAATATCTTTGCTTTTTGGCCATTTGGTTATAATAATCCCATGTATGGTTTTCTCTGTATAATGTTTTTGGGGTTCATAAGGTTTCTTAAGTCTGTAGGTTTATACTTTCATCAAATTAAAAAATTCTGACTGTTATTTTTTCAAATATATATGTTATATTGTTTGATAATCTTCCACACATCACTGTCTGTTTATTCTTCTCCATCTTCTCTCTCTGTTCTCCAGATGTGATTGTTTCTATTTATTTAAATTCAAGTTCATAGACCATTTCTCTGCCATCTCCCATCTGATACCAACCCACCAGTGAATTACTCATTTCAGATGCTTACTTTTCAGTTCTAGGATTTTCATTTGTTAAGATTAATTAAGACATAATTTCAATTTCTCTGCTATGATGACACATTTGTTTTTTCATTTTTTCATATTTTCCTTTGAGTTTTAGAATGTATTATTAGTGACTACTTTAAATGCCTATCTGTTGTTTTCAAAATCTGGATTAGCTCAGTGTTAGTTTCTACTGAATACTTTTTATCTTGGCTACAGATCACCTTTTTTTGTTTCTTCATATATCTATTAATTTTTAATGTAAGCATGTTTTCATATATTTATGTGTTATAGGAAATCATCATGTCATCTTTATTTAAAGGATGTTTTTTATGCTTGTTTTTGTTCTGTTTTTGGCAGGCAATTACATTTTTGGTGAATACATTTGATCTAGTAAGTCTCGATTTGATTTTTTTTTAGGTCAAGTCTATTTCAGTTTTGAACTTAGCCTCTCGGCATACCTCTTATTCAAGGATGTGGTCCTCACACCTGGACCTGGTCCTTACACTAAGGCATGGCTTTTTGGTATCTCACATGAATTCCCAAACTACTCAGTGAAGTTTCTCCATTCTGGCTGACTGGAACTCCAAAATGTCCCAGTACATTTCCCAGTATTGAAATGATTCCAGTAATGATTTCCAGTATTACTACAATTCACCTTTGAGCCATAAATCATATGGTCTCTTCTAGACCTTGCAGAATCTTTTTCTGTGCCCATGCAGCCCAACTCATGATGAATCTCTTCTGCAGTGCTCTTATAAGGGATATATCACTTCTTCTCAGTTGCCCTACTCCACAAATTACAGCCATTTTCTGCAGTCAGTTCTGATCTCCACTCTCAACTCAGTAAGACTTCTATATTACACTATGTGGTATTTGAGAGAAAAACCAGACAAATCATGGGATATTCTGGGACCCACTTTATATCTTTCCCTTCTTCCAAAGGACACAGCTCTTTGTTCATGTTCTTCAGTGCCTGAGAACAGTTGTGTCAAATATTTTGTTTCCTTTTATAGATTTTACTTATCAGTACGGAAAATTGATAAAAGTTGTTCTGTCATGCCCCCATCTATTTTTACATTGATCTGAATTTTACATGATCTGAAATAGACACAAATTAGCACTAATGTCAGTGCTTTATTTAAACTTTCTATTGTCGTCATTGCCTGTATAATAAAATTCAAACACCTAAATAAGAGATTCAAGATACTTAACTCATAATTTTGCTGGATCCCTTTCTAGGCTCTTCCTTCGGTCTCTGCTCTCTCAACCCTAATGCTTTTCATTTCAATGTGCATGAGAATCATATGGTAACTACATATTGAAAATGAATATTTCACTCACCCCAATCTAATTTGGTACATCTAAGGTGGGCTATGAATGTAAATTTTAAACACACAACCTAGGCAATTTTGATTCAAGCAAAGTTTACATATTGAGGATTATTGTTCAAGGTTTGCAAATCAAATTGTAGTAAAAAAATTGACAACATCCACCTCAAATGAAATATTTTAGAAATGCAAACTCTTATTCCCTATCTTACCCCTATTCAACCAGTTAGGGATTTCCAGAGAAATGTAATCAATAGAATCTGCCTGTCTGTCTGTTTATCAATTAAGTATCTATCTGAGAGAGACAGATTTATTACAGGAACTGGCTCACACTATTATATGGCCAAGAAGTCATATGATCTTCCATCTATAAGTTGAGGAACAGGAAAGCTGGTGGTATGATTCAGTCCAAGTCCAAGGACTTGAGAACCAGGGGAGCCTGTGGTGTAAATCCCAGTCTGAGCCCAAAGGCTTAAGAACCAGGAGCAGTGATGTCTGAGGGCAGAAGATGAATGTTCCAGCTCAAACAGGAGCAAATTCACCCTTCCTTCACTTTTTTGTTCTATTTAGGCCCTCAACAGATTAGACGATACCCACCTGCATTGATGAAGGTGATCTGTACTTCTTTACTAATGAAAATGCTAATATCTTCCAGAAATACCCTCATAGCCACACCCAGAAATAATGTTTTACCAGCTATTTGAGTATCCCTTAGCCCAGTTCATTTGACATATAGAAATTAACCATCACAACCAGAAAAAAACTTTCAAAAAATAATCCAACCTGATGTATTTGTAGGCTAAAATTTGACAATTAGGCAAGCACTTTCACACTTCTATGTTTTTGTTCTTGTAATATCTTCTACTTAAAGATTTTTTATTTCTTTGCTTAATATAAAATTATTACTTATTTAAACCAAGATACATTGAGCTTTCTTGAACTCCCAGATTTTATTGCACTCTCTTTTGAGTCTCAATTACAAGTTTACATTATCTTTTATTATAGCACTTATAATTATTTGTTTATTTGCATATTTCACATGGTAATCTGTGTGGGCTTTGGGCCTAAGTCTTTTTCTTTGATTCCTCAGTATGCAGGACCTATAAATGATCCTTGAGAACTGATTTAACTCCCTTGAGATACTTTTCTTCTTCCTGTAATAGCTACCATCGAACTATAACTTCATTCTTTCATTTACACAGTGCATATTTAAAGAGATGAGAAAAAGCAATCCTAAAAGCATCAAAGAAGTGGAGTTTATACTTGGATCAATGGACTCCAAACACTTTTTATCATGTACCCTGTAAAATTAACACCCCAAAATGCATATATTTGTTTAGAAATTATAATGAAAATTAGTTAATAGCTTAAGGCAAAATACATTATTTGGAGAACAATAAGTGTTAAAGTTTATGGCTGTAAATCCATATTTTATCTTTTTTAATAATATAGAAATATTTTGATAAGTTTATTTCCGATATGATTAGATAGCAAATTTGGCTTAGATAAAGTTCAGACTAGTAGAAAGAAAAGTGCCAGGTTTTTCTTTGCTGGTTCTTAAATTGGTAATATATATGATGTGTACTTTTTTTCACAGGAATCCTTTAAAAGTACCTGCCAATTTTATAAGGGTCGATTCAGTTAAAATTAGATATTAAAGTGTATAAATCCACTTAATTTGGCTTCACATGAAATATAGCACATTTCCATGTACTTAAGCTAAAAACAACAAATAAGAAGCAGCTCTCAGCCCTTCTCCATTTAGAATTCCAAGTATTTATTTAAGTACTCTATGTGACACATGACTAACTGATATATAAATTGAGACCACCAATGTAAATTTACATCTTAAATATTAGAAAAAATTATTTATCTTTATATATAAATAAATATAAGTACAATTTTTAATTTTGTTTGCACCCTAATGAATTTTTTTAACAAGATGCATGTCATATTTATAACCCACTATGAAACACACTTCTTTAGAATGGCATTTAAATTATACTCCTAAAATGAAAAACAGACTTTGGGGGAAAAATTGGGATATCTAATATAGCTTGGAAGGTCTTAAATGAGAATGCTAATGAACAAAAGCCTACTATAGCATCTAATTTAACCTCACATATACCTCTCATTCAATTCACAGACAAGCTGCTTAATGAAATTTCTTTAGTGAATGAAAAGTAGCATTGTAATTCATCAACCTATATTTTAGCATTTTATATGATAAAAGTGGCTATTGAATGATAATGGTCATTTATTTCATCTTATAAATTTCTAATAAGATCTCATTTCAGTTATTCAGAAGAATTCATTTTGTATATGTATCACAGAGTGGAAGGGCATTGAAGGGGTAAAAGTCTAATTCAAACCTATGTTTTCCTGGCTCACTATCCTAGGTTCTTTTTGGTACATGACTCTATGTTTTCTGTTAGTGATCGTTCAAAGCCTGGAAACCATTCTATCTTTTTTCCTCATTATTTTTTCCTCCTTAGCACATGTATTTTATTGTAAACTTGAGAAGTTTTTTCAATTATCCTCAAATCCAAGACCCAAAGCAAGAGTTTCATAGTTTATAAATGCTCTATTTAGACCAAGATTCCTCAGCCTTGGCATTACTGACATTTAGATTGGAAAATTCTTTGTTGTGGGAAGCTGTCTTGTGCATTATGAAATGTTTAGCAGCATCCTTGGACTGTGTTCTCTAGATGATAGTAGCTCCTTCCCTCATTCCCAGTTGTAACAACCAAAAATGTCTCCAGATATTGCGCCTGGGAGGCAAAATCACCTCCAGTTGAGATCCACTGATTTGGAGACCAGATTATAAGATTCATGAACTTAAATTAACTTTTTAATGCTAGTTACCTTTTTATTTGAACAAATAAAGTTTCCTAATTAAAGGCTGCATTTTCCCCAATGGAATTTTGTCAAGATAGGAATAAAAGATACTTTGAAGAAAAAAAATCTCAAAAAGAATCCCATTTTTTGCATACTTAACTAAATTCTCCAGGTAATGGTGACTTTTAAACACTGTTTAATACTAAGACCTTATTTTAAGAAACTAGAGAACATTTATACCTATAAACTAAAGCAATCATTAAGATGGACTTTTTAATACTCACATTTCTTCTTAGTAGTCAAATATTTCATAACCTATTTCTAAATTAACATATTTTCCATAAAAAGTTAATAAGATACTAACTGAAGGTATTAATTTATCCTAAAATTCTTACATTAAACTGCATAATTTCCTGGAGAACCTTACCTGACCCCTCCCAAGTCTGCGTTGGGTGTCTCTCCAATGTACTCACTTACCACCCAGTATTTACCTTATCAGAATATGTTTGATACTGTAGTTTATTACCTGGTTGTGAATCTATTAATATATCTTCTAGATTAGGAGTCACAATCTCGCATGTCTTCAGGAATGAGGCAGGTAACATAAATGAACTAAGGTGTTAGATAATATGGCAGACAATGATAAACACTCAGACTCACTATTTTTGAAATATAAGAGGAATTGGTAGAGACTGTGACAAGTTAGAGAATTTATGCCCCATGTCAAGGGACCTATTCAGCTTCAGCTAATCATTTTCACATAGGAATGGAGGCCCACTATTGTATCACATTTCAGAGAATCACAAATTACATGAAGTTTCCTAATATTTATTTATTTACTTTTATGTATTTATTTATTTTTGAGACAGAGTCTCACTCTGTTGCTCGGGCTACAGTGCCATGGCATCAGCCTAGCTCACAGCAACCTCAAACTCCTGGGCTCAGGCGATCCTCCTGCCTCAGCCTCCTGAGTAGCTGGGACTACAGGCATGTGCCACCATGCTGGGCTAATTTTTTCTATATATTTTTAGTTTGCCAATTAATTTCTTTCTATTTTTAGTAGAGACAGGATCTCGTTCTTGCTCAGGCTGATTTTGAACTCCTGACCTTGAGCGATCCTCCCACCTCAGCCTCCCAGAGTGCGAGGATTATAGGCGTGAGCCACCGCACCCGGCCAAGTTTCCCAATATTTAAGTGTTGGCCTTTAATTCAAACTTTTATTTATAAATACTATGCAGGCTAAGCCATATACATCTGTTGGCCTTGTGGTCTGTTTGTAATTGCATATAGTAATTATGCACACCATCAAGGCAAGGACCAGGTCTAAATTCTTATTATCTTATTCTGAGCACTTAGAACAACTCTTGATGTATGTACATTAATAAATATGCACTGTGTAAATGAAAGAATGAAGTTATAGTTCGATGGTAGCTATTATAGGAAGAAGAAAAGTATCTCAAGGGAGGTCAAATCAGTTTGACAGTGAACAAAATGGTGTCCTATTTTGGCTATTAGAATTGGAAATTAGGAAATTGTCGGACATCTCTTTAAGGGATATTTTAGTGAATTTGTCACAGAAGAAGGTATAAAAATGGGTTGAAAATAAATTGAGTTAGGAAAATAGAAGCAATATATATATTAATTGCTCTTCCAAAAAAAGAAAAGTTCAAGCAGTGTTTGAGGAGTGGCAGGACCACAGGAAAGTTGCTACAGCAGCACTGTTAAATCTTTTTAAACCCTTGTCCCTTTGGATAGACATAAAAATTCACAGTCTGTTTAAATGTTTTTTAAATTTTAAAATAAATAATATGTTATAAGTTAAAACAAGTTAAAGAAATTATAATATCCAATATACTTTTTCAGATAGCATGTATTTGTATTCCTCTAAGACCCTAGAGATTCTAATTAGACTCTTCCTGTTAAATCATCACTATATTATTAAATGAGAATATTTAAGTATATTCAAAGGACAATTAGAATTAGCCCACAGGGAGAAAGAGATTTTGGAAAACTGGAAAACAGAAGAAAGAGAGTAGGCAGAGGTGAGGAGAAAAAATAGGTCAAAAGCAAATTTGGAGGCCTTATCCTGGAAAGAGTACAGGTACTCAATCCAAGAGTGTGTTCCTTCTCTTTTCCTTCTTTTTTAAAAATTTCAAGCAAAGTCAAGGATTTTCATCATACTGAAACTGTTAAAAATTAATATCTTTTGTGAAAATAAATTAAGAATTATTTCGACGAGAAGCATATAAGTCTGAACTTTCATAAGCAGTTATTTTTATACTGATGAATGGATCCTTTCACTTGGGGATGTCTATGACACATGAGGTAGCTATAGTCCATTAAATTTTAATGCCTGGAACTAAATACATTTCAAGCTGAAGCCCTGTTGGTTCCTTGTCCTAGAAGAAACCTTAATATTCTTTAAAGGCTACAGAATTTCTTTTTGTACTTTTATTCTTACAAAAACAAACAAACTATAACAACTACTGTGCTGGATACATTGGGTTGATGAAGGAAAAAATACTTGAAGAAACACATTATTAAGACATTTATTTATATGGCTCTATTTTTCACATCCATAAATTTATTCTTCTTTCCAAACCAAGTTCAGCTCTGCCTTAGAACTTGATATAACACTTGTGGAAATATTAGAGGTGCCTAGGATACTATAGAAAACAATTTAACCCAACTCTGAAATCTTATAGATGAAGAAATTGAGTGGTCCACGTTGCTGGTCCTGGTAGCTGCAATGGATTGTGCAGGCTAGTCCCCAGTTCCCTGACTGCCTGTAACAGTTTTATAATATTCAAAATTTGCCTAATGTTTGCATTTTATAATAATGTTGTTGTTTTTTTCCAGGAGGTCTGTACAATACTGCTGACTTTTACAATTATTCCATTAGGACAAAATATACCTGTAGAGTAGGGGAGAAATATTTGGGGCTTGTTAGTTAAATACAAGATAAGTACATCCTCTTGAGTTTTTTCTTGAGACTGGAGCCAAGAAAAGATCAAACTCACTATGGAAAATGAACAGTAAAGTACAGATTTTGGAGTTCAACAGGTGTGGGTTTATATCTAGCTCTAACACTTACAAACTATTTAAGATTTGACAAGTAATTTAAATTATTTTAGCATGAGTGTCATCAACTATAGGTTTTTGTTTTTTGTTATTCTTATAGGTAAGCTGTGAAGCTTAAAGGAGAAGATGTAGATAAAACATTTTGCATGGGACTTGGCTCATAGTAAATAATTTATAAGTAGCAACTATTGTTTTGTTATTATTCTCTTTAGCATAACTTGGTAATATTAAAGTCCCATTTTGATAGTATTTAATAAAAAGCATTTAGATCGGAGGTCAAACTTGTGACATCCAACAAGGTATGAAAGGATAATTTATTGCTTTTAAATATTGACCTTACTATTTGCCTATTCTGAAGGAATCCTAACATATGTCTCTTTAATTCCACAATTGTTGACTAAATAAGGAGAAAATAAAAAAGACACTTGAGGAAAGGATGAATGTATGTTTACTAAAATCTGCCTGATAGATAAATATTTCATATGCTCCATGATTTACATATAATTTGTTTTAATTTAGCCCAGTACAGTACTTGTCATAAGGTAGACATTCATTAATAAATATTTGTCAAATAAAAGAGTATCCATATTTCTACTGATTCATACAAGTTATTTATGTATTAAATGTATAACCCATTTGTCAGTTTTGTATGTTGTGGATATTTCTCCAATTTGTCACTTACTTTATATTACTGTGGCTTTTTAACACTTTAATTTGCTCAAATATATCATATTTTACTCTTCTTTTTAAAAAATTATTTTATGCTTAAAAAGATCTTCTCCACTTCTCTGCATTTAAATTCCTGATCATCTTCAGGGAAAAATGTTTTAAGGTAATATCTTTCTTTCCCATTTATATCAGAGACTATCGGTGCCTTTATTACTCACCAGTCAAAATTAAAGGTTATTGGTGAAGTGATCATTAACTCCTGTGAATTGTTTTCTCTGGAGAAGGAATGCTCAGTTCCTGGCAGCCTATCCACAGCTAAACTAGTAGACATTTCCTAACTTCCAGTACTGGTACAGCCTTTTTAATGTTTTATCTCTCTGATTATTTCAATAACTAACTAGTGAGCAGAGAAAATGAAGTTATAAGGAGGAGGTAAAGGGAAAGGAGAAAGAGGAGCCAAATGATATAATCAATCACTATTCTATTTGGGAGGTTCAACTGAGGCTATTCTGAGCCCCAGAGTTTTATTGATTATGGTTGTGCCAGGTACCTTTTAGGTGCTTTGTATGTATTATCACAACAATTGTAAGATATAAACTGTACACTTTTTATATAACCAAGGAAATTAGCACAAAGAGATTATAGAATTTGCCCCAGTTCACACAGTCATTACTAGAATTGGAATTCTAATTATGGAGGCTAATTCTAGGACCTGCATCTTAACTCGGCATTATATATATCTACATTTTAACATGTGAAAACAAAGTATTTTATGTCTGCCTCAAAATCTGCTTCTTCATGAATCTTCCCAATCTCTTTATTATTTAATTTCTCTGCTATCTATTGCACTTGAGAGGAAAAATCTAAGTATTCTATATCATAGCCTACAACTCCCTAAAAGATAGGACATCTTTAACCTCATCTTGAATACCACCTTTTCTTTAATTTTTTTTTTAACGATCTACTCAACACTGGCATTGTTTCTGGTCTTCAAATACACCAAGTTTATTTCCATCTTATGATTTTTGCACTAGCTATTCCTTGTCCTTTAATGCTTATTCTTGAAGGTGTGGCTTGAATTTCTTCTTTTTGGCATTTATGATTTAACTCAAAGTTCACCTCTTCAGCGAACCTTTCCCTGAATACCCAATTTAAAGTAGCCACCTAATCATTTACCTGTTTTATCATACAGTCATTGGTATTTTATGCTACTATATAATATTTTCTTACTCATTTACTGTCTTCTCATTTACATAGACATAGTAAAATATAAACTCCATGAGAGCAGGGATTTGACTATCTTACTGCAGTGTGCCCATTGCTCAGAATAGAGTTTGACATACTGTATATACTCAACAAATATTTGTTTAGTATATGAAAGGTTTATGAAAAGGTTTGTTTGATGTTTTTTTGATAGCAGTGTGGAGTAGGGACTGCAATGAGAAAAGGCATTAGTCAAGGAGACTCGTTAGGAAGCTATGTATTAATAGTATGAAGGATAATGTTAGAAATAGGAAGTGTGAGAAGGATAAGTGAGTTAAAACTGTCAGGGTGGCAGTTTGCTCTTGGTTCTTGTTGTGCTCTTGGTGGAAGAATGACCAGACATACCAAAGTGCTAGGTCCGGCCTCTTGGTGGACTGTTATCCTAGTTCTTTGGCTCATTACTTGGGAAAAAAATTACAGGCAGGGCCGGTGTAACAGAGTGACCACAAGCAGGATGCAGTTTCACATGGGTAGCTTTTTATTACATTATTAAACGAAACATGTCTGTCTCTGTGAATGGAGACAGACAGGCTGACTCATTGACTAACTGACTGACTCTCTCTCTGGGAATTCTTGAGTTGTTTCCTTTTATTGGCCTATTTAAGGAAGGGCTTTCAGGAGGAGGTATGGAATGTTACCAAATGATTAACAGGTGTTCTCAAGGTTGTAAATCTGTGTATGTGAGGAATGTTACCAAATAATTAACAGGTGTTCTCAAGGTTGTAAATCTGTGCATGTGAGCTCCTTCCCTAAAAGCCCTCCCTGGGCCGATGAACCACAATGTAGATTTAAGCTAATGACATAATAATTAGCCTTAGATTACTCTAGGTCACTTTCTAAATCCAATTATGCCTAGGCTGGAGAATTCTCAGGTTGGTAAAACATTCTCTTCTTCCCCAGGTGTAGCAATTGCTTGGTATAGGATTAAGGGTGGGCAACGCCAAAGTGCCCGCCCTTATTCTTCTTCCCAGGTGGGACAATTGCTCAAGGCAGCACCAAAGCAGGGAACCCTTGTCCCTAGAAGAGCCAGAGATCCTAGCTATCTACCTAGGACCTATCTAGAATTCTAAAACTGCATTGAGTTGACGGGACTCTAGGTCATCTAAAATAAGAAAGTGCCATTAATATAAATAAGGAATGCTAGAAAATAACAGGGCAGATTGGGAAAATTATGAATGGTATTTACACGAGCAATTTTGAATTTGAGATGCCATTGGTAGGCAAAATATATGGGAATCAGGCTTATCAGAGAAGTCAGGACCAAAGATGAAATTATCAGATTGTGTAAGAATTACCAAAGTTGGCATTTAGAATGCGAAAGTGGCTTAGGGCTAAACTTCCAAATCATAGACTTTTAGGAGACAGACAGAAACAAAGCAACAAAAAGGCAACCAGGAATATATACTTTTAGGAACTCAAAGAGATATGTTTTTCAAGAAGAAAGAGATCCAATTATAGAGGGGATGACTATAAAAACATTCGATTTGATAAATAGGAGTTTATCTTCTGAAACTGAGGTGATTTCAGGAAAGTGATGAGGTCCTTAATGCCCCAGTTGGAAGAAACAGTCATAGTGACTTTTCTTGATAATACAAGGCAAAGACAAAAGGGGAAGACATCTACCTTAGTGAAGAGTAGTGAGAGAAAAGCAAGGTTTAATGTATAACGAGTATGGTGAATTTAGTTGAGATTTATGTGAGACTTGAATATATCTAGCTAAAGATTACTAAAAGAATGAGATCAGAACTGTCACCAGAATCAATAACTTTTTTCAGAAGGTTGTAAAATGAAGACAAGGATATAGATAAAATTAGCTTAACTTCAGTGGAAAAAATGTGTGGTTTTTTTTGTTTGTTTGTTTGCTTAGAATGGAGAAAACATAAGTTTGTAGTCTGAGCAGAAGGAGCCGATTCAAGAATAAAGGATAATGATGCAATCTTTATTTAATTTTTTTGGTAGGACAGGTAGATAGAGGGGAAGATTTGGACACCATAACATTAATTTTGCTATTTGAGGCTCTTTTTTTATTAGTCTTTTACAAACCCTTGTGTTGAGGGCTGACTTTCAATAGATCACAGTGAGGGAGCTGCTCTGCTACATATGAAACCGGGACCCAGAAACAGGTCATCTAGGGATGGTTTAGCACCAGGTTCCCCATGACTGTGTATTGCATACTGGGAAAGGGGGTGGCAGCTTTTCCAGCCGCATACCTGAAGCTCTTTACCCAAGTTTTTTCACTTTTTTAGAACTTACTTTAGACCTTCATGTATGTGTGACAGCATTATGAAATCAAATTTTTTTTTAATGGGAGAATTTTCTTAACCTACAGTATTTGATATTATGTATATATAATTTCTAAATGCAATGGCCTATCCCGGGAAGATTTTACTTTCTCCTCACTTGATGTACTGATTGACCAAGTAGTACAGAAGTGCGTTTTGAAGGTTAAAACTTGGAAATATTTTCATTTCCTTCCAAAGCAGGAGTTTTGTGAATATGTGATCTTACTATCACTCTTTCGAGCATTGTGACTTATAAAACAAGGTTTGTAATAGTAATTTTTATAGCATTGTTATGAGAATCATTTAATTTTTAATTTTTAATTTTTTTATCAACAAGTATTTATTGAAGTCCTACCATGTACCAGGATTAAGTTAATTAAAAATAAAAATTCAATGAATATTAACTGCTATTAATATTATAAATATTTCATGTCTCTCCAAAGGAAGAAATATAATACAAATAATAGTATCAAAAAAGTAAGGATTACTTTGATTGTTGCATAAATTATTTAAACTTGAAAGCTCAAATAATGTTTCCAACATATTCACTGGTAAAAATAAGTCAGGTTAAGAAAGACACTATGGATGAATTATGTATATGGCCCATGATATTATGTATAGAGAAGAAGCAATTACTGAACTTCCATGAAATAGTCCATTTGGTTCAATACTCTCTTCTTAGATGACATATTTCATCTTCACCTCTAACAGAAAAAAAGAAATTAAACCTCTGAACTGTTTCTGTAAATTTTTTACCTCTTCTGGGGTTAATTTTAGTTGTTGGAGACAGCATATTTATTGGAGTGACCTGTATGTAAGATCGAGTTGAGTTTTTAAGAGCCTCACCATAGGTAAATGTCCTTTGTGTCTCTCATGGTTAAGTGGTAGAGGACTTGATTGGAACTGAACATCCGTCATTTGGTACTACATTCCAACCATCTGAGAGTTGCTCTCCGCTGTATAATGTGCTCTTATGCCAGAAATAACACTTAAGTTTCCTTTGAGCATCTAACCTGGCTGACAGGCAAAGAATCAATACATCCTGTTAGACAGCTTTCAAACCTGCTATTCGTAAAAAAGTAACACTTAAGATGTGTTTCTTTACAGGATAGTGCAGAATTGATCACTTCCCTGCTTCACAGTGGAGCTGATATACAGCAGGTTGGGTATGGTGGCCTCACTGCCCTCCATATTGCTACAATAGCTGGTCACCTGGAGGTAAGTCATGCTTTTGTAACCTGTGAAAACAAAGGTTACCTACCTCATTGGATTCTTGTTCTCAACTGTTTGCAAATGTGGACTTTTAAGATTCTAGATGATGGTTTATTTTTTAGCCAATGAACACATTCATTTCTTCTGGGGGTAAAATTTAGCTATATCAATATGCTTTTGATAGTCATTTCAGTCCATTTGTGACAATGTAATCAAAATTCAATTAATATAAAGATGGCTAGATATACAGAGGCTTTATAGCAGAGGCTGTATTTGCTTTTAGAGTTTGGAGTCAAGCAGCTCAGTTTCCACAACTTGCTATTGTAACCTTGGGGGGAAGTTACTAAATCTCATGATATCTCTGTGTACTTCATTTATAAGATAGGAATAAGAATAGGAATAGTTTATTGTAATGATTAAATTAAGCAATCCATATAAAGTGCTTTGAAGTTTACTTCATGCCGAGTAAGGTCTAAATGAAAGATCATTCACTCATTCATCTACTTACACATTACTTGAATAAATATTTATTAAGCACCTATTATGCACCAGATACTGTTCTAGGTGCTGGGGTGACAACAGCAAGAAAGACAGGGAAATTTTCCATTTTCATAGAGTTTAGTTGTAAAGAATGAAACAGACAATTAAAAAAAAGAAAATATATATATTAATTAGTAGTAAGTACTATAAAAATAATAAAGTGGAACAAAATAAAGACAGAGCAATAGAGAAGTAGGCACCATTTTAAATAAGTTACATAGTGAAGGCTTCTGAAAGAAGGTGATATTGGAACAGAGCTCTGAATGAAGTCAGAATACCATCTACGTAAAAGGAGAGAAGAACATGCAAGGAATAGCACATGCTTAAGGAATAGCACATGCAAAGGCCCTGAGGAATAAAAAAACTGTGAGTGTTTGAGGGACATGAGTGAGCCCAAGTTATTAGAGTGGAGTGAGCTGCAGGCAGAGAGATGGAGACAAGGTTAGGTGGATGATTATAAACTAGAATTATACAGTGTTTTAAAGGCTACAAGAAAGGCTTTGGATCTTGTCTAAGTATACTTGTCAAAGTATTAATTTTATATATCCTACTAGCAAAGCAGTTCCATTTGCATGATTTGGTTAACTTCACCAATTTTCATAGAATAGTTTTTGTTGTCTTTGCCATTTGATAGATACAAAACTAAGGCTCTTGTATAGTAATTGTCTCTACAAATTACAAAGCCATTGGGAAAAAAAGCCATGTCTGGAATGCTGATCATTTTACTTCAAAACTCCATGATTTTTATACTCTATCAATTGTGGTAACAACATGTAGCCTAACAATGTAATAAGTCTTTTTTTTTTTTTTTTTTTT
>VBSM01000529.1:54696340-54721886 GCA_008086735.1 Cheirogaleus medius
GACAAATGTTATTCCTATATATCCACTTAGGTGTTGATCCGTTAATACCAATTTTCTGGTGAGTATATGGGGTGCTTGTTTTTCCATTCTTGAGATACTTCATTTAGTAGAATGGGTTCCAGCTGTATCCAGGAAAATACATGAGGTACTATATCACCATTGTTTCTTAAAGCTGAATAGTACTACATGGTATACATATACCACATTTTATTAATCTGTCAGTGGGAATGTAAGATACTGCAGTTGCTTTTGGAAAACGGCTTTGCAATTCCTCAAAAAGTTAAACATAGAGTTACTATAGGTTCCAATAATTCCACTGTTAGATGTATTCCCAAGACACACAAAAATTGATACATGAATGTTCGTAGCAGCATTACTCATAATGTCCAAAAAGTGGAACCACATGTTCATCAACTGATAAATAAATAAACCTTGGTAAATCTATACTATGGGATATTATTCACCAATAGAAAGGAATAAAATACTGACACTTGCTATGCCATTAATGAACTTTGAAAATGCCATTGACTGGTGAATGCTGCTATGGTAGGAGGAGTGCAATAGAATTATCTGTCTTTGGACATCCATGATCAGGCATGCTTATATGTGCAGCTGGGCCAAAGGATGCATGAATTTTACATTTTGATGATTATTTCCAAAAAACCTTCCAAAAAGTGGATTTATTTACACTTTTGCAGTATGAATACCTGTTTATGTTTTACCCAAATTAGCTTCCTCAAAAACTAAAGCAATAGTTTGAAAATATATCAATTTGTATAAGTTTATCACTATTACCAGAAAATTCATCCCAAACAAATATACCACTGATGATGAAAATTTATTTTAAACATGACAAACGCATACAATGCATCAATGAATTTACTACCAATATTTACTTAATTATAAATAATTAAATCACATGAAAATTGAGAAGCTCTTATTCTAGCATGATTTCTTTGATATTTGCCATATTGTTGTCTCAACCCTTTTAATGCATATCTGGGTGTCCAGAAACCTAAGTTCCAAACATGGCTCTACCTCTAACTAACTTTGTAACCTTGACTGCTTCTTAACCTTACAGATGCTCAAAATGTAGTTACCCTTAAGTAGAGTTCAAAGTAATCAGATAGTATTTTGCCAGCAGTGTACAAAGAGTTCTTAGTTAATAGTGTCAAGTTCTTACAATTGTTAAAAGAAATGACAGTAAAGTGCCAAAAAATATAAAAAAATAAAATATCTATCTTTGTCTTTGCCGAAATCTTGTTATATGTAAAGTAGACTGAGCCTTTTTAAACATTTGATATATTATTAATCTTTTGTATTCCTTAACCTATGGACTGCCTTTTTGTCTATTTTTGTATTAAATTTTCTTTTCATACTGACATATAAGAGATTTGTATAATTGAAGAACTTGGTTTTGTTATATCTATTGCGTCTTATTTTATTAGTTTTCTTTTTAAAGCATATTTATAATTATTTTCAATTTTATATGGCCAGATTTGCCAGTTTTTTGCTGCCAGTATACTCCGCTAAGTATAACCTACTTCCTTTCAAGACTATACAAAAAGAAATCACAAATATGTACTTTTAATTTTATTTTTTCCTTTGTTAATAGATTATATCTGGAATGTCTTCTGGTATAGGGTAGTGGTAGGGATCCAGTTTTATTTTTCTCCCCAGAAGGTTATCCAGTTGTTCAACGAATATTTATTGAATACTGCATATTTTCCCCACTGTATTCCACTTAAGTTTATCTGTGTATTCTTATGCTAATACCAAACACAACTCTTTTATTTAGTATAGATTTAGGTTATGTTTTGGTATCTACAAAGACAAGTACTGCTCCTTGACATTTTTTTCAGAACTTTCCTGGCCATTTTTCCATTTTCTGCATGAGCTTTAGTCCATAGAGAGGCACTAGAGTATAATAGTAAAGAGCATGGGTTCTGAAGCCAGACTTTGCATTTAAATACCAGTAAATATCTATCGTTTACCAGCTGTGTGCCTTTGGAAAAGTAATTTATCCTCTCTGGGCCTCAATTTTCTAATTTTAGAAAATCAATTATATTACCTGTCTTATTGGTTGCTTGTACATGTATGTTGTGTATGTGTTAAATGTCTTAATATATGTCAAGTGCTTAGACATGTCCCAGCACATAATGCTTTCTATGAAAGTTAGCTGTCATTATTTTTATATTTGTTCTATTTTGTTTCTGATTTCTTTTCTAAAGAAAAAAATGTGGTATCCTACATAAGGATAAATCTTAATGTACAAATTAATTTAGGGAAAGTTAATATTCCCATCATATTGAGTCTGCCTATTTAAGAAAAAGATATTTCATTCCAGTCATTCAAGTTTCTTTATGGATCTTCCAGCAGTATAGTCTCCTTGTGGAATTGTTAAAGTTTGTTTCTAGGTATTTTATTTTTTTCTTGCATTGTAAATAATGTAAATGGTAATTGCATTTTTTAATTTGTTATAGTTTTTGTATAGGAAACATTGATTCTTGATTTTTAAATTTATAAATATTCAGCTTGCTGATTTATTTTATTGTTTTAACAGATTTTTTTTAAGATAAATCTTTTGGATATTTCTGGTTTATAATTAAATCCCCTATATATGGTGATAATTTTGCTTCCTTTCCAATAATTAAACATCTTGTTTTCCTCTTTCCTAATTGCACTGGCTAATAGTTTCAAAGCAATTGTCATTTTTTAATTGAATCATCATTGTACTCCTGGAATGAAACACAATTGGTCATGGTACATTATTCTCTTAGCTTGTTGCTGATCTTGTTTTGCTAATATTCATAAGTGAATTTGGTCTATGGTTTTTTTGTTGTCTTTTTGTTTTTTTATTTTTGTATTATGATATTAGTTTCCAAGGCTGCCATAGAAAAATACTATAGGCTGAATGGCTTAAACAAAAGAAGTTTATTTTCTGACAGTTCTGGAAGCTAAAGTCCAAGATTAAGTTGTTAGGAAGTTTGATTTTGTTTGAAACTACTCTTCTTGGTTTCCAGATGGCCACATTCTCTCTGTGTGTTCACACGGTCATATCCCTCTATGTGCACATGTCTGGTGTCTCTGTGTCTTTGCCCTAATCTCCTCTTCTTATGAGGACACCAGTCATATTGACTAGGGCGCACTCTAATGATCCTGTTTTAACCGAATTACTATCTCCAAATGGAGTCACATTCTGAGGTGCTAGGGGATTAGGGCTTCAACATATGAATTTGAGAGGACACAATCAGCACATAATAATTATCCTTGTCAGATTTTGGAACAAATGTTATGCTGTATTTGTAAAAAGCATTTGGAAACCTCTCTCTCTCTCTCTCTCTCCTTCCTCTCTCCTGCTCCTAGACACTCTGGCATGTAACTTGATGTCATTATTATTTCCCAGTATGCAGCAATGTTACCTTGTCTCTGATAAGTCTCCTAAAATTTTACAAGCAGAGAATCAAATCCTAAATTTTATTCTCCACCATTATGAACATCTTGAGCTACCACAATTTAGATACAGAAAGCATAGCAAGCGCCAAATATACCAGTCAATGCACATCATTATAAATTATTATTTAAATATCTCTCTAGTAAATGTCATTAATGATTGACAGATATAATCACCATTCATTGGCATTAACTTCATAGGTTTCCATACTTGGGTTTGAGTAGTGATTTGTAGTTCCATGATGCCAAAGTTTGATATACCTTCCTTTAAAATGGTTAAGTTTCTGAAACTAAATGTATATTGTACATGTAGCCTTAAAAATCTAAGACCCAATTTAAGAAAGCTACATATTCTATGGCATTCAAAACAATTTTCTCAGAAATTGAAACAAGAAACTCTCTACCTTGGCTGGACACAGTGGCTTACGCCTTTAATCCTAGCACGCTGGGAGGCCGAGACAGGAGGATTGCTTGAGCTCATGAGTTTGAGGCTAGCCTGAGCAAGAGTGAGATCCCATCACTACAAAAAAAAAAGAGAGAGAGAGAGAGAGAGAAATTAGCTGGGACTGGTGACCCATGCCTGTAGTCCCAGCTACTCAAGAGGCTGAGGCAGGAGGATCACTTGAGCCCAGGAGTTTGAGGTTGCAGTGAGCCATGATGATGCCACTGCACTCTATCCTCTAGCCAGAGTGACAGAGTGAGATTCTGTCAAAAAAAAAAAAAAAAGAAACTCTCTACCCAATTACTAAATGCACTCCATGTTGTAGAATACTCTTTATCAAAGGCCAGGAGTCAGTCTTGTACTGTTTAGGCTTTGGTCTGAAGATCAAACTAAGATCACAGATCATGTATCATAATCAGATATTTTATGGTCTCAGAGCAATGCCTTAAGCATGTATCAATTTTAAGGAGTGATATAAGAGGACCCTAGCTTGAGTGTCACCTTTATTTTTTCATTTTTTGGCACTCAGGCCTTTGCCATGGGCTCTATTACCTATTATTAAACATCAAGTGTTGCTTTCAGGGTAAGGCAGAAGAGCATAAGCAGGAAAAGCTTTATAAGCTAATAAAAATGTAAATGAGATGTTCATCAGCTTGCTGCCCTGGAAAATGATGGAAGAAACATTACCTGAAAATTAGATTCAAAGATTATTGCTAATCAAATCAACCTAAAATGAGAAATCCCTTCGTAACCATGCAATGTTTTGTGTGAATTTGCCTCTCTATAATAAGCCTTCTATGCAATAAAATTTGATTCCTACATCCTAGGTCCTTCATGTATTTATATATGTATTTATATATTAAATATATGTATATACATATAAATATGTGTATATATTTATGTATCTATAAATATATGTATATATTTAGGTATATACATGTAAATATATGTATATATTTATGTATATGCATGTATGTATATATATGTAGGTATATAAATCATGTTATGATTTCACATGTATCAGCTAAGTAGAAATAATTTGTTACATATTTGTAGCAGTTGATAAGAAATAGCTATGTATTTTAATTTGTCTGCACTTAGCATCTTTTCCTATGCCATACTCCCTAGTAGGAATTTGAAGGCTGAGTTTCTATAGCTTGCTCAAGTCACATTCTCAGAGTTTCAGAGTCTCCAAGCTCCCTGTCTCAGGAAGGCAAAAAACTGTTATGCTTCTTCCCCTCAGTTAGGAATACATTGGAAGATCAATATTCTCTACCATACCTTCAAATACAGTAGTAAAATAACAAGTGGGGGCTGCCTCCTTTTCCTCAGGGATGATTCATTCTCATGGCATTTAGGGAGTGGAGCTTTTTGAGTATTTGATCTTCTCCTACAAACATTGTGAGTTGTTCTCCTTGATGGTTCCTTTTGGTGACTCTCCAAAGATCCATTAGAAACTTGCTGAGATTGGAGTAGAGGAAGGGAGAGACTAGAGCCTCTATGACTGACTCTCTGTAACTGTCCTCTCTCACAGCATCTCTCTTCTGAGGTGTCCCTAAAGGGCACTTGGCACCTCTTATCACTTGCTCATGCACAGTTGTACGTTTAGACCAATATAGTTATTATTAATATAAAGCATGAAACTTTTAAGGGAGGCACACAAAGACTTCTAGAGTTACTCTGAGAAGCAATGTAGTGTAACCCATTGCATCTTTAACCTTGCTGCCCTTTTACTTTTTTCTGTGCCCTGAAGAAGATCACAAGTTACTAACTCTCTCAGCTCTGTGCTGAGCTGTCTCATAAACACAGCAGGTCTCCACATCTGGGTAGGTCCTGTTAGGAGTTGAAGAATTGTTCTCGTAACTTCCTCCTGAAAAGGTATATATTGAGCCATCCAGGAGACTTGGAAAAAGATTTAAATTAAATAGGACAAAAAGCAATTGCTACAAATCTTTTGTCCAAGAACTATCAAGGGTATCCCTAGTTAGCAACTAATATGTTGCTTTAATTTTCTCTGAATTCATTTTGTCATTATCGTCCTGAACTTCCTACAATATTACCCTGATTTATAAGGCCTATGTACAGATCTTTTACAGTCCACTTCATCAAAAACACTCCTGAAAATTTACTGGGCTCGTTAAAGCATGACTCTGGTAAAGTCACTCCTCTGAACAAAAACCTTGCTGACTCCAAAATACACCTACTAAGGGATTTAGTGGTAATGATCCAGCTCTCATACCTTTTCAGCCATGGGGATTCATGCCCTTCATCTTGCAAAACATGCCCTAAATTATATTGACTACTACCCATTTATGTGCTCTATGCTTTTATAACATTATAGTCTTCTTTGTTTGCCTTTTCTACCCATCCTCAAAGCCCAGCTGAAATGCCACTTTCATAAAGTGGCTGTACCCCTCTATATTAAAGTATTTTCATGTTCTAAACATCCACAACATTTTATCTGTACCTTTGTGATAACACTTAACACTGCCTGTTTTATAAGCATGGTTTTATTTGATCATTTTATTATATATATTTTCTTGAGCATAGGAACTGCATGTTAGAAATCTTCCTAGTCCTCACAGGTTCCAGCATTGTGCTTTTGCATATAGTAGGTTTTTAAATAAATGTTTGCTGAATGACTACACTAATGATTATTCAAGTGTTTTAGAAATTATACAGAATGAGGAAAATTATTTTTCCTCTCCATAAAGGCAGAAGAGATTATAATGATACCTTTCATGAAGAAAGTAACATACTAAATCACAAGCAATTTTCATGAATTGCTTCATACAGATTAGTCTTAAAACCTATAAAATGAAAGCATCACAGCCTATATATATTAAAAAAAGATAATTGAGTGATGTCAGCAAGATGGTAGAATAAGAATTTCTAGTGCTCATTCTCTCACAGAAACATCAATTTGAACAAGTATCCACATACAAAAATACCTTCACAAGAGCTAAGAAATCCAGGTGAGTAACTACAGAATCTGAATGGTACACAGAAATAAGAAAAGATACACTGAAAAGAATAGGAAGGAAAGTTTTATATTACCCATGTCATCCCTAAGCAAACCCTGGGCAGTGCAGCACAGAGAGAGATACCCTCCATTTGGAGAAGGAAAATAAAGTGAGCCCTTGACTCCACTGCAGATCCCAGAACCAGGCCTACTCAAGTGGTTTACAGCACCAAGCCAGTCCTCACAGCCCCAGACTTCAGTATGGCTCACATGCACCTAGAACCCAGGTCCACACCACTACCAAATCAGTCCCATGGCCTCAGGCTCCAGCCCTACCCCAGTATCAGGCCAGCCCCCACAGATCCAAGCTCCAGGACTGTTTCAGGTCTGCCCCAGTACCAGAATGGCCTCCATGAACCAGGTCCAGGTCAGCCAGACCCAGCTTCCAGGCCCATCCCAGAGCTGGGCTAGCCCCCATATACTCTGGTTCCAAGCCAGCTCCCATGACCCCAGGCTCCAGGTAAGTCCCTGCAGGTCCAGGTCCCAGGCCTTCCCCCATGGAATCAAACACTAGGCCTACTCATGCAGACTCAAGCTTCAGAACCTCCCCAGTGGTCCCAGGCTCCAGGGCTGTCCCCACAGAACCAGGAACTAGGCTGACCTCTGTGGACTTAGGCATCAACCCAATGACCCATCAACCCATCAAGCCCATCAACCCACTGACCTAGCCAGCAAGTCAGCCTTCCTGAGGACTCCAGCCTCAAGCCTGCCATGGACTGCCCCCCCCCAGATAACCTACTCCCAATATTGAGATAGGATGACTGGTGAAGGGTTTTCCTTGCTAAAGCCAGTATGTAAAGACTGGAAGAGGTGCCCACTTTGTCACATGCACAGATACCAATACAAGGCTACAAAGATCACAAATAATTGAGGAAACATTATACCACCCACAGAACAAAATGAAGCCTCAGTAACTGACGCTGAAGAAATGAAGATCTATGAACTGCATGACTAAGAGTTAAAAACAATCACTTTAAAGAAGCTCAGTGAGCTATAAGAGAACACAGATAGATAAGCAAAATCAGGAAAACAATAAATTAACAAAACTAGAAGTTCAACAAAGAGACAGAAACCATTAAAAAGAACCAGAGATAAATTCAAAAGACAAAGAACACAATGACTGAACTAAAAATTTTACAGAGATCTTCAACAGCAAACTTGATCAAACCGAAAGAATCAGGAATGTCAAAAACAACCAGGTCATTTGAAATTACCCAGTCAGAGGGAAAAAAAAATGAAAAAAAGAATAAAAAGAAGTGAAAAATGCCCACATAACTTATGGGATACCATCAAATAAACCAATATATGTGTTATGGAGGTTCACGAAGGAGCAGAGGAAGAGAAAGGGAAAGAAAGTTTATTTAAATAAATAATGATAGAAAACTTCAAATCTGGAGAGGGAAATGAGCATCCTGACTCACGAAGCTTGAAGAACCCTAAATTGATTAAATATAAAGAAATATTCACCATGACACATTAAAATCAAATTCTCAAAAGCCAAAGACAGAGAAGGAATTTTGCAATTGGCAGAAGAAAAGCAACTCATTACATACAAGAAAACCTTCATTAGACCATAAACATATTTCTTCAACAAAAGTGCCAAGAACATACAAGGATAAGGACAGTACCTTCAATAAATGATATTGGAGAAACTGAATATTCACATACAGAAGAATGAAATTGGACCCTTATCTGACACCTTATACAAAAATAAACTCAAAATGTATTAAAGACTTAAACATTAAGGGCTAAAACTTTAAAACTCCTAGAAGAAAACACACAGCAAAACCTTTTTGACATTGGTCTGGGCAATGATTTCTTGGATATGATCCCAAAAGCATAGAAAATTAGAGCAAAAATAGATGAATGGGATTGCATCAAACTTAAAAGCTTCTACACAGCAAAGGAAAAAATCAACAGAGTGAAGAAACCACCAATGAAATGAGAGAAAATATTTGCAAAAATATATCTGATAAGAGATTAATATCCAAAATATATAGGGAACTCAAACAACTCAATAGCAAGACAACAAACATCCCAAGCTAACAACGTGCAAAAAGACCTGAATAGATATTTCTCAAAAGAAGAAATACAAATGGCCAACAAGTATATGAAAAAATTTCTCAATGTCATTAATCATCAGGAAAATGCAAATTAAAACTACCATGAGGTGATATTACCTCATACCTGTTAGAATGGCTACTATCAAAAAGACAAAAGATAATGTGTTGACAAGAGTGTGGAGAAAAGAGAACACTTAGACACTGTTGGTGGGCATATAAATTGGTACAACCATTATGGAAAATAGCATTGATGTTCCTCAAAAAATTCAAAATAGGATTGTCTTATGATCCAGCAATCCCACTTCTGGGTATGTCCAAAAGAAATGAAATCAGTATGTTGAAAAGATATCTGCACTCCCATTTTCATTACAATATTATTTACAACCTAAGTATCTACTGATGAATGGATAAGAATATGTGAGATATATATATTCAACATATATACACCTACAAACTTATAATTAATGGGATATAATTCATTCCTAAAATGAAGAAAATCCTGTCATTATAACAACATGAATGAACCTGGAGGTCATTATGGTAAGTGAAATATAAGCCAGGCACAGAAAGACAAATACTGCCTGATCTCACTTATATGTGAAATCTGAAAATGTTGAACTCAAAGAAGCAAAGAGTAGAATGGTGGTTGCCAGGGTTTGAGGTATGAATAAATAAGGAGATTGGTCAAAGATACAAAATTTTAGTTATGCAGAATATTAAGTTCTGGATATCTAATGTACAATATAGTGACTACAATTATATTTTCTACTTTAAATTTCCTAAGAGAGTAGATCTTAAATGTTCTTATCACAAAAAAGTTAATTATGTGATCTGATGGATATGATAATTAGTTTGATCGTGGTAATCATTTCACATGTATACATATAACAAAACATCTTGTCTCACACCTAAATATATATACATTTTATTTGTTAATTATACCTCAATAAAGCTGGAAAAATTTTAAAAACAGAACATAGATAAATCTAAAAATTGTATATGGAATGATGGAAAAAGAATATATGTGTTTGCTTGAGGAACAAGAGGATTGATTGATTACACCTTCATCTTCCACACAGGGTGTTCAAACAACAACAACAAAAAACAATTATTTTGACATTATGTATGTAACTACCCAAAGAAGCGGCTACAATAATTAAAGTTTCTATCTTTGGCAAATAGTAATGGAAACTGAAGAACTTTTTTTCTTTTTTCCACAATTGAGCTTGTAGAACTATGTGACTTTTTAAAATTGTGAATCTGTGCAGCTTTGATAAAAATAAAAATTAAATTTAAAAATTGTGATTAAATGTTAATAAAACCTATCCTTTTCCCTCTCCCCTTGTATATTATATTTTGACCTATCTAAAATATAAAAGATGAATGTGGACTTAACCTAATGATGAAGTTTTACCCTAATAAAAGAGAGTAACAAGGTTTAAATGTATCCCACTTCCCAAAAAAGAAGTCCAACACAACCATAAGAAGAATCATTAGTCTTTTAGGTCTACATGTCTCAATGACTTGGCTAAACTTTCCTAATCTCCTTTCTAGTTGATAATCTTGTCTCCAATCTAACACAGGATTGTGCTCTTTGGCATAAAATCAGTTACTGACTCAGTCCTGTGCTATCACACAGCCTCAATGTTGTTGATAGCTTGTGATCTATTTGTGAATTGTCAAGATAAATAAAGATTTTCAGATTATTTCTGCCTTCTTTTTTCCCCCTACTAACCTTATACTTATCATTGTATGTCTAGTCCCTCTCCAACTTGATTTTTATATTTTTTAATCTACTAGTTCGCCAAACTGAATATACAGCTTTCACACTGATGATACTAAGAAGTGGTGAAATGTATTGTTCCAGTAAAGGACAATCATTTCCTTTAGAAGGGAGTGCTCCGTAAGCAGTGTGATAACACATCTCCTTGAAAATTCTGTCAACCAGATCTGCAATTATGACATTTTATAGTAAAAACTTATGGATTTTTGTAGTTTGATGTCTTATTATTTTTATTAAATAGTTGCTTCTGACTCTTATGGACATCCCCAGAAAAGTAGAAACCTGTGAATCAGGCAAATTTACTAATTTCCACCTAAGCAAGCACTCTTTCAGCACCTTAGCACATATGAGTCAATAAACTAAGTAGGGGGTTAAAGGGATATACAGAATGCATTCTAGAAATTTATTTTATGGAAATAATAAGAGATTGAATTGGAGGAGTGTTCTTGAAAAATAAATAGACAAAACAGTCAAAATGCCCAGTATTAAATATTGATTAAATCAAAGCAGTACATGGATACAATGGGATATTATGCAGTCATTAAACATGGCATGTGCAAGATTAGCCACTGACATAGAGAGGTTTATAAGGTCTTCGTAAAACATATATTATTATTTAAACTTTATTGTTACACTCAGGATTTTTTTTTTTTTGTCTTTTTAGTTTGTCTTATTACTAGAATGAATAAGTTTTCTTAAATAATCAAATTTACAGAACTGGCTACACAATTAATGACTACACACTTCTCCCCACTCGTTCCTATCCAAAGGTAACTGCTGTTGATATTTTGATGGATATTCTTCTAGGTTTTTTCATTTATATATTTTTAAAGTAGGATCACACTAAATGCTTCTGAAGCATCCTTTTCTTATTTAAAAAATATTTTGAACAGCTTCCAAGTATACACCACATTTTTTGAAACAATTTTTGTTGAGAAAATTATCATGCATACATATTTAATGCATACATATGTGTATATGTATGTATGTATAGATATAGGTATATATGGGGAGAGACAGAGAGGAAGATAGTTTAAAAAACACACATGAAGTGGATATCTATGAAACTACTGCCGAGCTTAAGAAGTGGATAATTGCCAGTTCCTCAAAGAAACTTCATGTAACCTTCTGGTTTCCTATCTATCGCCTTCTTCTGGAGTAATCAATCACTCCCTCTCTCTCTCTTATGATAACTATTCCTTGCTTTCATGTACATGTGGCTGTTAGAGTTTCCTCTTTTTGTATAGTGCCTTTTCTATTTTTAAAAGTATTTTTCTGTTGAATTGCCAATCTATTAATTGATTCATAGGCATTATTTTTAACATATTAGGAATAACTAATAATTATTAGGTCACTAAATATGAAATGTCCGATTTTGAGTCAAAAGTTTAGTTTATTGTATCTCAAACAAGAAGCACTACAATTAATTAAAGTATGCTCCTAAACTATTAACACAGTTTTGCCATCTTAGCAGTAGCTTACTCACGCCAGCAGTGTAGAAGCCTAGAGAGTGAGTGGCGATGAAATTGTGGTCTTTATTTTTGTTTCTTGTTTATGTGATGAATCACATTTATTGATTTATGCACTTTGAACCATCCTTGAATCCCTGGGATGAAGCCAACTTGGTGATTGTGGATTTTTTTCTTTTTTGACATGCTATCGATGTGGTTTGTTATCATATTATTTTATTGAATATTTTTGTATCTATATTCATAAGGGATATTGGTCTGTAGGTTTCTTTTGTTGTTGTTGTTGTGCCCTTTCCTGGCTTTGGTATCAAGGTGATACTGGCTTTGTAGAATGAGTTAAGGAGGATTCCCTCCTTCTACATGTTATGGAATAATTTCTGTAGGATGAGTTCCAGCTATTCTTTGTAGGTCTGGTAAAATTTGGCTATGAATCCATCTGGTGTGGAGTTTGTTGATAGATTTTGTTACTACTGTGTCAAACTTGCTGCTGTTCAGGTGTTCTATTTGTTCCTGATTGAGTCTTGGCAGGTTGAGTGTTTTCAGGAATGTGTCCATTTCCACCACATTTTTGAGTTTATGTGCATAGATATTTTCATAGTATTATATTTACAGATATTATTTGTATTTCTGTGGTATTAGTTGTAATATCTCCTTTTTCATTTCCGATTGAGCTTATTTGGGTCCTTTCTCTTCTATTCCTGGGTAATCTAGCAAGAGGCCTATCAATTTTGTTTATCTTTTCAAAGAACCAACTTTTTATTTCATTGATTCTTTGTATTATATTATTGTTTTCCGTTTTGTTTAGCTCTGCTCTGACCTTAGTTATTTCTTTTCTTCTGCTGGCTTTGGGTTTGGTTTGATCTTCCTTTTCTAGTTCCTTGAGATGTGTCAATAGATTGTAAATTTGTGATTTCTGTGTCTTTTTGATGTAGGCATTTAAGACTATGAATTTTCCCCTGAGGATTGCTTTTGCTGAATTACATAGATATTTTTGTGTTTTTTTTATTTTAAAAAGAGGTGTTATTTACAATTGCATGAATTCCAATACAATACAATACAAACTCTTACTTTTTTTCCAAGAAAATAGGAGAGTACAAACATTTTGTTTGCATTTTATATCTTTGCCTCTCCCTAGCTAGGATTAGAGGTATGTTCTTCCCCTCCACAATGCTCACCACATCCCTCAGACGTGGGTCTTCCCCCCAACCCCCAAATCCCTGGTGAACACCACCACCATTTGAGCACCATAGTGTTAATCAGTCAGTACCAATTTGATGACGAGTATATGTGGAGCCCATTCTTCCGATCTTGTGTCACTTCACTTTGGATAATGGGCTTAAGCTCAATCCAGGATAATATAAGTGGTGCTAGCTCACTGACATTTCTTAGAATTGAGTAATATTCCATTGTAAACATATACCAAATTTTAATAATACACTCATGAATTGATGGACACTTGGGTTGTTTCCATGTCCTTGCAATAGTGAATGGTGCTACCATAAACATTTGTGTGTAGATGTCTTTATAATAGAATGTCTTATGCTCTTTTGGGTAGATGCCTAATAATTCTATTGCTAGATCGAATGGTATTTCTATTTTTAGCTGTTTGAGGTATCTCCAAATTCTTTTCCACAAAGGTTACACTAATTTGCAGTCCTACCAGCAGTGTAAGAGTGTTCCTGTCTCTCCACATCCTCACCAGCATTTGTTTTGGGATTTTTTGATAGAGGCCAATGTCACTGGGGTTAGGTGATATCTCATTGTGGTTTTGATTTGCATTTCTCTAATGATTAGAGATATTGAGCATTTTTTTTATTTGTTTGCAGGCCATTATTCTGTCTTCTTTGGAAAAGTTTCTGTTCATTTCTGTTGCCCATTTTTTGATGGGGTTGTTTGATTTTTTTCTTGGAGAAGATGTAAACAGATGAGAAAATCTACCTTGTTCATGGATTGGTAGAATCAATATCGTTAAAATGTCAATATTTCCTAAAGATCTACAGAATAAATGCAATCACCATCACATTATCATCATCATTCTTTACAGATCTAGAAAAAATAATTCTTGACTTTGTATGGAACCAGGAAAGACCTTGTATAGCCAAAGCAATCTTAAGTAAAAAGAACAAACTGGGAGGCATCAGTCTTCCTGACTTCAAGCTGTACAATAAAGCAATAATACTTAAATCAGCCTGGAAATGGCACAAGAACAGAGACATCAATCTTTGGAACAGGACTTAGATTCCAGAGATGAAACCATCTGCATATGGTAACCTAATCTTTGATAAAGCAGACAAAAATATACATTGGGGAAAAGAATCTGTTATCAATAAATGGTGCTGGGAAAACTGGATAGCTGCATGCAGAAGAATAAATCTAGATCCCTACCTCTCACCTCTCACAAAAATCCATACAAGATGAATAACAGACTTAAACCTAAAGCATGAAACCTTAAGAATCCTAGAAGAAGATGTTGGGAAGACCCTTTCAGACATCCGCCTAGGCAAAGAATTCTTGAAGAAAACCCCCAAAGCAATCATCACAGCAACAAAAATAAACAAATGCTGGTGAGGATGTGGAGAGACAGGAACACTCTTACACTGCTGGTAGGACTGCAAATTTGTGCAACCTTTGTGGAAAAGAATTTGGAGATACCTCAAACAGCTAAAAATAGAAATACCATTTGATCTAGCAATAGAATTATTAGGCATCTACCCAAAAAAGCTTCTTCATAGCCAAGGAAACTATCATTAGAGCAAATAGACAACCCACAGAATAGGAGAAAATATTTGCTCTCTACACTTCCAATAAAGGTCTGATAACAAGAATCTATCTAGAACTCAAAAGAATTAACAAGAAATGAATCCCATAGATTTTGATAGCTTGTGTCCTATTTATCATTCAGTTTGTGGAATCTTGATTTCCATCTTAATTTCATTATTGACCAAATAATCAAATGATTCAGCAGCAGGTTGTTTAATTTCCATGACTTTGTGTAGAACTGAGTGTTTCTCTTGGAGTTTATTTCTAGTTTTATTTCTCTGTGGTCTCAGAAGATACATGGTATAATTCTTACTTTTTTGAATTTGTTAAGACATGTTTTGTGGCCTAAGTTATGATCAATCTTGGAGAATGTTCTATATGTGGATAAGAAGAATGTATACTCAGTAGTTTTTTAGTACAATGTTCTGTTAATATCTGTTAGGCCCATTGGTTCTAGAGTCCCACTTAAATACTGTGTTTTTTTATTCATATTCTGTTTGGATGATCTGTCCAGTTCTGTCAGTGGGGTGTTGAAGTCTCCATCAATTATGATGCTGCTGTTTATCTCTTTGCTTAGATCTAGTGGAATTTCCTTTATGAATCTGTGTGCTCCTGTGCTAGGTGCATAAATATTTAGGATTGTTATGTCTTCTTGTTCAATTGCTCCCTTTACCCATTATATAATGGCCATATTTGTCCTTCTTTACCATTGTTGATTTAAAGTCAATTTTATCTGATATGAGAATGGCTACACCTGCTTTCTTTTGGTTTCCATTTGCATAGAAAATGTTTTCCAACCTTTCACTTTGAGTTTGTATAAGTCCTTGTGGGTTAGATGTGTTTCCTGTAGACAGAAGATACTTGGGTTGTATTTTTTCATCCATTCAGCCAGCCTATATTTCTTGAGTGAGGCATTCAGACAGTTCACGTTGATTGATAGAATTGATATATGGGATGCTGTTCTGCTCATCCTGTTGGTTGGTACCTTATTGTTTTATTTTACCTCATGTGCTATTATTTTATATATACTCTGAGTTTTAGCTTTTGTGTGGTTTTATACTGGTACAGTTATTTACTCATTAAAAATCTGATGTAAAGTACTTATCAAAGTAAAATTAAATTTGACACTTCCCAAACAATGAAAGAGCTTTAGAAGACTTTAATGATTTACCTCATACTTTCTTTTATACTACTGTTATCATATTTTAATTTGTTATGTATTTAAAATTATTACTATTTTTAATACAGACTATATTGAACTTTAAATATATATTCCCCTTTCCATTTCATTTCCATTCATTCCATTGCATTCCATTCCCCTACCTATCTCATTCTGTATGTCTGTAATTCTCTTTGGGGTCATCTTGCTTCTGCCTGAAGAATTTCCTTTAATATATTCTTAACTATTTCCTTCAATGCACATATACTGGAGATGTTATATTTGTTTTTGCTTGTTAGAAAAAATGACTTTTTCACTATCAATTTTGAAGGATACCTTTAGTGGTTAGTGAATTCTGCTTGGACAGGAGTTGTGTTTTGTTTTGTTTTCAAACTCTTAAGAACCATTTCAGCATCTGTTATTTGTGTCAAGCAATCAGTTGTCAGTTTTATTGTTGCTCCTTTGATAATAATGTATCTTTAAAAACAGTCTCACTACTTTAAAATTTGTTTCTTTGTCTTATCAGTTTTGATATAATATGTCTAGGAATGATTTTCTCTGTATTTGGAATGCTTCCATTTTTTTAGTATTAACTGAATATGTGGCTTCCTGTATTTCATCAGTTTAGGAAATCTCTCAGGCACTAACACTTCAAGTATTGTTTTATGTCCCATTCAGTCTCTTATTTCTTCTTCGGACTTGAATTACAAAGATGTTAGAACTTTTCTCATGTTAATATGTTTCCTGTGTTTTCTTTTTTTCTTTATCTCTGTACTTCAGAGATAGAGTAAGACCATCTAATGGAAATTTCTGTGATGGTTGAAATTCTACACTATTCAATCAGTAGCCATCATCAAATATTGAGCACTAGATTGGTCACAAGGGTGGAACTCTCATGATGGAATTAAGAAGAAACAAGAGAGTGCTTGCTTCCTTTATCTCTTCACCATGTGAGGAAACCAGGATGAGAGCTCTCACAAGAATCTGATCATGCTGGTACCTTAAAATTGGACTCTGTGTATGTGTATGTGTGTGTGTGTGTGTGTGTCTATCACATTTTCTTTATCTGTTCATCTGTTGATAGACACTTAGGTTGTTTTCATATCTTGGCTATTGTGGATAATGCTATAATGAAAATGAGATGTACCAATATCTCTTCAAGATACTGATTTCATTTATTTTGGTTTGGGTTTTCTCACAGCATGTCAGGGTAGTTGTATTTCTTATAAGGTGCCTCAAAGTTATAAGTGTTTGTGTTCCAACAAATAAGGTAGATGGTGCATGGCCTTTTGTGAACTAGCCTTGAAAGTCACATAGCATCACTTTCACTCTACTTTATTGGTTAAAACAATCATAAGCCCACCCCATTTCAAACGGAGGAGAAGTTGACTACTTCTCAATGGGTGAGTGTCAAAGAAGTTGTTAATGTGTTTTAAAGCCTCCACAGTCTGTTATTTGGCTATAAATTATTTGATTTAATACCATATGCAAAATACACCCACCTCTTCCAATTTCTCTCCTAGAGCTTCATTCTATTACCACATCATACTCAGATTTTAGGATCTCACCAAATAAATCATGTCCAGGTGTGGATGAAGATACTTGAGTTCATTTCCTCCACTCCAGTTTATCTCAGTCTGAATCTCTGTTAACTAAAGAGAAAACTGATTTGCTTCCCACACATCTAGCATACAATGGTGGAATAGACATAGATAATTGCAATAGACATATCTATAGAGGCACATAGTGTCACAAAGACTCAAACACCCCAATATAGTTAGGTAATGAAAATAGTAATGAATGACTGCAGTGAGCTATGAGGGCTCTTGATCACTTTCACAAATTTGTAGGTAAGCCTTTTAAAGTAAAATGTTGCGTATATGTTGCATTTAAATATAAATGTTTGCATAACTGCAAATTGATGTTTAAAATTTTTAATGATACACATCATGCTAATTTCTTGATCACTCAGTATTGGGACTTAAATCGTCTAAATTTTATAGGTATTAATATCATAAATCTGGAATAGATATGGTTCTACTATTTGGCTAAATCATCTTCTACTGTAGATTTCTCTTTCTTTAAATCCTCAAATCATATCATAATTTCATACTTCACAAGTTTTGGCCATGAAATTTGAGGCCTTTCTCCCACATACTATATAGAACATACTTCTCTACACCTTACATAGGAGATGCATGGAGAAATAAGACCCAAGATCATCAAATAGTAGACATTCATGGCTAATAAAATTCTGTCAAATATTTAGTTGCTTTAATTTTAATTCCAAAGGAATCAGAAAGTGTCCTTCTTGGTTTATAAAAGAGCATAAATGTTTCTTCTAACAGTGCCGTAAATAAGATACCAATTGGCAGATTTATTGTTGATCTATGTTTAATTTAAACTTGTTTTTTGAATATGGGAAAAGTGTGAAAGGAAACTGACAGCTATGAACAGATATATGGCCTGAAACTCTGTACTATATCACTCATTTTAAATTAAGACTTGATATTCTTCCTGAATTATATCAGAGGTGGTAAGAGACAGAATGAGGTCCTATTCTTCAGAGGGGGAAAAACAGAAATAAAAAACCTCCTGAATCATTGATTTTATGAAACATGCCAAATCATTTGCCACTGTAAGTGTAGCTTGCAGTCTCTAGCTTGAGGTGTGCTGACTAGTGATGACTTTGTGTTTAATTGCTTACGGTTACTGGCTTTTGCATTTTTTTAGACAGTGTCTCACTCTATTGCCTGGGCTAGAGTGTCATGGCATCAGCCTAGCTCACAGCAACCCCAAACTCCTGGGCCCAAGCAATCCTTCTGCCTCAGCCTCCCAAGCAGCTGGGACTACAGGCATGCGCCACCATGCCTGGCTAATTTTTTCTATATATTTTTAGTTGGCCAATTAATTTCTTTTCTATTTTTAGTAGAGACAGGATCTTGCTCTTGCTCAGGCTGGTTTCGAACTCCTGACCTTGAGCAATCCTCCCGCCTCGGCCTCCCACAGTGCTAGGATTACAGGCATGAGCCACCGTGCCTGGCCAGGCTTTTGCATCTTTATGACAAAATATTGAGATTTATTTTTATTTAGATAATTTAGCTATATATAAATGTAATCCTGTTTATCTTGCTATTTTACCATGTTGTTACTGTGAACCCAGTATTTTACAAACACATGTCAAATAAGTAGACTTTATCAATGTTGAAAGACATTTCTTGGTATAGAAGATTTCCACACCAACAGTGTATCATTGGCTAAACTATTGTGAAGTGAATATAACATGGGATAAGCCACCTACCTTTGAAAACAACTTTTATTGAGTGTTTTCAATACACCAGGTATTTTCTAAGCACTTTACATTGATTATCTCTTAAATCCTCATAACTCCAAAAGATAGGTATATTATTATCCTCATTTTATAGATGAGGAAATTAAGTCACCCTATTGGATATGAGAACATTTAAGGTAACAGCATAAACAAATTTGGGTGTATATGGAAAAATACAAGCAGTTTTGTGTGGCTGGACCTTGAAGTTTAGCATAATAGGGTTTGGTGAGATAAGCTGGCTAGCCACGTTGTAGCTCTTCTATGGAGAGATTTGTATGTCAGTATTTGTTACATTGTATTAGTTGAAAATTGAGTTATTTGCTGATATTTACATAGATAAAGAGTACAATAGAAGTAAGGTTCAAGTTTATTTACATATCAGCAAATAACTGACTTTACATATCAGCAAACATATTGAGTTAACAAAGCAATGAATAGCATATAAATTAAGATTTCATCCCATTTCTTTATATTCAATAAATTTTCCAGCTTTCTAGCTAATTTTGTAATTTAGAATTCTATATGTTTACTTCCACTTTGAATTTGCTCTTTTGGCTGTAAAACTATTTTTTGGCCTTATCAATTTTACAGATAGGATTAAATGGAATGTGTCATAATTTTCAAGAAGCAGAAATCTAAGCAACACTTTGGATATTTAAGGACAAAGTGAAAATGAGAAATATTTCTGAAAGACTTTTACTTAGCCAGACATGCATTAGATCAAGGTTATGGACCACCAGACTTGTATTTTGTGTGTAAGATATTGACTTTAAACAGACCTAAATAAATGACTCACAAAGTTGTAAATTTCACAGTATATTTAAATAATTATACACTATAACAGAATCTCAGCTTTCTAAGGGTTTTCTTTAAACATAACTCATAACTCATTGGCTGAGTTCAGCCATTGTTAGTTACTGAGCCTGATAGAAACTCCTTGAGTCGAACTACAGAATTAACATTTCAGTATTAGAGCAAAAGATTGAAGCAGATAAATGATTTGCCAGAGGGCAAAGTGAAAGTCAGGAGAGGGCCTGGAGAGGAAGATAAACCACTAAGATTTTTTTTTTTTTTGAGACAGAGTCTCGGTCTGTTGCCCCGGCTAGAGTACTAGAGTGTCATGGTGTCATGCTAGCTCACAGCAACCTCAAACTCCTGGGCTCAAGCAATCCTCCTACCTATAACTTTTTTCTATTTTTAGTAGAGATGAGGTCTTGCTCTTGTTTAGGCTGGTCTCGAACTCCTGAGCTCCAGCAGTCCTCCCACCTTGGCCTCCCAAAGTGCCAGGATTACAGGTGTGAGCCACTGCACACTAAAATTTTAAGCCCGAAGCCTTGGTGCTCTAAGTTTAGTAAAGACCATTCTCCTACTAAGACATTGGTATAGTATTGAGCATGGTTATTCACAATTCTGGTCTCATTTTCTAGCTTGTATGTCTGTTACATTGTATTTGGTTCATAGATACCAGTTATGAGGCAGTATACTTCATACCTATTGGTTAAAAGTGTAAGGTATGTTTTGGAGGCAAACAAATTTAGATTTAAATCCAGTTTTCTTGCTTACTATTTAGCAAGACTTAGGTGTGGGTGAGGTGGTTACTTTATCTCTAACTCTAAATTTCTTTCACTCTGACATGATCATAATAGCAGGATTTACTTTTTATGTTGTTGTGGACAATATATGTAACTAAAAAACCTACCACCATGATTGGTATTGATCTATGGGGTTCTGCTTTCTTTATTAAGCAAAGATATTCCACTAAAGTGTGGATGTGTATTTCTATGGAGATATATGCAAGAATTCTGTTAAGAAAATGACTGTCTATGAAATATATATGCATATTTCTCTCTTATCTATGTTAGTAAAAAGGGGTAATAAAGAAAATTAGAAATAACCCAGATAATTCTAAGAAAGGTAAGAACAGAAAAGAGATCAACAGCAGCAATCACGTTAAAAACTTACATAAAGAGTACAACAGAAGTAACGTTCAAGTTTATAGATTAGTCATAAGTCCCAAAAAGAGACTTAATTGCAGAGAATTGATCTACTGTGTCTGGAGATAAAGGCTCTAGATGACCATAGTGTAGCAGAGTATCTTACCAAAATCTGTATTCTTTTCTTCTTGGACATTCAGGAATACTGACTTTTCCTGTCTCACTTGCAGTTTGATGTGGACTTTGTAAATGAGTAGTCAATGAAAGAGAGATGCACAACTTCTAGGTGTGGCCTCCAAAACCTTCATACCTGTTCCTTCATATACTTTTGTTCTTTGGTTGACTAGAATGAAGCCAACTCTCGAAGGAGACTTGGGAACAATGTAGTAGAGATAGCAGAATCTCCTAAATGACTGTGGAGGAGTCAACCTGTTTCCCTAGTGATTATTGGTAAATGTGCAAGAAATTAACTTGTGCAGGCATACCTTGTCTTATTACCCTTTGCCTTATTGTGCTTCCCAGATATTATATTTTTTAAAAATTGAAGGTTTGTTGCAACCTTGTGTCAAGAAATTCCATCAGCACCATTTTTCCAACAGCTCTGTGTCACGTTTTGGTAACTCTTACAGTATTTCAAACTGTATTATTATTTTTTTTCTGTTATGGTTACATGTGATCTGTGATTTTTGTTATTATTATTGTAATTGATATGAGGCACCATGAATTGTGCCCATATAAAATGACAAACTTAATAAATGTCGTGTATATTCTGACTATGTAGTGACTAGCCATTTCCCCACCTCTCTCCCTCTTCTCAGGCCTCAGACACAATACCTGAGACACAATAATATTGAAATTAGGCCCAATTAATAACTATACAATGAGCTCTAATTGTTCAAGTGAAAATAAGAGTCACAGGTCTCTCATTTTAAATCAGTTATTAAGTAGAAATGATTAAGCTTAGTGAGGAAGGCATGTTGAAAGCCAAGACAGGCCAAAAGCTAGGCTTCTTATCCCAAACAGCCAAGTTTTAAATGCAAAGAGAAAGTTCTTGAAGGAAATTAAAAGTGCTACTCCAGTGAACATATGAACAACGAGAAAGTTAATCAGCGTTAATACTCCTATGGAGAGAGTTTTGGTGGTCTGGATAGAACATCAAACCTGTCACAACATTCCCTGAAGCCAAAACTTAATCCAGAGCAAGGCCTTAACCTTCTTCAATTCCATGAATATTGAGAGAGATGGAAAAGCTGCAGAGGAAAAGTTTAAAGTTAGCAGAGATTGGTTCATGAGGTTTAAGAAAAGAAGAAGCCATCTCCACAAAGACAGGATGACTCTCTTGTTAGGGGATAATGAAGCTGATGACTTTACATTGAAGCCAGTGCTCAGTTGCCATTCTGAAAATTGTAGGCCCTTAAGAATTATGCTAAATCTACTTTGTGCTCTATAAATGAAACAGCAATCCCTGGATGACAGCACATCTATTTATAGAATGATTTTACTGAATATTTTAAGCCCATTATTGAGTCCTACTGCTCAGAAAAATTCTTTCAAAATATCACTGCTTGCTGAAAATGCACCTCATCACCGAAGAGCTCTGATGGAGATGTGTAAGGATATTAATGTTGCTTTCATGCCTGCTAACACAACATCATTTGCAGCCCATGGATCAAGGAGTAATTTCAAATTTCAAGTCTTAATATTTAAGGAATTATTTTGTAAGACTATAGCTGCCATAGATAGTGATTTCTCTTATGTATCTTTTTTACTAGTTTCATGGTTCCAGATCTTAGATTTAAGTCTTTAATCCATTTTGATTTGATTTTTGTATATGGTGAGAGATAGGGGTCTAGTTTCATTCTTCTGCATATGTATCCAGTTTTCCCAGCACCCTTTATTGATGAGACTGTCCTTTCCCAAATGTATGTTCTTGGCACCTTTGTTGAAAATGAGATCACTATAGATGTATGGATTTATTTATGGGTTCTCTATTCCTTTCTCTTGGGAAATTGATTGCTTTAGCTAAAACTTCCAGTACTGTGTTGATTAAAAGATTCGAAAGCAGGCATCTTTGTCTTATTACATGCCTTAAAGGAAAGATTTTCAGTTTTTCCCTGATAAGTATGGTACTTTGTATCTGTCAGGTATGGCTTTTATCATGTTGAAGTATGTTCACTCTATACCCTCTGTTTTGAGAGTTTTTATTATGAAGGGGTGTTGAATCTTATTGAATGTGTTTTCTTTTTCTTTTTCTTTTTTTTTTTTGGAGCTTTAACTGTCTTTATTAGAAAAAGAAGAAAGGCATTACATCAATGATCTAAGTTTACTACCACCTTAAAAGCCGGAAAAAGAACAGCAAATTAAATCCAAACTAAGTAGAAGAAAATCAATAATAAAAATAAGAACAGAAATTAACTGAATAAAAAATGGACAAATAACATATAAAAGCAATGCAATTGAAATAGTCCTGTGGTTTTTGTCCTTCGTTTTGCTGATATGATGCATCACATTGATTGTGTATGTTGAACTATCCTTGCATGCCTGGGATGAATCCCACATGATAATGATGAATAATAATCTTTTCAATGTGTTGTTGAATTTGATTTGCTAGTATTTTGTTGAGGATTTTTTGCATCTATGTTTAGATGATACTGGCTTATAGTTCTCTTTTTTTGTTGTGTCTTTGTCTGGTGTTGGTATCAGGATAATACTGGCCTCATAGATTGAGTTTGGAAATATTCCCTCCTCCTCAATTTTTTAGAATAGTTTAAATAGCATTGGTATTATTTCTTTAAATATTTGGTATCATTCATCAGTGAAGCCATTGGGTTCTGGGCTTTTCTCTGATGGAAGACTTTTTACTATTACTTCCCTGTCATTACTTGCTATTGGTCTACTCAGGTTTTGGCCTTCTTCCTGGTTCTATCTTTGTAGGTTATATGAGTTTAGGAATTTATCTATTTCTTCTAGGTTTTCCAATTTCTTGGCATATAGTTGCTCATAGTAGTCTCTAATGATCCTTTTAATTTTTGCAGCATCAGTGGTAATGTTTCCATTTTCATCTCTGATTTTATTTATTTGGGTCTTCTCTATTTTTTTTTTATTTCAGAATATTATGGGGGTACAAACATTTTGGATACAAGTAATGCCTTTGTCTCACCCAAGCCAGGGCTGGAGGCATGCCCTTCCCCCATACAGTGTGATCTATCTTCATTGGTTGTGAGCTTACCCACCCTCACACCCCCACCTGACCAGCATTCAGTGAATATTACTACCATGCAAGCACCTTAGTGTTGATAAGTTAGTACCAATTTGATGGTAAGTACATGTGCTGTTTGTTTTTCCATTCTTGTGATAACTCACTTTGAAGGATGGGCTCAATCTATATCCAAGATAATATAAGAGGTGCCACATCATCATTGTTTTTTGTACTTGAGTAGTATTCCATAGTACACATATGCCACATTTTATTAATCCACTCATGTATTGATGGGCACTTGGGTTGTTTCCACATCTTTGTGATTGTGAATTGTGCTGTCATAAAATTTTGAGTGCAGATGTCTTTATTATAGAATGTCTTTTCTTCCTTTGGGTATATGCCTAGTAGTGGGATTGCTGGATCAAATGGTATTTCTATTTTTAGCTCTGGAAATCAAAAGATTCTTTGAGCTAAGTGATAACAGGGACACAAGTTATCAAAATCTGTGGGATACAGCAAAAGCATTTCTGAGAGGAAAACTCATAGCATTAAATGCTCATATCAAAAAGAGAGAAAGCTCAAACATCAACAAACTAATAAACCATCTCAAGGAACTGTAAAAGGAAGAGCAAATTAATTCTAAACCTAGCAGAAGAAAATAAATAACTAAGATCAGAGCAGAACTAAATGAAATTGAGAATAAAAAAACTATACAGAAGATCAATAAAACCAAAAGTTGGTTTTTCAGAAAGATAAACAAAATCAACAGCCCTCTTGCTAGATTGACAAGAACTAGAAAGGAAATAATTCTAATAAACTTAATTAGAAATGAAAAAGAAGAGGTCACCACAGAAATCACGGAAATACAAAACATTAACTTTGAATACTATAAAAATCTATATGCCCAAAAACTACAAAATGTGGAGGAAAT
>VBSM01000529.1:54731115-54779386 GCA_008086735.1 Cheirogaleus medius
AATAAATAAATAAATAAAAATTAAAAAAAAAAAAAAAAGAAGATCAATAAATGAGAAAATTATAAATGTTAGTTATGATAAATTATCAAATTAGTTGTCTAGTCCATGAGTAGTAGTCCATTGTTTGGATATGTCATAGTGTTTATTTGTCCATCTGTTGATGGGCATTTGGCAGTTTTTAACAATTACAAATGAAGCTGTAATAAAGATTTCTGTATAGTATGGATATATGCTTTTATTTCTCTTCAGCAAATAGCTATGGGTAAAGTGGCTGTATCATTCGGTAAGTTTACATATAACATTTTGTAAAATTGACAAACTGTTTCCAAGGCTGTTGTACTATTTTACAATCTCATCAGAAATGTGTGATAATTTCATTTTCTCCATTCCTCGCCAGTGCTTGGTTATATTCAATCTTTTTAATTTTAATCATTCTAATAGGTATACAGTGGTATTTCAGTGTGGTTTTAATTTACATTTTCCTAATGGCCAATGAGTTCAGCATCTTTTCATATGCTTAATTATCATCTGTATATCTTCCTTGTTTATCTCCTTTGATGGAGTGTCTGTCCAGATCTTTTGCCCATAATATCATATGATTGAAAAATACTTTATTTCTTCATTGTGTTTTGGAGATATTTTTGCTAAGCATAGAATTCTAAATTACATGTCTTTTTTCTTGTAGTACTTTAAAGCTATTGTTGCACTGTCTTCCCACTTGCATTATTTCTGACAAGAAATCTGCTGTCCCCTTTATTTCTGTCCCTCAGTACCTATGTTATTATTCTAGCTACTTTAAGAGTTTATCTTTATCACTGATTTTGAGCAATTTAATGAGGATGTGTCATGGTATAATTTCTTCATGTTTCTTGTGTTCAAGATTTATTGAGTTTCTTGTATCAACAAGTTCATATTTTTTATCAACTTTGGAAAATGTTCTGTCTTCATTTTAAATATTTTTTCTGTCTCCCCTCTAATTATTAATACATGCATATTATGCTGTTTAGTTTTGTTCAAACTGTTAATGATACTCTTCATTTTTAAAAAATTATTTTTTCATATTTCATTTCATATAGTATCTATTGCTATTGTCTTCAAGTTTACTAATATTTAATGTCTAATATGCTATTAATCCTGTCTACTATATTTTTATTTTACATATTATATAGCATTTATCTGTAAAAATTTAAGCTTGGTCTTTATCATATTTTCATGCTTCTACTTAACTTTCTAAACATATGAAATGTAGTTCTAATAATTAGTTTATTGTCCTTATTTGAAAATTTGAATATATCAATTCTGGGTCAGCTTTGATTGATTGGATTTTCTCCTTATTATAAGTCATATTTTCCTACCTCTTTGCATTCCTGGTAATTTCTGACGGAATTCCATATATTGTCAATTTTTTGTTATTAAGTTATGTATATTTTTGTATTTCTATAAATATTCTTAAAACAACCCCCACCCCTACTCCTACTGAGATGAAGTTAACTTACTTTATTTAATGCTTTTAGGTCTAGCTTTTAAGATTTGTTCAGTGAGAATGAAGCAGTGCTCAGTGTAGAGCTAATTACCTACTACTTAGGGGAGTCTCTTGTGCAAACTTCACCCAATGCCCCACGAATCATGAAGTTTTCCAGTCTAGGTGGCGAGATTAGGGATTATCCCTGGACCTGTGTAACACTGAGCACTATTGCCACTAATCCTCTCTGTTGGTTCATTTCCTGGTTAGTTTCCTCACATTAACATGACGATCAATGCTCAGCTGAATGTTCCAGGGGACCCTCTGTATATATTTTTAGTTCTTTCTTTGTACAGCTATCTAGTCTCTGGTAATTTATGTTATGAATTCAAGACACTGGGTTTCTCCAGACTCTCAAGTATGTCTTCTCAAATGAGTTAATATTCTGGGGTCTGCCTGAATTCCCTCTTCCTATATCATGGCCTGAAAATTCTCTCAAGATAACAAACCGGGGCAATTGTAGGGCTCATATTGTCTGTTCTAATCTCTTAGTGACTATTGTCCTTCATTACCTGATATGCAATTTAATTTGTTAAAAATTGTTTCTTCATATATTTTGTCCATTTTGGAATTGTTTCAGGCAAGAGTAATCTATTCTTTGTTATTCCATGTTGGATGCAAGAGGAAGTCTACAAGGAGATTTCTTTTTTAATGCAGATTTGTGATATCTGGAGATCCTGATTCAGTAATGGATAGGGTATTTATACTAAATTCTTTTTAAAAGCCTCAATCTGACTCTTGGGTTACCATTATATTTAATCACGTGTCTAGTTAATTAGTCTGATAAACTTAAAGGTCTAAAAAGTTTGCATGAGGAGAGAGTAGACTGTGAACTAGATTTTAAGAAATAATAGAATTTGGTAAGCGTATCCTCAGTGCCAGGTACTAGTGAGTAATCAAATATGTTTGAGGGATAAGTGAATAGTTTGATCTTCCCTTACCTACTTGAAAAAAAACTCCTACATCAGGTCCTAGGTTTACACCCCCTTTGTAGCTGTCTCTATGTTTCCTGAACAGAATTTAAAACCTATTTCTTCTTTTCTTTGTTATGATAGCCCATACATTATCACCATCAAATTCATATATACCTTATATCATAGTTATTTTGTTTTAATCTTCCACTAACCTGTATATTGCTTTTGATGAATTAATTTATCTTAGACCCCCAGAACCTAGCACAGTGCTTAGAATGCCTAGGTGTTCAAAATTATTTGTTAATTTGAACTGTTGCTCTCTTATTTACAAGTGGGAAGTAGGTAATTATTCTAATGTAAAACTCAGTTCTGATGTGGATGTTTTCAATAATGGATTGAGAGGCACAATAGTATATTAGCTATCTATTGCTATATAAACATTACCCCAAAACTTTTTGGCTTAAAAAACAAACCATTATATCGCAATTTCTGTAGGTTAAGAATCTCAAGGTGGTGTAGCTGGGTCCCCTGGCTTAGGCTCTCTCACAAGACTGCAGTCAAAGCGTTGGGTGAGGCTGTGGCCATGTCAATGAGAGATAGTGAAAGAATCCACTTCCATGCTCACTCATGTAGACTTTATCAGACTTTGAGTCCCCTCTAGCTATTACTGAAAGACATCAATGTTATCATGTGGTCCTCCTATTCATGAGACAGCTCACAGTAAGGCATCTGAGGGAGAGATCAAGAGATTGCAAGTAAGACAAAGTCACAGTCTTTTTGTAACCTAATATTGGAAGTGACATTCCATAATTTTTGCCATATTTTAGTCATTAAAAATGAGTCATTATGTCAAGCCCATACTTAAAGGAACTACTTAGCCTCATATATAACCAATACCATTTATATTTTATTAAAGACAATAGCAAATATATACATAGATGGATTCATAGAGAAATTGTTATTTTTGGAAGATATGGACTCCAGTACTTAAGGAAACTTAGCATGATGTTATACTCATGTTTTTGGTCTCATCTTCTCCTAGGAGCTAGGAGGGACTAGCAAGTACATGTAGTGCAATTCTATTCTCCAAAAACTAGCAACTCTCTTTTGTGGAACAATATTTTCCATTATGCATTCTCTGGTGTCTTAAAGTCTCAGTGGTACCTTGGAGGTCATGCAGGGAGTAGGGAAGGGGTGCTAGGCCTATGTCCCCTACCACCAGGTACCACCCAACTCAATTCTGTTACAGTAATTATACTGGTTCTGAGTTTATTTTTAAAAAGTTTGAAAAAATCTGTTTGAAATTTTTGAAAAACTGGGATCCTATAGCAATGTTTTTTGACCATAGCATAGCGTAGTTGTTAAGCATGTAGGCTCTGGAACAAGCCTGCCAGAGTTTATTTGTATACAGGGTCTGCCATTTCCTAGCCATGTGTTGGGATTTAAAAGCCTGGACTTAAATCCCATCCACAGTCATATCTTGTCCCTTTATGTTTCTGAAGCCAAAAGTACTTGGGCTTACTATTGTGCTGCTTTTTATTTTTATTGTAGGCTTCTATTATTAGTTTCCCTGTATTTACCTTAACATGGTTTAACCCCAGTGGAATGGTTAACACATTTATCACATTTATGCCTACTGTTTTCTGTCCTGATGGCAGGTCTCTGACAAGGTGATATGTTTTCTTAATTTTGATAAACTTCCTTTCTAGAAAGAAAATAATAATATCTAAAGTTGATTTCTATGTCTGTAAAGCATAGTGTGTCATAATAAGTTAAACATTTTCACAACTGTGGTTGTACCAATTTCATTAAGTCACTTATTTCTAAAATTCATACAGATCAACATTTTCAATTTTATTGTTAAATAAACAGCCTGTAGGGTACAATTGATTATCCACATCTGCTTTCCTAAAATTAATTAAGGTATATCTTGCAGTTCATCAAATAGTCAGTTTACTGGCTTAATTAATGAGGAAACTCAAAAAAGGAAATATTAAATATTATACACATACTTGTAACTGGACTAACCCTTGAGCCCAAGACTTAATTGTTGATGTTGCCTTTTTTGTTTTTAAACAAACTGCTGGAAAGTCATTAACCATTGATACAATTTTCATGAGGATTCTTACTATTTAGTCTTACCTAAAAGGCAAAATCTTTATATTTGCCTTTTTATGTTTCATTTGTTGACTCCAACTCACCTGCAGAGTATAACTTAGAGGTTGATTTTTTAAGTGGAGGCAAATCAATTTTGTTTTCAAAATGCTTTGGCACATGAGCTTTTTTGAGAAGACAGGGGAACAGGTGACTTGAGGTGGGAAAGGAAAGTCATGAGAAAACTGGTTGTCAGGGGCTGCTTGCATTCCTCTGTGATTGTGATGTTGAGGGTGTGTACAGAATGGGAAGGAATGTCAGGGGGAGGAAGTCTATAACTTTTACTCCAATTTTCAGGTCTCAATAATTGCAGTATAGTGGAAAATGTGGGGCCTGTGGTAAGCTATATAAATAAATACACAAGAAAAAAATTGTGGTTTTTGAAATGCATAGAACATGGTGTGTTCATAACATCGTTAGTGTTGAAAGCCTGTTTTCTCAGCCAGGAATTTTAAAATAAGACCTTCACATAAGGAAATGATGGGGGAAAAAAGTGTATATCTAAGGAAGCAAATAGCACAGCAAAATGATGATTAACTGAAAGATGCAGGAAATTTTGCCACTCTTTTCTTAAAAATATCTCTTTTGTGGGCTTCCTGGACAGGCATTCCTTTGTTCTCTTCTTCCTTCTTACATGGCTCTTCTATTTCTTTCTCTGGCTTCCGTCCTTCCCATTTTTAATCATAAATATTCCACAAATATCTTTTCTTACCTTGGGGAAATGAGGTAACTTGCTGGTTTCAATTATTATCTCTGTAAAATGATATCTCATATCTCTAGCCTTGTCCTCATCCTGCTTCTCCTCATTTTCTTCATCCAACAGCTTTTCTGCTTATGTTCCTCATCACCTGAGAAGTGATATTAAATTTACATAATCCATGGAGTCCTTTTATTGTATGTATATAAGTTAATGTGTCTCCACACCTTAAGAAAATAGAGCTCCCTTTAATTTATTTGATAATATTATCTTGTGGAATCATTTTCTGAGTATTTTTAAGATCCAATTTAATTTTAGCCTGAGATAATAAGAGAAAGATCATATGAGAGAGCCTCATTTCTGTGACAGCCTGAAGAAACTATTTTCAAATAGGTTTCGTATTCAAATACTTAATTAGAGCTATATCAGGAAAAAAATTCTTTACAAAAATATTCAATGTTGTAAGTGAAAAACTCTGTAACCATATTATATATAGATTATAGAGAGTACCTAATATTTGTAATGGGTGCCAAGTAGTAAATATATAATTAAAAATAGAAAAGCCTATAGAAAATGAGCACGAAATCAAAAGAAGGGCTTAGTAATGCTAAAGCAAATGCTACCATCTAAAATGTAATGTAAGCCTTTAATACAAATAGATAAGCAATTCCTGATAGCTTTAATTGATATAGCTTTTGGTTCAGTTGTTTGAAAACTTGAGAATTATGTTCAAATCTTGACTGAGAGATTGGCCCCAATGGAAACAGCTTATAGTGTTGGTTAAGAGGATAGTAAACTGCAAAGGACAATTGGAAGAAACTAGCTATTATAAGTGATTAATCTGAGAGACAGAAAGTGTAGGTTATATTCCCATTTAATAAATTCATGAAGTAGACAAAGTTTTATCATGTTAATCTCCCTTTGTTGACTTCTTCTTTTATAGTTATCATTTGCTGACAATTTAACCTCATTTTTTCCTCATCCCAGTCCTCCTTTGTGCTGTCATACTGATTCTACCATCTTAATATCTTTCAAATCCATTCTCTACCTACAGGCCACTACTAGTACTTCAGCTCATTTTATCCATATCCCTCCTTTTTTAACTTACTGTAGGATCCTGTTAACTGATTACCTGCTTCTAGTCTTGCTCCTTTTTCAATCCACTTGCTATGTTATTATTAGTAGGATCCTTCTAAAATGCAAATCAAATATGTTTTACCCTTTCTTAAAGTGTTTTGGTGCATGCTTATGACAAAAAAATCTTAGAAAATCCTAAAATTCTCATTATAGTACCTAAGACTCTTCAAGACCCTTAACATAAAACTTAGAGCATTTAACTTAGAATAAGTTTAACTTTTTTTAATCAGTTGCAAATAATTATATAGTTATGATCCTTCTTAATAATATGCTGCCTATATGATCATCACTGGAAAACCCTTGAAAATTAACATCCACCCAGAGCTATCTTCTTTATCAGACTGTTTGCAATGGCAAGGAATTACTAACCAGCCCCAAATAGTACTACATAAGACAAAAAGCAGCATGGGGTGATATGATGCTTTGGGATCCCATAAATCTGAGTTTAAACTTTGGTGCTTTTCCTTACAAGCTGTATATCTCTGTACTTTACTGTCCTTATTTTTTCAAATGGGCTATTAATAACAATGCCATAAGATTTTTGTGGGCATTAAATAAGATAGATATTCTTGACCCATAGCACACATTCCTTTGCCTTCTAATGCTTCATTCAAAATAACAAGAATCCAAGGGCAAGTGAAAAAGATGTGATCCATGCAGGGGATGGTATTAGCCCAGGGTAGGTAAGGGTTGGGAAATGGGATAGAGATACACAACAGGACCATCAGTTGCCAAAGAAGGTAGATCCCTTGTTGGTAGGGGTCTGGGGAAAACACGTGTGTGTTTGTGTGTGTGTGTGTGTGTGTGTGTGTGTGTTTGGGTAGTAGTAGTAGTAGCAGTAATAGTCATAGATGGATTCAACCGGGGCATGCATAGAGCAAAATAGCTAATGGATACCACTTTTGGAACATTTATTGTCATGTACCAAGCATTATGTTAAATGCTTTATATGCATTAATTAATACAAGGAAATTAAAAGAGACAAAAGAGAACAAAAGGAAACACAAGTGTCAGTGAGAAAAAAGCAACACTAAAGAGATGAACAGAGAAAGAGCCACCTTTATGTAGAAATAATAAGTAGGCAGAGAAGTAGGAATAAAACTCAAAAATTGTGGTATCAAGTAATCTAAGGGAGGTTAGGATCTTAGGGAGGAAGCAAACAGTAGCAACAAATAAAGGATAAATATTAAAATAAGGAAAAGGACATCTTATATCTTTTTCTTTTTAATTTGGCTTTGAGGTCTCTCTCTTAAGAGTGGCTATGAACTTTAGCTCTGGCCTGACAGAGCTTCATGGATTTGGTCATAGGTGTTTACAATGTTACTTTCATGGGATACCTCTTTATTTTGGCAGATAGCCTAATGCCTAAAGGTCTGACCTGTGACTAGTTGTTCCTCTCCCAGGAAATTTGTTGATATTGGCAGACGCCCTTGTGGTTTTTGTCTGACCTCTGTCCAGTTTATTCCTCCCAAAATAGCCACTCTCTAGGAGAGTGATCAAGAAAGAAATTAATCAGGTGAGACACAGAGGAGGCAACTCAACATGCACAACAAATAATAAAGGCAGTTCATTACTTACAGATCCCAGAGAGAAGAGGGCAGCATACTTCATAGGGCCAATGGGAAGAGGGGAGCTGTTCAGGACACACACACTCAACAAGTGAATGGGGAATAACAGAGAGAAAGAGACCTGTGTGATGAAGCCTTTACTGGGATCTAGGGTGTTACCCAGGTAGGTTTCCTGAGGGAAGTTCTAAGTTTAGAGCAAGCAGACATTAGTTTCTTGGAGTCATGCTGTGCTTGAGAGGGGGTTACCACTGAATACTGCTCAGTTTATGCTGGGTATGGGCATCAGAGGAGCAAGTCAAGTAAATAGTATCCAGCTGTCCTATAGGGAGGGGGTCTCCAGGAAGTGGTTGTATATGACAGGTATCTGAATCAACCACATTGAGGAACTGGAAGGAGGCAGAGAATTAAAAACTGTGTCAAGGGTGACTAATCCCTGCTTGGGGTATGAGAAAGTTTAATTTATATTCAAAATGAATCCTCAGGCAACATAAAATTATAAGAATTCACTACAGACTAAAAAGTATCCATTAGAGTGGGCAATTAGGAGGCCTTTGATGTCATTTGCCAGAGAAATTTCCCTGGAGTGTTGAAGTTTGAAGACAGATTGCCTGAGGAGTGACTAGGAGGCAAGAAAATATGGACAAAAGACATAGACTACTCTTAAAAGAAAACTGTCTATAAAGTTTAGGAAAGAGGGCAATAGTGTGAGGGGACAATTAAAAACTGCTTATTAAATGTTAGAACTGGAAATAACTAGAAAAATGTCAAAACTAAATCAACTCCCATATTAATTTTTTTGGGGGTCATTTTGAATTGATGAGTCATAGATTTTAGAAAAACAGTTTTCCTCTAAAGCTTTCCTAATACAGACTTTCCATTAAATGGAAATGAGTATCATCCTACCACAATCTCATTGTTCTGCTCTCTATAAATCTCAATAATAAAGGTTAGATACAGGGATAAAGAAGATAAAATTGTAGCTTTAAATAAACTGTAAATCTTAAGGAAAACATTGATATAAGCATGAATTTGAGGAAGACTCAGTAGGAAATGAAACACAACTTAAAGCAAAGAAAAATTTAATTTAAAAGTGTAGATATTTATTGAAAGTCTACTAGGTATAAGACACTATATCTGATTTTGGCAATTTAAACTAAGATCGATTGCCATTTTATTTTATCTAAAATTTGCCATATTCTACTTTCTCTTCCATGGAACATTTAGTTCCTCTTTATATGGTCATTGTTTTCTCCTTCATCCCTGACTAATGACTTTCATAAGATAAAAGAGAGGAAATTAAATGGGACCAAGTCAAATGTGTTAAAATCATAGTGTAATAATACATTTAACAAGCAAGAACAGTGGGGCCTTTGCTCTTATAGGCATTACTTTTTAAAATCTCTGGAATTTTCAACAATAAGGTCTGGCTATTTTAGTAAGAATGATTAAATTCCAGGACCTCAGGTAAAAATCCTTTTACCTGGAGTCAAAACTTCTTATACTTTATAGAGACAACTTTAGAACATAAAAAAATGTTTGAAATTTTAGACCGGGCGCGGTAGCTCACGCCTGTAATCCTAGCACTCTGGGAGGCCAAGGCAAGAGGATCCCTTGAGCTCAGGGGTTCGAGACCAGCCTGAGCAAGAGTGAGACCCCATCTCTACTGAAAATTAAAAAAAATAGCCAGGTGTGGTAGCACTCGCCTATAGTCCCAGCTACTCAAGACGCTGAGGCAGGAGGATAGTGTGAACCCAGGAGATTGCTGTAAGCTAGGCTGATGCCATGACACTCTAGCCCGGGTGACAGAGCAAGACTCTGTCTCAAAATAAAAAAGAAAATTTTATATAATAGTGGTTTATCCACAGTGGTAATTACTGGAAAGATTACATTGTGATAATAAGTTGTATAGGCATTCAGAGAAAGAAGTGAACAATACAATGAAATATTTGCAAAAGGTTTTTATGGAGAACATGTGAACTGAGTTTGGCCATGAAACTGGGTGTGTAAAAGACAGAGAAAGAGAAGAGAAGATATTCTAGGGGAAAAAAACCAGAATGTCCAAATAAGTGTTTAAATTACAACCTAGAAACAAAAGGGACTTCACTTGGATCTTTTGGAGAGTCAACTGGCACATTAAAATATCTGTAAAGGGTAGTTCATATAGTAATTGCCCTCCTATCAAGATAAAGAGCGCTGATTCATTTTGTGTGCTCATAAAACAACCACTTAATGGGAGGTGCTTTATAATCCTTATCAGTCCATCAGTAAAAGGTACCAAGTTATCAGCCCATATTTGAATCTTAGTTCTTTAATAATAAAAATAATTGTGATATGTATATACATGGGTTATATAAATCTAACTATGACACAATTCATACTTAGTATTTAAAGATTATTAAGATGTCTACAATAAGATTTGTTTCCAGTTTACAATTTTACTAGTAATTTTGTTATATTTTTGAGAAAAAAAAATCATGACCATGTAATCTGTCAAAAAATTTTAAAACAATAGAATATATGCCCTGTAAAATCTTAATGAGATCATGTATTTAAAATTCAAATCACAGTTCTTGGCACGAAAATAACACTTGGGGTTTGCTGAAGGTTAATTTGAAGTAAATGATCAATAAATGTTTGTTGAATTGCATTACTTAGAATTTCTATCATATAATTGGGTCCTAATTATGAATGTATAAATTCCCTTATGCTTTATGGTAGATATATCTTCCAAATTTTCACTTTTACTGTACTAGAAATATAGTCCAATTCAATAATTACTGGTTGCCTATGATATACTTACCACAGAGGTAAATAAAATAGATTCAGTCTGTAACTTCATGATGCTTCATGCTGTGCAAAGAGTGTGAAATTGATTTACCAACTTTTTCAGATTTTGGAGTAGAGGAAGCATGAGTAAAATGATTTGATAGATATATGTTCAAGCTTAAATGTCTATGTGAGTGCACTTGTCTTAGCCCACATGCCAGGCATATTTGTACATCACAATATGCTAAGAGTGGTGGGAGGTACTTTCCCTATCGTGACTGCAAAAATCATAAAAATTAATAAATGCATTCTACTCATATAAATAAAATCAGATAATTCTAATGTACATTTGCTCTCAATGGTTAAATATTTCCTTGAATTTTAAAACTAAATAAAGCCTACAGTTCAATAATGACTCTGTATGGTTTCATTAAAACTTACATTTTGACAGTTTCTCAGAAGGCCAACACTTCATAATTAATGAATGTTCAGCCAAAAGGTTGACCTTCTGAGTGACTGAATAAGTGCAAACTTAGGAGGAAAAAAATTGCTTTTAAGTATTTACTGAAGCCTAAGAGCCGTTATCTTTTAGAATGAAAGTAAGTTCTGGAACCATGCCTAAGAAATTGGCTCTATATGTTAACATTTGAAAGTCCTTTTTACAATAAAAATTCATGCTATCTACTTTATTTTATGCTATATTTAAAATAAGAGAAATTGTAAAAAGCTTCATCTACCTCGATCACTAGTGGCCTTCCTGAGATTGAACTCCAAGGCATGTAAAGCCTAAGATACCAGGCGCTTGTAAATGGCTCTGGCATTCATTTCCAATCTGAACTTTCAGAGGCTCTAATAACAGATGGCTTCCTATTATTTGGGATTGAGTCAGTTCGTCTACTTAAAGGTTAGTGTTAATGAGATCAAGGTCACAGAAGTGGCCTAGAGGGAATAAATGTTGGGGTCATTCAGACCTGAATTTGAATTCCGGTTCTGTCTCTTACTAGATGAGTGATTTCAAATATGTTACCTAGCATTATGGGGGGTCAGATTTTTCACCTTTAAAATGGGAGAGTAGAACTGATCTTCCTGTGTTTTGACATGAAACAGAGTAGACTCTAATTACCATTGATACACTTGGTTCAGGGCCTGATACATAATGTTCCTTCAATAAATGTTAGTTGTGGTTTTAATTTTTGTATTAGAAACACAACTCATGGTACAAATTGCATATTCTGTTTAATTTTTAAGCCTTTTATAATTTAAATAGATTTAGGGGATACAAGCAGTTTTTTGCTACATGGCTGAATTGCATAGTGGAGAAATCTGAGCTTTTAATGTACCTGTCACCTGAATAGTGTACATTGTACCCAACAGATAATTTTTCATCCTGCATTCCCTTTCCACCCTCCCTCGAGTCTCCAGTGTCCATTAAGTCACTCTGTATGACCACGCATAACCATTGCTTAACTCCCAGAGCATATGGTATTTGTTTTTTGTTTTTTTTTTTTTTTGGTTCCTGGGTTACTTCACTTAGAATAATGGCCTCCAGTTCCATCTAAGTTGCTGCAAAAGACATTATTTTATTCTTTAGATAGATGAGTAGTATTCCATGGGGTGTGTGTGTGTGTGTGTGTGTATACCATTTTCTTAGTCCAATCTTCTGTTAGTGGGCAATAGGTTGGTTCCATATATTTGCAATTGTGGATTGTGCTGCAGTAAACATAGGGGTGCAGGTGTCTTTTATATAAAATAACTTATTTTCCTTTGTGAAGAATCCCAGTAGCAGGATTGCTGGATGAAACGGTAAATCTACTTTTAGTTCTTTGAAAAATCTCCATACTGTTTTCTATAGAGTTTGTACTAATTTACATTTCCACCAACAGTGTATAAGTGTTCCCTTTTCACTGTATCAGTGTCAGCATCCATTGTTTTTGATTTTTTATAATGACCATTCTGACAGCGGTAAAGTGATATCTTAGTGTGGTTTTAATTTGCATTTCTCTAATGATTAGTGATATTGAGCATTTTTTCATATGTTTATTGGCCACTTGTTTCTCTTCTTTGGAAAAATGTCTGTTCATGTCTTTTGCCACTTTTTAATGAGGTTATTTTGTTTTTTTCTTACTGATTTGATTTCCTTATAGATGTAGGATATTAGGTCTTTGTCAAATGTATAACTTGTGAATATTTTCTCCCATTTGGTAGGTAGGTTGTCTGTTTTCTCTGTGGATTATATCTTTTGCTGTGAAGAAGTCTTTTAGTTTAATTAAGTACTTAATTAAATAATTAATTAAGTACTTAATTATTTATTTATTTTTATTTTTGTTGTATTTGCTTTTGGGGGCTTAGTCATAAATTCTTTACTAGGCTAATGTCAAGGATAGTATTTCCTATGTTTCCTTCTAATATTTTTATGGTGTCAGGTCTCACATTTAAATCTTTAATCCATCCTGAGTTAATTTTTATATATTGTGAGGGATCCAGTTTCATTCTTCTGCATGAGACCAATTTTCCAAGCACCATTTATTGAATAGTCTGTCCTTTCCCCAGTATAAGCTTTTGTCTGTTTTGTAAAAGATCAGTTGGTTGTAGGTATTTGGCTTTTTTCACAGACCTGAAGCCCTGATGGAATAAGAGGCAAAGTTCTTTACATAAGGACCTTGCAGCACTGCCAGCAGTACATATTGTGTGTCTTCCTCCAGGGCAAGGAAAGGGAAAATGTGGACCTTTTAATAATTACTGGATGTTGGCTTTAAATTAATGCTAACCCAAATTCACATTTCCAAAACTGAACTATTGATCTAACCCTCTCCTCCACAGATCTGTTCAGCCATTGTCTTCTTCATCTGAATTGATCTTTCCCCAACTCAGCACCCTTCCATTTGTTCAGGCCCAAACTTTGGGGTGATCTTTGACATGTCTCCTTCTCTCATTACACATCTAATCCATCAACAGCATCTGTTGGCTCTACGGAATACATCCAGATTTGGAGCACTCTTTCCTGCTCCATGCCTACTACCCTGGTCCATGCCATGTCATGTCTTGACTGGATTACCAGAATAGACTCTAATAATATGTCTGCCCTCTTCTAACCTCATCCCCCATCGTCTATTCTCAACATAACAGCTAGATCAATCCTTTAAAAATATAAGTCAGTCATATCACTTCTCTACTCAAAACCCTGAATAAAGCTCCCCATTTCACTCATAGAGAAAGTTAATCAAGGGCAGCTCCAGACTAAGACCCTTATCTGTCCAGAAAAGGCACCAGATTGAGAAATCTACATTTCAAACTTTGCTAAAACTAGCCTTTATCTTCCATTAGTTTTCCCTGTATATTTACTTTCCCCCAGTTTGCTGCTCCTAGAAGCTCAAAGTCCTTTTCCATTTCTTATTACTTCTCTACAAAATTTATTATAAATTTGTGTTAAGATACTATAATATATAAGCCCAATTTCTAACTACCACTTAGAATTACTCATCACTGAGTATTCCCAAGTGAATGTGCTATGTACATGTTAATAGACTTCTGTTTGTTTTTCTCTTGTTTATCTATCTTTTGTCAGTCTAATTTATAAGGCCCCAGCTCATGAACCTAGAATGGGTAAAGGAAAAATAATTTTTTTCCTCTCCTTGATTGCTAATCTATGGCTTTCCATGCAGACAATTGGCTAACAGTTCATGGTAGTGTTTTAACTTGCTCATTAATACATTCATTTATTTAACTAATGTTTCTTTAGTGATTACTATTTGCATGACAGCATGCTAGGGTAAGATTATAAAGATGAATTCAATATACACTTTTTCCTTAAAGAATTTGCTCCTTAGTAGGGATGATGAGGCATGTATATAAATAGAAAAATGTTCTAAATTACATGAATGAAAGTTGCATGAGATTTAACAGAAGGGAATATTTAATTTCAGCCAGACAGATGGCAATGAAAGGAGGGAAATCAAGGAAATCTGGGAGGAACTGGCAAGATTTAGCTGGAGTTTAAACATCTGTACATTGGGCAGAAGGGAATTTCTGGCTGAAGAAATAGTATGAATATAGTTTTAAAAAAGCAGGAAACTTGACACAGGTTGAATATAAAATTGGGTTCATGAAAGAGACTAATGGGAAATATATTATCGAATGATACAATCAGACTGACGGGACCCTGAATGTCATACTAAGAGATTTTGTGTCTTTATTTTTTTAGCCAAAAGCAAAATATTAGATGTTTTAGATAAAGGAGGTGAAAGAAAGTTGTGTTTCAGGATGACTCCTGATGAAGATGTGTGCATGGTGGTTATAAACTGAATTTTGTTGGGCAGATGCCCCAAATGAAGTTCCTAACCAATATCTCTTTCTTTTCCAGGCTGCTGATGTGCTGTTGCAACATGGAGCTAATGTCAACATTCAAGATGCAGTTTTCTTTACTCCATTGCACATCGCAGCATACTATGGCCATGAACAGGTAAGTCTGCAAGGGGCCACTTACTTAAGTGTGTCAGGCTTTTGTTGAACTGTCATATCTTCAAAGAAAGCATATTTATGATATCTTTTGAATTATTTTTGCCATATTCTCATCAGTTCCATCCTTGGGGAACTTGTAGATTCATATAAGTATTACAGCTGTCATGTTCTTCATTTTTACTCACTATCTTAGTACACAAAGGAGGCAGCAGAGCACATTGGTAAGTTTGAGGCCACAGGAATCAATCAGCCAGAATTTGAAAAATTCCTAGCTTTATGACCCCATATAGATTATATAATCCCTCTGATCTTCATTTCTTCATCTATAAAATGGGAAAAATAGTAATAGTACCTACCTCATAGGGTTGCTATTATGATGAGACATAAATTATTAGCAAATGCTCAGTAAATGTTGCTGTGATAATGCTAATGACAATAATAATAAAACAACTCATAAAGGTTCTATAAAAAAAATCACTAAATGTGCTTTAATTATATAATTTACTTTAAATATATAATTATATAACAGGTACATTTTCATAAAATTTTATATTCTATAATAAAAGAATAATATATGTAGAATACTTTAAAGTTTTTAAAGTACTTTCATTCAATACATAATTTTGTTTGGTCTTCACAACAACTTTAAAATTAATAAGAGTTGCCATGTGAGTGAGCCCATATTTTGTTTCTCCTATTTTTCCACAACCCTAAATTAGCTGTTACTTTCCCCTTTTTTATCAATTATACACATGAAGATCAGTAAGGTCAGATAGCATCAAAGTCATGCAGCTAAAAAATAGAAAAGCTAGAATATTTACTCAAGTCTGTCCAATCCCAAAGCCCATATTTGTTGTTCTGTTATCCCAAAGCACTTCTTATTCCTCTTCAGTCAGTGAGACAAATTATAAAGTCCTTACAGTTTGCCTAACTGGAGAAGCCAGAATTCAAGACACGATGTTCTAACTCCAAAGTTCATTGATTTTCAAACTTAACATATTGAACGACAAAATTTGTATGTGCTATTTTAAAACACTGCCTTTGGCTATTCTCAAAGAACTGAAAAGAACCAAATAAAACAGAAATACAAATGTAATTGGATAACCAAACATAACTGTTCTTTGCATACCCCATTTTTACTCTTCCTCATTTTATCTCTCTAGGCTCATTCAATTATGAAGTAGAATTATACCTTTTTACCTTACTGGAGGTCATGCCACAGAACTGCCTGAGGGTCCCAAGTTGAAAATAAAACTTACTTGTGTCCCTGTGCTGTTCTAGTCACTGTGCCTTTATTTCTCTGCTATCTGACATATGCTTAGACACTCTCAGACCTATGAAGCGTGACCTATAGGTAGGAAAGATTGCTTATTTCATTGATGTGCGGCTCAGAGTGCACTGGAGTGTACTGGAGAGCTAGGCACTGAAAATGCTTTTGAAAGTACAGCTCCAAAAGCACAAGTGATGGGAAAATTCCATACACTTCTGACTTCAGGCACAGAAAGAATAATATACAATGCACGGTATTTGTAGAGTCATCCTCTTTGGCGATTAACCTCATCACCCAGCAGAAACATAAAGATCCTCTGTGTGTGTTGGATGGAGAACTAAATTTGTTTACTTTCCCTAAAAATATAGTCACAGTCTTATAAAATTATGCTAAAATGTGGATGGCCCTTTTATGATAAGGGGCTCACTTTCTGTGTGTGAAGGCAGCACATAAGTAATTTATGGAGGCTATTGTCATTTGCTAAAATATGCTGACAAGGAGAATGGTATATTCGATATATAAATGTGCCTAATGTGCCATGTTCCTTTCCATTTGTTTATTTACTTATTTTTAAGTGGAAGAGTAGATGTTTTGTACCAAGAGCAATATTTTTCCTAGGTATGTAATAATAGTGCTTAATAGACAATCGATTTCAGAGAGAGTTTAAATCTGTCTACTATAAAGTCATATAATCAGAATTTATGGAGTCTGTGTAAGTGGAAATATCTGCTTAGGAGTGCAAGGTTCTTGAGACTAAACTTCTGCTGTTCTGATTTCTCCTGAAGTAAGTCTCAATCTGCCCATTAGCCAACAAAGATGTAAAATACACATGTTCCAAGTTCAAGCTACCACTTTTACTAACAGTTATTGAGTGCCAGACACTTTTCTAAGTGCTTTATGTGTAATAACTTATTTAATCCTCATGATAACTCTAGAAGGTAGAGTTGTTATTATTCCCATCATAGCAATAAAGAAACCAAAGTATCAAAAGATTAAATAATTTTTTCAAGGTGACATAGCTAGTAAGCAGAAGCCTGACTGCAGAACCCTTGCTCTTGTCTACTACATTCAATAGGAAATCAGTTTCCCTACATCCCACCCAGCTAATATTTTGCCTGGCATTTCTATAAAATGTCTACCATATTCGTGAGAGGTTTCTATGCCAAGACATGTTTATTTGCTGAGTCACAGGAAGTAAAAATAATTTTAGAGCTTGACTTCATTTTTGTGCTGACACCTCAGTGGTCAGGACAGATGAGGGGTCCTCCCCTAACTGCTATTTTAATAACTCAGAGGCATCCTAACTTACCTCTTATTGTCACTGAGGTGAGTTTTGAAATTCTCAGGGGAGGCATTGTCAGGTTTAGAGAAATTATTTGGAAAGTTCCTAAGTATATACGTAAGTGACTCAAAGGAATCTGATAAATTAATGGAAATAATCCCAGGAAGACTCCTAAGCCTAAGTGCTTCATCATTTCATCCCTCTCTGTCCTTTTGGATGTGGAGCCTCAGATAACTGGGGAAGCTGCCAGGTCTACTGTGGCTATCTCCCTCTTACTCACACATTCAGACAAGGACCAAGAACTCTAGTAGTGAGATGACCAGTGGTGGTCTATGTGTGGAGCACCCATGAAAATCAAGAATCAAACAGACTATTCCTGGCTCAGGCCAAAAGGAAACTTTGGAAAAAATTGTTCAGAGAAGACTATGTGTGACTTAGAGAGAATTATTTATGTACAATGAAGACTCATATTATGAAATTGACAAGAGATTGATACTAAAGAGAAGAAATGGTAAAAGTAGGATTTCAAAGCCAAAAATTGTGGAGATAATTTTTTTTATTTTTTACCTTTTCAAAGCTCCCTCATATCTCATCTAGTCCTCACAATAATTCTGAAACAAGAATGGTAAACAATATTTTTTCAGCTCACCAATAAAAATGGAAAATAACATTAACAAAACCTAATACTATATGTCAGTCATGTGCTATGCACTTTAAACAAGTTATCTCATTTGATCCTCAAAACAAACCATGAGTTAAGTCATATAATATGATTCACATTGGACATATGAAGAAACTTAGGTTCAGATAAGTTAACTAATTTTGTCAAGGTCACACAGCTGATATAAATCAGATTCTAGATTAAACCTATTCCTATCTTACTCTGGATCTTAACTCTTAATCAGTATGTTATATTGCCCTTCAACTTAAAAAAATACATATTATAAGGTCAGTAGCAGACACCATTGGTTGCTTAGGCAAAACTATCATTCCAATACTGCTACTTCATGCCATACATTTTTCCTTGCTTGCAGACTCATGATTTTATTCCATTGTTCAGCTTTCTTCTAGAGGTTGCATTAATACTTAGAGAATATCTCTCTATCCCCAGCCAGTGTGTGTTAGATCTGGATTAGTTGAAGCCACTCACAGTAAATCTTTCCCCTTGCCCAGGGATTGCTTTAGAAAGTTACAAATGACCTAGTCCAGGCCAAAGAGATATGGGAGAATGATTTCTGGAGATATTTTAGGAAGGAATTCCTAGATTTAAAAAAAAAAAAAAGATATTCCTTTATTCCAAAAAGTAGAGATAGTCCTTAACTCTACTCTGTGGACTTTGGTTTATAATGCCTAGAGCTGCTGCAGCTCTCTTTCTACCATGAGGGGATTCATCCTACTACACCTGAGAGAACAGAATGACAGAAAGAACTTGAGTTCTGATGATGTTATTAATTTGTTGTATTAATCAACGCTGGAATTACTCCAGTTTTAGACATCTTGTTAGGCTATGTAATAATAAATTGCTTATTGTTTAGGCCCATTGAATTAGGACTTTCTGTTATTTCCAGATGAAAATAACCTAAGAGAAGGCTTTAATGATATGTATTCTTCTATATTTCTGAAACCTTTGCATTATTGTTTGACTTTTGATACTAATTGCAAATACATGGATTCATTAGGTAACCCGCCTCCTTTTGAAATTTGGTGCTGATGTAAATGTAAGTGGTGAAGTTGGAGATAGGCCCCTCCACTTAGCATCTGCAAAAGGATTTTTTAATATTGCAAAACTCTTGATGGAAGAAGGAAACAAAGCAGATGGTAAGATTATACATTTAGAAGACCTTTGCTATCATTTACTTTATGTATACTTTTTCTTATACTTCCCTTACTTACTAGAGAATAATCTTGAAGTTGATTAATTCTGTGGTCATATACTAATTTGTTATACAAGTTATAATTTATTATTTTTAATATATTTATTTAACCTACATGTGAATCCTTCTTTACATGCTCAATTCTTAATACGTTAGGTGCTTCAGTGAGCATAAGAAGTTTCCTTAGATAAAATAGTTCTATATGTTGTTATTCATTAATGTTTATCTTTAAATTGAGGTATAATTTACATATAGCAAATTTTCAAATCTTAAGTATACAGCCTGATGAATATTTATTTACACATATATTCCATGTAAAAACCACCCAAATCAAGATTTAGAATATTTCATCACTCTAGAATGTTCCCTTGTACACCCATTTCAATAAATAGCCTTTGCCACCAAAGTTAAATAGTATTCTGGCTTCTGTTGCCATAGATAGATTTTGTTTGTTTTTGAAGTTCACATAATTTTGTGACTGGCATCTTTTCCTAACAAGATGATTTTAACTTTTATACATGTTGTTCTATGAATCAAAGTTTGCTCTTTTATATTGTTGACGATTACAGGAATATACTACAATTTGTATGTACATTCTCCTCCTAATGGACATTTTAATATTTCTGGTGTTCTTCTATTATGATGCAATTGCCAGCAGCATTCTTATTCAAATCTTATGTGGACATACACATTCATTTCTCTTGAGTGTGTATATAGGAGTAGAATTGCTAGATCAAAGAGTAATACATATGTTTAACTTTTTAGGAAATTTCTAGTTTTCCAAAGTGTTTATACTATTTTTTAATCCCACAGCAATATATGAGAGTTTCAGGTGTTCCCCACAGTATCCCAAATATTTGCTATTATATTACTATATTTTTAAATAGAGATGGAGTTTGAGTGTGATCAATTTAGTAAAAAGCTTTAGGATACATGGAAGGATGTTAGAATCGGTTAATAGAATAGAATTTCCCTTAATTTTTTAAATTATAAAATGAATTTTGGAAAGTTGATTAAAAGTATTGAAAAATTTCATTCTTCCATATTTCTTCAAAAACTTTATTTTTTGACATAAATTCACTCAGAGTTACAGCTTGCCATTAAATTCTCTCAGGCATATCCAACATCCTTCCATTGACCCCCAAGAGACCTAATTAAAAGCCCAGCTGTAAGAGCTGCTGGCCTTTGCAGCAGGAACAATACACATTTCTAAAAGGACATGGTTGTCAAATCTCTAGAACTACCAGTTCCTTGGCCCAAAATTCAGCTTGATATTTAGTTAATAAAGCTAATCAATGTTTTCATCTACCCATAAGGAAAACACAAAGGCTCTTAGAAACAGCTGTGGCAAGAGGGTAGGGCAATTTCCCATTTCAAAGTTGGAAACAGGAGCCACTTTATTTTGTAAAATTTAAGAAACATAGTTTGTATTGTTTTCTATATGCCAGTGTTCAATAACTCATGCATCTACTTTATAGCATTATTATAAACAACCTGTGTTGTCAGGATGTAAGGAACGTAAGGATGTAAGGGCCTTATTTAAGCAGTCTCTTTCATTCTGTTAGTTTAAAATAGGCTGAGGTGCACCTGCATGAACCACTGAACACATAATTGTGTTTTTGAAACCGCCTCGCTTTTCCAAGAGGTCAAGAACCACATCACTTTTTCTTTTTATTATTGATGCCAACCTTAGCTTTTTATTCCTCTGCACAACTCCAAAGCTCAGTAGTGTCAAAATGAGTGTCATTTATGATCAGCATGTCGCCAGGATCAAAGGATTCTTCTGCAAAAGGCATTGAAATGTGTACTACACCTATATTCCCCTTACTTACGAGCATCATATGATATAATTTTTAATTTTTTCTTTCTGACTCACATAAGTACTTCATGCCTCCTACCCAATCATTTTAAAAAATCAAGAGACAGCATGAGTCAGATTTTTAAGTATTTTTATTTCCTTCTAGTACATGCTTGCTATTTAAGTACCATTTGCACTTCAACCAATTGCAAAAAATAAACCAGAAGATCTGCTGTGCCAATGGACACTGCACAGGACTTTCATCAGTTAGTTCACTTATTTCAAAATGTTGCTAAGCCTCCAGATGATTTATTTTAGATATGGACCCTGCCTGTGGTAAATGGACATAAGAGGATGATTAAATGAATGACCCCAAAAGGAGTACAATTTACAGTATGTTTCCATGGTAACAGAATGTCACAAATAAAAATAAATCCAGATTACAAAATTACCCAAAATGTGGTTCTAAAGGCAGTCTCTTCAGTTTAGCATGTTTGGGAGGCTGACCTATTCAGTCAGGTATGTTTTAAGTCTCTGGTCTGCTCCTTTGTATCTCTTAGGATAATGAAAAAGGAGAAAAGTATTGAATGAGATTGATAAGGTTAAAATATTGCTGGACTGCATAAGAAAAAAAAATGGTGATACAGTCCTCAAAGTGTATCATTTTGATAATGTTGAAAATGGAAAAATTTAAATTCAGAATTTATTAATTTTCATCACCTGCTTCTTAAATCCTATAGTTCTTTTAAATAACAAAATAACATGGACTTTGGATATTACAGAAAGCCACAAAAAATTCCTAGGGGCATGCCCAGTAAGAAGGAAGTGTTTGTTTATTTGTTTGTTTGTTTGTTTTTAATATATCTTATTGGAGCTATTACATGGTTTTGTTACTGAAAGCTCATTTAAGACACATTTGAAAGTTACTTTAAAGATCCTCTGGGAACTGCTGGCATTACTTGGTTAATCTAGAAATTTTTATTTTAAGGTCAATAAACAGAAATAAGGAAGAAGGAGCATCTACCCACCCACCCATTTATCCAACCTTTCTTTCAGAAGACATTACTTAACATCTACATTCTTCAAAGTAGAGGACTAGGCACTAAACATTTTTCTAATAATTTACATATACTTCTTCGTCTGAAATTCCCTTTAAGTCTCTCAATAAGATGTTAAGTTAGAACAAATAGAATATCATTCACACATTCAAGTTTCCTGAAATAAGATATAATAATGTAAACTTTATTTTTGTCTTTGCAAGTTGGTTCAAGACAAAACTAAGTAGATCACAATGACTGAAACAAAAACAGGGGTATATACATAAACTCTCTTTCTGATCCTGTAAGTCTCCTGGCTTGTCCCTCCAGTCAGTATTTATACTTTTTTTGATAGATAACTGCAGGTAATTCACCAGGTAGATAACCTATTCTTAAGTTTATTGATTCAATTGGAGAAGAATAATGTTGGGCGGGGCCAGAGATGACCAAAGGCAAATTATAAATTAATGAGATTGCACTGCATTCTGCTTTACAATTTCTCTTCTGAACCTCAAGAACTCTTATGTGACTCTCCAGATGCCCTGGGCTCCCAACAGTTCTCAAACATCGACTTGTGGCATTGACTTTCACTGGCTTAGAAGAGAATGTGAACAAAGCAAACATTTTATAAAAAGGGAGATAATCAAAAGAACTAGGGACATTCTTCTGAGTGAAAAGTGTCTTTCTGAGCTACTAATTAATATAAAAGATTCAAAGATTTATTTTTCATTACCAGCCTTGAGGGGAGAAACTCACTGACTTTGTTAAAGACTTCTCTTTGGCTTAAAATCTTGCAGGACAATAAAATGAGAATGGTTGTCTACAAATATAGCAACTACAAGGCCTAAATCAGTCTTTACTGATTGTTAAATGATGATTATAATAACAGTAGTAAATTTTTCCTATTCTTCATCAGTTTTAAAAAAAATTTTTCCTTCCCTTTAGTATTTTTTGTTTTACAGAGGATATCTATTATAGATATATGAGAGAATGAGAATGACAGGTGCATTAATGTCTACTATTTTCTATTTTGAATAAAGCACCCTGTGCAGAATGACAAAGTAATCAAATACATAAAACAAATTGCTTTACAGCACTTGATCCAATTATTTTAGTTTAAAAATTGAGTTAAAGTCAGACCTAGAATTAAGCAGTTTGGTTTTCAGTTGTTAGTACTTCAGGCTTATAATTATTGACTATTCAACTAGACTGTAAGATATTTGAGGGTACGGACTCTATGCATTTATAGATGATTGGTCTTAGGACTTAGCAAATTTTTAATCGGGAAATTAGCAAAAAGGTAAAGTAACTTTTAAAAATGTCTAATATGTAACAGGCATCATACTAAATAGATCCTTTGCAACCACATTGCCTTTAATCCTTTCAGCATCCCTGCAACAATGGTGTTATTATATCCACTGTTTCTAATAAGACATTCGTGCCTCCAACACTAGTTTGGTGGTTAGTGCATAGTGATAATTTCTTAAGTCAGAACGTATCAGTCAAGTTTTCTTACTTTTAAGAATTGTAAAATAACTCTTGCTAATTTAAGCATAAAAGAGATATACCAAAGGATATCAATTAGCACACAGGATCTTCCCCAGAATAGGGTAGAAAGCTAGGTTTGGAAGACTCACAGTGAGGACTAACATCCCAAATCATGCCCCAAATCCAATCCCCTGAAGACACACTGCCACCCCTGCTAGGCACACACATCAACATTTGTACTTCTGGTGCCAACAACACAGGGCACTGAATCTGTGGCTGGAATTGTGACCAGTGAAAATTGGATGGAGCTATTATCACCACTGCCCCATTGCCACTGTTTTTTGTGTTATCAAATTCTGAAGTCAAAGTCTAATATGATGTGTTGATTGGAGGAGTCTATAGATTGGTATCCAAACCAGGGAACTGTTGAGAGTAAAAAAGTCACTATTAAGAATTATCCCAGGATAACAAGCCTAAAACAGAACATATGAGCACCCTCCATTAATTCTGTGCCCTTGCTGCAAAGAGATCTTGGAAAGTACATTTTCAGCTTCTATAATAGAACGTAGTCTTGGCCTCTTGTCAGTACTTGCAGTATAGAGAATTACCCAAATGTCAGAAGAGGTTATAAGGCTGGGTGGTCCAAAGAAAAGAACAAATGTCCACTACTGAGTGAAGAACTGAATTTCAAATAACCTGTAACACAATTAATGAGGTCTGTCTCATGCTAAAGTGCTCTTCCTTTTCACTATACCATGCTTTGCATACTGTAGTATAGCAATTCTCAGCTAAGGGTATACATCAGAACTTCCTAAACAGTATTTTAAACATATAGATTGCAGGGCCTCACTCTAACCTGCTGAACCAAAATCTCTGAGAATGGTGCTCTGACCAGAATCTGTAATTTTAATGTGCTTCAGAGAAAAAAAATCAATTTGAAAGGAGATACTTGTGGAAATAAGGCCACAAGTACCTTTTGGATGCTTGTTAGTTTCCTGAACTATTCCATTTTGCAAGGTAGATTTGATTAGATGCATTCCATAGAATTTATAGGAGCTAGAAGAAAATCTGTTTAATGTGGTAATAGGCAATAAAATAGAACTATAGCTTTTTTAATTGGTTGCACTTAATTTCCCCTATTATTATCATTAATTGGCAATCTTCAGGTGTCTCTCAGGCACTTAGAAATGTCCATGGTACTACACATACGAAGGCGGAGAAACAGAAGATTCCAGAGAACATGTCTTTTTTTTTCTTGCTGTTGACAGTGAATGCTCAGGATAATGAAGACCACATCCCGCTCCATTTCTGTTCTCGATTTGGACACCACGATATTGTGAAGTACCTGCTCCAAAGTGATTTGGAAGTTCAGCCCCATGTTGTTAATATCTATGGAGACACCCCTTTGCATCTGTGAGTATTGTGTAGGGTTCCATATGTCCTCCAGGTACACTGCATGTACCCTCCTACTATTATCAAAATATTTTCTTCAAATCTAGGGCATGCTACAATGGCAAATTTGAAGTTGCGAAGGAAATCATCCAACTATCAGGAACAGAAAGTCTGACTAAGGAAAACATCTTCAGTGAAACAGCTTTTCACAGGTAAAAGAATATTTAAGTGCAATAGCCACTAACTTAGCTGATACCCTACAGCACCTGAAATTGTGTACATAAAGCAAGAACAAATAGTGGCAGATGTTGCAATCAGAGACTGATAGCAGAGGTAGAGCAGAGGACAAGGAGCCCAAGCTAGATGCACAGAAGAAAAGGTGAAGGCAGATGCTGCAGTCAGTACAACAGATGGGGCTGGAGCCAGATGCTGCGTTCCTGGCAGCAGCCACAGAGACAGGGACTGATGTTGCCACGGCAACAGGCATATCAACATCTGTAAGCATATTGCTTCTATTCCTCTTCACTCTGTGGAAAGCTGCCAAAAAGGGCTGTGCCCATAATCCTCCTCCGACAAGAATCTCATTACCAGAATTCATCAGCATCAAATGTGACATTTTTTTCCTTACCACTTAAACTTTGTGTGCAAATGTGTCTACCTATCTAAGACATCCATCTGTCAGCCTGTAAAAGCCTAGTCAGGGTGGCCACTCAGATACCTAAGAAGGCATTAGCTCTTTTCTAGGAATCCATGAGAGCCCTTTACAGTGTGCTCTAGAGAAATACATTGAAGGAGCAGCTGGGATTAGAAAAGTTGCAATAAAAATAAAAGAGATAAAAAAGGAAAGAAATGTTGCTAATAACTCAGAGCCATAGTTTCCTAAAATGTGCAGAAGGAAGGTGGATGTTTTACAAAATTTAAAGTCTTCATTTTTAATGAGTTACTATTTTCCTATAAATGTAAAGCATAGTCATTTAAATTTAGTAAATCTTGCATATAAGATCATTTACCTATATATTACATATTTCTTGGCTACTTTGCAACCTTTAAAAATGTATTTGAGACTAATTTTTTATCTATATGTTTATTTTGCACTGGTGAATAGTAGAAATGAGGAAACTCTTTTTCATACTGAACTAAAATTAAGCTTGTGCTTCTGCAGTAGGCATCAACCTGTCAAATTTCAAATGAATTTCCAAATTTTTCTTATCAACCAAAGAGGTCAGCCAAAAGGAAGGTGAAGAAAAACCATCATTTATGGAGTGGTGACTATATGCCAGTTGATTTGCATTCACTATATTATTTAATCCTCATAACCATTTTATGAAGTTGGATTATCTCTCTTTTACAGATGAGAAAGTTGAGGCTCAGGGTAGCCAAGGAACTTGCCAAAGTTACTTATGGCTAGAAAATAAATGCCTGCCTAATTCCAAATCCTGTGTGGTTTACATATCTTCATGTTCTAGTAGCAAAATATTTTGTCTGTTTTCTACACACTCGGTAACAGAACAGAAGCAGGAACTCTTCAGATCATGCCTTCAGTCAAAATGGATCAGTGGAATCTGTCCCTGAAGGGGCAGTTGGCAGAACTGATACATACTGGTTGCTGGTATTCTCTTTCTTCTTTAGGTCATGACTGTTAAGGCTGACACCTCAGGCTAGTATTCAAATCATTTTGCTACTTTGTGCACTAAAATTGGAATCAACTGTAATCAGAAGGTGACTGTCACCTCCAGAAGATTGTCTAGATAAGAAATTTTATGAAATGAGTTAAAAGTATATACTCAATTGTTTTATAATATTTTGTATAAGTCTGTGGCTACTAGGAATAACAGGTTAATGTTTTTGTTCTATTCATTTTAAGCACATATTTATAAAAGAAACTCCTTTTACATGAGGAATTCACTCTGAATATAGTTTTTGTATGTACAAATCACAGTGCTTTGCATAGTAAGCACTCAATGCATTTGTTATTGTTTTCATATGTATATACACACACATACATACATACACATGTATATATTTGCAGACATATATTAAAAGGATATACACATGTGCATGTATATATAAATGCATACTTATATTTACACATATATTATGTATATATTCCAAACTCATTATTTTCTATAGTAGTTGCTTTGAAAATAAACAATGAATCAATTCAGACAATGGAATATTAAATGTGTACTGTTACAGGTCCTATCTGTAATGCAAATAATTAATGGTGATATAATATATTGTACTGAGATGGTAGCTTTTTATTCACTCAATTATTCAAGAAAAGAATTATTAAAGGCCTGCCTTGTATTGGTAGGAACATTAAGATGACAGGATCTTTTCCTTCCTTAAAGGAGCTCGATGTAGGGTAACAAGGTAAACATAGGTGTATTCTTTACCATAACACAATGTGATAAAAGCCATAAAATTGAAATGACAAGGAACCAAAGGAGACAGCAATGAATTCTGCCTTTGGCTCACGAGAATGCTTCATAGAGGGAGTAATGGTTCAGCTAGAAGAAGAATGAATGGTATTTCATTAAAGAAAAATGACTTGGGCAAGGCCATCCCAGGAAGAGGAAATGATAATAATACCCAGTAAATTTCCTCTTTCTTCTAGAGTCAAGTTGCTGTGCCCTTCCTTTAGGCATGATCTAGATGGGGCATTGCCCAGTGCTAGCTCCTTCCAGTCTCCCAGTGCATACCTTGTAGCTCTCTGGGGTTTGGAAGTAGAGTATTGCTCGTGATCAAATGATAGTAAAAGTAGAGGCATTTATTATGAAACTACAGAAAGAGAAAATTGATGAGAATTACAGTCAAAAAATTAAATCCAATAGTCATTGCTAGGCATGACTTATCTCATATAAAATCTTTTTCTCTGGGCATCTTTGCTTTACTAATAAACAGTAGAAATCAGAATTTCAATTAACCACTTCATCAAATTGAGTTGTAAAATTTATCTATAAAAATCTTATTTTCTTTGGTTCCTGGAATATGTTAATTTTTCCACAAAAAAATTCTCATAACTGGAAAGAGCTGATAATGAACAGTCCTCTACAGCTTGTAATATGATTCTATAAGCATTAATTCACTCAAAATTTCAGGAACAATTTGACAAATAGAGAAGATATCATCTATCATTATTTTATAGATAGTAAAACTAAACTGAAAGAGGCAAAATAACTTGTCTAAGGTCCTCTGGCTAGTGTGTGGCAGAGCTCTGGATTTTGAGTCTACAACAAATGTTCCCTTAGTAAAATGACAGCTTTGAGATGTTATTTCTGGTCAAGGAAGTCTCTGGAGAGACAGTGGATAGTTTTTCCAGGGAATAATTTCAGACTTTACTCTGGATTTGACTAAAAATCCAGTAGCCTCCTGGATTCTTCATTCAATTGTTCTGCAGAATCATTCTCAGGTCCTCCAGCTAAAAATGTGTGGAGCTCTTAAAATACAATATCTTTCCTCTTTTTATGTTAAAGAACTAAAATAAAAATTGTAGGAAATACTTGACAAGAAAACACTAGAGATTTTACATCTCCTTTCTTGAAGGTCCAGATGTGAGAATCTTCAGGATTTTATCACTATATGCACACATTTTTATTCACCCTTGATGTACAGTGCTTGCTTGGATTTTATTACCTCCTTCTTCTCTCTTCTTCCTTCCTTTTTCCTTCTTTGTCTCTTTGGCAGCCTTACATACACATGAGCAACTAGAATAGCCTGGCTTAATCAGCATTGTGTTCATTTGCTATGGCTGCCATAAACAAAGTACCACAGATTGGATGGCTTAAACACCAGAAATTTATCATCTCACAGTTCTGGAGGTTAGAAGACCAAGATCAAGGTGTCAGCATGTTTGGTTTATTCTGAGGTCTCTCCTTGGCTTGACGATGGCCACCTAGCTGTGTCTTCACATGGTTGTCCCACTCTCTCTGTGTCATGTGTCCTAATCCCCTCTTCTTATAAGGACACCAGTCATATTGGATTAGAGCCCACCCTAATGATCCTATTTTAACTTAATTATCTCTTTAAAGACACTATCTCTAAATACAGTCACTTTGTGAAGTTATGGGGGTTAGAGCTTCAACATATGAATTTGGGGGGTGGGGCACAATGTAGCCTATAACAAGGGCCTTCTATTTTCTTTATTTTGTGTTTTTGCAGTGCATGTACCTATGGAAAGAACATTGACCTAGTTAAATTTCTTCTTGATCAGAATGTCATGAACATCAACCACCAAGGAAGGGACGGACACACGGGTAAGACTGTCATGAGAACATTACTAGTTCCAGATGTTTATCAATGTTCAAGCATAGTGGTGTGCCAAGGAATAAAGGGACATTGGGAGTGGTCAGTCTCAATGGGGAGAGGTATTTTATCATCTGGCATCATTTAGAATTGATGGTGACTGGTGATAATATTTAATAAAAAGCAGACTGACTTTTGGTCAATTTCATTATTATGCTAAATTATCTACAGGCAATACACCCACTTATAGCCTACTACAAGGAGAGACTGCCCACACCACCCTACCCTTGGTTTGGTGGTCAAGAAAAATACCTGCTTGGGGTCTTTGTTCTTTTACTTGTGTAAAGATGCTAACATTTTTTTCTTGGTAATTACAATAGATGTAGAAATACTAGAAATTGTACTGAGCAAAAGACAGTTTATATAGAAGATTGAGTAGAATAAAATACTTATTTTGCTTAAAGTATTGTCTTCTTTGCTCAATAATAAAATTAATTCCTCATCAAAGAAATCTATCGTTACTTCATATCTCTGGAAATAATGCTATTATGTGGTGATAATTATATTTTGAAAATTGGGGTGCAGTTTTCTTTTATTCTTCTTTCATTCTTTCAGTTCTTTTCTATTACAGGATTACACTCTGCTTGCTACCATGGTCACATCCGCCTAGTTCAGTTCTTACTGGATAATGGAGCTGACATGAATCTAGTAGCTTGTGATCCCAGCAGGTCCAGTGGTGAAAAAGATGAGCAGACATGTTTGATGTGGGCTTATGAAAAAGGTATGTTTTTAATCATGCATCTCTACAGTGATACTGTGTGCATAGATTATGTCAATGCATCAGTAATTTCTTTATTGGTATGACTTGTACACTCTCATTTCTTCTGTAGATTTTATTTGAGTCTCTGGGGCCTTGGATCAAAGAGTCCAATAGACCATCATTATAGAAAGCAACTCCTGGGCTGCAGATGAACTGAAGGCATTCTCAGTATTTGTACTTTAAAAAGGAATGGCCACATTTCTAAGTACTGAAAAAACAAAATTTTGATATGTAATGATATTAGAGTGGACTTGGAGCTAGTCATTATCTCTTAAATAGGGCTATTTTGATGAGTTTTTGAATTTTTAGAAAAGGGATTGAGAACAAGAGAAAAAAAGGAACATTTGTCAGATCTAACCCTGATGACAACACCTGTGCTAGAAAAATGTGAGGGAGCCAATGATTAGTGCTTAAGAATAAACTTACTTAAGCTCAAAGTGGTGAGAGCTTAGCCAGGGGTCCTCAAACTTTTTAAACAGGGGGCCAGTTCACGGTCCCTTAGACTGTTGGAGGGCCAGGCTATAGTTTAAAAAAAAAACTATAAACAAATTCCTATGCACACTGCACATATCTTATTTTGAAGTAAAAAACAAATGGGCAAAAACACCCACATGTGGCCTGCGGGCTATAGTTTGAGGACACCTGGTAGACTCTGGTGTGAGAACACCTGGGTTTAAATCAGCCATGTTCTTTGACCTTGTGCAAGTTAGTTAACCTTACTGAGTTCTACTGTTCTCATCTGAAAAAGAAGGATAACAAAAACTTCTACTTCACTTCTACTTCTACTTCTACTTCTACTTCTACTTCTGTAAAGATTAAATGAGATAATATGTGCAAATTGCTTAGAAGACTGGCTGGCATGAATTAAATAACACATAATTGGTATTTTAGGTGATATGGAATAGCATATATTGTCATTGAAATTATAGAGTTATAACTGAATATTGTAAAATATACCAGACTTTAAAGAAACGTTTTGTCATTTTAACTTTTGATGACTGCATTGTCTTTTTAAAATGTTTAAGTATGTAAAGAAATATATTTATCTTTTTGAATGCTAGAATCCTAAAAGATCATCCTGAAAAAGGCAATTACTAAGCTATAATATTTCTCAGCCTGCCAAGCTGATTTATTTATAAAAATTTTCTGCCTAGTGGGAAATTAAAGTCCATCAATGAAAAGAGAGATGGTTTGATGAATGGAACTAGAGAGCTCTTATAGGCATATAGTAAGCAAATAGATAAGGAGAAGGAAAAACATATAAGTCTGAAGACTACTAGTGAAAAAATGATATAGGAGTTACTTTTAAAAAGTGAATAGACATGGAGTATTAGATAATGAGTTAAATGTAGGCCTGCTATCTTTTTTACTTTTTATTTGAGTATCATATACATACAAATACGTACACCTTTGCACATATTATAAATGTACAGCTCAATGAATTTTCACAAACTGAACTCACCCAGCACCCAGATGAGGAAGCTGAATGTGACTAGCACCTTTCGACTCTCTTCAAATCACTCCCCCAAGGAGGTTATTACTGCCTTCTTGTAGCATAGTTGGTTTTGCCTCTTTCGGTACTTTATATAAATGGAATGTTATGGTATGTACTTTTTTGTGTCTGGCTTTTTTTAGCCAACAACTTATGAGATCCATCCATATCATTGTAGGCAGTTGTAGATGCTTCATTCTTACTGTTGTATACTGCTATGTGACTGTATCACGATTTATTTATTAATTCTTTTGTTCATGGGCATTTGGATAATTTTCAACTTAGGGATATTAAGAATACTGTGCCATGAACATTCACATAAACAAGTGCATGTTTTTAATTAAATATACAATTTCATTTCTGTTTGGCATAAAGGTCCTCTATTTTATATTTAAAAAAATGTAGATAGCTCTATATTTGAGTATCAGTTGGGAAACCTTAAATATTCTGATGTCTCAGGGAGGCCATCCTAAATTCTATCTGCTAAACACACTGCATTTATTCAAATGATTTTCAGACAGTGCCTCTTAAGAAAGATGTTTCAGAGTAAGACTGTTTACAAAGTATTAGTCTTCCAGAAGGCAACTCAGAAATTGCCACTACAGCTATCTCTTCACAGGGGTTGGCTTTGTTTGTTTTTAGTTGATTGAGAGTGATAGTTGAAAACTGGCTTACCTTTATTTTTTGTGGAATTCCACAGTTTTATGAAACAATGTATCATCATGTAAGCTCCTAAGATTTCCCACCAAATGACAAAAAAGATCTTTCAGCTTAGAGGAATTGCCCACTGGCCTCTGCAACATATGCCATATTTGTCAGCCTTATTTGTTCAAACTAATGTGCCAAGCATCAGTGTTGCATTCTATTATTACTATGAATTTTCACAAATTGATTGTTAGTACCCAGGAGACAGATGGATGTTTTGCATATGTTCTGGGGCAAAGAAGTCAAACAACAAAATGAAAATTGTTGCTATTTTCTCTTGCTAGAGAAATGTTGCATTGTTTTCATGGGTTCAGAGAGTACCAAAGTGGCCTTATAATAAATAATTGCTTCCCTTTTTCCCTGGAGGAAGGAGTCACCAAATTAATTGACATGGCATACCAGAGGTTTTCCTGAGCAATTTGGAGATGAAGTTGAGGAAACACTAAAACTCCACTTGGAGTTCCCTCTTTATAGAAGAGATAATGTAAGAATGGCCCCACCACGATTTATCATGTGCTCTATCCTATCCTGAGAGAGAGAAACTGGAAGTGAGCTTCACAACCAGGATCTGCCTATTTGAATAGGAGTGTACCTGCCCAACTTGAATAGCTCATCCTAGTTAAGCCTCTTAACAGAAAACTGTGGAGTCTCTCAACAGCACCTGTGTTTGAATGGTTCTCAGCCAAATTTTTCACCTGACTCAAATTAAATTTTAGCTGACCTTCTTTCTGCTATTATGATATGGCACATTGAGGGGTGTTTTGGAGTTTTGGAAGAGTTATCTACTCTCTTTTGCAATACTTTCAGAAAAAGAGTTTACTCACCATGGCTCCTGATGGGATCAGATATACAGAATATTTGCTATTTGCATAGCCCTTTGAACCTAAAGAGGTCAAAATCAATCTTGGAAATAGTTTTCCTGGTGACCTCGATTCTACACAGAAGCCTTAACTTTCAGTATTTTTCTGCCAGACTGCTTAGAGGTCCAATTTTACAGTATTTAGAGTATTTCTTCACCCCAAGTCTCACCCCCCTCTTCTCTTCTATTCCATCTGAAAGTGTAGCGATAGCTGTCTCACTCATTTGGATTTGTTCTGCCCTTTCCCTGTGGTACAAAGGACTTGAATGAATCAATTTAAATTGGCCAGAAAAAATAGCCAGCAGCCTGCTTATGTTCAAATCCTCTGCCCTAATCACCAGTATGGAAAACCCATTGAAAAGACCTGCACATAATCTTACATCCATTGCATTAAAGATGAAACTGCCAAATTGAAAAGATCTCAGCCAATTAGAATTGAACACATAGCTCAATAGTGTGTCTGGCAGTTAGATTTGAAAAGGCTGCCTTTGACAAAGAAAAGCACTCCTTTATGTCAGGCTGTTTAGGGTCAGAAAATAACCAAAACTAGAAACAGAAGTAAAAACTTCTTGTTTGCTTCAGTACTGATGCCAGTTAAAGTAATTTACAGAGGCTCCTATCCCAATATCTAATTACCCAGAATACAATATTTGTATACAGCAGACGCACTCTAATTCACAGTGACAGGGAGCTGGAGTTGGAGAATTAGTGAGTAAGTGAGCAAAAACAATAAAAATCAAGGCTCCTGTACCATGATATATACTTTGTTCATTCCTTCTGACAAGTGTAGTATGGTGTGAATTATTTATAGTAAATGTACTATAGTGTATTCTCTAAAAGTAATGAAGTCTTACATTTCTGAGTTTCTACAGTTTTTAGCCAGTAAAAACTAATGAAGAGATGAGGGTGGGTGAGGAGTAGAAGTAAGAAGAGGTAGATTCATTAAATTATTTGTTAAATTTTCACCAATGGATTATAAGCTCTCCGGCTTCTTCCACATTTAATTCTTACCTATTTGGAGTTTAGTTACTTAGTTTAGTAAATCTAGTTTAGTGTGCTAGACTGGATTGTGGGGTTGAGGAAGGGTTAAACAAAAGATTTAAATGATATTTCAAAATCCATATGTGATTTTTTTGGTATACTGGTCACATTTCTACCTGTTTAGATACTCTCTTTTAAAAATAAGTAAAATAACTCCAACTATCATTAGAATGGGAAGAACTTTTTTGTTTAGGGAGATAATTCACAAAAATATTTTTGAAATATAATAGCTATGCAAGAATCCACATAGTTAAAATGGTTAGTAAAAGAGAACTTACATTCATCAAGCACCTATCACATATGCATATATATAATTTAATTTTCAAAATAACTTTTTAAATTGGTATTGTCTTTGTTTTACAAATAAAGAGTTTGAGACTTAGAGCTATTAAGTCATACTTGCCCAACCTGCACAGCTGTTAAGTAGAGAGCTGGTACCAAATAGAGGGCTATCTTATTACAGAATTCAAGTTCTTACCAACACACTGTAAAATCATATCTAAGCCGAAATTCCATCCTTATTAACTTAATGAATTTCGGGAAGTTATTTAACCTCTCTAAACCTTTATCCTTAAATTTAAAATAAAGAAATTAATATCCACTTTACAGAATTCTGATGAGAGTTAAGGATAAGACAATAATGCTTGGCACATAACAGATTCTCAATAAAAATGGTGGTAGCTGTTATTGGTAAATTCAGAGAGGAGATTCAGTAGAATCTATGTGACTCCTAAATCCCATGGTCTCTCCTAATTTATAACATGCTTTAGTGTACAATAAGAAATCATGATATATTCAGATGATGGGCATCCTCTATAAACCCTAATGAAGGGTTTATATTCCTACCAAACACCACTGGACAAAACTGGCATATATAAAAGCATGTGTTATTTTGTTATATTGATATATCTTATTGATGGCTTAAGTTATACCATAAATTTTTAAATCTCATGCCTGAAGAAAAATCAAGAAGGTCTTGAAAATCACTAATCAAAATATTGTGATAGCAATTCAAAGCCATTATTCTAATATGTATAGTTGCATGCAAATATATAAAACAATATTTTAAAATTGTAGCACAAATTTGCAAGCCCCTTTCCTACAGTAGAGTTTTCCTCCACAGTTGAGAAAGAAGGTCAAAGACTTTTTAATCATGTTTTCAAACCACCACACCAACTGACTGCTAGATTTATTTACTTGAGTATCTGAAGAATGTGTAAAACTCAAGTCCAAAATTGAATTTAACATCTTTTTTGTCCTGATTGGTCTGTTCTTCCTACTGTGTGTCCCTTATTCACTCTATCGTTTAATGATACTACTATTCACTTTGTCACCTAAGTTAGAAATCTTGAGTGACATTTGACTACTTTTTCTTCTTCAACTTCTCCCCAACCCATATCCACTCAATAAAAAAGTCTCTTTTACTTTACTTAATAAGTGCATTTTGAATCCATCCTTTCTTCTTTATTTTTATTATCATTATTTAACTTCAGATCGTTGTCATCTTTCTTCTGATCCATCTTAATAGCCTCATAACTGTTTTTTATTCTCTTCAGCTTTTTTTAAAAATCTATTTCCTAACTGTAGACTAAGAGATGATGGATTTAAGGTGCAAATAAGAACATATTTTTCCACAGCTTAAAGCCTTCCTCTGACATAACTATCACCTATAAGAAAAAGTCCAGCTTGTTATCATAGCATACAAAGACTTCCCTGCCCTGTGCACTTCCTTCCTCTTGAACCTCATGTCCAGCCACTCCTGTCATGTGGGCAATCCTACATGCCACAACCATCATCACGTTCACTAGACCATCAACATTCATTCAGTGTTCACTCTCTGCCATGAATGTTCTGAACACTTCATGTATATTAACTTGTCAAAGCCCCACAATAACTCTGTGAGGCAGTGTTTATTCACATGGTAGTAATATAAAACTGCTCATTCATCCCTACACATATCATACTATTCCATGTTTCTATGACTTTTTCTCATGCAGTTCTCTATGCCTCTACATCCTTTCTGTCCTCTTCAACTCACTCCACTCTTCAAATTGCCGATTCTCACTTCATCTTCAAGACTTGGTTTATGGATCCTTTCTTTCAGAAAGTCTTCATTGACCTTACAGCCTGAAACACAAGCCTTTTCTTTATGCTTTTTATGAATAAAATTATAAGGCTTTCTTTATGTTTTATTGTATCACATGTCAATCCCTATCTGTGTTTTTACCACTTCATACTTAAACTGTCTACCCTACCAAATTGTAAACTTCTTGAGAACAAGCATTTGAGCTATTATAATCACTGTCTTCCAAAAATTTGAATTCAATGGATGATTCCTAATAAATTATCAATACATGCTTTTTGAAATGAAATAGAGAAAGAGGTGGGAGATATTTCAGACAGAGCATTCTATTTCATGGCCCACTAAATGATATCTGGTGAGTTGATGTTCTCAAGAATGCTAGTTACCACTGTTCTGTTGTTGTCTCTGTAGCTATTTCTATAAATATCATAGGTTTTTTATTAACTGCATAATCTTAATATTCAATAAATGGGCAGAAGATTATAAAGAATGCTTTAAAGCTCCTCTTTCTATGCATTGACACTGCAAAAATTTTCACTCTGGCTGGAATGCTTTTCTCCTTCCTTTTTGTTTAAACAACTCATCACCATCTTTCAAGCCCAGCTTAGAAGACAGTTCCTCAAGTAACTCTTTCCTGGCTCCTCCAGGCTATTATATCACCATTACGCATGTTCATATCTATCTTTCCTTCCTAGTGTTTGGCTAAATAAAATTTGAATATAATTTTTTTTATTTTCCACTAGACGGCATTCATTACAAGAGTAAAGAACATTTCTATTTCAACACTGTATCTCTCATACCTAATACTATTCATTCATTCAACAAAAATTTATTGCCAATCTACTATGTGATAAATTTTGTACTAGGGACTGAGGTAAAAACATAAGAGACAGGTCACAAACATACAAACAAACAAATAAAAAATATAGGATAAGAATAAGTGCTATGAATAAAATCAAAAGGAAATGCAATGGTGAGGGAAAAGTTCAAGGATACTATATAAAACTGAGTAATAATGGAAAGCCTCCCTGGGAAGATGTTATTGCAGCTAGCCCTTCATAGGTGCACAATAAATACTTGAAGAAGAAAAGGAAAGGAAAAAGAAAAGCAAAATGGGAAAAAGAAGAAAAAAGGAAGGAGGATAGCTAAATAATTTAGCTTGCATATGATATTCTCTTGGCAAAAGCATTCGTGCTTGTGGATTCTTATTTCAAGCTGAAGGACTACTGGCATTCTTGTTTAAGCCTGGTGATTAAAGGACAAGAATAATGGGTCAAAGGGGATGTGAGTTCCCACCCTGTGATATAAAATTAAGACATCTATCAGATTTAAGACCAGAGAAGATAGAGAAAAGTCAGAAATTTTTGTTGCCTCTGATCTAAATTGACAGCATATGGACAAGGACTGTCAGGAGGAAGATGAGCCATAGAAGGGCAACCATCAAAAGCATCCTCTGATCCCACTTTTCAATGCTCCTAGAAAGTGAGTTTTTAAAATGAAGAGAAGGGGAGATATTAAAATATTGGCAAAGTCTCATATACCATCTCATTACTTTGAAAATTTTATTCTTTGAATTGGGCATAAAGCAAGACCCAGGCTGCTCTTATGATGACCTGGACATGTGGGACACATGAGGTCATTAAGAATTCCTTGGCTTCTATAGTTGGGACCAGATCTCCATGTTCTCTACTTATCCTTGAACCTAAAGGGCCTCAGAGTCACAAAGTTGAGGAGATCTTAGTACTGGTGTTACTTACCATTAATCTCCAGATCTAGTATTTAAAATAATTCTCATATAGCCAGGGATTAATATCAGCATTCATTGTTTCTAAGTTGAACTGGTAGAGGGTGGAGGGAAAATCTTATAGGAAAATTTAAAAATTATACTTCTTCTTAAATAATAATGAAGCCTCTGTTTGATACATGGCCATGATGCAAATATTAAACTGTCTTTGTAACAGCCTTTTGGGTGACTTGTCATCTTAAACAAAAATCTGTTTTAAAATAAATAACTATTGAGAAGGTTGAAAGCAAAGAGTTTTGCAGAGGGGTGGGAAATCACATCAAATGTAAGGAGTAAAGGAGAACAAGTAGACAAATTAAAGGGAAAGTATGGAATTTGGAGAATATATACAGGACTGGAAGAATGGGGAGCAGAAAAGGAAAGATTACAAGCTGGCAGGAAAATCACATTTCCTAAAATGGTCAAGTGCTCCAGTGAAAGTGCAAATCATTATTATAATTGCATTAGGCTAATAACAAAGCAACCTCCTGTTTTGGTAAAGTGCTTAGATGTAGATAGTAAATTCTTAGATATAGGAAAACATTTTATTTAATTAGTGGAAATTTGATTATCTCTGGATGTGTTCCATTAGTGTGTCTGGGTTATCTGGGTGTATCTATTATCAGGAATTTGGCTTAACAAGTCCATTTAGTGAGCTCCATTAAGGTATTCTTCTGCTTAACTCCTTGTGGCCAAGTGTCTAGAAGCTGGGCCTTAGGGGGTTTTCAGGTTTCTTTGCATATGCTTTAGTGGCTTGTCAGAGCAGTTCTAGTAGTGGAGAATTTCCCATATGTGGGTACCTTAGCCCACATTTAGCAGGAGGTGGGAAATCAGGCAGAGATGCCTTCCAGAGCTGAGGGGGCCTCTTGGCATTTCCCTGGCAGCCTTATGCTTATCGTCAGCCAGAACCCAGGCACTCATTAGGCTCTTGATGAAAAGCATCCCAAAGAAAATGCCAGCAAATTGTGCCACTGTGCTGGCAGGAAATGAAAACTGCTCAGAGCAAATGGAGCCAAGAGAGCTGTTGAAATGAAAGGTAACATCAAGGGTGTGATCACTGACTCACACAGGCGTTCAGGATTCAGGATGCAGCTTTCTGCTTCACTGGGGAAAGCATGAGGCCCTCTTGTCTGTCAGCCCAACGTCAACTCAACAGAGGGGCTGAGATAGACTGGAAGGTGGGCTCTGTGAATTAAGCTTTGTTGTGCTTGGGTAAATGCTAGGAATTTGGGTTGTTTTCTTTCCTCAAAGGAGTCTCTCCTATGAAAAACAGAAATTACAAAAAGTTTTTGTTTTTGATTTTTTGCCTGGCTCCAAACACTTAAGACTACATTAAGTAAAAACAAAACAAAACAAAACAAAAACAAATTCCCAAAGCACTAGGGGGAAGACAAAACCTGAGAACCTGTGAACCCAGCAAAAGACAAATTAAGGGGTATTTTAATTCCAAAGGCATTTTTATCCTGAGGTTAAAATAGCTGCCAGAGGGAGAAGGGAAGATGGGCAACAGAAGGCAGCACCAACATGCAAGCAAGGCACACTGACATCTTCATTCAGCTGGGTGCAGTAGGCAGAGTAATGCCCCCCAGAGATGTTCAGGTCCTATTCACAGGTACCTATGAATATGCTGCTTTACATGGCAAAGGAGAATTAAGGTTGCTAATTAGCTGACTTCAAGAAAGGGGATTATCCTGGATTATCCCAATGGGTCCATTGTAATGACAGAGGTCCTTAAATATGGGAAAGGGAGGCAGAAGTAGAGGTCCACATGATATGATGTGAGGACTAAGACAAACATTGCTGGCTTTGAAGCTATAGGAAACAGGTACAAGCCAAGGAATGTGGGTAGCCTCTAAAAGTTGCAAAAGGCAAAGAAACTGATTCTCCCCTAGGGCCTCTAGAAAGGAATGCAGCCCAGCTTATTTTAGCCCAGAGAACACTATGTTGGATTTTTTACTTCCCGAGCAAGATACTAAATTCAGATTTTTTACATCACTATGTTTGTGGTATTAGTAATAAACAACAGCAGCAATAGAAAATGAATACATTGGTTTTTAGGAGATTTATCTGAAGTTCCAAAAAGGCAGTTTCCAAGTTCATTTACAATTCTTGGGGCAGAAAAGTCAATGAGGAAAGCAGTGGGAAGATCTAAAAGGCACATTTATGTGTTAGAACTGTAAAATGTATCACATACATCATCTTTGTTAATCTTTGCAACATTCTTACAAGGATGTATCATCATTTCTAATCTGTAGATGAGGATCTTTTTATAAAGTAAAACAAATCATATCCTTTAACTAATTAAAATCCTCCAGTGGTTTCCATCTCATCTACATGAAAATCTGAACTCATTATCCTAACCTATATAGCTCTACATCAGTAGTACTCAAAGTGTAGACTGCTTCAGCATCAGCTGGGACTTTATGAGGAAGGCAATGCTCAGACCTTACTACAGTCTTTCTCAATCAGAATCTCTGGGGATAGGGCTCAGGAATGTTTTTACTTATACTCCAATTGATTTCTATACATAATAAAACATTTGAGAAGCACCACTCCACATGATGTGCACTCACCTGCCTCTCCAACCAAGTCTGGTGCCATGCTCATCCTTGCTTTGGACACTAGTCTTCTTTCCTTTCCCAAACATGTCATGTTCACACCTATCTTGTGACTTCTGCATAGTCTGTTCCCTTTGCCTGTTAAGCTCTTCCTTAGAAATTTGCCTATTGGCTAATATCATTACAGTCTATTGAGTTTTCCCTGATTGTGATTTAACTAGAGTCCAAAGAAAGAGTGCTAATGGGACTGGCACCCCATTATTTCACCATAACTATGTCTATGATTTGAGAAAATCAGAGACCCACTAGTCATGAATAGAAAGGTATAGATGATAAGAAAACGGACACTAGTTCTTAACTATGTAGATTTCAGTTTTGCTACCAGTTTTGGCAATTGTAATCACAACGGATTTTTGGTTTTTTGGTTTTTTGGTTTTTTGTTTTTTATCTTGAAGGAGCTCACCTTTGTTCCCATTGGAAAAGCTTTTAGTGCTAGTAAATATCATAGTGTTTCTATCTCATGATCTTGCTTGCACTATTCATTTAAATTCTTTTTGGAAAGGTGGATTTAATATGCAAAAACAACTCTCAGCGTGTATTCTGTATGCTAGCTGGTATATGCTGAACCTGTGTTAACTATGGATCCTTTATGATGGAGAAGCACATATGCTTTTTTAATGCCTAAATTTTGCCATTTTTACAATGAGTTCAGTTGTATTTTACAAGTCTCTTGGCAAAGTCTTTAAGGCTGACTGTTTTCCTCTTTTATAAATTAGCTTCAGTAGATTATTTTTATAGTGAAAGCATTAAAATAATATCAAAGTTTAGTTCTATTGAAAATCATTGCTTTACCCAGAGGAGCATTTAGCATTTTTTAACCTTCACAATAAGCCTCTACTGCAATTAATAAACCCCAGAATATTAGCAGTATTACATAATAGAAGAGCATTTCTTATGTATTAATAAAAGTCTAGAGTGGGCATTTCTGGTCAGTGGATGGCTTTCTCCCAACTCTTAGGGCCTCAGAACCCTCTGCATCTAGCCAGCAGATGGGGAGAGTGTAAAAGGCTCACCTGTTTCTTAAAGCCCAGACCTGGAAGTGACATCATTGTTGCCCATATTCCCTTGGCTAAAATATGTCACAGGCTACAACTGGATGCAAGATGGATGGAGAAATTTTGTTCCTGGGTGAGCAGCCATTCCCAGTGACAAAATCACCCTGTGAAAGAGAAGTACAAATATTGGTGGGAAGCCAGCTATTAATATCTCAAAAATCCTGTGTAAATTATTTTAGTGCTGCATTATACTGAAAAGCATTATACTGTGAATCAAATGTAATGCTCAATCACAGCAAGTACCTCTCTCTTTCCTGGTACCATATGTGCTTTTCACTCTTTTAATTGTGCCCTTCTTATATACCCATAGCACTTAATATTTCCTCATTTAGAACTTCTCATCATTCTTATAATTATTTGTTCTACTACATTGTAAGATTGTTAAGGGTAGGACCATATAGTCCCCTTGTCCATTATATGCCCAGTACCCACCATAGTGCCTAACATAGTGTGCCTCACATATAGTAGAGTCTTAATAACTGAAAGTACTAAATTCCTATTGCAATATATTATCTCTTAAGATATGTCTTATGTTGTAAGCTACCACCGACCTTTTTTGTTTGTTTGTTTTAAAGGTAAGCTGAATAAATCAAACAAAAATTAAGATCCTTTGTTCTTTTTGTCTTTTCATAAAGGACATGATGCCATTGTCACACTCCTGAAGCATTATAAGAGACCACAGGATGAATTACTCTGTAATGAATATTCTCAGCCTGGAGGAGGTACCCCTTTTCTTATTCAGTTTTCATTGTTGTACAATATTGTCCCTAAAGGTAAACCTGTGTTCTGGGGCTAGGAGGGAGGACATACCCTATGCCATATTAGCTTTATTTTAAGACAACTTATGTCTGGGTAAGGCTGAACATAAAGAAGCTTCTATTTATGCTATTTTCTAACTCACCAATCTGCAGTTCCTCCAAGTTTAACATTCCCTGATCTGGACGTTTATGAGGCTTGTTCATGACTAGGAAGGCCTGGGTAAGCTGAGCACAGTCGTTTTCCATTTCAGCAATCTATTACTGAATACTCATATCCAGACACAAATTAAATCTGCTGAAGTCTGCTACAACTTGGATTTTGTTTTAAATCTTTTTATGTACTTTCTAAATAAATACTTGCAGTACAGCTTCAGTATCCAGAGAAAGATTTGGGCCTTAAGCTATGTTTTACTTGGTTTCGTCACCTGATTCTTTTTATAATGTTGAACTTTTATGTGGAAAAAAAATGATTGCTATTTTCAACTCTATTATATAATTTAATTTCTAGATGGCTCTTACGTGTCTGTTCCATCTCCCTTGGGAAAGATTAAAAGCATGACAAAAGGTACTTATTAATATGGGATAATTGTTACATTTTATTACTTAGGTTAACTATCGCTTCAAATATGACAACTTTCTATTTTGTTTTACATATTACAAATGATGACTGTTTTAAAAGCATAAACAATATTGCCAACAGACCATTCTTTCCGTAATTTAACCTTACCCTTTTTGCTCTTTCAGTACATAAAGAAATAATAACAGTGAAAATTTCATGAGTATTAAAGATCAAACTCTCATAGTACTATTTATATATTTTTATTTTTTAATTATAATGAATTACGAATATTAATATTTCCTTAAGAAGAATTGGGAATAGATTTGCCTTAGAAGAAATATTTGAATAAAGCATTATTTTTTCAAAATATCCTAAATAAGTTACACTTTGGAAACTTTTTGAATGTAGGCTGCACACAGAAATTAATATCATTGTACCAGGAAAGTAAAAAAATATAATTCAACTGTAAATTTATATTTAACTGTTTGGAATTTGAAGTCCTTTAAGATTACTTTTGAAGTTTGGATGTTTCCTCAGAATTATTCATATGCTTATTTCCTGACATTTAATTGACATCTCTTTGAGGTAAGCCTACTGGGATATAGATTGAAGGGATTGACCAGATTAGAACCTTTAGCATGACGTGATATGTCTGCACTCCAGGGTTGCCACATCATGCAGGCAAGCTGGTAGGTGGCTAAACCCTTAACTGTGACAACAAAGAGCAAGTAACTGAGACAGAGCACTAGCCCACTTTTAATTCAGGGAGACATGGATCATTTGTGATAAGGTTTTAGTATCTTCAAGTAGTCCATTACAGTTGGAAAATTAAATGTTACTAGGAACTGATGTTTTTGGTTAAGTACATATGTGCATGTGTGTGTACACATCCACATGTGTGCTTTTTATCTTAAAATGTAAAATAACAATTCCTGTTTGCAGAGAAGGCAGATGTTCTCCTCTTAAGGGCCGGATTGCCTTCACATTTCCATCTTCAGCTCTCGGAAATTGAGTTCCATGAGATTATTGGCTCAGGTAACCTAAGAAAATGCAGGTCTGCTTTTGTTTGAGGAGCCCAAGATAATAAGTGTTTAATTATTTCTCTTAAACAATTTTAGGTTCTTTTGGGAAAGTATATAAAGGACGATGCAGAAATAAAATAGTGGCTATAAAACGGTAAGCATGCAAATGAAAAAATTTAGCATCCTGGTGGACTGGTGACCTCTGAGAAGCATATGCATGGCACCCTCCTGTCTGGATCCACCTGTTGACTGAGGATTTTCTGTTGCTGCCATTTCTAGTTATCGAGCCAACACCTACTGCTCCAAGTCAGATGTGGATATGTTTTGCCGAGAGGTGTCCATTCTCTGCCAGCTCAATCATCCCTGTGTAATTCAGTTTGTGGGGGCCTGCTTGAATGATCCCAGCCAGTTTGCCATTGTCACTCAGTACATATCAGGAGGTTCACTCTTCTCCCTCCTTCATGAACAGAAAAGGTATGGGTCTCTTGTTCTGATTTATCCTTGGACACATTGGTGGAATTACTCATGCAACATTTCAGAGGCTTTCTGATTGAATGAGTCTTTACCTTCTGAAATGTGTGCTAGCAAGTGTAGCATTTTAAATATGGCTAATAATTTATGCCTAATAATTGTGTTTCATTGAATAGAAATACCCTGTGCTTTCTTAATAGGAATTCAGTTGAAGGTAACAAATTCAAAGAATTTAAATTGGCAACTGCAGCTTAAAATAATTAGGCTAAATTTGACACAGTGATAAAGCAGATATATTTAAGCTCAGAATAAAATAATTCCCAGGGGTTACAGTATTTATAAAAGAAAGTTTTAAAAAAGAATGATCTTGCCCAAGTCTAATTTGAATTCACTTCCTAGGTCTATGCATACAATAATTAGAATGTGGTCTCACTCACTGATTAAAAATAGAGTCCATTTTTATATTATTATGAAGAAATTAAGTATAATATAAATAAATTATAAAATCAAGCATATTTTAAACAAGAGGTGTTATATATTTGTGTAGATCTATAATTAAGCATTTTCTGATATATAAAAGCTATTTTTCCAGATTTTTTGAATTTTTAGCTTAACCTTCAAGAAAGGAAAAAAGGGCTGAAATTACACAGACTAACAAATCTCACACACCATTTGATTTCTTTTAGAAAGATATGGTATTGCTTTGACCATTTCATCTTCATTAAATCTATTTTTAAATTCTAGGATTCTTGATTTGCAGTCTAAATTAATTATTGCAGTAGACATTGCCAAAGGCATGGAGTACCTTCACAACCTGACACAGCCAATTATACACCGTGACTTGAACAGGTATTTTTCTTCCATAAATAATGAACTTAGAATTGTCTAACTGACTAGGAGTCTAAGACAGATTTCTAAGATATATTTTAGATTCATTGCAGATCAGGGTACTCTGTGGGTAAGAGGACAGGCTATCATAAGCCTAGGGTGATAGAGTTTTGCCATTCATTATCTTTTAAAAGAATAGAAAGCTGTAGAACTGTTTCTCATGGAGCTTTCAAATCTATGAAGAATATCCAGAAAGATAGTGATGTCTGTTAAGATGCACCAGCTAACTAATTCCTAGGTCAGTAAGGTCAGATCATAAGTATTGAGCTCAATGACTATTAAAAAATGATAATCTCATACAAAGTTAGGTGTTAAAGGAGGACCTGATACAAAATTATCTGAAGGACTACTTTGTGCCACCATTTCAGTATTTTTGCATTGGCAAATTCAGCCAAGCCACAATAGCATATTTACCTAGTTTTATGTGAAGAGGATTTCATGTGAAATAGAGACTTGAAACAAATAAAGAATCAGAGTGTTCCAGTGGCTGAACCTTTCTCTAAGTCTTACAGGAAAGGCCAATATACAAAATGGGACAGTTTGGGTTGAAGGCATAGTGTGGAGTAGAAAACTCTGTTCATATCCCATTTCCCACTGCTAAGGGGTGAGACCTCTGGGCCACCTCTGTGAAATCCAAAAGATGCTGTAGAGATTAGTTGGACAACCACTGATCTAGTTTGTGAAGCAAGTCAGATTATTCCACATCGGTAACTTTCATTTCATCAATAAAGTTCATACAGGTCCTGTATATAGTCCTTTATACAGGCTCTACAGTTCTGAAGCTACAAAATATTAATTAATTACCCTATTCAGTCATTTGTCCAACAATTATTTGGACATCCACCATGTTTAAAGCCTTCATACTTGGCACAATAGAACTTACAAAGTGAAACTGCCATAGACTCTACTTCCAAGGAAATTTCGCATTCTAGTAAAGGAGAAACATACTTACCTAAATATATTTTAAGGTATAAAATAATAAGTTCTAGAAAAGAGACAGTGAAAAATATATATAAAATTTCAGAAAGAAGACTATTAATTATTCCTGAGGAATTTAGAGAACTCAACATAAGAGGTGACATATAATCTTGATCCTGAAGGATGGAGAGAATTTGGAAGAGCATCCTAGGCTTAGGGAAGACATTAAAAAAATAGAGATGAGATTAGAAAATTAAAGGTATATATAGGAAGTATGAACTGTTTCATTTTAGTGTACTAAGTGTATAAATGTGTGTAGTATAGGAAAAGGACAACAAGGAACAAAATATAGAACAATGGAACAAAAGCACAAAGTTTAGTGAATGCTAGACTAAGGTAGTTCAGACTTTGTTTGGTAAGCAAGAAAGAGGCACTGAGGATGTTTGAGCTGATAATCACAAATTTGGAGCTGCATTATAGAAAGATTAATCTAGCATCTTTTAAAGATCAGCTTAATAAGGGGAAGTCAAGAAAGTGGCCATTGTATAACTGGCAATTGTAGTAATCTAGACAAGAAGGAATGAAAAGCAGATTTCACTAGTGGCAGTGGAAATGAAAGGAAAATACAGATATGAAAGCTAGGAGAGATAAAATCAATAAGACATGGGAGTGGCAGAATCTTAGATATTGAAAGTAAACATATATATAGGACTCAATCTATTTATAATTATTTACTAGTTTTAAAATAAATAATTTATTCACCGTTATTAATGGCTATTAGTTCTTTCCTTTACCTCTCTTTTTAAAAAAATGTTAATAAACATTTTTTCTTTGAGTTTCAGAAACAGATTTAGACGATAAGTTAGCATAATGCAAACAGGATTTTGAGTTTTAGGAGTATTACTTTGCCATCTCAACTATCTTTGCAAGTTGTACTAAAGCAAATGAGTGGTCATTCAAGTTTTCTCTACTTGTAATTCCTTATTTGTGGGCTATTAAATGTATATTCTGTTGCCTTATAAGTCAAAGTTGTTACCACTATTATATAGTAGGACCAAAAATATAAATGTTGATTAAAAGTGAAAACAGCACATTTACTATACAGCAGATATGTTTATATATATACTGTTTTTGTTGCTTCTAATCTAAACTGCTTAAGTTGTACCAAAAAGTCTCCACATTTTACAAAACACTTTCCTAAGTCCTTTCAATATGACAGAGTCTCAAACTATCATATCGATTAATATTATTTGTGGACTATTTTCTACCAGTCTTTAATCTGGTAACAGCAATAAAACATTGTTTTCAGATTAATGCAGAAGTAGCACTGTGCATAGCTGAAAAGAGCATTGGTTCTTCCCCTCAGATGTAGTTGAGTATATGGGACATAAGTGCGACAGTCGCGCTCGCGGGGTGGCTTCCTACTGCGGTCGCCGGTGCGCCCGGCACCTGGGCTGGGCCGCCGCCGCCACTTGGCGCCTGGGCTCCCCGCAGCCTCCCGGCCCCACCCGCTGGCGGTAGCCACAGCCTCCCGGTTGCTAAGGGGGGCGGGAAGGCCAGCGCCGAGGGTCTGGAGGAGCCGAGGCGCTGCTGGAAC
>VBSM01000529.1:54779486-54797046 GCA_008086735.1 Cheirogaleus medius
AGGAGACCCAGGCCTGGCCCTGCTCTGTTGCCCTGGGGTGCAGGTTCCCCAGGTCCCAGTCATCCGAAAACACAAACGCGCATGCGCACACACACATTTTTCTCAAAAGAGTGAAATTAAAAGAGAAAGACTATCATCATTGTATTCAGAGAACCTTGTTGTACCACATGCAACAGAAAGAGCTCCTTAAACATTTAGTTCCATAAAGTACTCTAATCCTATTTATGAGCTTCACTTGGGTGTCGATGTTGAGTCCTAATTTCCATCTCTATTTCTGACATGTTCAATTTCCATTTGAAGTCAGTGTGTCTTCAGCTCCCTAAACCTCCGGAAGAAACAGCGAGTTCTCTCTGATTCTCAAGGTCCTACCCATTATTTAAACGGAAATTCTCCATCCAACTTGTTCTGGTTTTCTCTGAGGGTAGATTTGCCCCTGCCTCTTCACCCAATTCTCAGTTTCCAGAGGGCCAGCTATGTTCCAAATATTCTCATCACATTTCATTTGGGTTAAGGTCCCCCCTCCCCTACTCCACCGCTAGAATATCCTTTAGTCCTGCGTTGTCCTCTCTTTGTACTCCTACGGAAGAAGCTGAAGTTTCCTCCCAGGGCCAGTTAAAATGTTCTTCCTCCCTCAGCTGCCTCCATTAGAACGTCTCATTTAATTTTGGCTACATTTACCAATTCTAAAAATAGTGCTCTTACTGAACACCCCATTAAGTAAATTCCCTTAGACACATACTCCCTTTAAATTAAAACAGGTATATTTAAGTCAGAGAAAAACTCATTCCTTTTGCCGACACTGTCTTATTGCTTGCATGAACCTGGTCAAACCTGCTCTCACGGTAGCTTCCATCAGAATCTTTGCTTCAGTTGTCCCAGTCAGACAAATCCCTCAACCTCACATCTTAGAGGTGGGTTGAAAGCAACTATATGCCACTTGAAATGCTACACAAGATTATGTGTGTGTGCAAATACATGTATTTGTGTGTGAGAGAGAGCACAGATACAATTTGGCCCAAACCAGAAATTCTATGATACCAAAATTTACTTTTTATTCAATATAATAAATATTGCCACGACATTCAGGATTTCCTGTTCCAGTGCATTTTGTGGTGAAGTGGTTCACTCTGCTGCCTCTTTCCTTAACACAACAGTCACACACTGAGAATCCCCAAAACCAGGATGGCAGGAGTGCCTTCCCTGTAACAGTGTTGCCTTCCCTCACCCAGGAACTGAGCATGGAGGAGTACAAGTGACACACAGCCCCTGCCCCCTTGTTCCTCAAAAACCTTTCAAATGCTTTCCTGTGACTGGTGGTAAACTTCCTGGCCTGCAATATTCTGGAGTTACTGGCTCCTTACATTGCCATTTTCTATTCTTTGGGGATATGGCCTGTATAAAGTAGGCTTTTGGAAATGTCAACAAAGGCTTTTCTCTGTTCAACCTTGTTTCTTCTCTGCTCTCATTTCTTGGGAGGTACCACGAATGTCCTCTTGGCACCTTGTTGATTTCTTAAGCAGTTAACCTTTCAATAATGACATTAATTCTGCCGTGTGGCAATCAGTTCATTTCTTACTTCATCATTTTCAACCCTTGCTTGCTGAGAGTCATTTGTGTTGTTGTGTTCTTAAGATTTTGAGGTTCAGTTGAGTGCAACCAGACTAGGGACCTAGAGCCAGAATTTCTAGCTATAAATGAGAAACAGTCTTAATAGGTAGATATTTCTTTCCAATTGATTGAATTTCCAATAGCTAGTATACCTTGAATTTGGCCTAGAAAAAGAGATACAGATAATTGTAAACTTTCTTGCCTTGTTTAATATTTTCTATTTCAATATTCTCCTATCATCCTTGGAAGGAAGCGACTTTCCAAATAATGTTAGTCTTCTCTGGCTGCGATCACAGCATAGACATCTCCCAGGATCTGTGTTGGAGTGGGCTACCACCCCATTGGAAGGCCACAGTCTCTGGAGCCAGATCATGCAAGATCAAATACCAGCTTTGCCACATCTTATCTGTGTCCTTGAGCAATTTGTTTAACATATCAGTTTCCTAAATTCTAATATAGCAATAATTATACCTGCCTTATTGAATTTAAATGAGAAAATACATTAGCTATTATCATTATTTTTCTTCTTTATTATTTTGAAAGAATATTTTCTCTACCTAATATTCTTGGGTGCCTGAGTTTGTTTACTGAATTAAATGTTTCTAAGGGACTATCTCTCCTTTGGATTGTTATACCACAAGCTTTGCTTATAATTTCTTGGGTGGGTAATTTTTTCTTGTCATAAATAACCACATTATTTGACTGTAGATCCGTTTCTATAAAGAAGGGCAAATGGATCAAAATCATAGAATCATATATTACTACCTTCATTGGGACCTTCCATACCTTCATGGTTCCGATTTGTAGCAGGGATTCAGTCTGACTCTCCTATTAGGTAGATGAATATCTGGAATAGAATGTGAGCAAAACCATAGCTGAGGTCTGACAAGGTTTTTTGATTATCCAAAATCCTTCTCAGTGATTCATAATCCTAGGAATCCTTCACAAAACTTAAGCATTCAATTTAAACACCAGTTATTTAGTCATTAAACCATCATTTGTTGGCAAACATAGTGGTAGAGAAGGGGAAGTATCATCAAAGGCACATTCCAAAGGTCAAAAAATCCAAGTAGGAGAAGCTCTATTTTTGCAGAGGATGTATGTAGCATCTATGTGGTTAGGTTGCTTTCCTTCCCTACACCCAACTGGCTCACTCAGAGATTCAACTCAGCAATTGTCCTTCTCACTATAAAGAGCAGAGGAGGCTGTTTTCAAACTTAACATTAAGAAGGTTGCCCCCTGCCCTTTCCTCAATAGTCAGGAAAAAGGAAGGATTCATTCCATCACACCTGCTTGATTCCCAAGAGACAATCATTTTTCTCATCTCTATTCCTGTTCTTACTGTGTCCCTGTTGCTATGTCACTCAATGTCTTTTTTGCCTCGGATTCTTCATTTGCAAAATGGAGAAGACGATGTCTATATCTGCCTATTCACAGAGATACCCTTGTGATTAATAGGGGTGTCAGGACAAGAGTGAATGGAGGATTTTGGAGAAAGATTCTACAAGAGAAATTTGTACACCATTTATATTAATTGCATAAAGCAGAGTTGCCAGAAAGTCTTGGACTAAGATTTGTTTTGTATCTAGATGCTGGGTCAATACTATTTGTAGTCTGGTTTATCTTTCTCTAACTGAAGGTGAAAGATTTTGTGGTTACTACATAATGTGAACAACAACATACTACTTTTCTGAAAGGTGTACTGTTACCTCGGCAAGCATAGAACAGAATGATTAGAACTCTTTAATCCTGGAGGGGTGGTCTTTGTATCAATTATGTTTCAAGCCTTGTATGTGAAGAACTGTATTCTCAGTCACTAAACTCTCATTTAATGGCTTTACCACCCTCCAGAAAGTTAGTGAAAAGCATGCCAGGTGCTGTAGACGAAGGCATTGATGATGTGTGCCTTCTTTTCTCTTTTGGGAGGGAAATCTCCCTTCTAAATTCTTAAAATAGCAGTTGGCTTTCATTAAATCTATTCAGAGTTAAGGGTCGGAGGATCTTGAGTGACCCCTTTCTTTGGGAATGGAGCACATTTTAATAGGCTTTTTCCTGTCCTTGGCCTCTGAAAGATTTAGCCTCTGGCAGGCATCCTGAATTGCTGGGGTTTGTAAAGGAAAGGATTGATTACAGGCTTCCTTCTAATTCTTTCTCTTTCTTTAATTTTTTTTTCATTCTATACAAAGAGTAGGAAAGATATTCTGAGTCTCCTCTTCAGATATGGGTGGCCTCACAGGCAGACATTTGCCATTGAGCTTTTATTAACCTGTCCTGGCTTTAACAAAGTTTCTTCTTTTGTGCTTCTCAAATACAACTAAGGCTAAAGAGCTGTTATTTGCCAAGCTTGTTCTTCAGCACTACAAGCAGTAGAGAGAAAACAAGAGTTTTGCTGTTGCTGCTGTTGTTTTGGGTTTTTGGCTTTGTCGGTTGAACTGCATCTATAGCCTCTATCTGACAGGGCACATTTAGTGTATGCCTTAACACATGCCGTTTCTTCTGACAGAAACATCCTCTCTGACTTACCAACTTATGCTCTTCTCCTCTGTGCCCCTCCTCCAAAATGCTTTCTCCTGGCTGACTTCTATTTATCCCTAATGCTTCCTCCAGGAAGCCCTCCTTCATGTTCCCACAGCACACCATGCCCTTGCTTATTTCAGGATGGCATGTCTCACTACTCACTCTATTAAAATTACTTTTATACTTGAGTGTATTCCCTACTACACACTAAGCTTAATCAGGACAGGGGCTGTGGATTTTTCACTATTTTATTCCCAATGCTTAGCATAGTGACTGAGCCCTAATAAAAATTCAATTAATATTTGTCAAATGCATGAATGAATTAATAAAAATTCAAGGAATATAAGGCTAAGATGTATTAATGTTTCTTTATGCCCGGCATTGAACTCATTGCTTCACTGGCATTATCTAATTACATCCTCATAATTCTTTATGTTGGCATTTTAAAACAGATAACCACAGAAACGCTTTAAAGAGACTAACCAAATTACCAAGGTAATCAAGTCGGTAAAGGACAGACTAACACTGTTACCCATACTATGTAGTAAGATAGTTCAATACAGGGATGTATAGTCACTGAGTCCTACAGAACAGAGGCAGCTTCGACTGAAGAGCAATATAATGCATTTGTCAGACTGTCTTGCCAAAGGAGCCGTATGTTATAGAATCCATAGCAGAAATGAGAAGGTATAATAGTTATTACTTAATATTGAACAATTCTGTGGCATTCAGTAGTATGAAAATCATCTTTTGCTCAATTAAGACTGCTATCTCACAAATTACTTACCTGGATATTTTGTGCTACAGGTAATTATTTGCATGCTAGTCACTAAAACCTGTCCAGAAAACAGTGAGAAAAGGAAAGACAATCAGTTGTTTGACTGATCTGATTTTCTAATTTACTGTGGTGAAAAGTTAGTCAAACAAACTGGTTTTGCAATGTAGGCATAGCCCAAGACTATCTGATGATTCTCAGGAAAAATAGAACCCCCTGAAATTCTAGTGATTTCTAATCACTACTGACCATGTAGATTTGAACCAATACTTGCTTTTTCTAAATCGATTGATTTTCCTTCTCACAGGCAACATTTTTATTTTCTAACCTGCTGCATTTCTGTGCATGACTGGAATATTTTTGCATTTGATTAATGTTTTCATTTGACTTTCAATGAGGTCTCAAAACAGTTTGGCTTGTCACAATCAAATTATTTAAATATTCCTCTGAAAAGAATATGTGGGAACTAAAATCAGTTTCATGTGAACCTGAAAAAACTGTGACAGCATTTCCTGAACTTATTATCTCTTTATGTCTAAATTAATTATTTCACAATTTTATTTTATATTGATGCTCAGCTTCTTAAATACAGTGATTATTACCTTAATGGAAAATTTGGATTTTTAGCTGACCAAGAAGTTGTTCTCTGATAAGGATTTGTGTTTTATTTTTTGAACATTCCTTGTGGTTTCAACAGCACCAATATATTATGGCTTCTACTTATATTAATAAAATTGTTCCTTGGTTTCTTTAACATAAATGCCTGAGCCATCCTTTTCACTCCCCAGTGACTCTTCACCCCTCTTAATTAATCAGAATGATCCCAACTATGGGTTCAAATATGGTCAGCATTCTCTGTCTGCATTCAACTTATGCCACAAGAAAGAAAGTACACATAAAAGAGTACATACCATATTAATTTATTTATAGACAGTTTTAGAAAATGAAAACTAATCTATAGTGTAAAAAAGAATATTAAGCATTTCCTTAATGCTAAGGGTTAAAAAGGGGAGGAACTGCAAGAGGGTCAAAGAATTTTTTGGTGGTAACAGAATGTTTCATATTTTGATTGAGATGGTGGTTTTATAGTATATGTCTATTAAAACTCATCCAATTGTAGTAAATACATGCAGTTCTTCCTTCTAATGTGAACACAAGTAAATTGCCTAATATGGGTTGGTAAATACAAAAAAGTGAAATCCTTAAAAAAAGATATGCAAAGTAATGTGAATTGGCACCTTTTAAATCATGAAAAAAGGTATTTGTCCTTTTAAAAACCTTAAAAAGGAGAAACAATCATTTGCCAAATAATCTTACTGAGGATATAAAACCAATTCCAGCTAAAAGAGAAAAATCAACATAACTGAATTGGAAGAAAAAAGGTTTACTCAGATGCCATCAAAGAATATAAATCTGTATCATTCTAAGGTCAAGGCAGCTGTCTGAAAATGTTAGCTTTTAGTTCAAGGGCTGTAGACATTGACAGGAAGGGAGAAGAGAGAATGTCTTTGAGACTATGCACTTATACTCCATTCATTCTTGAAGGTTCTGGTCTGATGCAAAGGATATTCAGTGCCAGAATCTACTACTTAGCCAAATATGGAAGTGCATGCATTGAATGGCAAAGAAAAGGTCCAGAGTGTTTACATATCATCAAAAAACTGGTGGATGGAAGACATGAGACCTCTTCAGTGTTACAAATTGGCAGATACAACATCTGAAAAGAAAAAAATAATTTTACCCCAAAAGAATTCAGTTTATTAAAAACAATTTGTTACCATATATGCAGCATTAAAATATGGATCATAGTGGTACAGCTAGAATGGCTTTTTCCTTTTATAAAATATTGTTTATGAGAGAAGACATCTATGGGCTCTAATTAAATTTGTTATTGTGACTCAAAAAAGATAAAATAATTTACAATCAAGCTCATGAAAGTGAGATTATATAAACAGTATAATTCATGTGCAAAAAATATAATATCAAGCGTCCTCTTCAAAATTAGATTTGTAGGGCACTTCTACATAGTTTCAATAAGTGGACATGTATGATATATATCAAATAACTAGTCTGTGAAAAATATTCCCATTTGCATTCTGACCTAAGGTCAGTTTAGCCCAAATTCAGAAAACTGGATTGGACTACTCAAAATTAATTGACAGAAGGAAATTAGCAATGTGAATGTTAAAGCTTCAAAATAAACACAATAAATGTATTTGTGATAAAGTGAATCTTCCCTTGATGACTACAAATGACTCAGAAAGGTACAGCTCAGAAGGTTTCCATTTATTTTACTAACCTTAGCTGGATACTAAGTGTCTCTACTAATTGCCAGGACAAGAAAGGTTTAGAATTGACACTATCCTACTTTTAATATTTTTAAAAATTTGGGTTAGGGCTTCTGACTTATCTGATAAACTATAATAAGGAAAATGGCTTTCATATTTGGACATTTTCATGATATTTATTTCGACTCTTGGAAAATATAACATCAAACCACAGGTACAGAATCCCATTCTAAACTTCCATACTTCCCCGAGGAACACCTCTCAGGTATGTCTCCCCACTGCCAGACTTCAAAATGGACAACAGCTGGGAAGTCCAGGACAGCACAAGAGCTGTTCTGCTCAAAATTCTTGTCCACTATCTATGACATTTGCATGCTGCTTGCAGCAGACAACAAATACAAGACTTTAACCATCCTCAAAGCACCCATGCCACAGAGAGTACTTGTTGGACTTAGAGATCATGCCCCAACTCACCATTAGCTAACACACAAAGGAATGGACCACAGATTCAGGTCACAATAAGATAAATTTTCACATGAACAAACACAAAAACTTTGGCAATGTTATGGAGAGTGGCGTAGTATAGGAACATTTGCTGTAAGTTAGGAGGAAGTTAAACTACTAGGTCAAGAAGTAATGAGGGTCTTACCTGAGACAGTAGCAATGGGAAAGCAAAGAAATCTAAGATTATAGATCTATGATAGAGGTGAAATTGACTGGATCTGGTAACAGATCCAAAGTGAAGGTGAGAAGCAGAAAGGATTGAAAGATACCAAGGTTTCAGCCTACTTGGCTAGGTAGATAGTGATGCACATATTAAAATGTACATTAAGATATTTAAATTGATTTCAACCCTAGTGCTTAAAGTGCCAGAGAAATAATTATCTTTACTTTGCAGAAAATTGTGAATAATATGGTATAGGGCACTTGAAAATTGCCCAAATGTTACTTACCTTTAGAAGCTTTCTCTGATCTACTTCACCTCTTACACCAAGTTAGGTGCTTCCTTTCTGTGCTCCTAGCATTTGTTTTCTTCTTTATCTTCACACTTAATTTCCTTTATTGCAATTTCCCTTATTATTCTGCCACCTCAATTAGACTGTAGGCTTGGCAAGAGCAAAGACCAGGACCATTTTGCTCACCTTAGTCTCATTACAGGAAGCATAGACCCTACTAAATAATAAGTGCTGAAAAGCTGTTGCAAGATTAGTACTGCCTTTGGAATCTTTAGAAGTTGTAAGGGGCTATATGTATACTTCAAAGAGGTTATAGCTATGGCTATGGGATTAATTGATTTTACTTCATGTAGAGTCTAATTAGAAACAGCAGTTCAAGTAAGAGCTGATATAGGATGAAGAACAATGAAAGAAGGGATAGCGGGATAGTCACAGAGATAAGAGAAAAGATGAGAATTTTAGAAAGGAGAAGATGTCGAACATGTCGGGTAACTCATAAAAAGTCCAGAATACCTGGGGACAGAACAATGATACTAGATGCTTTTGAAAAGTACTGGACAGTGAATAGTACTGGCAGAGCAAAAATAAAGAATGTCCATTATTATTTCAAAACCAGGCTGAATAAGTTTGAGAAGAATGTAGAAAGCATCTTAATGATTCCTGCAGTCACTGGATCCTTTAATTCACTATTTACCTAAATGATGTGCTTTGAAACTCTAGTCAACTGAGATATGCTATGGAAAACGGCTCTCTGATGAAAGAAGTTTGAGAATTTTTGCATCTATATTTATAAGGGATGTTGGTCTGTAGTTTTATTTTTTGTTGCGTCCCTTCCTGGTTTTGGTATCAGGGCGATGTTGACCTCATAAAACATGTTTGGGAGGATTCCTTCTTTCTCAATGTTGTGGAATAATTTCTGCAGGATAGGCACTAGTTTTTGTATGCCTGGTAAAATTCAAATGTGAAAACATCTGGTCTAGAACTTTTCTTTTTAGGAAGGTTTTTACTGGTGTTTCAATTTTGATACTTGATATTGGTCTGTTCAGGAATTCTATTGCTTCCTGATTGAGCCTAGGGAGGCTTTGTGTTTCTAAGAATTTATCCATTTCCTCCACGTATTCAAGTTTATGTGCATAAAGGTTTTTATAGTATTCATAAATGCTATTTTGTATTTTTGTGGTATCAGTTGTAATTTCTCCTTTTTCATTCCTGATGGAGTTGTTAGAGTCCTTTTTTTCCTGTTTCTCACTAATCTAACAAGAGGTGTGTCAATATTGTTTATTTTTTCAAAGAACCAACTTTTTTTTTTATTAATTTTCTGTATGGTTTTTTTGTTATTTATTTAATTTAGTTCTGCTCTGATCTTTGTTATTTCTTTTCTTCAGCTGGGTTTGGGGTTGGTTTGCTCATCCTTTTTCAGTTCTACAGAACTCTAGAAGGAATGGGCCTGACTGACATTTACAGAACATTCTACCCAAAAACCACTGAATATATGTTTTTCTCATCAGCTCATGGGACATTCTCTAAGATTAACTATATCCTAGGCCACAAAGTATGTCTCAACAAATTTAAAAATATAAAAATGATACCATACATTTTCTCAGACCACAGTGGAATAAAATTAGAAATCAACTCCAACAGAAACTCTCATCTCTACACAAAGTCATGGAAACTTAACAACCTTCTGCTGAACAATTATTGTGTTAAGGAGAAAATCAAGATGGAAATCAAAATATTCTTTGAACTAAATGATAAAGGAGACACAAGTTATCAAAATCTCTGAGACGCAGTTAAAGCAGTCCTGAGAGGAAAATTTATATCCATAAATGCCTACATCCAAAAGACAGAAAGATCACAAATTAACAATCTAATGAATCATCTCAAAGAACTGAAAAAGGGAGTTGACACCTAATTTTGAATATGATATTATGTCAGTAAGATGTTTAAGCAGGAGAGAAACATGATCTTCTTTGTTTATTCATTTGACTAATATTTATTGAATATATATTATGCATCAACTCTTTTTTTTTGACACTAAAGATACTACAGTTACCAAAACAGAGCCTGCCTTTATGGAGCTTACATTTTAGTAGATTAATACTTTTTACAAAGAATATTCTGAATGTATATGGAGAATGGATTATTATTGGTCATAATTTAAAGCCAAGAGAGATGTTGACAATCTATGGCGATTTCCAGGTGGGGGATGAAGTAAATTGGACTAGAATGGTGACAGTAGAGATGAAGAGAAATCAATAGATATTTTTTTATTTATTTTTAGGTAGAGTCTACTAGATACATATAAGAGATGAGGGAAAGAGAAGAACTTGGCAGACACATGACATTTTGGAGGTATTAGTTGGGAAATAGCTTTTGGGAAACAGAAACCAAGAGGTGTTTTGTGGCCATTTTAAATTTGAGATGCCTATTAGACATTTAAGAAGAGACTTTAAGGAGGCAGTTGGAAATGCAAATCAGGGCTCAAAAAGATAGAAATACTTGAAGTAAAATTTGAGCATCTCAGCAAATAGATGGCTTTTAAAGGCTATGGAGTGGGTGAAATCATCTATGGAGAGAGAGGAGAAGAGAAGAGGGTCTAAGACAGAGGAGTAGGTGCTCTCTGAGGGGACTGAGGTGTCCTGCCAAAGAGGAAGAAGGAAAGCCAAGGGAAGACGGGGTCATGGGAGCTGAGAGAAGGGCATGTTTCAATTAGTAAGGAGTTAGCTGCTATGTTAAACAATACATCTGAGAATTTAAGTAGGACAAGGACTTGGTTTAGGATGGTTCAACTTAGAATTTTTTAACTTTTAGATGAGGTTATGGGGGTATTACGTGCATTTTCAACTTGAGATATTTTTTCCTTATGATGAGTTCATCATAACTGGATAACTGGATTGTAACTGGAGGGGACTACGGCTCAGGGAGTGATTTCAAGGATGGGAGATACTAGTGCATGTGTGCATGATGAGGGAATAATCCAGCACAAGGAGAAGTAGGTGTTGCAGGATAGAAAGATCTAATTGTGTGTAAAAAAGTCCTTGCACTTGGCTCAGGGCCTGGCAGAGGTAGTGGCTCAGTATGAGTCTGCTGAATTATAATAAATTGCTTAAACCAAGGAAGTGACAGAGCTGGGATTTAACTCCTCATCTCTGACTCCTGGTCACTGGGCCATGCTGTCTCACAGCCCTTCTTAGTCCAGTCTACTTCTCATCTAAAAAGTCATTTCTCCCAGTTTCCATCAGTAGCCCTTCTGCTTTAGATGCAGAAGCTCCTGATTCAATTTCTTGCTGGAATGGATTCCTCACAAATAAGGATAATCCTCCATTTCATGTTTACTCACTTGGTTGACTTCCTGTTTTCCACACTCTTCCCACAACAAGCTTTGCAGTTTCTATTTTCTGAGACATTCAAATAAACCTGAGTTGGTATTGTGACCAAGTATCACCTGAAATGCATAATTTTCCCCCTTTATCATTTTTGAAACAAATGGATGAATTGCAAAGGAGCTACATTAATGAGATGTTTAATTTGAGGTTTTAATTTTGCAAATGTTGGGAAGCATAATTAAGGTTCAAGCAGTACAAAAGTGTCTTCAGGAATACAAAATAACTGTTTTTTGCATCTAGAGTTTGGGGAACATTTTCTGCTTAAACATAAATCACCTATAGCTATTTTTATGTGTTCTTAAAGCACTCTGGGCACTGTAAAGACACCGAACATGTAGTCCTCATAAAGTTGGCAAATAAATATCCAGTGTGGCTGTCATTGTAACAATTAGCAGAAAACAGTGTGCTGGGGGCAGTAGAGGTGTAGGTGAAAGGGAATGGGCACTGGTTTTATATTTCTTTTAGTCTCGTAATTGCAGGGAAATTTTCTTCACTTTCATTCTAGATAGTATCTCAGACAATTCAAACAGTGAGGAGAGAAAGGAATATTGAGTTAGATGGGGATATATATAGGATGGAAAGGGCTTCTGGACAAAATGTGAGTACAGAAAGGATTTGAAAGCTTAAGTAAAACCAAATCATTCACAAGCATTTTCTCTGAATCAGCATACCATATAATTGAAAAAAAAGAAAGAAAAACTTACACAGAACTTGTGCATCCATCAAGAAAGAAAAGGGAGAAAAAGTGGGCTTACTTCAGATGGTGGAAAAAGGGCTACTTGTGTTTGAGCATCTGAAATGGCTATTTCTTTAGAAGATGAAAAATGACCTAGAAATGGAAATTAATCTTCCAGGCAATTTATATCTTGTAGCTTATGTCTAAACACACAAGCCAGTTTGAACAAAAAATAAGATGAGTCAAGTAACAAACACTCACAAAATTGCTAGTTCTACTTCTTTTGGAATGGCATAAAGTTACAGGATATAAATAGTAAAAATGCATAGGTTTATTGATTGATTCATTCATTCAGTAAATACTTATTTGGCTTCTATTAGATTGAACCATATAAAATTGGCTTTGGTCAAATATTGATCAAAATGGTTCAAATCAACAATATCATATGGTTCAAGATAATACTGTATTTAAGCTAATGGAGAAATCTCCTTTTATGTTTGAAATCAATCAATATGTATTTATGAAACATGAATTATGGTTCAAGACTGCACCAGATGTTCCAAATCAGTTGTAACAAAGATTTTGAGTGTTACAGTCTTTTTTAATATTACTAATTAGGCCAACCGCAGGGAATACTGTTGTATTTTTAGAGTCCATCTCTGTTAGAGAATGTATAACTATACTGGTCTAAATTCAATAACACTTATAAGCAATTGTATTTATTTTATTTATTATAGTAGTGTTGCATATATTTGAAAAATAACAGTATATACATATATGTGGCACATATATAATCTCTAACATAGACAAAGCTTAATGTAAATACAGATTGTTAGACTGTATTAAATGCCCTTTTAAAGTGGCAAATGGCAGAAAACTCACTCAAACTGGCTTAAGCAAAAGAGAAAATGATTTTCACATACATAACTGAAAAATCAGAGTAGATGTTGTTTAAGCATTCCTAGACCTAGGATTCAAATAAGATAATTAAAACTTGTTCTCTCTCCATCTCTAAGCTTTTTTTGAATTCGTCTCATTAGTGTTGGCTTTGTTCTTAATTTCAACCTTGTGGCTACTCTTGCAGTGGAAAGATGTCCTCTATTTCCACATTAGCAATACATGTCCTAGAATTTTATATCTTTGGCTTTGCTTGCCCTAGTTTTGGCCTCATACTTCTTAAACTAACCACTGGAGATAGGGTAATGTGATGTTCTGATTGGACAGACAGTTCGTAACCACACTCAGAATCCTTGATCTTCATGAACCTCATGAACTAAAAGTAAGGAGGGTGACTCCCAAAGGAAAAAAATCAAAAAGTGTGAGTGTATGCTAAACAGGCAAAAATAATAGTTTTCTAACTGTATGAGCCCCATACAATAACCTTATTACCAGCCGAAGAACCATGGCGCATGTGTTAAACATCACTGCTATAAAGACTATATGATGAAAGAGATGTATCCTTACCGTGTTCTTGCAGTTAATTGACTTACTCATTTTCATCAACAATTCATTTAGAATATACCCTATTTTATGTTTTGTGTGAGGGGATCCAAATTTGACTAAGACTTAGATCCTGTCTGTAAAGAGCTCTAAACCTAGTAAGAAGGCAAAATTGCCAAGTAATAAACCAAGAGTCGTAAAAGTACAGAGGAAAATATAACCAATTCTGCACAGAGACTGGGAAAGAGTTCACAGGCTGGGACTTGAAGGAATAGAAATTTCCAGCCAGAAAAATAAAAAATAAAATTAAAAAAATAAAATAGCAATGACTGAAATAAGCCAGGTAATTTGGTGCTTAACTGGAATGCCTAAACTCTTACTGCTGTATGAGTTGAGAGAGGAAGGTACATGAGGGTCAGGAGAAAAGACTCCAAGTGCTCACACATACCACAGACACAAATGCCACTGGGGTGAGGCAGGTCATGAGTGGTTTAAAGCATTACGGGAATTTAGAGAAAAATCTCATATAATTTCCCAGACCACTGTTTGCGCAACTTTTCTTCAGAGCATTTTAGCAGGGGAGAAGAGTAAAAAGAAAAAAAAATGTTCACTAACGCCTTTGGTGCTTTGGTGTGAGAGAGAGAGGAATGGGAAGAAATTTGGATTATTGCAGAGAACTGAACGATTTCAATCTCTTGGTTTATAAGGAAAGAAGAAAAGGAAACATCAGAAAGTTGTGAGTGATTTTACAATCTGAGAGAAAGCTGACCTTGGTAACACTTAGAAAAGCGATGTCAAGAATATTGGAAAGTTTTAAAGTCTTAAATTCAAGATTCACTTTCTTGCTCTTCAAAGTTGACAATGAGCCTAATACTAAATGGCAGTTTTTAAGCAGCTATTCTCTACTGGCAAAGGGATCAAATAAGTGAGAATAGTCTCTGGGTTTTTTTAGATAGAGATAGCTTTGATAGAGAGGTAGATGTCTTTCTATAAATCATTCAAATCCATGCGCATATATGCATATGACATACCAAAGGCCGTATTTGGTTGATTTTCCAGGTCATAGAAATTCTGGTATTTTGTGCAGTTCTCTGCAATGAGCTAAAGGAAAGATATTTTTGACAGATTCCCAGTGAGAAGAAAGTTTTTTTAAACTTTTTATTTATTGGTTTTAATACTCAACTATATAATTCAGCCCATTGTTATTCACAAGTGGTATTGAATCTTTAATAACACTATCAGTGAAAAAGCATGTACATGTCTGCATTTTGTAACAAAAAGGAAAATATATAAATAGCTTGCCATTGTTTGGTAAATTCTACTGTTCAGTTATTGGGAAGCTAAATAATCCATACTCCATGTGAACAAGTTAGAAAAGAACATTTAATGAGCTTCAGAGGGAAGTACTTTCCGAGTACTATACTCATTTTCATAAATGTTGCTGGAGAGGCAGTTGCTCAAATATAATTCTCCCATTAGGAGGTTAAGAGAGATAATAACGGCTTAACATAGAGGAAATAACAAAAGAAATAAGATGTCAAATATGATCAGATTCGTCTTTGCCATGTAAATTCAAACAATAAAATTGCTATGTAATTATTTGAAAGCTCTGCTTATTTTATGTTTCAATATTAAATTCTTCAAGCAAGGGTCTGCCATTACATCTAAGCTTTCTATCACCCACAGTATTTGCATCTGGAAGGGAGCTGATTAAGAGAGAAGAATGCAATTTCACATCTATGCTTGTTATTGCCATCTTAAATGATATTCATAGAAATGATACAAAGTTTAGATTTGTATATATTAAATATTGAATGATAAACTCAAGAAGGAATAATCTGAGGGTTCTCATCCTTCATATTTTTAGTTTATTTTTTGATAGCTAAATTTTATTCCATCATAAGGAATTATGCAAGTATGGAGAAACAAAAATACCACTGGGTTAAGTGATCTGACTTCTGAATCAACTCTGACAGTAATTATGTGACTTTTGGAAATGACGGAATGGGACAGTATTAAGATATTATTTTGGTAGGCAATCTAAGAAGCCCCATGCCTGCCCTGATAGTGATTATACTGCTCATCCCTTAGAAATCTCTGAGGAAAATTTATGTACAGAGAACTATGACAAAGCAAGGAATAATAAGGTATTATTAGCTATGGATTTGCCCCCAATTCCCACTGAGAAACTTGTTTCAGGTCTGGACCATTTGGAAAACTCATTTTTCTTTTATTCTAGAAATACACTGGAGTCCTGAACCATGGTAGGTCAGATCCAAACTCAAATCTCTAATCTTTACCCTTTCCCCAATACTGACATATGACACCACGGATTAGTCTTGCCTATTTTTAATTCTATATATGTAGATTCATAGACAAATTTTTATATCTGGCTTCTTTTCTTCAAAATTTTTGGGAATTAATCCATTTAAACCTGTGATCCTCAACCCCTAGTCCGCAGACCTGCTACCGGTCTGTGGCCTGTTAGGAACCAAGCCTCATAGCAGGAGGTAAGCAGGAGGCAAGTGGGCAAGCATTTGTATTTATAGCCAGTCCCCATCACTCACATCACTGCATAAGCACTGCCTCCAGTCAGATCAGCAGCAGCATTAGATTTTCATAGGAGCACGAACCCTACTGTAAACTATGCATGCGAAGGATCTAGGTTGTGCATTCCTTATGAGAATCTAATGCCTGATGATCTGAGGTGGTGATGCTAGTGCTAGGGAGCAGCTATAAATATACATTATCATTAGCAGAGAGGTTTGACTGCACAATAAATATAATGAGCTTGAATCATCCTGAAAGCATCCCCCAACCCCCAGTCCATGGAAAACTTGTCTTCCATGAAACTCATCCCTCGTGCCAAAAAGGTTGGGGACCACTGATATAAACCACCCTAAAATATTCCATTCTTTGAATATAATTAATTTTTCCTTTTATTGTTGATGAATACTTGAATTATTGCCATAATAAGAATATGCTGCTCTGAATATTTTTTTACATGTCTCTTGGTAGTCTTTTCCATGCACTTCTGTTGAGTGTTTATTGAGGAATGGAATAGGATGATTTTCAAAGGGGAAACGTGACCCCTAATTCTGGGCTCACATCTCTGGGTTTCATTCTCACCCTGGATCTTAGTGACTTAATTCTTCACTGTTTTTAGCTGTTTTTGAGCCTTCAAATAGATTTATTTTTCAGAACATATCTTTTACATCTCCTATCAGATGGAGTTCATAGCTTCTGTTATCAAAAATGGAACTCTCAAATCACATCCTCTTTTAAATGATTTCAACTCATCAACATCAAGTTTCAAGTTCAATTCCATATAGTAAATAGGGTTATATTTTGTTCTCAATTTTCTCAGTTCTGAAGTAACATTTTTTTCTTTCATTTTCTGTATTACTGCCAAACCTTGGTGTCTAAATACTAATAAAATTACACATTGGTGAACATAAAGTGGGATTCACTAGACATTTGATCTATTATTATTTGTCTATTATTGACATTAGATTCAAAACAATAGCAAGTTATCAGAGGGGGAAAAGGAAAAACTATACTGACTGTAGCTGCCAAAATATCTACATGGAAAATGAAAATAAATCAGTGGCTTTATTTATACAAATATTTGTATTTGGGAAACACCTAGTAATTGATGTATTGTCATTCTTATATGAATCTTTGGCATCATGTATGCAGCCTCATGGAAATTTTGTTCCTTGTTAAGAATTCTTGTACATGGTTAATGAGAAACATAGTTGAAAGACTTGGCTGAAGTCCATGCTAATCACATTATCACGGATAATGAAGAGTAAGCTGAGTATTTGTTTTTTTGTTGTTTTTTTTTTCTGTTGAAAATTTCTTTTTTTTTTCTTTTTTTTTATTTCATCATATAATGGGGGTACAAATATTGT
>VBSM01000529.1:54797146-54897726 GCA_008086735.1 Cheirogaleus medius
CCAATGTCTGATAGGGTTTTCCCAACATCTTCTTCTAGGATTCTTAAGGTATTGGCACAAGAACAGAAGCGTCGATATCTGGAATAGATCTGAGATTCCAGAGATGAAACCATCAGTATACGGTAACCTAATTTTTGATAAACCAGACAAAAATATACAATGAGGAAAAGAATCTCTCTTCAATAAATGGTGCTGGGAAAACTGGCTAGCTACATGCAGAAGAATGAAGCAGGACCCCTACCTCTCACCTCTCACAAAAATTCACTCAAGATGGATAACAGACTTAAACCTAAGGCATGATACCTTAAGAATCCTAGAAGAAGATGTTGAGTATTTGTTTTTAAAGTTCTACTTCTTGTGCTTCATTTTGCCAACATCCTGTTCTCATTACCACCATTTGAGTAAAGAAGTGAAACTTCTGCAGTCTTCTTTATGTGTTATCTATTTAGTAATATGTGTCAGTTAAGACCCTAGACTCCCACATCCTTTAATTTGAGCTAGATTGGCTACTTCATAACTATAAAGTCAGGAGATTTGGATATGGATTATAATAAGAAAAATGCATCTCGCCTAGGAACAAAAGTTAATGCGTATCTGAATCACCTGGAAAGCTTTCATTAAATATGAATTCTTACTCCCATCTTTTTCATCACCACTAAAGATGTATGAAAATCCATATCTCCCCCATCTCAAAACCTATTGAAACTCACAATCTTAGAAAATATTGGCTCAATATTGCAGTATTATTTGCTTTTGTTAATTATTGCTGCTGTAACAAATTACTACAAATTTATTCTTTCACAGCTGTATAGGTAAAAGATCTGGGTCAGCTAGGCTGATTTCTTTGATTAGAGTTTTACAAGGCCAAAATTGAAGTGTGAGGCAACTGAGTTCTCATTGGGAGGCTCTTACTGGGAAGAATCTCTTTCCAAACTATTATTGTTTAGGTGGTTGACAGAATAAGTTTTTGTGGTTGTAGGACTGAAGGTCTCTGTTTCCTTATTGTCTATCAGCTGGTGGCTGCCATTGTTCCCTAGAGATTACTCTCTGATCCTTATATGTGGGCCTCTACATCTCATAGCCAAAAAAGCACTTCAAACCCTTCTCATCATTGGAATCTCTCTAACTTCTTTTGCTGCATCTCTTCTGCCTTTGGCTCCAGAAATTTCTGTGCTTTTAAGGGCTCTAGCGATTAGATTGGGACCTCCCAGATTACTCAGGATAGTATCCTTATTTTAAGATCTGTAACCTTTAATTACATCTTCAAAGTCCTTTTTGCCATGTACAGTCAGCATATTCACAGATTCCAGGGATAATGATGTAGGTATTTTCAAGTGGCCATTCTGCCTACCACAGTTCATGTTAAGGCTTTACATCTACTAAGATGAACAGAACCCATAGCCAAGTGAAAATGGCCTATGCCATTTACCATTTTTATTGCTGAATTTCCCTGATGGCAAAGAACTTCCCTAAATAGCCTACATCAGATCAACTGTTTAAAGATTTGCTTTTTATTTCTTTCTTTCTTTCTCGTCCTCTTCTGTCACTCCATTTTTCAAAGTTAGGGTGATTAGTAGCAATAAAATGCATTTCTATCAATGCCTTCCAACAATAAATCAGTTCTCAATTTGAGCTGTTTTTAAGCTAATGAACACACAGGATTAGCACATATATCTGAAAGCATGATATTCAACAAAAGCCAAAGTTAATGGAAGAATCAGTGAAGATTATTCTTCTATCATTTTTGCCATCCCTTCTCCCAGTGAAAGTCAATATTACACAAAAAATAATTCAAGTATTGATGATGTGGTTAATATATACTACAAAGTCTATAAGGGGCTTCTAAGATAGAGAAATATGCTGTTAACTCAAAAATCCCTGGAAGATGTAATTGTATAAAATCCTTTATTATAGGTATTATGCTGCTCTGCCATATATGATACAGGAAATGGGATTCTGATACCTAATATTTAAAGGAAATGTTATGGCAGGTATCAATAGAAAATTAAATTAGTTTTAAGTTTCAAAAAAATTTTGTTCATGGAATAATTTTTTAATAATAAATTATTAAACATAATAATTTTAACATTAATCTTAATCTTAAACATAAGATTAACATAATAATCTTATGTTTAAAGATTTGCATTTTGGCATTTAGCACAATCACAGATTTTATTTCATTTTTCTAAAAATACATATTTGTGTGGAATTTAGAGTTGGTTCTCTCTGTCTTCTCTTTCAGACTTATATATTTTCTTCATTTTGAAGTACTTGGATTGTCATGTGTTAGTTTCTTTTTATGTTAAAGAAAAAATGGAAGAATAGGCCACAATTCTCAGTAATTTAGAAGAATTCAGCAAGACAAATATTTCTCCTATCTTTCTTGATCATTTTCTAATTACTTTTGTTTTAATTTCTGGGAAAGAAGAAATTCGTTTTGTAAATCTAAACTCTATGGTGTCAGAGATTGAAAGAAACATTGACAATGCCAGGAAGATAAAAAATAATATAGCCAAAATAAAAAAGCACTGTGTTCTAATTATGAAGAATGTTATAACTCAAGTGAAGATGATGCCTTCTGATACCTGACATCTTCCGATACTTGACTTCCAGTGGGGAGGAGATACCTTGTCTCTACTCTCCATCTCCTTTTGTATTATGAATTATACAGGAAGGTACAAAATAGAACCTCTTTCTAGGTCCCAGTCAGGGAAGATAGTGTGGCTTTTAGCTTCTCTAGATCTTCTACAAGCTAATGTAAGGAGATACCACTTATAATGCCTAAATAAGAATAAAGATAGAACTGTGGCATAACAGTCACCTACTCCTTTTGCAGGCCCCACAGGTATGCCTATGGCCATCACTAAGTTTTCCTCTCTCAGTTGCATGATGTCACTCATCCTCATAGATCACACTTATGCATTTGACACACTGCTTGTAACTCTACTGATACCCACTTACAGTAGCCATCTTTCTGTAAAAAAATCTTGAGACTCCTAGAAATCCCTCCTCAACCACTTGAAGAACAAAATGTTTTTCTGTAAACATCACCACACATTTAATGGCTAAATATGAGAACCTTACACATCATAAATCTAGTCAACCTTACTTCCTACCACAGGCTTCTACAGGGTGTAGGTGGGACTTTGAGTACCAAGCTAATGACAATCTTCAAGTAGGGATACACTTTCTTATGAAATATTGGCTTTAGAAAGAACCTTAATGATCACTGAAACTCATTTGCCTATGCCACTTATTAGCTCATGACCAGATCATTCCATTTTATTCACTCTGGCTTTCTTCTTCTATAATATTGCTGTTTTCACAGAATTCCTATGAATAATAAATGAAGACATGTCTCTAAAATACCTTCCAGATTGCCAGAAATAAGACAGATAGGTAAAAAAATGTTAGTGTCTTTCTCAATTCCCCCTCCCTTGTTTTTTTGTCAAATTTTAGTTCTGATTTTCCCAGTCATTCATTCTCTCTAAGCAATCTAAGTCTGTGTGACACATTTCATCATCCCACAATTCAAGTTCAGAAAAGATAAACACCCTAATTCTGTGTTCCCTATTGATCATCAATTACTCAAGTTAGTCACAAATCATATGCCTAGAATGTTAAATCCTTCTTTATTTAGTGTGTCTTGATTAAAAATAAAAGTCCCTGCTTCAAATCCAAGTACAACATAGTCTTGTATTCTTTAAGTCCTTCAGGCAAAGATTATATAGTTTGACATTCAACTTGATGATTTTATAACCGAGATCTGTATAACATATTTGTGGTATTGTACTTTTTGTAGAAAACTTATTTAAACTCATCACACATACTCTTTAATTAGAAAAATTTTCATCTTCATTATATATAAATGTGAAAGACTTCAAAAAGATGACACTCATCTAATACCTCCATATAGCTGGAAGAATGAAGGGTCTTCTTAGTGCCAGAATTCGCTACTCCATCAAATAAAATTGCATTGGCATAGCATTTTGCAATTTATAAATGCTTTTCTATCCATTACTTATTTGATCTTCTCAACAGTCCTGCACAACAGTCAGAGAAGACACATTTATCACTGATTTGCATATGAGGAAACTGAGGCCCAGAGAAGTTATGTTCATTGCCTAAAGTTGTGTGACTAGGAAATCTAGGAGCTGGTATTCAAACCCAAGTCTGTCCAAAGATAGGGCCCAAGCTCCTCCCTATAATGAAAGGAGCCACCCAAATGTCCTTACTCAATGTGCAGTGCTCCTTGCTCTAATTTGTTTTGCCACTTTTTTTGTAATTATTTTTAAATATGAAGAGAGATTCTTAATTTCTTTGACTTTTCTTGAGATTCCATGTATAGCACTTTGAACTATGTATTCTGCAATATGTAAACTATATTATTTTATATTTATGATTGCACTTATGCATATCTCAAATTTGAATGCAAATTTTTATACAATGATTTTACAATTTTTTTATTTTTCTTTTATTGGCCTTTGGATTGTTTAGTGACTTTACTGTAAAGTCAAGGAGTGAGGTTGTACCAAGATTTTAACTGATTCAGTGATTACTCCTAGAAATTCTAAGAAACACAGGGTCTAAAAAAATACTTCAAGCCCTGCCATCTGCTAAATATGCTAAGGCAACAAATGTAGTTGAGCAGGAATGATTTAAAACATAAATTTGAGAACAATTTTGTTTTGAAATAATTCTTGACTTATGAATATAATAGAATTCTACATGATAAATGAATTCTGATAAAATATAAATGAGGATCCAGGCTCCTAATCACATCAATAAAGGCAGTTTCTACTTTATAATTGTATATTTTTATTTATAGACTGCTATTTAAAATATAAAATTAAAATAGCTACTAACTTCTAATATCTTATTTAAAAATATGGAGCTTAAGTCATCCTGGAGAGCTTATATTAATTTCTCCAAAATCACATGGCTGTTTAATGGTAAACTGAGATTAATAATCATGTTACTAACTCTGACTCTTAATCCAGTGCTCTTTCCACTACTCCAGACTCCTTCAAAATATGAATCTCCAAAATTTCATGAGAAAATAAATTGTGTCTCTTAAGGAATAGAAAAGTACATACATTTAATTTCTAACAGGATAAGAAAATTCTAGTTTTATCTGCATTTTCCTATTTACCTCATTATACTATAATTCTTTCATAAACTTAGTTTCAGACCTTGTCTAGTATTTCTCTAAGAATTCCTCAGCTGAAAAATTGAGCCATGACAGACCAGAAATAAACTTGGCATCTAAGAAGAGAATAATAATAATAACAAAAAAAGCCTGGCATTCCTTCTAAGATACACCAGTATAATAGCCAAGATGATGAGATAACTGTTAGAAGCCAACAGGGTCTTGAATTGAGATTTATTCTTTGAAAGCCTAACTATGCCCTTATGGTAGTCTCAAAATCAGTAGTGTCTTACGAGTGATCACAGCCTGAGACTGGCTTTGAATAATCTCACCAAGAGTTTCAAATAGATTGATTTCTTTCAATGTTCACTCTTGTCCTGTGGAAATTAAGACATTATTGAAAAGAAAAGATTTCTCTCCTTGACAAGTGGTGGGTTATTGTGGAAGGAATTTTTTTTGTCTTTGTGTAGACATACCTTAAAGCATACATTGCATGGTAAGTTTCAGGGCTGGGAAAGTACTAATGGTCTTCCATATTTCAATTTCATGCCATAAAATTGAAGTTGCTGGCAAAATGCATAGCATCACTAACTCTATCAGCTTTTATGATCTCTATATACTATGAGTTTTTTATATTTGAAGATTTCTCAATAAAGGATGATAGTGTGACCGTTCCATTAAATAATAAGCATGGCTGTAAGGCCCCTGAACAGGTAAGGTTCTATTTAAATGCTAATTATCATCATTATAAACCATTTGGGATGCAACTAAGTGTGGATACACTGAGATAAAACCTTTGTATCTGAAAGAAAGGATAATAACCATGGATAAAACTTGGCTCTGGTAGGTATCATCCTGAGACAACCCTCAATTAGAAATTTTCTTAGTACAAATGCAGCCAAAAAGGGTCTAATGAGTAGGTCAAATAGGTAACAAACTATATGGTGTGCATTGAAGAATCACCCCGCCCTCCCCACCCCTGCCTACACATATATGCACACTTCTTGTCCAAAATAATGGCCTTAAAGACTTGGGACTTCTGCCTGAAATTCTGTCAAATGAATTTATTCACCAAACCTTTTTAAATTGTCCATTATGTATTAACATCTTGCACTGAGGGGATAGAAAAATACATAAGAAATAATTGCTGCTCTCTAGAAGGTAGTAGGGTAGGGAAAGAATAGAAACAAATAATTATTGAGAAGACAGAAGAGAAGAACATAAGGGATAAAGATAAAATAGGGAGATATTAATATCTAAGTGTTAGTGGAGTAGGCATTAGAGAAGAAGAAGTAGAGAAGATGAATTTGAATTGCTCTTGAATGGTGGACATGATTTAGACACATGTAAATGTAGAGAAAGGGGGAAAAGGGCATTTCAGGAGGAGGGAATTAGGAACACTAGAGAGCTGTTTCTTATTAATATCCAAATACCTCTTGAATGTACTTCTATCACTTTATGGTGACTGACAAGGATTAATTTATCAGATTTAATAATAAGACAGATAGGTAAATCAAGAAGGGCTGGTGTCTTCAACATAGTTTTATTTTCAAGTTTCTGCCTTTGAACATTTTTAAATGCTCAATTTTTTTTCCTGTCTTTAAAGAATAAAAAAAAAAGAAAAAAATTCATTGATTCCACACTTCCCTCCAGGTATCGTGATAGATCTCTCTCTATCACAGGCAAACTTCTGGCAAAAGTTGGAGATCTGCACTACCTCTATTTCTTCTCCTCCCATTCTCTACACTGTTCTCACCATTTCTACCCTGATTATCTATTGCAGTGGTTTTTGTAAGGTAGTCTCACAACCATAATTATGATATCAAATCTTTATCTTCAACACGGACCTCTTTTCCGAACTCTAGACCTAAATATCCAACTACCTGTTTTACATTTCACTCAGATGTCTAAAAGATATCTTCAACTCAAAATATCTAGAACCAAACTTGTGATCACACCTTGTTCTCCTCTCATGTTTCTCAGAAATAGTACCACCATTCACCTGGGTGCATACAACCAAAATCTCATCAATAATAATTCCTTCTTTGTCACTTCCATATCCAATCATACCAAGGTCTTTGATTTTAACTCATAAATAGCTTTCAAATTTACTGTCCCATTGCCACCTTCTTTTTTCACGCTACCAGCTTCTCTTCCCTGGTGGCTGAAATAGTCTCCGAATATGCCTCCCAAATTTTCTCTTCTTCACATCCAATCTGATCTCTACTTTGCATCCAGGGTAACTTTTCCAGAATATATAATTAATTCCATTACTCCTTGGTAGATTGTTATATTAATCCCCACGCTTACCCGAAAGAGTCACGCCTCCTGAGTATCCATATCCTTATGTAGTCTGCTCTCACTTTAACTGAAGGCTTAGATAAGTGGCTGAATTTGGCCAAAAAGATATCAGCGAACCTTGAGGCTTGATGTGTATGTATTCACTGAGATTTTCCCTCTGGAATACTGCAATTACCATGTGAAGAAGCCCAAACTAGGAGTAGGAAGGAGGATGTGGTTGCAGCCAATATAGGAGGTTGCTGAAGATTTGGGGTATTCAAGATCCCTACTAAATATTATCTCACCTTGATTCAATAACAGCAGGCCACATACTTTGTATTGTTTTTTGGTCACATTCAATCTCAATGCCTGTTCTACTGAGGTCTCAGTAAGCCAGGTAAGAAAATATAGATAACTCAGGGAAAGACAGTCATTATGGATAGAAAAAATTCAATATAGGTATTATAACAGTGATGTCAGATTAAGAATACCACCTTGATGAATTGATTGTTGTTGTTCATATAGTAATCACTTATTTAAACATGCATTAAATGTTTACCATGTGCCGGACACTACAGGAATAGGGATAAGAATAAGACAGGATCTTATAAAAAGCATATAAATAAAATTGGATATCTTAATTACATTTGTAAGTGTCTGAAACATAGCAGAGAGTTCTGGATCTTAGCTTTATACTAATAAAATAGTCACTAGAAGATGTGATTTATTTAACTTTTCTAGCCTCTTCCCAGTATAGTCACACAATACATCTCACTATATAAAGTACATTTAATACCTCATCCTAAATAATTCCAAGCTATATTAAGGAAGCTATAGTTTCCGAAATAGTAGAAATCAATTATAAAGGAGTTGTTACACTAAAGCCACATATTCTTCCTAAATTTCAAAAGTATTATAAAGTCTGATTTGTTAATGTTTAAGAACTTAACTGATATCCTCTGATGAAATGTTTTTAATGCAAAGGATATGTGTCATTACATTTAATGAAACTAAAAAATATCAACTTCCATGGAAGTTAATTGGAGAACCTTTAAGTTCTATATAAATAACATTGAGAGTATTGCATAATTTGAATGCAAGTAAGTACCAAAAATATTATGTTCATAGTAGGGTTCTACATTCCACTTGGTGTTTTAGCATGCATCCAAATTATTTTATTATTTTGTGTCATTCCCTAATAATGCTCAAAATGTCTTTCAAAGAGAATAGAAAATAATGTGTAAAGTTAGAACAATATAAACATTTCAGTGAAATCAGTTGCAATCACTTCTTTTGGCTACATGATTGCAGGTGATTTAACTTTGGTATATTTATTGTTGCATTTAGAATGATTTAAGATACATATCATGAATTGGATTTAACAATGAGCACACCCTTTTCAGTAGCTATTTTCTGTGTGATGGCAAAATAGGATCATTCTACAAGTTTCCACCTCATCAAAACCTCCTGAAAAAATGAATGGATCATCAAATGCATAGAGAGTAATGATTTTATAATGGAACTGTTGTATTTATTAGTGTTGTACTTGTAGCATCTGAATTAATCACATTTTTAAAGTCCTTTGAAGTTTTTACTTAAAAATATTCTGATCATATATAATAATCTATGCTGGTTATTCACAATAATTCTGATTATATAATAAATATATTTTTCATTTTCTCTAAAATTTATATTTTGACATTGTGATGTAAGAATCTAATAGCATTTCATTTTAAAGAATAAAATTTGCTTGGAGATTTATATAAAAATTAAGATAATAAAAGAAACATAGAACCATTTTGTCTGGCATACTGATCCTAGCCTTAATTACAGTTATACTTTAGATTGTTATTCTTCTCATGAACTTATGTCAAATAATGGACTGAACTTATCTGAAGTTGTTGAGGGCATGTTACATTGCCCTTTTTGAGAGTTGTTGAGGGCATATTACATTGTTCTGCTTCTGTTACCATTCTACCAGGCCCATTTTTACGTATCTGTATATTGGCATATAGAAATTGAACTTAGTTTAAAAATATTGATTGCTTGCCATAAGGCAAGCAAAGGTGCAAAGGATCTTGGCTGAATAATATACTTGTTCGGTCATCATGGAACTTGAGGCTTATAAGGAAGACAAACAAGCAAATCAACAGCTACAAAAGACATCTAACCAATCAGGAAATTCTGTCAACTCTCTTTTGAATGTATGTCCAGAATTGGACCATTTCTCACCATCTTTGCAACTACTACCCTGATCCAAACCACTCTTATCTCTCACCTAGACTATCACAGTAAATCTCTAATTCATCTCCCTGTTTCTATTCTTGTTCCTCTCAACCCTTCATTCTAATCTCAACAAAGCAACAAAAGTCATTTAAAAAAAAAAAGTCAGATCATATTACTCTTATGCTCAAAACCTCCCAGTGGCTCCCTAAATCACTTGCAATAAAAGTCAAAATACAATTGCCTAAAAGACCCTTCATCATCTGGTCCCTGTTAACATTCTGACATGAAATCCTACTATTCTTTTTCTTATTAACTCCATTCGAGCCACAGGGCTTCCTTTCTGTCCCTGAACGTTCTAAACATGCCCAACCTCAGGCCTTTGCACTTGCTGCTCCCTCAACTTGGAGCATTCTTTCCCCACCCTATATGTCTATCTCCCTAACTTCCTTCCATACTCAAATATGACCTTATTGGTAAGGTCTTCCCTGATCATTGTAGTTCAGAGAGTAACCCCCACCCCTGCAGTTTTTCCTGTTTTCCTTTTACTCTACTATATTTTCCTACACATCCCTTACAACTCTCTGACATACCATTTGTTTATTTGTAAAATGTTAATTGTCTTGTCACATTATATGTAAATCCTGTGAGTGTAGAGATTTACGTATTTTGTTTAGTGCTGAAATTATAGCTTGAAACCTATCTATTTTTCTAACTTTTATTATCCCCGCTCTCATCATTTTTGCCTGTTATGTTTATCTGGTAAATCTTTGCTTACATTTTTTTAATCTTTCTGTAAAAATTTTTGTCTTTTAATATTGGTCTTTTATATAATCACATTTATTGTCATGACTGTTATTAAGTTTTACTAGTTTTTGAGTTTTATACTCTTTCTACTTTACTGATCTACTCTTTATGCTTTTTGCTACTTTCTTTTTTATATCTATGGCATATAGACTAAATTTTCTTTGTTTTTATTTTCCCAGTGATTTGAACAATATGCATCTTGTTTTTTATTTTAAATTGTGGTTATCTTTATATTCTTATAAACCATTATTAAACCTATTTTATCTAGTTAATATGAGGGAGATGGGAATCCTAGCTTTTGGCCAGGCTATGGCTATTACTGGTATACAAACATTTTGGTTTGCCTTCCAGAAGAGAATATGCTTTAGATGGTTGGTATGAAAAGTTTTGTGGACAGAAGGAATACAGAGAATCATCAGGCAGGAAAGAGAGGTCTTCTAGGACAGCCTAGTCTCAGACTGGTCTCAGGTACCACTTCAAAGTTTCAGTGCCTTCAGTTGGAGGAAGGCTCTGTACATGGGAGCCACACTACCCTTTTCACAACAACATCTCTGGTTCTCAAATGTCCCACTATGGCACATAACTGGGGAGAGAGAACTCTTCCTGCTTTGGCATGAAGCATAGCATAACACAGAAATTCACAGATCAGAGGAACTCAAAAAGCAGAGTCAATTTTTCAGTTGATGCATTTGCAACAATCTCTGGTGAAAATAAACTTGAATGTCATGGTGGAAACTACCAAAAGAGACCTTAGTGTGGTACCCTTGAAGAGCTGGACTAATGAGGGAGAGTAATGAGCAGAGCTGAAACAGGAGCTGTGGAACTGGCACAGAGCAACTGAGAAGTATTCGTTAGTGTGCGTGAAATATTAGTAGTTCTGAGTACCTAGAAATTATTGGAGTAGACTTTTTCAAGAGATATGGGCTTTACATTAGTAGTTGTGACTGTGGAAATATGGCTTATGCAGTCAAATCCAGGAACCGTATTATAACTGCACTCCTCTGATTGAAAGCAAGGACTTTAATATGCTTTTATTTCCCCTGCCTATCCCACTCAATATTTTCTAATGTAATTGAAATAAGATGCATTAATTTAAATTAATATTTTTTCTTACTCTTACATTAAATATATTCTCTTTCAAAAATAATTTTTATTCTTGCAATTTAATTATATTCACTACAATCATTTAGAAAAATGATCTACTGGTAGTAATATTCTCTGGAATTCTCTTATACTATACTTTCTCCATTTCTGTCTTTTCTGTCTTTTTATTTTAAAGTCATTTCTTCCATAGTATATCTTTGTGTTTGACCCCATGATGTGTGTATAGTTTGAGCCTTTGAATATCTGATCATTTCTTTCCATTACTTGTAGATAAACAAAGGCTTGACTAGGATGTCTTTAGCTCGTTCCTCTCCCTTGAACTCCTGAAGCTTATAGCGAACTATATACAGGTCATCTCCACTTGAATGTTTCAAATATATCTCAAAGTATGTTACAGAATGTAATTGTATCAAGGTGACATTTCAAGGGCATAATGATGGTATTGTGATTACATAGAACAATATGCCTGTTCTCAAAATATACATGATGAAGTATTAGGTATTGTAGTAACTATGAAAATGTGCTGTTCAGATCTCAGGTAAAGAGGAGCAAAATGGACTGCCCTGGTTGCTATTCTTTTTGATGTACCCCCATGTTCAAGCCAGGAACACACTTCCTGCATGTTACTCCTAGCCAATGACTGTGCACAATGGGCATACCAATGCAGACTCATGCCTTCAAGAGATGAGACTCTATTAACAGGTGACTTTAGCTCAAGGACTTTCCATTGGCCTGGCCAAAGCTTTCTTAGAAATGTGCTGTCTTATGAAATTCTTTGTCTCTAATCCCCTTCCTTCTCCCTCTCCTTCACGGGGAGAGTGAAGATACTCTCACACTTGAGAGTATCTCTCTGCCTTCTCTTGCTCCTTCCATCCTTTATCTTTCACAGCCCCTTTCCAATACATCATTTGTAAGTCTAACCCTGTGTGACCATCTGCTTCACAGAGGATTTCAACTAACAGGATAACATGCCATGATGTCTTCAAGTGGTTCAGGAGAAAAGTATATGTGTGTGTGTGTGTGTGCGTGCGTGAGTGTGTGTGAGCGCGCGTGTGTGTGTCGCATTTTCTTAGTGCATGCACATAAGCAGAGTGGAGTAATAGAAGAAGAAAATGAAGGAGGAGGAGGGGAGCAAATGTCTCAAAATGTTAATAATTGACAAATCTAGGAGAATACTATGTGAGTGTTCATTGCACAATTTTTTATAGATCTGAAATTTTTTAAGTGAACATTTGGTAAAAATTAAAAATTTAAAAACTATGAATAAAAGATATATGAAACTCAACATGTCAATTGAAGAGACAACTGTTTCCTATTTCAATGTCTATTCTCCTCAGTAACAGATCCCTGATTTTATTTGGGGCACATTACATCTAGCCCAGAATTTCAGTTCAATTAAACATCATCTGACCTCTAAGTTCTAGCAATGGAAATACAAGCAGATATGTTATATGGGACTTGTGGAAAGTCTTCCTAAAATATAGGAGCTGTGTCCTATTTCTCCCCCTTCGTCAGGGTGCCCTGAACTGTGTATGTGATTACTAGAGATCAAGCAACCATCTTAGCCCATGAAGAAATGCATCAGCAAGAGCAAAGCAGTAAGAAAGATGGGTTCCTGATGACTGGAGTTAACACACCAGCCCTGGAATCCTACCTATAGGACTTCTATAACATAACAGAAAATTAAACTCCTATCTAGTTGAAGATCTTGCTATTTTGTGTCTTCAATTTACTTAGCTCAATCTAATTGGTTTTTTTTTCTTTTGCAGTAATTTATGTTAGAGTTCTCAGTAGTAATATTAATCTTCAATAACTTCTTTGAGGTGATATTGGATTCCAAAAGTATATTTATTTGAATGTGAAATGTTATAAAACAGGCAATTTTACAAAGCAAAGAGCATTTCTGATAGCCTAAAAATTTAAGCAAAATCATTGGCATTTACAGCTCAACCCAATCTTACACTGATATACTTACTGTCCAAAACTAAAGACTCAATTTCCACCCCAACCTCCAAAACAACATTCTCCCTAGTCTATTCTTCTAGGTGTTCAAGAGAAAAAACATATAGAAAATTGTCATAAACTCCCTTGGTTTAACTTAGTTTCTTTCTTAGATGTTTGTAGGGTAGATTCAATCATTGAAATGGTCTCTAATTCACTAGGATATGTTATATGTGGCTGACTGCTCCTACTTAGAAGGTGGGTGATAATCATGAAGGGACATTTGGATGCCTTCTCATAGCTCCTTATTATTTTTGCTATTACTCTGTTTTAAAATTATGTGTTTGAGTTAACAGACATTCTTTTACATCCAGTTGATCTATATTAGTTTCCTGTGGCTACCATAACAAATTACCACAAACTTGGTGGCTGAAAACAACAGGAATTTATTCTCTCACAGTACCGGAGGCCAGATCCAAAATTAAGGTATCAGCAGGGTTGCTCTCTGTCCAGAGAATTTCTCTAGGGGAGATTTTGTTCCTCACCTCTTCTGGCTTCTGGTGGCCTTTGGTCACATCTCTCCAAACTCTGTCTACTTTTTCACATCACCTTGTCCTCTGTGTGTCTGTGTCTTCTCCTCCTCTGTCTCTTATAAAAACAAATGTCATTGGACTTAGGACCTACCCAGGTAATCCAGGATGATCTCATCTCAAGAGATCTAACTTAATTACTTAGTTATCTATAAAGAACATTCATCCAAGTAATATTCACAGAATATAGAGTTTAGGAGGTGGATTTATTGTTACTGACACAGGCCCTTGGGCTCTCTATGTAATAGAAATTGACAAGAGGCCAAAAGGGAGTCACAAGCAAGGCTTTACTGGGGCTTATGCCTGACCACAAGGAAGGCAGCACAAAGGAAAAAAATCATCAGTCTGGCTCCCAAGGGGAGTTCAGGGAAGGTTTTAAAGAAGCTTAAGTGGGAGAGGGATGATGTGTAAGCATGTAGAGATTTTCTTGCATCTGCATAGTTCTATTATATGTTTTTTTCACACGTTGTATATATGATTAACATGTTAAATCTCTACCCCTGGGCATGATTTTCAGCATTAAAATGGGATTAGAATGAGGGAAAAGGCAGGGTAAGGTCAAAGTGGAGGTCTTTTCTGACTTGAGGTGGTTGGATATGGATAGGTCCAGTTCTTTTGCAGCCAGGTACCTTCTCGGCCTGCATTAGTATCTTGTTTCAGTGGCCCTGAAAAATATTCCTCAAAAGGTACCCACTCCTTATCTGGGTATGGGCTGAATTTCAGTGGCAAGGAAGCCATTTGAATTAGGCTGGGTCATGCTGCCCCGTGTTGTCTCCCTTGGTCAGAAGACAGGCCCAAGTTCTGTCCTTATACTGTCTCATTATCTTTTGGGGATGCCATTCAAACTACTACACTGTCCATGCTGAAATTAATGATGTTTCTTTAAAAGATCAGTTAATCACTAGTTTGTGCAATTGTGTATTGTGTGTATATCACTGTGCTATTTTGAATTTCTGTATATGTGTGTTTGTGATGTGTATGCATGTGTGTATGTGTGCGCACGTATGTGCCTGTATATTTTGTTTTCCTTCCGTATTTCAAAAGAAAAATGGGGGTTCCCAATAACCTGTGTCTACAACCTAGATATTCAGCATATATACAAAATGATATAATTCATTATTTTTCAGGCAAAAGTTTTCCCCCAGCTTTCTGGTTTCAGGCAGAAAATTTTTATAACCTATAAAGGATATTACTAAAGTAGCATAAAGCATGAAAATTGATGACAAAAGCTAACTATTCTTTCATTTATTCATGAAATACACATTTCTGGAATGACTATTATGTGCCAGAAATCATGTTAAATATAGAGATAATTAGAACATATATATTGTGCTCAAAGATTTCATAATATATCAAGAGGATATTGTACAATATAAATGCTTATACATCAAAATAGAAAGTAGTAAGCATCTGGAGAATGAAATCAAGTGGCATGGGAGTCAGAAGGAGAGATAAAAGACAAAAAAGCTTAGGGGAGATGAGCATTTTGATCCTTTAATATATAGACATAAATGAATAGATTTGTATACCTTTTTATACATGTGTTACTATCAGAGAGGTAGAAATCTGTATAGATATAAACCAAAAATTATGTAGAAAAAATTCTAACATATTTGAAGGAGTAAAACTTCAAATGAATCATTTGCTGTGTTTAAATATATACATTTAAAAATTGCTCTTTGAAAAGAAACATTTTAGATTTCACATGATCCACTCTATGCATCTAATTATTCAAACAAAAGGATGAAAAGAACAGTATAGGATTCTAGAAAGACTGCCAGAGGAAGGTGCTAGAATTTGCTTCCAAATCAAGTATCTTCCTCGACTTTCACTTTGCCTTTGAGGATAGGCACAGGGCTTGAGAAATACTTCAAAGAGCTTTTCTGGCCAGCTATGTTTTGCCAAGCTCTCATAGCTTTCTCAAAGCTTTCAAAATTATCAAATACCAACAACATACATCTCCCACACTATTACTTTATCACGGAAGAACACTGCAAGCAGCATCACAGCCTTCAGAATTCTTTATCATGTCATAAAGCAGCTGCATTCACACTGCAATGCCTCCACTCAAGCCATAACAAGGCAACGTTGACATTAAGAAGCAATGTTCCACAGATGCCAGTTTTAGCAGTAACTATAATAAGTGTCGGAAAACATTATGACATGGTAGCTCTTTCAAGTTGGGAATGTGACTTTTGTCAATCTTAGAAAGCAATTATTTGACTTCAGATTTGCGTGCCACCTTAAAAGGAGAAAATAAATGATTTGTTCTTACCTATACTGTGAGGAATTTTAATTAGTTTTGCTCTTTTGCTTATCTTGAGCACATTTTACCTGTATCCAAAGTTAGCATCAGTTACCTATTCGCTTCTAGGTGGAAGAGTAATTATTGGGATTTTCTTGAGTCTCTATGAAATTTAAAGTCTCTTCTTGATATTTGACAACCTTCACAACACTGCCAGCATGCATAATATTTACTGAATGTCCAGTGTGTAAAAATCAAAACAAAAACTTTACTGGCTTTTAATTCCTAACGATTTAAAGACATAAAAAGGATGATTCATGCTTTTAAGGTGCTTACAGACAAGTGGGGGGTGCAGAAGTACACATAAGTGATGAATGATTACATTTTTATAGTGCTTTGCAAATTACCAAGGTCTTAAAGACTTATTGTTAATCCTTGTAGTAGCCTGACAAGATAGCTCTTAGAGATAAGAGAAATTGAGGTAACATATTTAGAAACTTATAAGCAATTTGACATAATTTTTTTAAAAGAAAGACCACTGACAGAGTTGTACTAGAGTCTAAATTTATTTTTTCTAAATCCACCGTTCTTTCTACTATAGCAGAGCACAAATAAGTGCCTTAAGAATTTAAACCAAAAAGAAAGATGATGGTAAAATGCGGAAATTGTTACAGACTTCACAAGGAGAAGTGGTTCAGTCTGATTGCTAAGGACAAGAGGACTAACGTCACCTGAAAATCTGGCAGAAGCAAAGATATAAGCCACGTCCCTGAAGGGGCATGTGCTGGGGCTGCTCGGTCCCGCCGTGTGGCTTACCACCCTCAGCAACCTTACATGGAATGCCCTCCTGATCACCAAACTCTCTGCTATCAACCTTCTGAAAGCTTCTTTCCAAGTTAGGCAAAATCTGGGAAACCCAAAGTAACATGCAAGTCAGGGAAGAAACAAGAGCCCTGTATTGTTCTGCTTTTTTGATTTATTCAGTTCAATTGCTTCTCCTTAGGAACCTGCTTCTCCTAAGAAAGGGCTTTTTAAAGGTGATTAAATTAACCCTTTTGAAATACGTAATCGCTCACAGCCTTTGGACATTTAAAGTGTTAAACACCTTCTAGAAGATCTAAAGCCTTAAGGTGATTTCTACCTAAGGTTATTTATTCTTTCACTCGCTATTTAGGATTGTTCACACATTTCCCTTTAACATGACACAAAATGAAGGTTTATGTATATTTTTTTATCATTCTGTGAAAAATATCTCATTTGTTTATTTGATTTGCCATCCTTGGTATATCTTATGAGGAACCAATTAATTAATTCTTCAATGCTGGCATTTCATTTCCATTATTTATTTCTCCATTGAAAAAACATTATATGTCAAGCTTATGCAAGACACATTTTTTTCACAAGTATCTTTTTTTTTTTTTTTTTTTTTGAGACAGAGTCTCCCTCTATTGCCTGGGCTAGAGTGCTGTGGCATCAACCTAGCTCAAAGCAACCTCAAACTCCTGGGCTCAAGCAATCCTACTGCTTCAGCCTCCCAAGTAGCTGTGACTACAGGCATGTGCCACCATGCCTGGCTAATTTTTTCTGTATATATTTTTAGTTGTGCAGCTAATTTCTTTCTTTTATTTTTTTTTATTATTAGAGATGGGATCTTGCTCTTGCTCAGGCTAGTCTTGAACTCTGAGCTCAAAAGATCCTCCCGCCTCGGCCTCCCAGAGTGCTAGGATTACAGGTGTGAGCCACCCCACTCGGCCACAAGTATCATTTCATTTAATCTTTACTAATACAGCCCCATGTTGCTAAGAAGAGAAATTTGAAGCTCAGTAAATTAGTTTCTTCACCCAGATCACTCTGTTGGCTAAATGGCAGAGCTGATATTTGAACCCTAGTGCTCCCTTTCCCAGATTCTTACTCATTCCACATTCCACAAGAGCTCTCTAACCAAACTTCAAGTGCCTGAGTTTAGGGCCACTCTAACTCATCATCTCCTGGAGACCAGCGGCTCACCTTGACTATACAGGATGGGTAATCTTTGTAAGGCTGTTGTTTCCATTGCCATCGAGTTAAATAGAACAGCTATACATGAATCAAAACCAAAACAAAAAAACAAAAAATAACCACCACTAAATTCTTTAGGAACAAAATGTCCTGCAGTGCTTGGAAAGTGTGGAATACAAAGTATCCAGGGCATGTTTGTAGCTTGTAGACATCTCTAGAATACTAATCGTTTGTCACTTCCATGATGCATGCAAATTCTCAGCAGCTATTGGTAAACTTGAATATAATTGCTGGGTATCTTTTGGCTTCGTTTCAGCTGGTAGATTCATGAGTAATCTGATCACATAAAGATATCATCATGAAATATGCATATGGCTGAACTATTTAGTAACACATCACATTTTCTATTAACACATTCCCATTAGATTTTCTAAACACTATCAAGGCAATTCCTCCTTTCATGCTTCAGCATAGCTCCTCCTTCAGATCCCACAGGTCCCCTCTGCCACCACTTCCCCTGCCTCCACTCTCCCTCCCCTCCCATATGCACACACCTCAGCTCCCTTTCATTTGGGCCAGCCTTTTCTCCTTAATCATCATTTTATGTCTTTTGTTGCACTTACTTTCTTTAACTTATAGACTTCACTATTCTAACAGACAACCTCTTTGCTTCCACTAAAAACAATATTCAAAACAGATGTTCCCAAATTAATTCAACAGATTAGAAATCTAGGCCATACTTTCTAATTTAACTTTACTTAAACCATTCTGTGTGACCCTGTCAAAGCATATGTGAAAGAAAGTAAATGAATTTGGAAACCAACTAAATGTGGATTCTAATCATAATTCTGACACTTTTTTTATCAAATGTGTGGCCTTAGAAAAATTATTTTAAGGCTCTCAGCTTCAATTCCTCAACTACAATGATGGTATATTAATCCCGCCATATAAGGCTACTGTGGAGACTAAATGAGATGAGGAATTCAAAGTATCTAGCTTTGTTACCTTAAGGAAGTTACTTAACCTTTCTGTGATTTAATTTCTTCATGTTAAAGATGGTAGAATAAGTATACCTACCTCACTGGATTGTGTGACAATGGAATTTGTTAACATATATTGCTTAGGACTATGCCTGACACATAGTGATATATGAATATTACTTATTATTATTATTATTACATAAGATGTAACACCATGCCTACCATTGAAAGGAGATCTCCTATACTTAGTTCTTTTCTACAAATGAGATACTACTAGACAAATTATTAGATTATTGACTTGTCAAGCAGTGGTAAGTACACATTATTGAACTGAGTAGTAATGCCTAAAAAGCATAATGGACAGATTACGACATATTAGAAAATAGAATTGATAGGACAAGGTGTCATTTTTATGAGAGAGGTGAAGAAATGGGAGGAATCAAGGATGATCCCCTCATTTTTATTTGGGTAACTTGATTCATGGTGAAGTTCTGCACCAGGAGAAGAGAAACAAACTTTGGTCAAAAAGAAGAAGGGTTCAAATTAAAAATAAACACCTTTTTTTAAAAAAAAAAGTATTACATGATACAAAAGACTAAAAGAATTCATTGGATTTAGCAACACAGTAAACTTTCCAACACTGGAAAGTTTATTTGAGTGGTAGGGGAAAAGTGAGACTGCAGCAGATTAGGAGACTAAAGAGGGGATAGTTGGTGAAGATGTAGAAGTAGAAACCATTTAAGATTATTGCCTGTGAAGAAGAGATAAATAGAATGTTGTTCAGAAGGCTACTTCGAAAAGAAGCAACATGAGATATCAGTAACTGTTTTGGTTATTCACAACCACAGTGTTTCTTGAGGTGCTATAATTTGCCAAGTCATAAGGGGCAATGAATAAAAAGTGGCTTAAGAATGATTTTAATCTACCTGGGAAAGTAGGAGATATATATGAAAAAAAATTATAAGAAAATAGAACATATACTAAGTACCAACTGTATGGAACTGAAAATAATGTTACATAGGCACCCAGTCTCGGAGCCTGTAGAGGGTAGAATATTTGGGTAAGAGTTCAAAGAGCAGGGGAGACTTAAGATTGTTATTAAAGCAGAGCTAGGAAATAGTTGGTAAGGAAGGCACGGGAAGGAGTAAATGGTGTGAGCAGAGCTTCAGGTGGGGGCTTGGCTTATGCATGGCCGTCATTGATCAGACGGGTAGAGTGTGGAGCTCTACACTTATGCAGCTCATTTCCTTATTTTTACTGTAAAGGTGAGTTTATTGGAAAGCTATAGTCCTACACAATATCCAGCAATGTAGTAGAAGCCAAACAAATATTACTTAAATATTTGTTGGGTAAATATTGAATATATAGAAAAGCTACAGGTAAGAATTTGCCTGGAGTAAGACTAAAAAGGGAAAATTAAGGTTTTAAGTCTCAGAGAGTTTACTTTAAATCACAAATTAGGATCTTTATAGGAAATATGAAACAACAATTTGGTCTGAGTAATTACAGACTTCAATTCTATGGAGTTTAAGAAAAGTTGCTGCTGAATATAATCACCCCATAACATCCTCCCTTCATCCCCATTCTTTCTTACCCTTTACTCCTCCAGTAAGGAAGAATTTCCCCCAGTCAGGAAGAAATTTTAATTCAATAAGACTTTATTGATCAGCAATAATTTCCCTGGCTTATTATTCGTGCTTCTTTGGAGGTTATAATCATATTGGGAACAAATGCTGTGAAAGCCAGGATGAGAAGAAATCACTGAGCGGGGGCTTGAAAAATGGGGTTATATATTTAGAGGAAAAGTTGGAAGTGAATTCAAACTTGGAGGAGACAACATGAATAAAGAGAAGGAGAGAAGCAAGAAGGAGCCAGGGGGTATTCTGGGGACAGTCACACAGCGTTGACAAAGGGTTAGAACTAAAATAGCCCTAAACCGTCATGGTTGATAACTTACATTCCTGTGACTAATACTTCTGGCTCACAGGGATAGACTATCTAGTGAAAAAAATAAACAGCTCCTCTTCTCCGCAACTGGAGACGCTGAATGGTTCAGTGAGTTTTTTAAAAAAAAATAGATTTGTTCATTTCTTTAGAATTTTCAAAATGTCCCTGATGGAAGGCATGTGGGATTAAGTACATTTTTAACCTGCCCTTTTGCGGAGACTTAAGCATTTAGTCTCCCTGTATTCCCTAAGGGGAGATGAAGATGCCATAGTAAAAGCCGTAGCTTCAGATTAGTCCAGTAGGTAAAAGCAGTTTCCTTTTCTGAGTTCCCTACAAATCCCTGCTTCCGCAAGAGCTGCAAACAAATTCCCCTGAAGTCATACATTTTTAAACACTCACTTGTGGTTCCTAGCTAGAAGGAGACACTCCTTAGAGGTCAAGCTCTGCAGGAGCAAAGCCTCTGCTTGTGGGAGATAGGGCCGCCTCACCTGCTCTTTTGGAGTTGCCCAAGTCTGAGGCTTCTCTACTTTATACAGAAAACCTTATTTGTTGTAAAGCTCAGGTCTCCTTTCTCTCAGTTGTTATTTTTAAGCTCAGCCTTCCTCTTCTTGACACATGTACACCTACTGCAGAGTCTTCTTAATGTCAATCGTGTATGCCATGCCGAACTCACAAGACTTTTATTCTCTTTGTTTTTCATACATTTCTTATCTCTCCTCTTCTGGCCATGTTTCTTTTCTCCCCACTTCCACATTAGTGTCTAGGATTTAATTTTAACATGCAGAAATAGAGAGTATTAGCAGACCTATAATGTCTGAGGTATTTAAATAGATGTTCAGAAGGTCCCTGGGCACGTTGCCAAAGAGTAAGTCTTGGATCTAGTTTCTTAAAGGTGGGTGACAAGAGTTCTGTGACACTTTCTGATACAAGTGGATACCTTGTAGTTCGTGCCTTTAGCATCTGTAGCTCCACACTTAACATGGGCTGGAGACATGCTTAGATCCTCAGAGTCCAGGGAAAAGGATGTAGGTGATGTAGGAAAAAGAATAATTGTTAGTCAAATGATTCATTGGATGGCCTTGGGAAAAAACAAACTCTTCAAATTCTTCCTTTATATAATAGAATAAAAGATCATTTAATTACCTTCCATATCCCTTTCAACTCTAAAATATTGATCACTATTTTACCTTTTTGTCCAAGTCCCTCACATTTTGGCTACCTAGACTTTCATATTATTTTCTTTCCTGTCTTGGTTTTGGAAGATTTGTGTTCTCTAGTCACATGGAAATAACCAGTGCATTTCAGGACTTACATACAAAGTAGGGATTGCATAGGGACCTTATAGCTTTTACTGTTTTCAAAACTGAATATTCAGAAAAGTGGCTAAGAAGTGGTATTTAGGTGATAGTAAAAGAGCAAAAGCTGGAAACATTTTTGATTATTTTGGTTTGGTAACTTTATTTTAATAATCAAACTAGCTAATTATTACTTATGCATACTTTAATGCCACATAACTTCTGCCATTTTCTTAATTCTTTAAAGTTTTGACTATGTGCTTTGTGGGAAAAAAATTCTTCAACACTGTTCACCTGTGACCCCCAAATCTAGGTTTAATAATCAATTACCTAAAGTCAAAAACCTATGCTCATCTATGGTACAAATGCATTAGAAAGATGTTAGACCCTGTGGAGAAATATTGTCAATTTGATATTTTCCAATATCCTTCTTCCCTTTCTCAATTTTAAATTAAAATAAAACGAGTCATATAATGAATGCATAGCTGTTGTCTCCTGCGACAGTATTAGGGTGGTGCAAAAGTACTTGCGGTTTCAGCATTATTGAAATTTGCCATTTGATATTGGAATATATTTTTAAATAAATGTGGGTATGTTATACATCATTTAATGCACATTTCTCACTTTATGTTTTTATGCTAATAACCTATTACTTGCTGTTTATTTTATATTTATTTCACACCTATAGAAATGATGTTAGACAAAAAGCAAATTTGAGTGATTTTCTTATTTGAGTTCAAAATGGGTCATAAAGCAGCGGAGACAACTCACAACATCAACAGCGCATTTGGCCCAGGAACTGCTAACAAACGTACAGTGCAGTGGTGGTTCCATAAGTTTTGCAAAGGAGATCAGAGCCTTGAAGATGAGGAGCACAGTGGCTGGCCATTGGAAGTTGACAACGACCAACTGAGAGCAATCATCTAAGCAGATCCTCTTACAACTACACAAGAAGTTGCCAAAGAACTCAACATCGACCATTCTCTGTTTGTTTGGCATTGAAGAAAATTGGAAAGGTGAAAAAGTTCAATAAATGGGTGCTTCATGAACTGACCAAAAATAAAAAAAGTGTGGTCTTCTCTTCTTGTATACAACAACAATGCAACAACAACAAACCATTTATCGATTGGATTGTGATGCATGATGAAAAGTGGATTTCATGTGACAACCAGCTCAGTGGTTGGACTGAGAAGAAGCGCCAAAGCACTTCCCAAAGCCAAACTCGCACCAAAAAAAGGTCATGGTCACTATCTGGTGGTCTGCTGCTGGTCTCATCCACTATAGCTTTCTGAATCCCAGCAAAACCATTACATCTGAGAAGTATGCTCAGAAAATTGGTGAGATACACCAAACACTGCAACACCTTCAGCCAGCATTAGTCAACAGAAAGGGCAATCCTTCTCCACGACAATGCCCCACCACCTGTCTTCAAAAGTTGAACAAATTGAACTATGAAATTTTGTCTCATCCGTCATATTCACCTGACCTCCCACCAGCCAACCACCACTTCTTCAAGCATCTCGACAACTTTTTGCAGGGAAAATGCTTCCACAATCAGCAGGATGCAGAAAATGCTTTCCAAGAGTTCATGGAATCCCAAAGCACGGATTTTTACACTACAGGGATATATCTCATTGGCAACAATATGTTGATTGTAATGGTTCCTATTTTGATTAATAAAGATATGTTTGAGCCTAGTTATAATGATTTAAAATTCATGGCCTGAAACTGAAATTACTTTTGCACCAACCTAATATTTTGATTGTCACTTCAGCATTTAAAACTGTTCGATTTTGCAGTTTGCATATCTAAGATTCCTCATAAGATTATACTGTGTTAAGATGAATAAGAAATAGCTGTACCCATACATAGAAATCAGAATTATACTTGCTTGTTGATTCTAGGGCACTTACTCATAGAAACCTCACAATTAATAGCGTGTGTGTGGGGGGGTTAGATTTATTTAGTCATTATCACTCTTCCACTTGTATTTCATGGTGCTGAGCAAATAGTAAGTGAAGAGTATGAGTTTTTTCACATTGCCCTCAATAAATGGGTTTAACCACAATACAAATCTCATAATCCACCTCTTCAATCCCACTGGCAATGGGACAAATCCAGTAGCTTTAGAGGTAAGCCTTCAAATATACTTCTACTGACAGACTGAAGTTTGTTTTAGGAAAAATCAAGGCTCTGCAATCCTTTGCATTCATTGAAGCTTTCTGTTTCCATGGTTTCCAAGAGTTCACTGAAATTAGGCTTTCAGTGTTTAGAAGTTCATGATATGGAGCTTTGGTAAATTCCTTCTCGCTTACCTAGATTATGTTTAAGATCAGTATATTGCTATTCCTGGATAAGTTTTGGGAGCTCTCAGACTGTCACCATGGCTTTTCCCCTGCGTGCCTCTTCCAAAGAACCAAGGGCAGATATGAGGTATCTCAAGGCAATCTGTATGAAGCCAAACTAGAGTTGCTTTCTGCATCAGGAAAAAATAAAATTACAATTCTTATTTTTACTGAAGAGCTACCTTCAAAGGGATTATTAGGGAAAGCTAGGCTTAGGGTTCTCTGGCCTTTGGCAAAGAGGGGATGCCCTGATAAAATAAAATCTAAAACAACAGACTTCCAGAGGCTTCACTTATCTTACAGAACAACAACAACAAAACAATCTCTGGACGTGGTAGGAGCCCTGGAGTAGTTTAAGTTGAGCCCAAGGTACAGGAGGTGTTAAGAATGTAGGGAGAGGTTTTATTGGGCTAGGAAATAAAGCATGCGATTTCTGATATTAATATACAATTGTTATCAGGTTTCTGTCTGCAACTCAAGTTTCTGAGGGTCCAGTTATCACACAACCTACGCAAATAAATAGATAAGATTCCTGAGCCCAAATGCACTGTCTTTGCTATCCTGGGGCTCAAACCCAGGACCTCCAGCAGTTACCCCTCATAAAGATGTGACTTTTTGATCAGCAGTTGTTACCTGAATACATAAGGAGCAGAGACAGATCGATAAAATCAAATACACAGAGAACAAAACAGGGAGCATATGAAACCGTATCTGTGACTACAAGGAACTGTTCTAGATGACTCCGAAGTATCTTTTAGGAAAGAGTACAAAGCTCCATAGAAGTAGATCTGAATTGTGCTGCACTTCAAAGGTCTAGTCAACACCCTGAAACGAGTTGGAAGCAGTTCAGAGCATGGGGGTCCTATACTCAGGGATCCCATTGAGTTTGGCAGCGGCAAAGTTTCAGGAGGGGTTTTCGAGGGAGATTTAAGAAAAGAGAAAAACGTAGTTGCCTATTTTGAAGGTCACCCAGGTGGGACTCCCCTGAGAGAGGTCTGTAGAAGGAGGAGAGTCCTGAGTCATCACGTAGCTCCAGGGGCAAACTGTGGCAGCCGGCAGATCAGCAGCTCCAGGACTGCTCAGCATCAGGTCTGAAGGACTGCTTGTCAGGCAGATGTGTTTGTAAACTAATGACTTTCACAGTGTGATGAGATTGAAAATGAAGCCTAATTGCTTCCTCTGATTTAACCCTTGGAATGCTTCCAGGCATGCCGATAGCCATGTGTCTTTAATCATGTGAGTTAATCACCTTCAGGGATACATCAGAAAACAGTGGCTTATAGGAAGTCCAGGAAGCACTGCGGTTGTGTTATTAGGTTTAGACTTCTGGGGCTATCATCTGTTCAAATAAGGACACTGAGAGGTTGGCCATGGTGCCCTTACACTAGTGTTTGTTAGTAGCAACTGACACAGGCAATTACATGGCTCTGTAATTCAGAAAAAAATGAATTAATATTTATGCATTTTTAAGTAACTTAAAAAAAAAATCCTAATAGTAGCAGAGTGAGAATGGCAAGTCACCTTGATCTTTCTAAGGCCACCGTGAACTTTAGTGCAGCTCTGGAAGAAAATCAGAATTGGAAAATTGTCTAATAATCAGGCCGGTCTGATTAATAGTGACAATTAGTATTGGACTACAGTGCATAACCAACTGATTATGAATCATTTGAGCACTTTAGGTAAATTTTCAATACAGGCAATTAAAATGAAAAGACTCATGATCCTTACATAATGACTTCATTAAATTAATTTAGTTCTGAGATTGGAGGAAATTTTCTTTTGTAGTAAGGAACCAGCAGAATTTAAGTTCCATTCACTTTTGGTCTAGAGAAAGCTGGAGGAAACATTTAAAAGATTTAAACACACAGACACACTCACACACACAGACAGATAAACACACCACATTACAAACAGCTTATTCTTTTCTGAAAGTGAACCGTGTTACTGAAGAAGAAAGAACTGAAGGTCAGAGCACGGATTCTGTTCGCATCGCTTATTTGGAAGAAGTAAATCTTGCCCTCAGTTATATTTCGTATTCCACTAAGTACATGCATTGTTAAGGTTAAAAGAACATTATTGTGGAGTAATCTGTGAGAGACAGACACTTCAAAGAGATAAATACTCATTTCTATTACATAAACAATGGACTCAAATCATTTGCTTCGTGGTAAAAGACAAAGCTAGAACCAAGTCCAAATACTGTGGTATCAAAGCAGTTGGAGAAAAAGATTCCTTTAGGTGAAATGCAGTCATTCAATCAAAGCAGCAATAGTTTTGTAGAATTAGGCAATGAGAGTGGAAGGAAAAGAGACTCTCTAGGGGTAAGTTGAAATATTCCATGTTGAATTTAGTTTTTACTGTTGGTTTTGAGTCAGGAAGTCACTTTGCTTTCAAGATTCATCACTTAATACCTAATGCATATGGCTTTATAATTTGCAAAGTGCTTTTGCATTTAAGTTGTACACACATTCTGTAAGCTAGGTGTTATGTGTATTAATAATAGCGAATACCTATTTAGCAATTCAGAATTTTAAAAATTTCATCTATTATCTCTTTTAATTTGTTTCATTCCTCTCACAATTTTTGAAGAAGAGAAAAGAAGTTAAAGTATTATAATTTGTCAAAATCACTAATAACAGCAAAAACTAGGTATTGAGCATTGTCTTCTGACTATAGATCCTTGTCCTACGTACTGCTTCCTGTCCTTTACTATTTCTTAAGACCATTTCTTCTACTTGCCTAACTGTCTTCTTCATAACAAATTTTTACATTCGCTGTATTCTTTTGTAGGTCTCTGAAAGTGAAAACCACTTTAAATTCTAGATTACGTATGATGATCTTTCTTCCTTTTAGATTACATTGCATTCCCTGTCAGACTGCAGGCTCTCTGAAGGCATGCCCTGCAGTTTCTAGCACAGAACTTAGCCTTTCCAGCAGAGAGAGGAAACGGGCTCAGCAATTGGTTGAGCTAGCACTTCAGCCCAAGTCCTACCGTCTGGGAGAAAGAATTCAAGAAGAATAGGGGGCAAGAGATGAGAAGAGATAAGTTACAGTGAAATGTGAGGATTCGTTCAAACCCCAACATTGGTAAACACCATTCTAGCATGTCATTTCTCCTTTAAAGCAGGATAGATGACCAAAGGCAGCAATAAAGTTCTTGAGCTGCTGACGCCACAGGGTTGACTGGGCATGCTCATCAACTAGGCAACTTGCTTCTGAGCTTAAGCCTCACTTAACACAACAAAATTACAAGTTAGCAAACAGCATGGCCTATTGAAATTACGCTCATTTAGATGAAATAAAAATGTTAAATCCAGAATGCCAAAAATTACTCTAAGAAGAAAGGACTTGTTGGCCTTTATGGACTTAAATTCCTTGAATGGTCTTTGCTAAACTCACTGCTATCTAAAGAGCATTCCTTGGTGACACTTCACCTTTAAAGATGTTTCTGGAGAGTTTAGGGTGCAACTGTGTGTGCATATGTGTGTGTGCTTATGTGTACGTGCTTGTGTATTACAGTATGTTCACCATTTCCTCCTTCCATTCAGTGTATTTTATCTCTTTTCCTCTCAGCCCTTTACTTCTTCTCAATTCCTTGTCCCCAAATGGTAGGGCTTGCTGGGACTGAGGTGTTAGCTCAACTAATTGCTGACAGGTTTGCTCTTCTGTCAAATTCAAATCAGAAGGGTCTGATTCACAGAGCTGTTTCCACCAAATGTTTCCACATGCATGAAGATGCTCTACAGTGTCATATATAACAGAAGACTGCCTCTCTCCCCGAGCCCCCCAGATTTTACAGAAAAGCAAACAGATAGGAATAAGCCTCATGGTGGTCTTTCGAGGGAAAAGAAGTTTCAGAATTCCCATCACTTGTCTATTTCTCTCTTCTGATGATAGTCTCTCTGACACTGACACTCTTCGTGTGCCTGGCCTACTTCCCAGGTCAGATTGCAAGTTGTCTGTTCACAGGGACTGTGCTTCACTCACCTACATATCCCTTAAAGAGCCTGTGACACATCAAGCAGTCTCTTGAAGGAAAGAATGTTAGTCTTTGCCTGCTGTGTCTTGGTGGTACAAAAATGCATTAAACTTATTTCCATTCAGCTTGTTGATTTCTGTCTCATTACCTTACACTCATATACTGAAAACAGGTATTTTTGGCATCAGCTGGTAGGCCTTTCTTCACCTAAACAGAATTTCTGGAATTTCTGTCCAGACATCTAATTATAGCAGTCCTGACTCCTCCTTGGAATTTGGTTGATTTGGGAATCGGCTTCTCCTAAAAAGGGCAGACTTTGGAGATTGAGTGCTGGCTCCCCTTCTTACCAGCTATGATACTACCAATCTGAGCCTCAATTATCCATCTGTAAAATAGGTATGCTAATACCAACCACATAATGACTCCATCAGGAATAGAAAAATGTGGAAAACACCAGTGCCTGCCTACAGAAGGCCCTTGCTCAGTATTTACTCCCCTCTCTCTATACTGCCACCCTCTCCATTACTGCTCCCGCATTCCCATAATTTTCACTCTTCTGAAATTTGTAGCTCATGACATTTTGCAGTAATAAACTCTTGAACTCATCACTAATGCTAATTGCCCCACTTCCGTTGTCCTAGCTGGCTTCAGCTCCGAGCTCTTCTCCTTCCCTGGATATCTGCAACTCTGACATTGATGACCCTCTGACTATGAACATAGTGCTCACCCAGGCCTTGGGGCTGCCCCTGGTCAGCACAGAGTCTGGCAGCTTCACCCTCACCCACCCCCTCCATTTATTTCATTCAATATAGAAAGCATGGCTTACTGAACAAAATGAATGAAAGGATCTTAGAGGTAGGTCAAAAATGTAGTTCTCATTGTTACTGAGTAGTTAGAGAAGGGATAGACAAATCCAAAAGACTGTCTTGAAGCGAATAGGAAATTCCATTTTGTTCTAGACCTTCCTAAGGCGCTCTCATTCTGCAATGTCATTTCCATAGCATCCTGCTGTGAACTCATGTTTTCCTGCATTACTAAATGGCTACTGCATCCTTTGTTTTGTTTTATTTGCCATTGTTTGTTAAATATGAGAATTTACTTTGAAGGTGATTTCAATATGGTAAATGTTATAGCTATTTATCTTGTGAGTCTAATCTTACCAAGCATAACTTTGACTTTAGTCAAGTTCCATATCCTCCCAAGTCAGCCACTATCCTTTTCATAAAAATCCCCAGCTTTCTGGTAAGATGGCTCTTTCTCATTGTATATATTACCGCTTTCTAGTTAGAAGGTCAAACTAGGATTTTGAAGGTTATGCTTGTTTTGTTCTGTTGTATCCTCTATTTCTAAACTGTCTCCAAATCTAGATATTTCTCTCAGATGTTTTGATGAATTCACTCTATCTATTTCCTATTTTCTACTATACCTTCCTACTTTAGTCATTTGGTAACTAGAGCCTAAAGTTATCCTTGAATACTCTCTCTGCTTTCAGAGAGCATAGTACCCTGTACTAGCTCCTTGTTACCTCCTGCATCGAGTCCAGACTTGCTCTCTGGCTTTCAAGTTCCCTAGAAATACACCATCACTTCCACTCAAATATTCCCTCAGTATTCTTCAGCATGTATCCTACAATTTAGTGAGAACATTTTTATTATAATTCCTATTACATACTACGCACATTCCTAATTCTTGCCCTTTGCCAAAATCTTCCTCCAACTTGGAAATTTTTCCTCTTTTGTCTCTTCCTGCCTCATCTCTTCTGCACTGCAACATAAGTTCAGTCTCTGCCTGTCTTGTTCACCACTGTATCCCAGTATATAGAAAATTTCCTGGCACATAACAAAGTCTCAGCACGTATTTATACTCTTACCAATTGACTGTTCTTCAAAGCCCACTTCAAAGCTAATCCTTTTCTTAAACTGTTTTCCTATTAAATCATTCATCTTAGTTTTCACCAGCATATCATAAGTTCCTTGAAGATGGAAGCCATCACTTGTATTACTTTGCATCTCCCAGAGTGCTGTGATAATGTGAGGAAAGTAAATATCATGCTTTGGGGAAAAGTACATAGACATGACCCAAGGATGATTCATAAAATATATATAAATTGATTGCCTACTATTTGTCAGGAACTATTCTAACACCTGAGATGATAATTTGGATATACTGAATTCTAGATCTATACTGCCACTACCTATATAGCCTCTGGCGATACACTTAAATTCTCTGAGCTTTGGACTTCTATAGAAACTAAGAGGGTTAACCTGGGTTACCTCTAATGTCTTTTCCAGTTTAGTCTTCTTTGAATTTTACATACTTATTTATAGATTTAGGAATGGTGTTCAGTAAGTACTTGCTGATTAAGTAATACAATCTTTCCCCTTCCAAACCCTTTTTGTTACCTGAAATAGAATCTATTTTCAGTTTCTTATCATTTCTTTATTCGTTCAACAAATGTATATTGAATATTCCTGTGTGATAAGCAGTGTGCTAAAAATTCTGGAGGTACACCAATGAACAAGACACCATACCTGCACCCAGACTTTAACACATTTTAGATTGTCCATGATTGAAAAGATTAAGTCTGTACTCCAAAGATAAAATCATTAACGATTACAATATAATCTCAAAAGTAACTTTCTTATAAAGGCCACATCAATGCCAGAAAGCAATTATATAAATGATTCAATATCACACTGGACTTGCTCAGGACTAAGTAATAGTAGTATTTTTCTTATTTGATCATAAAGCAAAATCATTAAAGTTAGAAGAACATTGTATAATATTTTATAAAATAAATGTAGTATAGCCTAGATGCATTAAAAGAAATCCAGTGGGATTCTCCTAATATTGAAATGACTCATTTGCAAGCCAAATGTGAAATGGGCATCAACGGCATTCAGCAAGAAGCATTCAAAGACAATTTTGAATCATCACATGCTTTTCTGTATAATAGTCCACAACTCAATTCACTAATTTGTGGGGGGAAGAACAACTTCTCTTTGGAATGTTCCAACTTTGATTTACTTCTTTAAAAAAATAATTCCCTCCCCCTAGTTTTATTGAGGTATCACTGACAAATAAAAATTATATGTGTTTATGGTATAAAAAGTGATGTGATAAACAGGTACATTGTGAAATGATTACCATACTCAGGTTAATTAACATATCCATTCACCTCACATAGCTACCTTTATTTTGTGGTGAGAACATTGAAGACCTACTCTGACACTCTTCTTAATCTCACTGGAATTCTGGATTGGAGAGGAAACTCTGGTGACCTTTATACTTTATTTCTCAAAAACCTTAAAAAGTGGTTTAGCTGACTTCATTCTACAGACCTCAAAACACTCCTTTGTCTGAGATTGTAGCTAGAATGTATTGTCCAAGGCATTTTCTATAAAGAGTCTTTTTGCTATCTTCATTTTAGGCCTTTCCTTGAACTATCCCTGTGCCTAGGGTTCCCGCAAGCCGCTTCTCCTGCTCCGACTCTAAGAGGCTCATGATGCCTTTTACTCTTTCCCTGTAACCATAGTTGTTAGCAAATAAGCCTCAGGAGCTAAAAAACTGATCTTCAGTTAATAGATCTTCTTAACAAGTTTGAGGGTTTATCTAACGTAGGAATTCTTTACACTATCAATGTTAGAACATGATCATATTTTATAAATATCTCTTTTGAATTAAAAAAATGAGAAAAATTGAAGTTAGCTTTTTGGAGCCCACTTAATCTCTGGGGTAAATAAATGATATCTATTGCCCTCTTCCTTGAAGAGCCAATTGGATTAGTAACTAGTAAGGCTTACTCAAAGTCTACTTTTTTTTACAGTCACAATATTCTTCTTTATGAGGATGGGCATGCTGTGGTGGCAGATTTTGGAGGTGAGATTTCCATGAGTGATACTCCAAGTGACATCTATTTCTTTCTTCATTCTTAGTTGGTGCCTGATTATTGTACGAAGAATCTGAAAATGGATTTTACACTGACAGACAGCTATATGCCTCTAAAGTCATTCAGATTTTAATGACCCTAAATTTTGAAAGTCTATCATTTATACCTATTTTTTTCTTTTTTTGATATCCCCAGCCAAGAGAAAGGAAGTGAGAATTTGAATAAGACAGAGGTTTCTTGAGGTTTCAAAATTTTAGCTGTGTTCTTTGACCTTAGAGATATTTCCTTTGATATGAAATTGTTTTCTCTTTCCTTCAGAATCAAGATTTCTACAGTCTCTGGATGAAGACAACATGACAAAACAACCTGGGGTTTGCTGCTGCTTGCGTTTCCTATAATTATAAACCAATTAAAATGTGTAAACTCAGCATGAGAGGAAGAAAGATGAGAGCAGCTTTAACTGGAAAAATGTCATTGTCTCAGTGGCAGGATAATGTCTTATGTTTTTATCTTTAGTAAGCTCCCAAAATAACTATTTCAAGGCTCTGCTAGAGAAATAGATAAGATATATATTTGGAAAATGTTACAGACAAAATAATACAGAATACATTTCAAATATAACTGAAAAGTACATGGTAAGCATGGATCACTTCATATTTAGATCACCTTACTACTTATGGTAACATTTAATAGTAACTAACTATAATATATATATTATAATTACATAATTATGTATAATATATAATAGATGCTCATCAGCATCTATTAACTATTCATAGTTTTCCACTTTAACATTATAAGGCAATAGGTAGTATAGTCAAGTATTAATGTTTAAGTGAAATGTAAATTATAACATGTGAAGCAAGGATAGTTGTAGTCAAAATGTCAGCAATTAAATTCATTACCTGCCCTCTCCTTCACTTCCTCAACCCTTCTCACCTCCTCCCAACTTCCCCCTCCCCCCCAAAAAAGTACACTTCTCCTTCTGGACTACCTGTGATAACTAATTACCTCAGCTTGGAGTAATTTTTCATTCCTTCCCATTCCTGCTTCTGCTTACACATTACTCACCTTTTCTGTTTTTTTTTTATTTTTTTAAGTTCCTCCCAACCTCTTAAACCTCACATTTACAACTGCCTCAGTGTAGATCCTCATCACCTCTTTGCTAGACTCTTGTGCTAGGTTTCTATTTTCAGTCCTCTCTTTCAGTACATTCTTTGTAATATCAGCTAAGTAGTGCTATTCAGATAATTCTCTTTCTCCTATAAACCCTCTATCACACCCCACTGTCTACAGGCAAAAATCCAAATTCCTTTGCCTGGCAGCCTCTTGCCCTCCCCAGTCTGGCCCCAGGGCCCCTCTGTGACCTGCTCTTTTACCATCTTTCACCATAAATTTCCTCAAGTCCCCTGTGCCCCAGCACAAAAACCACCTGGCTATCCCCAAACATGCCACTTACTTTCCCATTCCATGACTTTGCTAGCGTGGTATCCTCAGCCTGGAAAGCCCTTCACTGCACCCCACCTGGGTGAAATCTACTCATTTCACAAGGCTCAGGCAAATTTTATCCATCTGAAACAGGTTCCTGTCTATAACCTGCCCCTGGCCTCCACACACACACACTCTTCTCTCTGTGTTTTTGAATGACTTTGCACTATTAGTTTGCACACATATTTATTCATTTAACAAATATTTATTGAGGTTTAGGCATTATGCAAAAGGACAGGAATGGAAATGTGAATAAAAACTTAGTCCTTGGCCTCAAGAAGTTCATTTTCTAGTGGAGAAAACATAGTAGTAAACAGATAGATTTAAAGCAGTGTGGAAGTTCAGTGATAGAAGAATTACATAAGATTACCATAATCAGAATACAGATATTCTTGAAAAAGCTGAAATTTTGCATGATTTCAAAATAAGGTAGATGTTTCAAAAGAATTATCAGCAGCCAGCACCACACACAAGATTTCAGTAAAAGTAATAAAAGAATAATGGTTTTATTCAGTACATATACAAAGGTGTTTAGCAAAGTTCATTGATAACATATGGAGCCATGGGATTTTAGAGGTGAAAGGGGCTTACTCTTCTGTTTTGTTCTTGATGCATTAATGTTTAAGTAAAAACATTAGGTCCAGGGAGCATAAGAGAATTGTCCAGAGCTGCTCAGTCAGTGGTAGAGTCAGAACTAAAATTTGCATCTCCTAACTCAAAGACTAATATTCTGTATCCTAAACTACAAATAAATGAATTTTATGCATTTGCATCCCAGAATGGAAACTAATTTTTTAAACTGAAGAATATGTAATTGCAAATGAAAAAAATGTAAATAATGTCATTTGAACAGAGCGTTGAACTTTGTACAGAGAAACTTGTAACATTTTACAGATTTTTTTTCTGGAATATTGCACAGACAGCATTCAGAAATAGCACATCTGGGCAAACAAAGAAAATAAGACAGACTTGATCCTGCTGGTGATACATCTACTTCATAGAGATATTCTGGGCACTCCTCTATAGCCCTTTCTTTCCTTAGCTGTGACAGCACTATTTATGGGCCTAATTTAGTAACTTCCTAAATTGTAACTTGAAGACTTAAAGGAGGTGCCTCCCATGCTGTGGGATTCACTCACAGGGAGGACTGGGGTCCCTGGATGAATCTACGGTTGGCTATTCTGAAGCTTGTAAGGCTTCTACGGAGAAAGATGCTCACAAATAAACAAAAAACACTGCTGTTGTGATAATCATTTTATAAGAGGCAGAGCTGCTTGATGATTGATATTTGTGTGATTTTGGGGGAAGAATTATGGATTTTATGATCTTCCAATGATTAAGAAAGATGTCCCTTGAGAAACTGAAAAACCACAGTAAACAAACTATGTATGTATATAAAGTAATTTATTGCACACATTGAGGGCAGTGCCAATGTTATTTTACATTTCTGTTTTGAGAACATTGGGAGAACACTTAACAAATCCTCACTAAGAAAATGCTACTCTGCCACAGAAGAGCTAAGCATTTGGTCAATGGCTTGTGAATGTTTTCTGATGCACAGAACCTCCGCTGGATGGCTCCTGAGGTGTTCACGCAGTGCACTCGGTACACCATCAAAGCCGACGTCTTCAGCTACGCTCTGTGTTTGTGGGAACTTCTCACCGGCGAAATTCCATTCGCTCATCTCAAGCCCGGTAAGACATGCTGCAATTAAATTAAAGTATTCCTGCTTCCTAAAGTTCATTGCATTTTAACAACCTCAAGAAATATTTTTTTCCCAAAATGATCATTCTCAGTGGGATGGCAAGGGTGGAGTTAAGTAAACAATCCAAAATTTTTGTAAGGTGTGTGCACAATCCAGAAAACTTAATGTCTTAATGCTGTGATTTCAGACGCAGGCACATAGAAGTGTAGGTATATCTTGTTAAAGTTTAGGGCTTTGATTTATCTGTTGTTAATAAAACAAGCAAATGACTATGGCTGTGTGATATGTGGGGACAAATAAAGTGGACAATGCAATGTTTATTGAGATTAGATTTTAGAATTGTACTTTTAATATGTAAATAGGGGTAGGAACGTAGCAACACAAAATAGCCTATTAGGGCTGCTCTCTGCTTATCTCACGTTATTCAAAAGAAAATTGATTTTCTTAATAATTTTGTATTTATATTATGGATTGATTTATTCCAAAAATGGAGCATGGTGAGTAAGTCTAATTTCCATTGATGATATATGTTATACTCTGCCTATATGTAAAAAGTGAAGGTAAGGAATGTACTCACGGGCAAAATGTACACATATTTTTGGTTTAAAGTAAACTTTATCTGCATATGTTTCCATTTTATTTGGGTTGCTCTCATATATTGCCACAGTAGACAGGAATCTCTGTAAGGACTTTGCATTCCTGGAACTTAGTATGCTTGAAAAGTAGTTGTCAAATGAAATCACAAATAAATTTTAAATGAATTATATTCATTTAATATGACTAAATTATATTAAATATAACTTATATAATTTAGCTCCTAATGGTCACCGGTAACAATATATCAAAAGGATAAAGTCAAAAGGGATGTTAGTTAAACATCCTTTTTAACAAGTGAGAAGTCTTAACCAGCATCACAACATTAGGGCGCCAAATCCTAATCACTAGACCACCAGGGAGCAAAGAGCATCACAATATGTACTGGTACTCATGTACAGACCAAAAGCCACACCTAATATTCTCTTTTCAGGATATTTTTCCTGATAATATTCTGTGGTCTTTTAATTACACTCTTCAGAGTGTCTAACAGAGTGCATTTTACATATTATGTGCCCTGTACATAGTTTATTGAGCAAAGTGATGATGTAACCTTCGTAAGTGTTCTCTATATACTTTCTACAATTTTAAATGATGAGATTTAGCCTTTATTATATGTGAATGTATAGACTCTATTTTTAACTGAACCAACACTGCCATAAGTCTTGTTCTGATATGCTGCTGTCTCTCTAACTCTTAGAGTTTGCATTATGATAAGACTGATGGATATATAAAAAATCAATTATAATTCTAGATATACTGTGGTATTTTTTCATGAGGGAGAAATATATCTCATTTCCACTCACCCACTATGTCAATCGATTAACCTGGTCCCATTGATTTTACCTCCTAATACATCTTGAATTTATTTAGCACTTACCATCATCCATCACCATCATATCTTTCACTTGAACTACTGCATAGTATAGTCTTTTGAAAAAATAAGGTTTACAGGAAAGGACACAACAAAAAAGACCAACAAAATACTAGCAAACTGAATTCAACAGCACATCAAAAAGATAATTCACCATTATCAAGTGGGTTTCATCCTAAGGATGCAAGGATGGTTCATCATACATGAATCAATTATTACAATTCAGCAAATAAACAGAATTAAAAATAAAAACCATATCATCATCTTAATATATGCAGAAAAAGCATTCAATAAAATCTGGCATACGTTTATGATAAAAAGTGCTCAACAAACTAGGCATAGAAGGAACATATCTCAAAATAATAAATGCCATATATGACAAACTCTCAGCCAACATTATTCTGAATGGGGAAAAGTTGAAAGAATTCTCCCTAAGAACTGGAACAAGACAAGGATGCCCGCTGTCACCACCACTGTGTTCTATTTAACACAGTATTGGAAATCCTAGCCAGAGCAATCAGGTAAGAGAAAGAAAGAAATTGGAAAACAGGAGGTCAAACTATCCCTGTTTGCTGATGATATGATCTGATATCTAGAAAACCCCAAAGATTCCTCCAAAAGACTCCTACAATTGATAAATACTTTCAGTAAAGTCTCAGGTTACAAAATTAATATACACAAGCCAGTAGCATTTCTGTACACTAATAGCAGTCAAGCAGAGAGTCAAATCAAGAACTCAATGCCATTTACAATTGCTGCAAAGAAAATAAAATATGTAGTAATATATTTACCAAAGAAGTGAAAGATCTCTACAAGGAGAACTACAAAACACTGATGAAAGAAATCATAGAGGATACTTACAAATGGAAAAGCACCCATGCACATGATTGGAAGAATCAATATTGTTAAAATGTCCATACTGCCCAAAGTGATTTACAGATTCAGTGCAATTCCCATCAAAATACCAATATCATTTTTCATGGAACTAGAAAAAACAATCCTAAATTTCACATGGAATCAAAAAAGAGCACAAATAACCAAAATAATCCTAAGTAAAAATAACAAATTAAGAGGCATCACATTACCAGATTTCAAAGTATACTACAAGACTATAATAACCAAAACAGTATGGTGCTGGTATAAAGGTAGACACATATAGGTCAATGGAACAGAATAGAAAATCCCAGAAATAAAACCATATAGCTACAACCAACTGATTTTTTACAAAAACATACACTGAGTAATGGACACCCTATTCAATAAATGGTGCTGAGAAAATTGGATAGCCTCATACAGAAGAATGAAACTGGATTCCTATCTTTCACCATATGTAAAAATTACCTGAAGATGGATTAAAGACTTAAATGTAAGACCTGAAACTATAAAAATTCTAGCAGAAACACAGGAAAAACTCTTGGACATTGCCCTAGGCAAAGAATTTATCACTAAGATCCCCAAAGCAAACACAGAAACAGTATGCTGCATTTATAAGTAATTCATTCTTCTTTTTTTTTTTTTTTGAGACAGAGTCCCACTCTGTCACCGCGGGTGGAGTGCATTGGCATCATCGTAGCTCACTGCAACCTCAAAGTACTGGGCTCAAATGATCCTCTTGCCTTAGCTTCCTGAGTAGCTGGTACTATAGGTGCATGCCACAATGCCTAGCTAATTTTTCTATTTTTAGTAGAGGCAGGGTCTTGCTCTTGCTTAGGCTGTTCTCAAACTCCTGAGCTAAAGCAATCCTCCTGCCTCAGGCTCCCAGAGTGTTGGGATTACAGGCGTGAGCCACTACACCCAGCCATCAGTAATTTATTCTTTTTCACTGCTATATAGTATTCCGCATGGTAGCTGTGACTCAATTTGTTTATGCACACACAAATTTATGATCATTTAAATTAATCTCACTTTTAGGCTATTATGAATAAACTTGCTAAAATAAGTTAGGTCTTTGTGTGGTTGTTTTTATTTCTTTTGGATAAATGCATAACAGATGGATTACTACATCTTATGATGACCTTTCCCAAGTTTCCTATACCATTATGGATTTCTAGTAGTCTATGAGAATTTCAGTTGTTTCATATCCTTGCCAGCATTCGCATTGTCTTTTTGAAAATATATATAATTAGCCATTTTAGTGGGGGGCATATGGTATATCATTGTGCTATTATTTTACATTTCTTTAATGACTAATAATGTTGATAATATTTTCAAGTACTTATTTGCTATCCATATATCTTTTGTGAAACAGTTGTTCAAAATTGTCTTATAATTTAGTTATAAGAGTTCTTAGATTCTAATTAGAAGTCCTTCACCTACTATGTGTTTTACAGGGATTTTCCTGTAATCTGTAACTTGCTTTTTCATATTCTTATCATTATCTTTCAAAGAGCACAAGTTTTGTTTTGTTTTGTTTTGTTTTGTTTTTAGAGACAGAGTCTCGCTCTGTTACCCTGGCTAGAGTGCTGTGGCGTCAGCCTAGCTCACAGCAACCTCAAACTCCTGGGCTCAAGCAATTCTCCTGCCTCAGCCTCCCCAGTAGCTGGGACTACAGGCATGCGCCACCATGCCCGGCTAATTTTATCTATATATTTTTAGTTGGTCAATTAATTTCTTTCTATTTTTAGTAGAAGATGGGGTCTCGCTCTTGCTCAGGCTGGTTTTGAACTCCTGACCTTGAGCGATCCGCCCGCCTCGGCCTCCCAGAGTGCTAGGATTACAGGCATGAGCCACCACACCCGGCCCACAAGTTTTTAATTTCAATGAAGTCCATCTTCTAAAATTTTAAATCAGTTTTTCTGTGTCCTATCTAAAATATTCTTGCCTCACTCAAGACCACAAAAAATTCCACCTACGCTTTCTTATAGAAGTCTTATAGGTTTAGGTTTTATATTTTAAGATTCATTTTGAGTTCTTTTTTAATAGTATATAGCATAGGTTGAATTTGTCACTTTTATTAATATTTATTTATTTATGTTTTTTTAATATGGATGTCTGATTGTTTCAGCATGATTTGTTGAAAAAACTATCCTTTCTTCATTAAATCACTTGGTACCTTTGTTAAAAATCAGGTAACCATATATGGTTACCTGTCAGCTTATAGTTAAGTATTGAAATCAGGTAATCAGTCAATTGCTTTGTCTATTTAGGTATTTTTGCTCTTCTATATAAATTTTAGAATCAGATTATCTATTTGTACCTAAAAAAATTGAAATTTTGACTGGATTGCATTGAATCTGTAGATCAGTCTGAGGAGAATAGACGTCATAAGCATGTACAGTCTTCTGCTCAATAAACATAGTATATCTCTCCCTTCATTTAGGTCCTCTTTAATTTCTGTCATCCATGTATTTTGTAGCTTTTAACATCAAACTTTGCACATATTTTTAGAGTTCTCTCTATATGTTTTGTGGGGTTTGATGCTATTGGAAATGTTATTTTGAAAAAATGTCCATGTCCAGTGGTTCTTTGCTAGTATATAGAAATATAACTAATTTTTTATAACAACATGGTACCCTACAAAATTGCTAAATCCACTTATCCTTTCTAGTTCCTTTTTCATATATTCTTTGAGATTTATAATAGATGATTATGTGATCTTGTGAATAAAGAAACTTTTATTTCTTTCTTCCTAATCTCTATGTCTTTTATATCTTTTTCTTGCCTTCTTGCACAGGCGAGGACTCCCAGGTTGAATGGAAGTAATAAAATATATACCTCATACGTATTTCTCAAAGTTTCACCCGTCACTGCTCTGGTTCAAATTGCCAGTCTTGTCACTTAAATTTCTGAAACTGCGTTTTGCTGTTTTCCCTTTGTTTATTCTTATTCTCTCTCCCTCTCCAATCTCTACACATCTGCTGAAATGGTATCTTTAAAACATAAACCTGATTATGTCACCATTGCTCAAAGTTATACTATGGCTTCTCTTATTCTTAGGATTAATTTTCAACATTTTTGTTATGTCCTGCTAGACTCTACCTGACCCTATACCTCTCATCTTACTTGTACCATTTTTGAATTTCATCTGGCCTCTAGGCCTTTTCACAAGTTCTGTTTCCTCAGCAAGTGTAATTAACAATGACTACCACAAAAATACCATGAGGGTTAAATGAGATTGAAGTTTGTGAATGAATTTTGTAAACTGGAAACTCTCTGCAACTGTAAGGGAAAAGTGTAATACAAGGTCAAGTCATCCTATGATTCTATACTTGAGTGGCATTCTCATTCTCTAGGAAGCCCATATATAATAGAAATCTCAAATTCATCCTTGACTCTTTTCTCCTTCTTGACTTTTTTTTAAGGGATGTGGTCTTATTCTGTCACCTCGGACTGCAGTGCAGTGGCATGATCATAGTTCACTGTAGTCTCAAATTCCTGGGCTCAAGCAATCCTCCCACCTCACCCTCCCAAGTAAACAGATTAAAGGCACGAGCCACCACACCAGGTTCCCACTCTATATCTCGCAAATACATCCACTTATCTCCATCTCCACTGCTACTTCCTTATTTCACATGTAGAATACTGCACAGTATCTTAAATAGTATCCTGTCTTCAGTTTTGCTCATCATCTTTTCCTCCACCAGTCACTAGATTTAACTTTCTAAAAATTCGGTTTGATCATATGGCTTCCCTGACTTAAAATCCCCAATGTTTTTTTCTTTGCTCTTAAGATAAAAACAAGATTTCTTAAAACAATCTACAAAGCCCCTCCTGATTATGCCCCTGCCTTCCTCTCCAGGTCTCCTTCTTGCCACATGCAGCCTGTCATCTCTAGTCATCCCAACCACAGGGAATGATTTCATTTCCCCAGCATGTTTCCTCTCACCTCCGTGCCTTTGTACATATTAGTCTCTTTGTCAGAGACACTCTGCCCCACTTTTCATCATACTAACTCCAATTTACTTTTAGATCTTAGCTTAAATATAACATCTTTCAAAAAAATCTTTCTTAATACTCCAATATCAAGTTAACTGCAGTTTCCTCCATACCCCAAGCCACCATTTGTCATAATATTTATCATATTTTACTCACATAGTTTTTCAATTTTCTCTACTCCATTATGCTTTGCTAATTATAAAATTAATACTTCAAGGGGATAAAGATCCCCCTCTCTCATGGACCCCCATAAATATTTACTCTTTTTAGAGGGAGAGTATTATTTAACAAAAAAGTTAAAAGTCTTGCCTAAGAATAACTTGATTCCACTATCCTAGATATTAAAATGTATAGTAGTTTATTGGAAAGAAAGTTTGTTTATGATAGATGCTGAATTTTTTAAAGTTGGACAGTTACCATGAATCAAGAAACAAGATGGCTAATATCATTGCAGTGGTTAGGCAATCTAGCATATGTTCAGCAATAAATTATGTGAAGCATCAGATTCAATATAAGCTACATATCAGCCATTTACAATGAGGAGCAAATCCATGACTACACTGTGAGACAGCATTATCAATTATGGTAGTAGCAACATTACCAGGGCTCATCCTTCTGCATTTAGCAGCAGACAACCACCTGGGAGAAATATAAAAGTAGAACACCAGTATTAGCATTGACTCCTACACAAGTGATAAGTAAACGTTCAGAAGATCTTGAAGTTAGGGTCTCTTTTGCATAGTACATGTTCAAATTAACTTTATAATCTCAGGTTTAGAAAGAACTGAGAATCCATCACATCTACCACCTTAAGGGTCAAATTAAAGAAGGGTCAAAGTAAAGGGCCAGGGGAAGCATGCAAATGCTCAAAGTAGAACAGTGTGATGAATAGGAAATCACATGCTCTGTCAAGGGGACAGCTGCTACCCAGCTCTACCCACATAGAGCTGAGCAGGAATGTAAGTATGCCTGCTCACTGTTACCATATCAATTAATTTCTGTTTGTTTGTTTAGAAATAAAGATTTTTCAATGTCAGCAATTTATTCAGTTTTTTAAACAAAGAATATTTTGTGAGCTGACACTGTAGGGGCTAAAGAGAATTGGCATAATGTGGAACAGCATGAGTCTTACAGCTTTGTGCAAATAACTTAACCTACCTATACCTCAGTTTATTTTTTAAATTGGTATAATAATAGGACCTACCCCAAAAGGTTGAAGCAGTGGTTAACAATAGTAAGCACTCAATAAATGTTAGCTATTATTATTAATATTACCTTTAGGCCACCATTGAAAACTTGCTATGGGCCAGAAACTGTGCTAGAGTAAGAGTAAAACGAAGAGGAATAAGGCATTGGCCAGGTGCTCGAACTACCCATAATGAAGGAGGGAGTGAACAAGCACAATCAGCAGAATAAGTACCAACTAGAGAGAAGCACAGAAGAAACACAGAGGGCTAAGGAGACTGGAGGAGGTAAAGGGATATCAGGGAAGGATTGATAGAGCAGACGATACCTGAACCGCATTTTAAAAAGATGACTTCTAATTAAATAGATAAACAATGGGGAGGTGGGGAAAGTGTTCTAGCAGAAAACAGTATTATCAAGGTCATGGCATGAGAAATTCACAAATAATTCAGTACGAATGAATCAGAAAATACAAAGGCGTCAGTCGCAAGACAGATTATATATGTAAAACTCAGGTTAGATGGAGAAGGTCCTTGTATAAGTCAAAGTTCTCCAGACAAACAGAAGCAAGAGGATACATATATTTAGATATATAAGAGTGGATTTACTGTGGGGATTGGTTCCTATCATTATGAAGGCTGCGAAATCCCATAATATGCCATCTGCAAAGTGGAGAACCAGGGAAATGGTGATGTACTTCAGCCTCAGTCCAAAGGCCTGGGCATCAGGAGGGCCACTGGTTTAAGTTCCAGAGTCTGGAGGCCCAAGAACCTGAAGTTCTGATCATGAGAAGATGATGTCCCCTCCAGAAGAGAGAGCTAATCCGCCCTTCCTCTGCCTGTTTGATTTATCAGGACGCTCAGGGGTTGGATGATGCCTGCACACATTGAAGAGGGCAGATCATCTTTACTCAGTCTACAGACTCAAATGTTATCTCTTCCAGAAACACTCTTACACACAGACAAACCCAGAAATAAGGTTTTCCCATCTATGTGGGTTTCCTTAGCCCATTCAAGTTGACATATAAGATTAATTATCACAAGCCTTGTGTGTGTCAACAATGGATGTCATTGCAGAATTTTCAGGGATATGGTACAATTCTATTACTATTCTAGAATCCTCCCTCCCGTTACAAAATTAAGGCTGGATTGGAGGAGTTTAAAACCAGAAGAAAGACCATTTCTTCTAGAAGAAATGTCTAAGACCTTAATTAGAGTAATAGCTTTGGAAGAGAAAGGAGGTTGGTTTGGGGAGATTTTGACAGGACTTCACAATGGATTGAGGTGGGGGCAAAAGGGAGAGAGAGGAGACAAGGGTGACTTCTAGGCTTCTGGCTTATCCAGCAGGATAATGACAGATACAGAAAAAGGAGCAGATTTGTGAGAGAAATGATGAGATTAGGAGGAGAAGGAGCCAAGGTGTGAAGCCAAGCAGAGAGAGAAGCACCAGGCAAGATGAAAAAAGGGCTGGTACAACTTGGCAAACAAGTGCTGTCCTGGATACATTTTAGAGAAAGAAATCAACACCTGCTTCCTACGTTTTATTCCTCTCCTGGGCTTGTCTCCTCTGATACATCATGAGAAACTAAAGAAGAAAGCTGGGATGAATTAATCCATCAATATGTATTTTATCCAATCTCTTTGCCTTATGACCAGGTATCCAATTTTGTGGCTCACTTTCAGATTATAGTCTGGGGCCAAAAAAGAGAGCCTCCTGTTCTTCTTTTATTTTCCTGTGTGATGCCAGCTGGTTCACAAGGAGACTCAACTCTGTATCCTGGGATTCCTTAATGCCAGGCTCAAACTAAGTCTGGGATGTAGCAGCAAATTGAGAACATATGCCAATTTACTCTAGCCAGGTTTTGGTGAGACTTTATACTGAGACTTTAACTCAGAGTTGCAAACTGGAAGTCCAGGAGCCAAAGATGGCTTGTAGACATTTTTGCCTCATATATATTTTTTAAAAATATGAATCAAAGTACCTTTAGAAGCAAAGCTATTCCACAGATCTCATATTGATAGACATTTGAGTCTGCTACTCCTCCTTAAATATTAGATGATTATGTTCCTCTTCATATTTGATTAGGATCCTAAAGCATCCTGAATATAATAAGCTCAAAGGGTATAAGCACACTGATGATGTGGACTGTGCTTTGACAAATGGTAGGAAAATAGGAGTGAGCTAAAGTTCTGAAATCCCATGTTTGTTGTGCCAATCCTTATCAGTTTATCACTGAAAAGAGTAGAGCCAACCAATCATTACACAGATCACTGGAAAGATCAAATCAGTCCAATAGATGGTGATATTTCCGTGATATTAACATTCCAATACTTCATTACACTGACAAAGATTGCAATGAGAACAGACAATGGAGCAAATTAATCTATTCTTCTGACAGTATGTAATGAGAATGGGATGTGGTTTAAAAAATTAAGCCATTCTTAGTGCAATCTCAAGATTACAATCTCATGGTCTCTCTCAGATGTTATATACTCCGGTGATACATCATTGAAAAGTGTCAGTTTAACAAAGAATGTGTCTTTGCTCTTGCTGGGATGGTAGAACACACTTGCTTTGTCTCACCACAGCCCTGCCCATTAAAAACAATGAAATAGAATCAATTGTGTTTTGCAGAACACACACACACACACACACACACACACAATCAAAATTGAAAAAAAACAACATTCTGACAATTTTTATCTCAGTCAAAACTTACTAACAAAATATTGTACTTTATTGCTCTCTTTTTTTATCTTTTTAATATGAGAATGCCTAGATTTAATTTCATAAAACAGAAAACAGTGAGAGTTTACTTTAGGAATTCAGAATCTACCGTGTTTCCCCAAAAATAAGACAAAGTCTTATATTTATTTTTCCTCAAGAAGACACCCTAGGGCTTATTTTCAGGGGATGTGTTATTTTTTTTAAGTACGGTACAACAATCTACATTTATTCAAATATAGTTAAGTCGTCTTCTTCTAAAATGGCAGCCACAGCTTTCCTTCTTCCCCCTGGGGACATAAAATACCTAAAGTGGAGAGTCCCCTCCTACTTCACTGAGGACACTTTCCCCTCAAAGCCTCCGCTTGCAGCATGCACAGGATGGCCGGGACCTGACAGGGGGAGCCGACCTTTTTGGTGGGGCTGCCCGCACCTTTCTGGTCACCTCTGGGATAGTAGCTGTCATGATGGGGCAGATGAGAAGGGCTGCTCGTCTTCTTTACTGCCCTGCGAGGAAATGCATGGGTTGTGCAGATAGGCTGCGTAGCCACACCCATCACTAGGTCTTATTTTCGGGGTAGGGCTTATATTGCGCAAATGCTTAGAAATCCTGCCAGGGCTTATTTTATGGGTAGGTCTTATTTTAGGGGAAACATGGTAGTACTAATTTATGCATAAGCAGGGTGTAGATAATTAAGTTCATCATGGAGAGCTGCATCATCATCCTCTCCATAATAGCCATATTGCATTATGGGCTGAGCCTTAGGACAGATGAGACAGTTTGTAGCCTTAAAATTTGCAGTAACTCAATATAATATTGGTATTCACAGCCAAAGAGAACCTCAAAATGACCTAAGATTTCTGGTGTTCTAAACAGAACAGAAAACACCACGATGTTTTTGATATTTAGTTATCTAGGTTCAGACTAAAAGGAATCAGTAAGACTCTAAGATCTGTAGTTGATAATAATAAAAGCAACAACACAGATAACACTCGCTGAGAGCCAACAATGTGCCAGGTGCTCTCTATTATCTCCTTTAATCCTAATAACCACCTGTGACTTAGGTTCTATTGGGATAAGACGTTTGCTCAATGTCACATACTAGTAAAAGATGAAGTCAAGGCTTAAATGCACAGCTCCCTGTCCCCAAAGCCGATACTTGTCACCGTTACACTGTGTCCTCTCTGCTTCATCTAGCAAAATTATTACTCACAGAGGAGAATTCTCTTAATGAGCATCTCCCAGAGAGTTTAGAGAAAAGGCAAACTGAAAATTAGGCCTCCAGATTTCCTGAGTAAGGGAATTTCTTAATATGTGTACTGCTTCAGTTTGTTGAAGCCCCCAAATGTTTTGAACAAAAGATAATATTATTGAGTAAATTTGCCACTAGATATCAATGGTTTATCTAATTATGTTGTAACTTAATATTAAACTAAACAATGTTTCTTGATATCTAGGCATTGTGCTTTGTTCTGAAAACATAATAATGTGTAAGATATTCATTGACATTAATCCCTCATCTTCAATCATTCATTCATTCAATAAATGTTTACTGACTCCTATATGCCAGAATCTGTATTATGTTCTAGTTAAATAATGTTTTGAAATATTTCATTTATTAATTCCTTCAGTGCATACTTTTTGAATACCTATTAGTTTCCAGTTATGATGCCAGGCACAGGAGATGCAATGGTAACAAGACACAATCCCTGACCTCAAGGAGCTTATGATGTATATGCAAAGGCGAGCAAGTAAATAGGAAATTAAATATAACACACACTACGATAGTACAGCATGCTGTGGGAGTACATAGGAAAGGCACCCAGAGAGAGTCAATCTAATCTAAGACCTAAATGACAGATCTTATGAAGGAAAAGAGAGTAGGGAAGAGCATCCCAGACAAAAGGAATCAAATTTTAGAATTTACAATGGAACCATAAAAAGCAGTGAAAAATTCAGTCATTCATTTATTTATAATTATTCATTAATTTAACAAATTTTATTGAAAAAAATAACACCAATTTTTTGTGTCTATTATCACTTACATAAAACATTCAATACATTTTGACATATGAATAAATGAATGAGGGTTATTACATGTTGTATTGAACATCTATTGTGTAACTCACTAGTCTATTCTTTTAAGAAATAATCCTGACAATCTCCATTCACATCTCTTCTTTTTTTGATAAAGTATTGATAAACAATGAAGAACTTGAATCCACAAATTGACACCATAGTTACGTAGACCCTTGAGGATGACTCATGAAATTGCATTCAACTCAAGTCTTGTTATTCAGGATAATAGGAGTGGGAGCTACGCTCTGGAATTGTGCTATCCAATATGAGAACCACTAACCATAACTATTTATACTTAAATTTATATTAATTGAAATTAAACAAATTAAAAATTCAACTTCTCAATAATACTAGCCACATTTTAAGTGCTCAAAAGCCTTATGCTACCATATTGAACAGTACAGAAAACATTTTTGTCATTGCAGAAAGTTCTGTTAGTCCTGTTCTAAAATTTAGATTATAAGTTTTACTAAATGATTGATGATTATCACAGGATAGTGTTGAAAGAATAATAGTTTCTCATTAAATAGTTATTGATATTTTACAATTTAGCCTTATTCTCTTTTAATGGCAAAGTTTCATTTGTGAAAGGAGAAACAAATATTTACATAAATCCTTTAATATATTTTTGTAATAATCAAGGTAAAAATTGATTAATGGGCTGACAGTCACTTTCCTGAATCTGTAATACCAGAAAATTTCCCAGCTGTTGGTATAGTATGGCTGTTTAGGCAGGACTGACAAAACAATCTCAAAGTGACAAATTTCAATTTCATAACCCCTCATGTTGCATTGCCCACTTTCTGGTGGAGGTGCTAATGAGTAGTATCACTGCCAAGAGTGCATAAAGCAAAGGGGAGAAGGCAATGCCAAGGCTTTGCAGAATCTACTTTGAATAATGAAAAATTAAATATCATTCATCTTAAACTGATTTTCCAGAAACAGTGCCAAGAGGCAAACAAGTAACTCTATATGCTTTATATTGGAATCTAAAAGAGTTTCATAGGGGGATGATTGCCACCTGCATCTGAATTTAACTCATTTTATGAATAGTCTCTCTTCCACCCATTAGAGTCTGTATAATTATTTTAAGTGTCCCCTATACTGGTTTATACAGCTTATAGCTGTACCAGCTCAACAATATACAAATGATCATAAGGTAGCAAAGTAGAGCAGAGTTAGAAGATCAATTATCACTAAGCATCAGTTTGTTTATTAATTTACCTCATTCTAGAAAGAATTAAAAATAGCCAAGAGTAACCAATGAAAGTAATCCAAAATGCTGTTTTGTGATGCAAAGGACACAGCTGATAAGTAAAAATACAATCTTAACAACAACAAATAACTGGATATATTTACCTCTCAATTTAGTAAAATCTTTTATAAAAGAAGAAAACCTAATTCTGGTGCAGATATGATAACCCTCTTCACACATTTGCTATTGAGAATATAAATTAATACAACTGTTAGGGAAATTGTTTATCAGTATATACCAAAGTCTTTAAAGTAGTTATGCCCTTTGACATATTATTTTTACCCCTCAAAATATCATAAATGAATAATCTGTGAAATAGGGAAACTGTGTTCAAAAAGATATTCTTTGAAGTGTTTACACCCAAATTTGAAACAACCTAAAATTGGGAAATGATTAAGTAAATCATGCTAAATGCATAGTCCTTAAAAATATGTTAACAGAGTTTTAATAACATGGGAAAATGTTTAATTGCTTGCTTAAATTAATGCTTTAATTTAAGAAAAGAAGAATTACATAATTATATATTGACACAAGCTCAATGATATAGAGACTATATAAGAAATATGCAAAATATTTTAACAATGGTTTTCCCTAAATTATAACATATTATTCTTTCTAATTCTTTTAATTTTCTGAAGTTTTACAAAGAATGTGGTAATTCTACAATTGGCAAAATTAAGTAGTCACTCAGACTAATTCATAAAGCAAAATGTTAATTAAATTACATTGCATATAATTTCACTAGATTTACTGGAAGTAGATGTATAAACAGAGTTTAATGGGAGTAAATTTTAGTAAAGGAGAGGTAGTGATTGTGGGTTATACCTCAAAAGTCACTAAGATATAGACAGATGCTTACAACACAACAATCTAGAAGACAGGAAGCAGCGATGACCTAGAACTTTATCCTCCCACTGATACCGAGCAATTTTTCTGAGAAATAAACAGAGCACCATGTGTTGTTTACAGAATATTTTCATTATAATGTGTGCTGAAGAGAGCACAGACTTTGGAACAAAAGATTGCACCAACAACTAGTTATATATAACATGTTTATAAATTAAAAACTAGTTACACATACACACACACAATTGCCTACTTTGTGTGGTTGTTATAAGGATTGAAATAATTTATGTAGGTATCAACCATGATGCCTAATAACAAAATGTATTCAATTGAAGTAACTACAAGCTTGGCTTCTAAGGGGTTGTAGGATCACTGTTTGCAGAACAGAAAAATATTTAGCAATCAGAAATATACAATGAAGTCCCAAGAATCCCAACACGGATGATATGGAGTTTGAGAGGAGCAATATTCAGAAATCCGTGCAGGCCGGCAACACTAGGGAATTCGATCAATGAGTAATATTAGCTAAAATAATGGATTTGAAGTGTCTGAGTTGAATAGATCACTTTATAAGTATTAAAAATTAAAATCCCAACATCCTTGTAACCAGTAATAGGATTTAAACTTAAAAAATATCTATCTAGCCCAAGTGATACTGGTGCTTTCAGAAGTGCAAGGTTCAGCGGTATTCCCTGTCTTGCCATGCACAATATAAGCTCTTTAGCCTGGGATTTATGACATTGCACAGTCTGGTCCAATTGGGCTTTCCCTTTTATGAACATCATGCACATACTTTATACTATTTGCTCCATGCATGCTCCTTTGTATGTTCCTTTGCTCCTTTATAAATTTCCTCTGCTTATTGTTTTGTTGCATCAACAACCAAATGAATGAACAATTTAAAAGATAAACTTATAGTATCAAATAATCCACTATTTCACTTAAAGTATTGGGGGAAAAAAACAGCCTAGAAGTCTCTGAGTCTCTGTTGATGTTGCATAGAATAATTTTTGATGACTTTTTTGTTCATATGTTTCTTGAAATAAACGTGTGAATTTCAAACCTGACATGACCATTTGCTTTGCAGCGGCTGCGGCAGCAGACATGGCTTACCACCACATCAGACCTCCCATTGGCTATTCCATTCCCAAGCCCATATCCTCTCTGCTGATGCGAGGGTGGAATGCATGTCCTGAAGTGAGTAATTTTTATTTCCTCTTAGAAAATGTGTTATGGTCAAAATCTGTCACAAATAGTGTAACTCCAAAGTCTACTTTCAGTGTGTATTTTAAGACTGTCAAGGCGGGAAGACTGATTTGCCTTCTGCTCTTTAGTCTCTAATTGCCTCAAGAAGTCTGAGTATCTCATATTTCTTTGCTGCCGCTCTCTGATTTTGAAATGTTTCTCTCAACTGATTAGTAAAAGAGAGACCAGGGTATGACAGATGACTCACAGTCTCATCTCAGCTGCAATTTTATTAACTACTCTTGAGCCACACTTAGTCATTTTCTGAAGAAGGAAACTTGGCACAAGATGGATTCGTGTTGGCTTTTAACCACGAGGCAGGCCTTCAGGCAAAGACTTTAGGGCAAGTGGTCTTTAGTGGTCCTGGCTCAAGCAGGAGGCAGAAGACCTGGGTCCTAACCCTTCTCTAATTCTCTGAGTGACTGAGTAATAATGTGGTTAACAGCATAGGCTTAAATGGAGGGATCAATGTTACAGAAGGAATAATTAAAGTAGGATATGTGAACAATGAAAAAGAAATTTTTAAATATGATTATGGATCTAAGAGAATATAAGGAAAATAATCACATAATCACAGAATAAAATCCCAGACCATCTGCCTGTAAGAAAGAATTCTTAAGTTTACGGAGAGGTTGATGCCTGCTTTGTTCTCAGAGATTGACAGAGGAAATCCCACAACTTCTCTCCTGATAACACAGGTTGGTCCATGGTCTAAGAATCCCTCTGCCAGTATATTTTCTTGTGTATTAAATTCCTTGTGTTTTGTCATCAGTCCATCTATTCTTCTGCTCTGAGTGGGGTATATTAGTTTGCATTCTTCACACTGGAGAGTCTCATACCTAAAGGCCTAATGGTTCTTATCTGTCTAGTCCAAATCATCCTAGTTATTATTGTCTTTTTCTTATACAACCTTGTTTCTGATCCTTCCTAGGCACTTAATCTCTCTTCAACAAAAGAATAGATAAAATGAGGCTGTTATTATTTCAATAAATGTCTCACCAAAGGAGAAATAGAATAAGCCCTAGCTCAGATGTTTAGAAGGAGAAAACAAGTTTTCCATTCTGTTTCTAAAGGCAAAACCCAGACGCAATCATAACCCAATCCTACTTGTATACACAGAAACTCTTATGAAGAAAAATGAAGATTCTTATGGGATATGGATTGAATAACTCAGAAGATAACATTTTTTCCTGACCATTCAATCTGACATATTATGTTTATTTCTTTAGAATCTTCTTTCACTACCAAAATGTTAGGTCCAGAAGAGCAGAACATTTTTATTTGTTTTGTTTTGTTTACTGCTATAACCCCAGCACCTAGAACCATACCTAGCAGATGCTCAAAAATATTTGTTGAGTAAATGAATGAATACCACTATTACTTATTAGTACCTCCAATTTCCACATCTAGATTTTATATCCAGAAAGTTTCTTCTTGAATATTGTGTGACTTCAAATAGTTTGGGAAAGCCTTTCCTCATCTTTCAATATGAGCCTCAGGTATATTTTCTGAGAATAAGTATGTCACGCACCTAATCCAGAATTTCCTTCTGTCTGTGGGATGTTAGCTATGTTAAAGTTTAACATAAAATAACAATCAAGGGAATCCCTTTCACATTTATTAACTGACTCTTCATGATTACAGATAAGGGACACATGAAAGTTTTAGTTTGGAGATAAAAACAAGTCATTGGCAGATTCTAAAAGCACTTTTTTGGGTAGAATGGGCAAATGCCTCAAACAAAAGGTTGGGAAATGAAAAACAGAAACTGATTAGGGCCAAAGGAAGGTACTATTAAGGAGAAAAAACATACTAAGAGGCCAAAAGTATATTGCTTAGTGGAAAAGTTGTACTGCTAAGAAGTAAAGTTTATCAGCATAGAGTCTTTGCTCTGGTGAAGAGTTTCAGGAATAAAGATGAAGAAAAAGTATATTAGGAAAGAAAAGTCTTCAGCTGGCTGGCAACATCTGAGCTTGTCAGTCAGTTGTGCCCTGGCTTGGCTGTGGTATCCACCTGCGTCTGCATGTGACATGACTGAGTCGTCATTACATTGCCCAGTAAGGTCTTCACCATGTCAGTAGGCTGAGTAGTGAGGAAAAAGAACAATGGGCTATTTTTCATTCTTTTCTTCAACAATTATTCATTGAGTTTCTAGTAGGTACTGTCCACGGGTAGGTGTGGGGATTCAATGGAAATGTGCTTTCAGTGGAGTTTAAGGCCTAGTAGTCATATGGAAATTAATTAATTAAACACATTTATAGTTACATGCCAAGATTAAGGAAGACAAGATTTTATGAGAACACATACTGAAGGAATACTAAGTAGCAAGTTGGAGGACAAAGAGTCAGTGTAGTTCCCAGAAGTGGTGCCACTTGAGCTGAGATCATAAGCATAAATCAGAGTTTGCTGAATGAAGGGTTGGTGAAGAGAGAAAAATAGTCCTAGTGGAGAGAACACGTGCAAATTCGTTGGGAGAAAAGACCCAAGGGAGAGAATTATTAGTCATTGGAACATTGTAGCCACTAAGGGGTTAAATTTCTCTATACCAGGCATCATTTGAAACAAGTTCATCTTTAGATCTAAGACACTAACATCATGTTATCCTGTTCATTACTTTCTAGGTTATCAACATCACTACTTATTTTTTCTTTCATGTCTATCTTTACCTCATTCCTTGAATTTGAGGTACAGTATCTTCTCCAATGCATGTCTTCTTAGTCAAGACTCATAAAGATAGAACATAGAGGACAGTGAGAACACCAGCCTACTGAAAATGTTGGAAAACAGTGAGAGATGAAAAAAAGTACTGATATTTAGATGATATCAAATTTTGGAAAGCCTCAAAAGGTGAAATAGGGAATTTGGACATGAAATTATAGACAGTTATATGTTATGTTTATCTCTAAAGCAGTGAAAAGATACAATAAAAGTATTTTTTTTGGAAATTTCATCTGAAAGTGGTATGAAGAATTGTTTGTAGTTCCTACAGTGAATCAAGCACTGAATTATCTTCTAGTGTTCGTTGGAATCACTAGGCATTGTTTCTTAATGTGTGGGCTGCAAACCTTGCATTCCAGATCACCCTGAAATGTTTATTAAAATGAAGATTTGGGGGCCCTAGCCTAGGTCTACTGAATTAAAATCTCAGGGATAGAACCTGAGACTATGCATTTTAACAGAACCCCAGGTGATTTGTGCACAATAAAGGTAGAGAACTAGAGGTTTGAAACTGAGTCAAAAGACACTAAAGTCAGAGCAGCTAGCTGGGCTGCTGTTAACAGTCATCCAGTTGATTACAACACAGAGACTACAATGGTTACCGTGGGGATTTAGGGACAAGGGTAAACCTGAGAACTATTTCAAAGGATACATCATAAACAGGTGGAAGACTGGATTTCAGAAAAAGAAGAGAGAAAAGAGTCCAGGAGAACTGTCATTTTTGCCTTCTGAGAGTCAGCTAGTGACCAAGATTTCATTAGGCCCTTCGATATCAGGGATATTGTTGGCAATGAGAAGGAAGAGAACAAAGCTAAGGGCCCTACAGTAAGGTGACAGTGCTTTTAAAAAATAGGAATAGGAAAAGGAAAGATAGCTACCAAGAAAAAAGTAACCTGATCTACAAAGCTGAGGGAGCTGTCAATTAGAATAAATTTATCATGTAAGAGGTTGGTATAGATGCCTTTCTCACTTTACAGGTGCTTAACAAATTGAAGTGAGATCGGGGAAGGTAGACAGAAGGCATAGGAGTTAAGCTCAGGCAGAGAGGCTGAACAAAAATAGAGAGAAGAGAAGTTAAAGTTAAAAGCAAGAAAGTGTTGAATCTTAGTGAGAAAAGAGGAAGAAGAGGGATAATAAGGTCAGGGACTTTAAGAATAAGAAAGTTCTATCATTTAGCAATTCTGAATAGGAAGGGAAACTAAATAGGTGAGGCATGTAAACAATATTTATGTTGTTCTAATAAACTTTTAGGTTTTTTGTTGTTGTTGTTTTTTGAGACAGAGTCTCACTTTGTTGCCCAGGCTAGAGTGCCATGGCATCAGCCTAGCTCACAGCAACCTCAAACTCCTGGGCTCAAGCAATCCTTCTGCCTCAGCCTCCTGAGTATCTGGGACTACAGGCATGCGCCACCATGCACGGCTAATTTTTTCTATATATTTTTAGTTGGCCAATTATTTTCTTTCTATTTTTAGTAGAAACAGGGTGTCGCTCTTGCTCAGGCTGGTCTCGAACTCCTGACCTTGAGCATTCCTTCTGCCTTGGCCTCCCAGAGTGCTAGGATTACAGGCGTGAGCCACCGTGCCCGGGCAACTTTTAGGTTTTATAAAGCTTGGTGTTTTTTAATAATAATATTATTAATATGCCAAATGTAGATATAAAGATACAGAGACCTACACAAATAGAGAGACAGAAGAAGAGGAAGTTTGTTTCCTTTTTAAGCTTTTATTCCCCCACTAGAAAATGTGAAATATTATAACATTCTATATTGCGAAGATATGCTCTAAACATTTTACAGGGGTTTCAATAATAAAATTGTTTGAGTATACCTATATTTTTCATGAAAGGGTGGATTTGTCTGAGAGATGTTTATTCTGTTATTGCTTTTAAATCTAATATTTACAATCACATTTAATTCCTGCGCACAAGGAGGTGTACTCACACCAAACAATAATAGTGGCATGCTAAACTCAAGAGATCAAACCTTGAAAGCTGCGTGCTAATGGGTTATTCAGTTTTCAAAATCTTAAATTAATGACAATTGGCAATAAAGCTCGTTAAAATTCCTTTTGTTCAGGATCCATTGTGTTGATCTTGAAGCCGTGTTTGTTCTACCAAGATGATTGAAGCTGAGATCTCCACCTAGTGGATTTATAGGATTTTGCAGAATTTACAGAAACAGCCTCCTATCCCTGGAAATCCTTAATTTTTTTCTCTTAGAGAAATAACAGGTTTTAAAGACTTCTACTTAAGATCTAGGATAATTGTCAACAGAACAATTGAAAATAGATGAAATATACCAATATACACATCAGCTAGACTATAGTTAACAAACAAAGCTGAATTTTCATTTTCATACCATAATTAGGAAAACAGATCAGGCACAAATATGAATATATAATCATCTGTGTAGAAAGCAATATCGTAATACCACTACTTGAGATGTGTATAATAATTTCCATAAAATAAACATCAAATGTAAATCTGTTCAAATACTTTTTTCTTATTTAATCTTTCATTTGTTCGAGGGTTTTTTGTTGTTTGTTTATTTGTTTTAAATGTTGGTTGCTTTTCCAGGACTAGGCAAACTTTTCTTACTCATTTTTTTCACTCCTTAGAAAAACATACTCAGTTAATTGTGTCAAACATATCTTGTGGCTCCATCTTTGTGTATTATATTAAACTGTGTGCTTTTATTTTATTGATAACAAAGACTTCCTGAGGATTTGTCCTCCAAAATGATGCATTTGAAATGCATGCAAAGGCTAGGGGGTGTTTGTGTGTCCTTTTGAAGAAAGCTACAGTAAAAAATGATTATTATTTGAGTTACTTTGTTCTGCTTCTAAACGTGATGTATTAGCATATTCAGCAGATGGTGGATACAGTACAGGTTTTGGAGCAGAGTTTTCAGCTTCATTTATTCTGCTAGGAATTGGAGGCACCTCATTTTCTGCCTCAAAACTATCTTTTAACTCTGGTAAGAGGGAGATCACTTCATGTGTCTCCACTGTCATTGCATCTTCTTTATGTGCATTGTTATCTTCATCTGGTTGAATATTTTGAACTTCTCTCAAATTATGCATTTTACTGTTAATTTGATCTAGTTCACTATGAAGTATTTTATTTTGGGTTTCATGGGAACTTGTGATACTCAAATCTTTAGCTGTAATGTTCTCCTCGGCAGAGCTTGAACCATATAATACGTGTTTTTCACTTTTTCCATTTTCCCAAATTTGCTGCTTTTCTTTTGTAGCGCCTTTTAAGGTCATTTGTGTGGTCTGAATTAACATACTAGAATCTGTCTTGCTTTCGTAAAGCATATTTTTCTCTTCTTTTGCTACTATTTTTATCTCTAGTGCTTCAGTGCCATCATCTCTGGGCAATGCATTTGTGCTGTCAATTCCTTTTTCACTACTTTTGGTTAGATGCCAAATGGCTTGGCTACTAAGAGGAGAAATACTGGTATCCTTGGGAAGCTCTATTCTATTTTGGTATGGAATCGAATTTCTCTTCACAAGTGATAGGTTGTTCTTGGATTGTGTCTGAGAAATGAGAGAGGAATCATAAGTTTCAGTTTCAGGAAGTTTTTTTCCTGCATCATTTCCTTCCTCATCCATAATACAATTTTCCACAATCTGATGTAACATTGGGGCGTTTGTCATTAATGTTTTTTCTTCATTTCCAGGTTGTTCATGACTTGAGTTTTGTACTTTGAGTTGTAAAGCTTGGTTTTGATCTAAAGTGTATTCCGTGTGCAAGGTTTCAGTCTTGTAGACACCTAAAAGTTGTGTTTGATTCCTCAGGGATACAGAAAACTGATTTAGCGCATTGGTCTTTGATAGGTTCTGCCCCATGTGCTCAGTGGGCTTTGTTGCCCCTTGGTCAGTAGCCCCCCTGGAATGTTGGAATGGTAAAACATCATTCTCTGTCTTTTCCCAAGTATTTGGTAAGTAAGTAGGAACTTCCCATTCTAGCTGAGTTGCACCTTCCATTTGCTCAGTTAAGAACGGAGAAGGTGAGTGCGTGTGCTCAGCATCAGTGAATGTAGACTGAGGCAGTGTTGATGGGTTTCCATCAGGAATGTGACCAGCTGGGTGACAGTTGCCTTCCACAGAGTTCTGGTTGACTATAGACAAGTTGCTAGCATGAAGCACAGGGGCACTTTTGGTGTTTCGTTTGTAATACGGGGCGTGCTTTGGGGCATGTTTGAGAGGCAGCCTCTTTGAAGTGAGTCTAACATGGTTACTCTCTGGCTGCTGAGGAAACTCTGCAGAAGACACAAGGTTTGTTTTGGCTTTTTTCTCAGAAGTTTTGGATAATTTCTTGGGAAGTAACAATACTTGTTTGCATTCCTTCGAGAGTTCTGGCATGGACTTTTCTGGATGGACTCTGACTTTTCTAAATGGATGTAAATTTAATTTTATCCTTAAATTTTGTCCTTTAATTTTCCGTTTGAGATCAGGTTGATTGGTTGTCTTATTTTTCAGAATCTGTGAATCAGCAAACCATTTTTCTCCTTTGTTTCTTTCCCCAGGATTGCTACGTTTTATGAGATCTAATTTAGTCAGTTGGTTACTTAGATTTTTCTGCTGTTTCCAATGGGTTGAGGTTTGGGGTAACGTCACCAACCTATTTTTTTCAACTAAATCAGGATCATAGAAGCTAACCCTCTTTGGGGAATATGTTTTCTTGATTTTTGTTGATAACCCTGATAAATCTATGTTCTCTCTGCTCATAAGGAATTTTTCTATTGCACTGTTAATTTGGATTTGTTCTTTCTCAGGCTTTGATTGTTCTCTACGATTTGGCTTTTTTTCTGTCAGATAATCTTGAAATTGATCACAGGACACATATTTACAGATAAGAGAATTATATGGCTGTAAATACCTAGGTCTGCTCTGTTTTAACAGTCCACAAGGATCATCATATTTAGATCTATGTTTTTGCAAGATCTTTTGTACACAGTGTTCCTCAGGCTCACAAGGCTTGGATGATGAGCTTGTAATAAAATGTCTCTGCCTGTGAGATTGTAAGCCATTGTCTTCTTTTTCTATTGGAGGCTGCCATGATTCATTTGTTAAATGCTTTTCAAGACTTTCTCTTGCCAATGCTGAAGCGGATGTTGCATATCTTCTTCTAAATGTGTCAGTGCTGATATCTGCTGAACAATAAATGCAAGAATTTAGCACTGGGCAGAGTTTTACTACCCCAACCAAACAGATGCTTAGAAACCTTACAAAAAGAGTAAAAATGACTCCTTTGATTATGGCAATTCTTGAATATTTCCTAATTTGTAACCAAACATGCAAAGGGCATTTGGCACTTTGCTATGTTTGCAATGGCACTCTTTGTGGCCACATTTCAATCAGTTGTAATGCTGACTTGAAAGTTGTGGTATTATAGAAATATTAAATGTTATTCTAGTTGTACATCTGTAGCTTAGTTGTTGGTTAGATTAGCTTTAGATATGAATAATATCTAAATTCTTTTCAAATGGCCATAGTGATTTTTTTCTGCATTCATTTTCCATTTGCACCTCTAATATTGGGAAGAACATGGGTGCAATATTGAGTGATGTTCAGGTTTCAAACAGAGAATAACATAGAAAACAAAAAGAAATACTTGTGATACTATTGGCTAAATGAAAGCAGAGACTGTATCTGTTTTATTTCTCATAACTTAATATAATATTCATCACATATTTGTTAAATGAATAGATATTTTGGAATATGACCTGGTTTGTGTTATAGCAATCTTTGCCTGAGACTTAAATGATACGGGTTAATATAATATCCATCATACACATTAAATAATATCAATGATAAAAATAACAGTAAAACCATTGATTGGGTACATGCTAAGAACTCAGCATTGTGTTAAATATTGTACATTCACTATCTCTTTTAATATTCACAAGAGACATGATCCATTGGACAAGTCCTATTATCTTATAACTTTTACAAATGAAGTAACAAGTTTAGAGGGGTTGAATGTTTTCCCCTACTCACATATCAGCTAAATGATGTGGCCAAGGCTTGAACCCAGGTCTGTTTAACATTAAACCCTATTCTCTTAACCACAATGTATATTAAATTTAAAATTATATCCTACCAGTATGCTTTCTATTGTTTTGTGAAATTGTTTTATCCAGAGGAAGAAAGCTGTATTTGTATTCAGTGAAAAAAGGAAGAGGTGAACTAAGCCCCCGACTAGCATCTAATTATAATCTAAGATCTGCCATCAATTTTCTGGGTGACTTTGGAAAAGCTATTAGACTTACTCTCTGTGTATTAGAAGATTGGACTAGATGCGAACTTTATTCTATGGAAAGAATTTGTATCTTTTATCAGATTTTTGGAGAGTTCTGTGACTCAAAGATAAATATTAAGAACTATTAGACTAGACCATCTTTAAAGGCCCCTCAACTCCAAAAATCTATGATTCTGTTTCCAAGTTAGAAGTCATAATGAGAGTGGCATTGTCTCCTTACTGACATCTATTCTGGAGCAGGTGTGACCTTGGGTATTTTCTCCTTAAATACCTGCCTTCTCCAGCTCCAGCTCCAGTGCAATGCCTGGAATGTAGCAGAATTTCAGGTGTTTCTTTCATTTTTACTGTTTTTGTAATTTTTATTGAGGTAAAATATACATATATAATTTACTATCCTTACCATTTTAAGAGCACAGTTTAGTGGTAATAGATACATTTGTATTCCTATTTTCCTTTTCCTCTCCCCCTCCCTTCCCAGCCTCTGGTAACCACCAATCTACTCTCTATCTCCATGAGATCCAACTTTTTAGCTCCCACATATGAGTGAGAATATGCAATATTTGTCTTTCTGTGCTTGGCTTATTTCACTTAACATAATGGCCTCCGGTTCCATCCATGTTGCTGCAAATGACAGAGTTTCATGCTTTTTTATGTCTGAATAATATTCCATTGTGCATATATACCACATTTTCTTTATCCATTCAATCCATTCATCTCTTGATGGGCCCTTAGGTTGATTCCATATTTTGGCTATTGTGAATAAGCATGGGAAGGCAGATATCTCTTTTCATATGTTGATTTCCTTTCTTTTGGATATATAGCCAGTAGTGGAATTTCTGGATCATATGGTAGTTTAAAAGTAATCATATTGATCTAACAAGCCAATGTTTTTGGTGTGAAATGGTTAAGAGGCCACATTTCCTTTAGTGTAGGAGTTTACCACAGAGAAGTTAATGCACTGGACAAATCTAAAAGCTAAAATAAAACATCTGTCTAGGGTATGAGTCTATTGAAAGGCTAAGTACTTATTTCTTTATAAAATATAGCCAATCTGATCTGATTTCTTTGGCAGATGTTTCTTTCTGTAGCCATCTCTCTCTTGAATCAAATCATCAGCCCCTAGAAACTAGTAAGAATGAGAGTACGGGGATGCCATAGAATAAACTCACACGGTACCTTATGCCATACATGAAATAACATACGATTTCATTCGTATCCAATTGTCCCCAAATCGATCCTTAAGGCCAGATCCCCATGGTAAGAATTTCTTGGTACAGCACCTCTGTCATTCATATTCTTAGAGAAAGCTCTGCTTGTTGTAAACCAATTCAAATAAATGACAGGAACCTCTTTACAGAGCAGCTGTCAAAGTTTTCACTGCTGAGCCTGAAAGCATCGCCTCACTATTCAGGAAGAAAAAGGAAGACATTTAATTCATTGCCTCCACCTAAATATTGACATCGCCCATGTACAGTGCGTAGATGTCACGGCCAGATTCACTTGGCTCCCAACATGGGACAATGAATTAAGTCCTGACTTTCCCTGAACTGGGAAGTTATCATCCCTGACAGCTCAGCAAGCAAAGTATGTTTCTTGACATCATTCCTGAAATGAATCACTAGCATTAGAAGGCCCATTATTCTAACATGTCATGCTCTGGGAAGGTTGCTTACTGCAGAATTGGCATTAGAGCCCGAAGGATGTTGGAATAAAAGCTGATACTCACTGTCCCATAAATCTTAACAGCACTATTGCTATTTAAGAGACTTTAAAAAAAACCAAAAACAAACAAAAAAAGTCTTGCTAGGTGTTAGGTCTCGAAATTTTCTTTTAGCAGACAGGGGATGCACTCTAAGCCCCTGAGGGTGAGGATACTCCATCTCCACCTCACCCTAAATAACACACACACACACACACACACACACACACACACAAACAGGCCCAGCAACTTTAGGTCTTTAGAAGAACAGACTGGTGCGACAGTGATTTTTATAGCATTTCCTGTTGAGGATATTAAAGGAGGCTTCCTCCTTCGGAGGGAATTAAACAGAGTAGGATTTTCTAAAACAAGACAATCTCACCTATTGTTCTTAACACATGCTGTGGCAGGATTTGGACTTTGCCAGGCTCAAGATTCCTTAGCTTTTCAACTCTCTTTGGACAATATCTTGTAAGTAAGCCTGCTTCGTTAAAAGCTGCCATATTCCCGGGAGGCTCTGAACATCCTGACTGTAGCAATCTGCCATCCAGGCAAAAAAAAGTGCTGTCTGCCCCACGCTCCTTCCCTTTCAGGTTTCTAAATGATCCGTCAAGGGCTGTGGACTCAGAGTCCAATGTTGCTTGATGGCTGTTTTCCTGTAGAAGTGGCATTTCCTTTCTGGACCCCACAATGGACATGACCTTTATCTCGTTTTCCTGAGTTAAGTGGCGGTTACAGTATCCCTTAGCGTGGTAATTTCTTGCCTCATGAGCACACAGGGGTTCATCGAAGGTTCTGCAACAAAGGTTTTCTGATGTGTGTTCATTTGCTTTGCCTTGTTGGAGTTTCCAGTTAAATATAACTAAGCCTAGGCAAGTGAGACCAACAGCTCCTGTGACAAATAGAGAGACCATTAAAAGATAACATCATAGGAAGAAACATATAAATCACCAAATGTGAAAGCCACAAATATAAAGGTTAATGGCTTAAAGGGTATCAGAATGGGTGGAATGTCTATCAGCATTTGGAAAAATATCAGTCCAGACAGAGGCTATTTCATTGACATTGTTCTGCTTTCCAATTTGGATCTTTCTTTATACATATTAAAATTAAAAGAAACAACACCATCTGGAATCTCTTTGATAGAAAAAAGGGCTTTTTCATGAACTGAAATTCATTCAACATAAAATAATTCCTGCAGTAAAATTATTTTTCTGCCTATGGAAAACCAGTTTAATTCTCAATTCCTATTTCTTAATGTCATAGTCAATAAAAATAGACTACATTTAGTATAAACCCTAAAATTCTCATATCCCCAACCCTCTCCTCCCAAAACAAAAATTGATCCTACATTGGCATATTTTTAATCATCTCTAAAGACTCACCACCCCTCTAGCTCATTGGCTTCCCATTAGCAAAAAGGTCAAACTCCTTGGCATTCAAGATTTGATGTAGCCTGGACATTACCTCCCTTCCTAGCCTTACTTTTCATTCTTCCTCACATTCAACACTATGTTTCAAACTCTGCAATTCATTAGTCTTAAAATGCACTTCTTTGCCTTTGCATATGCCCTTAGTGATGCTTGTAATACCTTCTCCTGTCTCTGCTTATTTGAATTTTATTTATTCTTTGAAATCTAAAGCATTACCTCTAAATTTCTTTTTTATTTATTTATTTTTATTGAGTGCATGGCGGCAGCAAAAGCAGCCAGCCAGCAGCACCATACCTCTATATTCCTTGATGTCATAGCTGTTTTTTCTACTTGCAAAGATCACTCTCTTTTATGAACCCCCATGATCAAAGGAAGTATTAATACATCTGATCTCAGACTTCCTGGTACTGTCATTTCATTTTGTATGTAAGTATAGTTTGTCCTCCAAATAAAATTGTAAGGTACACACTCTGGGAGGCCGAGGCGGGTGGATCGCTCAAGGTCAGGAGTTCAAAACCAGCCTGATCAAGAGTGAGACCCCGTCTCTACTAAAAATAGAAAGAAATCAATTGGCCAACTAAAAATATAGAGAAAAAATTAGCCGGGCATGGTGGTGCGTGCCTGTAGTCCCAGCTACTCGGGAGGCTGAGGCAGAAGGATCGCTTGAGCCCAGGAGTTTGAGGTTGCTGTGAGCTAGGCTGACGCCACGGCACTCTAGCCTGGGCAACAGAGTGAGACTCTGTCTCAAAAAAAAAAAAAATTGTAAGGTACAGTATTTCTCAAACCCAGGTGCAGACTCTAACCTTTTTCTACATCACTTTTTCCCATCTTGAAAAATGCCATCTTCAACCACCTACATACATGTTCAAGCCTAAGTCTCTGAGTCATACCCCAACTACCTATTACACAGCTTTTCTTTGTTTCTTAGAACTTATAAGAACAGTATATTGTTAGGTTCATTTATTCATTTGCTTGTTCACTGACTGTCCTCCCCTGCTAGAATTAAACACTGTGAGGCAACAGAGCTTTTCAATCTTGTTTAGCATATTTTTAAGAGATGAGGGTCTTGCTATATTGCCCAGGCTGATCTAAGACTCTTGAGCTCAAGTGATCCACCTGCATCAGCCTCCTGAGTAGCTGCAGCTGGGACTACAGGCATGTGCCACCATGCCTGGCCAGTCTTGTTCAACATTCTACCTCCAGGGCCCACAACTCTGGCACAAAGCAGGTACTCCAGAAATGTTTATTAAATATTTTTAAAAAAACAAAAAGTATTCTGCTTATAAATTATGTTAATGGAAAGCACTGGATGGTCTGATCTTACAAATATCCAAAATGGTGATTAAGAAGACATGGTGTCAGTACAGATTGAGTAAGGAGATCTGTGTCCTAAGCCCAAGTCTGCCCTAGGATGGTTTCCTCCTCTGAAAATGAGGATGTTAGTCATGATTGTTTCATTTTTTTCTGTTAAAGATGAAGATTAAACAGAGAATAGCAGTTTCTGATAAAATCCTCCAACCATTGTATAATTTCCAGATCTTGAGATCTTATGATCCATTTAAATTTATTTGACAATAGTACACTCTTAGAAAGTGCTACAACATATTGAAATAATTTGATCTCTATTAAAGGCATAACATTTTAAAAATTGATAACAAATGTTAGATTATAATCTTTTTACTGCCAGATTCTAGAGTTTAGGTTATTCCAAACAAGGATTTTGATTTCAAAATGTTAAAAAATATGAAAATGATGAAATTTAATAAACACTTATTATCTCTTATATGGAGTAAGAAAACTCAGGATTCAAAACTATGTTCTGATTTTTTCCTTGAGTGTTTTCTAATCTCTCTGAGCCTTATTATTCCTCCTTTCTCAAGTAAGGATAATTAATACTACCCAGGGATTGAGTAAGATAGCATATGTAGTATATTTAATACAGTGTTGTGATACAGTAAAGTCCAGTGAATGGTCATTGTGCTTGGTGATTATGATTATGATTGCTGCTGCCATTGTTGTTTACATTTGTGTTGTCTTATTGGGTCCTGGAAGACTACACTGGTAGGGAAAAATATCCAAAAATCAAATCATTAAGGGAATATTTTATATGTCTGAGCAGTTACATAAACCAAGTAATAAAGGAAAGAAAGTTTTCTTAAAGACATACATCAGCCATTGAAATGAGAGTAAACATAATCTGATGATAGGATGAAGTTTCTTCTCTAATTGTGTCTAAATGGCAAGGACCCACTCACTCTCTAGCTGTTGATGCTAGGGATGTTTCTGTATTCCACAACCAGTCAGGTACGGTCACCTTCCATTAGTGCAGAGAGCAAAGGCAGCAAATGAAGCTTGTAGTCAGGATGAACATGCTATTAAGAAGATGTTTGAATTTTCATTGCCATGGGCATTGTTTCTATTTTTAAAAAGTGTTCTAACAATCTTTCTGAGTTGGCAAAGAAAAAATAGCAAAATTAATGACAACTTCTTATTGAAACATTAGAAACATGTAACAGCTTCATGAAAACTTTTTATCCACCAGGTCACAGAATAAGTGTCAAGATATTAGTGTTTGATGACAAATAAGCACACATTAGTTTTAAATTCCCTGATTATGGTTATTTATATTCCTTTGAATTTTGATTACCTAGCTATAGCAAAGAAGAAAATGAAATCATAGGCAAAATAGTTCTAAGTCATTTCCCCGCAATCTTAAGGTACAAATAACTCACCACACTTTTACTTCAGAAGTGGCATTTCAATGGAACCAATTAATATAAAAATCAGTCTTTTTAAAGGATCTTTTCTAAAAATAGCATATTTAACAATTATTCAATGAAAATACATTAGTATGATAATTAATTTCATACACTAAAACAAAACATGTATGTAAACATGTTTATAATTTAGCATAATTCATTCATGTGTATTAAGCTTCCTATCATTTGACAAAACCTTTGGATTCTTCTAGAATTTGTATACATTGCTACACTAATGAAGAGCTGTTAACTTAGCAAAATATATTTCTGAACATATATTTCTGAATGTAGATGTAAAAGATAACCTAAAAAATACTAAACATTACCCTATAGTGATATTTGATGTCCTATAGATGTCCTATAGAACATGAATTCAATGAAATCTGTGGAAAAAAAGGTTCATGGTTATTTAAGTTCAAGGAATGCTCCACATTATATCTTTCTCTTAGAGATTCATAATGCTCATTAGAAAATGAAAGGTTATAAGAAGTGCTGCAGTAAATAAGCCTATTTTACCTTGTTTAAAGTAGCATTTCCCAAACCTATTTGAACCCACCACCTATTGCTTATGTGTGCCTCTGCGTGTGTTTTTATTGATGTATCTATTATCTACTAGAACTAGTATTCTAAAAAGCACATGTAAGTAAAAATTCTCTGCTGCCCTATCACTTTTGTCTTTTATGGTAAATTATTTCTTAACACATATAATCACTGACATGGTTACATGGTTTTTAAAACAATTTATCTTTCTGAGAAAATTTGAATTTCCTTCCAAGTGAGTTTGATTACTAGTGGTAGTTCCATTGTCTAGACCTGATGCTGATCTTCATCTATCCTGATTAAAAGTGTAACTGTTAGGAGGTAAAAATACAATGTTCAATTAATTAACTGGAAATCTGCTATGGAATAATGATTTATAGCACGTATTCAAAATACATCAGTTCGGTCCTAGACGCCATTTATTGGCCTCTAGCTTTCCAGCTTTAGAGCACTACACACACACACACACACACACAGACACATACACACTTCTCATCACCATGGTTACCCACAGGTGCAGAGGATTCCACCAGATGCTGAGAGCATAGGGAGAATCACACACATCAAGGTAAATTACTCAAGAAATCCCATGTGTCTTTGGTCTTGAACTAATGGCACCAAGCATCATTTTATATCATTCATCCAGTGAGATGTAATGATAACATGCATAGTTTTATATATTTTAAATTACCATAAAAATTAAAAAGTTGCATATTATCCTTCTCATAGTTGGTATGGGAAGGTATGGGCCAAGTTTATGAAAGAGTTGGACAAACAGAAATCATAGAATAATTCAAAACTCCCAAACAGGAGAAAAATCAAGGCACAGAAATGTAAGATAACTTGCCCAAAATCACACAGCTAGTAAAAGCAGAGCCAAGGTTCAAAGCTAGGCAGTCGAACTGCAGAGCTCACATGCTTCGCTACTGTGCTATACAAACACTGAAGATTAAGATATGTAATTGTCATAGTGGCATCTCCTTGTGCATCTGTGAAAGCCCACTGACTTTTGTTATATACCATAGGGAGCCACACAAATGTGAGTGCCTTGATTAAAGGGCCTACGTCCCAACAGATTTTTAATACCTGTCTCCTAATGTCATAGTAAATGCACCACTACTCTTTGGTAAATGGATGATTGATGAAATACAGATATTATTTCTGCATTACACACAAGAAAACTGAAGTCTACATAACAAGTTAATTTGAGATCACAATGCTAGTCATACCAGGACTAGAGCTCTTGAATTTTGGTCCAGGGCTCCTTCCTCCATGTTAGATAGCTTCTCTGAAACAAGAAATTCTTGCAACCTCTGCCAAATCTAATATCCTCCCACATCTACTGGCAACCTCTCCCTTCCTTAGCCCTGGCAAATTTCCCCAACTGCCTAAGAAAGGCATCATTTAGCATACTTCAAGAATATGGACAAGAGAAGGGAGAAGAGAAGGACACACTTAGCCATGGCATACCTGCAAAGCCAAGGACAGTCATCAGGGCCACATCTTGCCCTGGGAGGAGGGGACTTCTGTCCTTTAGAACCAGGGTGAGATTGGGAGCTCTGGAATCACAGTTGGTCTCAGACAGCCTCAGCATACTCTTTGCAGCTGCCACAGCTGTGGTGGATGGCTGGCAATTTAGGTCCTTGGCATTCCTGAGCGTGCGAGCAGAAGACTTAATGTAGTTTCTTAGAAACCGAGCAAGAGGGTGGAGATCACAAGTACAGCTCCACTGGTTCTTATCTAAGCTTAGAAGGATTAACTGCTTCAGTGGAGTAAAAACGTCTGGCATGTGGGCCAACCTATTTCGGGAAAGATCCACTTCCTGTAGTTGAGGCAGGGGCCGGAAGGCATCTTTTTCAATGTAAGAAATAAAATTGTTAGATAAATCCAGATGCTTGAGATTGTGGAGATTCGTGCCTCCGAAAGAACTGTCTGTGACATTAGTGATCTGATTCCCATCCAGCTGGAGCCGGGTGAGGCCCCTGGTGTTTCGGAACCAGGCCCCTCGCAGGGTGCGGAGAGCGTTATTGCTAAGCACCAGCACCTGCAGGCTGTGAAGCTTGCTGAAGGTGTGATCGGTGAGCGAAGAGCTGGATATTTGGTTGTGCTCCAGCAACAGCGTCCGCAACTTTGTAAGGCCATGCAGGGCATCTTCCTGAACATCCTTGATGCCATTTCTGCTCAGGGAGAGCAGGGCAAGATTAAACAAGAGAGACAGATTTGTGCTCTTGATAGAGGAGAGGTATCCATCAGTGATGATTAAAACCCTCGTGGTCACAGGGGCTGCTGTGGGGAAGAAAAGCACAGACTAGAAGCAGGATACACATGAGTGGGAGGGGAGTACAAAGGAGAACAGACAGAATCAATACCCTCTGAGCAATCTTATCACCTGGGTAAGAGCAATAAACAAAATGAAAATGATTCTCTGACTTCTAAATTTAAGGGAAAGCTGGCTATTTATAAGAATGATGGATTTTTATATTCTTTGTTACTGTGACATGTTTGTTTGAGAAACATAAACCCATCTGTTCGTTTAGATGTCAAAGTTAATTCAATGCTTGGGATTATCTTCATTGATGTTATTTTGAAGGCGGCTCTTCGGGCTTCCTCCCTTGGAGGCTGTGTACTGACCTGCTCTAGCCCTGCAGCTCCAGTACAGATTCACCTAAAACCCGAGCCTGTGTCTGAGCTTCCTAACCAGTTTTCCACTAGCAATATATATTTATGCTGTGAAGTCAATCATCTTTTCTCCCAAACATAAAGGTGTGGGTTGGGGCGGGAGGAGTGAGAAGGAGCGTTGGTTTGTGCTTTTTAGCTCCAGGCTAAAAGTTGGCAACTTGGTAAGGATCTATATTCTCTCCAGACAACCTGAGGATCTGTCAGTGGGGTTCTCATTATAGCCTGGGCCATCTTGGCCTCCTGTCTAATATCTGTTCCCTCCAATGAAGTCCATCATGTGATGACAGGTGGTACCCAGGGCTTCCAACTGTTAAATCCCTTCACCATAATCACCTCAGAGCTATCACTGCTCTGTCATTAGAAATCAAAGCATTTTAACTCAATAAAGTTGTATTATAATCAGGAGTTATTGTAACACATCTTTATCATGCTAAAATTGTTTTGACTGCAAATGACAGTGTCATAAGGATAGAGGAGTCCATTGTCACTGGGAGGTCTACAGGTGATACTAGAACAGTCAACCATGGGGGAAGCAAATCACAATTCCCTTAGGAAATTCAGACTGCATCGCTGAAACAAAGAGATAAAAAAAACGTAAAAGACAAAGGATTCTCAGAGTGCCTTCTTTTGCAAGAATGGCTTCCATCCCCACAGCACAGGCAAGCTTAAATCATAGTAATTTTTTCAGCATTTATTATTAATTATTTGAATTCTATTAATTCTGGCAACTTTGGCATTTTATTCCTCTCAACATTGTTTTGATATAGGATGGAGTAGTTTTGTTTTTATAGGTCCCAGTCCTTTAGGGATTTGTCAACTCTGAATGGAGAGGCTGTTATTTCTGTCAATTACTTCTTGTCTAGGACTAGACAGAAACTCCACTCACAAGTCATCCATTTACATTTCTGTGCTTATGAAATCTAACTTCACAAATGTGGCATTCTGTAAATGAGAAGGAAGATATAGAGGTGCAACAATGTAGATGAAAAATACTTGTTTCATACAGACATCAGCCATCTCTGATCAGAAAAAAAAATGTAGTAAAATCAAGAAATTCATTTTAGAAGGTGGGAGTTTAATGTTCAAGTGTTTTCAATACTGATCAGAAACTGTGTACACACCAACTAGCCCTGAAGCCGTCTCTCTCCTGTCAGGGATGACGATAGCGTCTACCTCCTAATTCTCACAGAGTCATGGGATTTTAGAAATGGGAGAAATTATTTTCTTCCACTCTATCTTAACTCAGGTTTGTTTCTGGAAATTTTCCATTGGCAGAGCTTATAGCTTGTTTATCTCTTCTTGGATATCAGGATGTAAATCACATTCTCCTCAAATTTGTTAATAAGGTGTCTTATTAAATTGTTGACTTAAGCAAGCAATATGTAATGAATACAGGCAGTGTATCTTGTTAACATTTCTACAGCTCATTTACCACCAATAAAAAAAGACCAGACTTTCAAAATGAGATGCACTTTGATAATAATCTGTTTCGCTGGTACATCAGTTAATCTTACTAATGCTGAACAATTGCAATTCAGGTTTCTGATACATTTATATTTCTTCCAGCTGGTGGTGGTAGGGTTCAAATCTGCACAAAGCATGGACAAAAATATAATTAAAGTTGTCTGTTTTTTAAGTGTGTAGCTGCTTGAAATGGTGGTATTCTTTTGCCATAGCAAAATATCTCAATTACCTCTGAAGGTCTTAAAATAGTTTTGATCGAGACCACCAGGAACAGGAAAATTACCGGTCTCTGTGGTCACTGGAAAAGCCTGCTCTTTAGAAGGTTACCTTTTCCAGGCTGAGCCCAGAGACCCGTCAGTACAATGAAAGACAAGGCAGTGAATTTGCCAGGTACACTAAACACTGCTTTTTAGAATTATTAGTTTTATTACCTACTATGTAGGTGAGCTGGTGACAGAGGGTTACATCTTTGGCACACACCACACACGACGCAGGGCAGGCTGCCACCAACCGCAGCATGATGGCAAAGAGTGCGAGCCATCCACCTGAAAGGAAAGTAGAGGGTAATGCATATCGTAATGTTGGCATTTATTACCCTGATTGTAGTACATACAACTCATGAGGCATTTTGGTAATTTCTGCTGTTCAAGGAGCACCTTTGTGTTCTCATAAAATGCCAGGTAAATATGGCTACAATCCTTAACTTGCATAGAATTTAAACTGAAATGTTAAAGCATTTGACTATAAATTCAGAGTTCCCATCCAGGGCACACCCACTACTAGAGAATATTAAAAAAAAATTAAGGTACTTTGCAGAACACTTCACAGTTTATAGTGCTTTTGCACAAACATTATCTTATTTAGATCTCTTAATTTTGCAACCCAATTTGAGGCTGAGGAAAATGAAGCTCAAAATGGTTAACAAACCATCCAAAGTCACGTTGCTAGTAGGTATTTAACTAAGTCTTTTAACTTTTGATCCAGTGTTCTTTTTAGTATGCAGAAGCTAATAATCTTAGTCACTAAATCTTACATATTTACAATTGAATTATTATTCCTTACAGATTTAAATGCCACACTTAGGGAGAGAGTATGAAGATAAGACTAAGATCACAAGCTCTACTCAGCTGTGAATTCTGCTGTTTTTTGCTGACTACACTATCTTAGATAAATTATTTCATTTTTCTTATTTTCTAATTTTTCGTGTGTAAAATAGAATTAATAATTAATGCCTATAGTATGGAGTATTGTAAGAGTTAAATGGCATGCTCTAAGTGTTTACTAAATGTTAAATTTAGTAATTTTACCATTATTTTACCATTATTTAAGTGCTTTTTCAACTCCCCAATGAAATATGAACATCATTTGAATTTTATGTTCAAAAAAGACCATGCATGTATAAAATATTCCATAATTTAAAAAATCCAAAACATGAAGCCAATTATAATAAAACCTTCTATCCATATAGTAAGATAGTTTGACAACAAATAAAATGAAAGAAAACATAAAACTTATTAATTCCATTATTTGTTCCACAAGTATTTATTGAGCACCTTCTGCATGCAAGGCACTGCTCCTGGCACTGGGGACAGAGCAGCAGACAGCAAACCCCTACCCTCATGGCGTGCACCTTCTATGAAAGGATAGGAACGATAAACAAGTAAATGTGAAAATATGTACTAAGTCATATGCTGATAAGTGCTGTGGAATATATACAACAAGAAGAGGGGCAGATAGTATTAGTTGGGGGCTCTAAATATGGCGGCCAAGGAAAAACTTTCTGATAAAGTAACATTTAAACAAAAAGCTGGAGAAGGGGCAGGCACGAGTGAGTCCTTGCAGAAAAAATAGCAAGTGCAAGTCCCTAAGGGTGTGGTGGGCTCTACAAGAAGAGGAAGGTGTGGCCAGATGGGAGTGTCCAGGATGAAGTGTAGGTCAGAGAATAGCTGGTGCAGGTTATTGTGTGCCTTACAGATGAATGAAATAACTTTGATTTTTTACCCAAATAAGGTGGGAAGTAATTGGAGGCTTTTGTGAATGGCATTACTTGATCTGAAGTATATATTTAATGATCACTTTGGCTACTGTGATACATTTCCCATAGAATGTATGGGAACATACATTTAAATAAGCAAAGAACAGAAGCAGCAAAAATAGTAAGAAGGCAATTATAGTGATACAAGCTAGAGATGATGCAGTTTAGACAAGGATGAGAGGTAAGCAGATTCTGGATGGTGTTTTATTTAATACTATAATGATGCAATTTAATTTAACAAATTTGAGTTCAAATAACCTCTCTGGTTGAACAGGCTAGGTGTACAAGAGTAAATAAATGATCGCTTACCCTCAAAGCACTTTTTAGCTAGTGATATAGATATGTAAAGACCTAGCTATAACGCAACGAAGAATGAAGTAAATCTAAATAAAGGTGAATGATTATTTTGTGGAAGCACTTGGATGCTTTAAGAAGGATGTGGCTTGTGAGTTGGCTTGAGAGTACAGTGGATGTCTGTAGGCAGAGAATTAGAGTTAGGTCATTCCATTTGAGAAAATAGTAAGAACAATGCCCCATGCGGAGCAGCTGATCCACTCTCAGTTCATTTCTTTTATCCCTACCCAGCTGGTTAGAGTGTACCTCATGCATGTGTGGTCCAAGGATCACCCAGAGATTTCGGCAGAGTTTAAATAAAAATTCCAGGGTTTCTTCTTCCAGGCTCTCCCCTCACTTTCTTGTGCCTGTCTGTGATAAGCAGGACTCTAAGGTGGCCCCCAAGATTCCTGTACTCTGGTGCAAATGCCATGCATAATCCCCTACCCTTGAGCATGGGCATAAGCTGTTAGTTTCATCATATGGCAAAAGGAAGATTATCCTGAGTGGACCTGACCTATTTCAGGTGAGCCCTTTAAAAGCAGAGAATGTTCTCCAGCTAGTCACCAAGGAAGATGTTAGAGACACGAGCCAGGAGGAAAGCAAAGAGCCATGTTGTGGACTATAGGGGCCCTGTGGCAGGCAACCATGAGCGTTCTCTAGAAGCCGAGAGTATTCCTAGACAATACGTAGTAAGGAAACAGAGACATGAGACAAGAAACAATCACAAGAAAATGAGTTCTTCCCACAACCAGTGAGCCTGGAAAAGGCCTCTGAGCCTCAGATGAGAATCACAGTGCCAGCTGACACCTTGATTTCAGCTTGGTGAAATCCTAAGCAAAGGATTTCACCAAATCCTGACCTGTGAAAACAGTGAGAAAATGAATGAGCATTGTTTTAAACCACTAAGTTTGTGGTAATCTGTTACAAAACAATAACTAACACATTCTGGATTGTCTTGAATTCTGTTCTCTGGTTCTCCAAGCAAGCAAACCATCAGAATTGTAACTGTTTCCTAAAAGGCAGATGTGGTCTACCCTCAGGTTAAATGCTCTTAAAAAAATAAGAAACCCCATCCCCTTCCATTCCTCTAAGTGACACCCCTCCAGGATCTACCTGCTTTCATTCACTCTCCAGTGCCTTCAGGTAGCTGTCTTGTACATTTTGTCCAGAGTTATGATGGTTGTTATCTGTGGGAAGGTTGATCTAATGTAAGCTACTGGGACATTCAGATTCTGAACGACAAGATCACTGTAATTTGCTGGTGGATTGAGTGCAAGTATGATAAATAGAAAAGTCAAAGATCATCCTGCAGTTTTTGCCCTATGCAAGTAGAAGGAGGCTGCTGCCATTTACTGAAATGGAAAGACTATAAAAGCAACCAATTGCATGTGTGAGTTTAGAGTTCAGAGGAGAGTACTGACCTAGAGATAGAAATCTGGGAGTTGTATTTTAAAGGCATAAGGTGGAATTAACTTCTCAACAAATTAACTCTAAAAAGAGTAGTGAAGAGACCCAAAGACTGAGTCTTGGGGCAATCCAAAATTTAAAGATAAGGGAAAGTAATGGAACAAAAAGAGGAGACTAAGAAGGAGCCAGTGAGAGTGGAGAAAAACAAGGAGAAAATGATGACCTCAAAGCCAACTAAAAAAAAGTGTTTGAGGGACAAAAGAATGATTGCTTGTATTTAATGCTATGCCAAGTGGGATGAGCATCGAGACTCAACCATTGAATTTAGCAATGAGGAGGTCTTTGTAACCTTGACAAGAGCAGTTCCAGCAGAGTGTTGTAGGAGAAAGCTTGATTAGAGTGGATGGCAAATGGGGGCAGGGGAATTAGAGACAGATCTAGACAACTATAGAGCGATTTCGCTCTAAAGATGAACAGAGAAATGGAGCAATAGCTTGAAGAAGAGTGAAGAGTTTTATTTGGTTTGTGTTTAAGAGAGAATGTATAGTATGTCTGTATGCTGGCAGGGATTAAACAGCAGAGAGGGAATGCCAACAATGTAAAAAAATAAAAGGAAAAATTGTTGCTGGAGCACACAAGTGAAGGAATGGGCCTCAGATAGAATCAGGCAAAGTTCATCCATAGAAACAAAGGTGAAGGCAGATTATGTAGGTTTGGACATAGGTGAGCAGGTCAATGTAGTAGTGGGAGCTGGAGGTTTGAGGAGAGGTGAGAAGGCACAAAACAGCCATCTGGAGTGTGAGAGAGTGCGTGGGCTAGGAATAGGTAATAGGTTCTCTGGGCAGTACCGAGGGTACACTTGAGGTTAGAGGGTCATGATTTCGAAGTGAGACCGGACAGGATGGATTTAATGAAGGTTGGAATTTTTTCAAGTGTACAAAATGCAAGATAAGACAAGGGAGTTAAGGCTGTGTGGAAGGGAGTGATAATTGGAAATGATTTGCCAGTGAAATCTAAGGTAGGTAAGGGTGAAGCGAGACAATGAGGTGAATGACAGTGAAAAGATGAGATGAGCAGAAAGAATAGGGGAAATGGTAGACGACTGACAGAGCGATAGAATAATATCTACTTCAGAGCATATTTGAAAATGCTAAAAGCAAAAAGGTTTTGTTTTTGTTATTTTTAAAGTGGTAAAATGGCTTGTAAGTAGTGTGGTCAGAGACTGTTGTTGGAGTCAGGTTTCTAGAAGTGAGCTAGAGAGAAAGGAGACCGAGCCCAGAGAGTGGTCGGATGAAGACTGAGGGGTTGGATAACAGGGAGGAGTTGCAGGCATTGGTAGTGACAGGCGCAAGGGCACGACCTGGAAGCTGAGAGACTAAGGGAGATGGGAGGACAAGCTCATTGGAGAAGAGGAGGCAAAGGAGCCCAGAGGACAGGCTGTTGTAATGATTCTAAGAGTAGAGTTAGAGTGCATGACAGTGAGCCAGTCCTTAAAACCTGATGGAGAGTGACTCCACACTGGGTGGTACAGCCTGACAAGCTAGTGGTATTCATTGGAGAAACCACTGGAAGTAGCAGTGACAGCAAGGAAGACAGAGGTCCTGGCTCACCTCACTGCCACCTCCACTGACCGCCCTAGAGGTACAAGGAGTATGCGAGAGGAAACAGCTTCCACTTGAGCGGGCTCTGGGGGAAGCAGTGTCCTCAGGGGAGGGCTAGATATTAAGGGAGAAATTGTTCTTCTAAGAATCTAAATTAGTTGGTTACTGTGCCTGAATGTTAAATTAGGCTCTTCACCTCCTGGCAGTGAAAGTTTCATAAGGGGAGAAATGAGTACGATATGATATATAGTCCTTAGGATCTGACAAAAGGAGGCATATAATTTCTTCAAAAGAGGCCAACACTTTCTAAAATCCCAAGAATTTTTCCCATAATTATTTTTATATCCCTTGCAACTAGAACAAAACTTGAAATATAATCAGAATACAATAAATGCTTTTTTTAAAAAACCAAACTCATCTGACACAGAGGTTCATCATGGACAATATCATTAATGGCAGATTTTGAAAATAAAAAGCTTATCTTAAACCCTAAAATATGGCATTGTCATGAGGTTTCTATCTTGATCTTAGTTTTGAATCTGAGATGATCTTTTCAAAAGTGAATCTATTATAATTACAAAATTAGTTTTAGCAGTTCCTTTCCTACAGACACACTATGCAGTACATTATAAGGCACTGAGATAGTTAATAGTTTTTAGTATTCACTTTTATTCTTTCATTTTCAAGAGGGGAACCTGCCATTTAAAAACATGCAAAGCTAATTAAAGCTTTTCCACTATTTCATTATCTGAATGTAGTTGCAAATTCTGACTTAAAACTCTTATCAGAGGGAGACTCAACATCCCTCCATGAACAGCAAATGAACATTCAATTAACACTTCAATACACGTGTATTTTAAATAAAAATATACTTTATTGTTAATCTCATTCTTTACAAATGCAAATACCCAATTTTAAAATCCAAAGAGAGTTTCCTTCCTTTTATTCTTAGGGGAAAAAAAGTTCTTTTTTCTATTTACAGGGAAGACCTGAGTTTTCTGAAGTTGTTATGAAATTAGAAGAGTGTCTCTGCAACATTGAGGTAAAAATCTTTACCTTTTGCAATGTGTCCATAAAAAAGCCCTGAATATCCAAGGATGTCAGGGATGTAGGTGAGACAGTACTTATGAAAAGTTACTAGGAGAATCCATAACTCCGTTCATAATATCTTATTCGTTAAATTCCGGGGTGGGGGGAGCAGAATTGGCTGCGTCTACAGGGGCAAAGGCAAATTCAGAGTAAATTTGGGCCCTTTCAACAAATAATCAGACAGGCAAATTGGCACAGTCATGCTCAGCTTCAAAAATTGAGAAGTAACAATGGAAAGTATAACATATATCTTAGAAAATATTTAAATACTTTTTTATATACAGAAATTTCTACATACAGAGAAATGTTAGGCAAAAACATTAAGCCATTGTCTACTTATGTTCAATAAGAAAAAGAAAAATTATCACTAAAGCACATGCATAAATTAGTTGGAAGACATGGCTTTCACACGACACATGTGCTGAATAAAGTGATGTATGTTAGTAATCAAGCTAATAGATTTTTCTTCCCTTAATATCAGGGAGTTGTTTGCTTTAATTTTCTTTATAATTGACTTGATTTTCTATATACCTGGTCAGGAGAGAGCATTTGAAAATAGGCAAGGAAGCTAAAACATGAGCACTAATTCAAAAGTAATATATCCCCAAATGCAAATGAGTGCTACTGAAGGAGGAAGACAGACATCACACACATAGGATCATGTATACATCTACTTATCGAGGGAAGGGGTAACAGTGGGGAAGGGACAGCATCAACCTGAGATTGCACAAGTAAACCTCAGCATGGAACGATGTAAGGAAAGTTTTCTTTCCTTAAAAAAAAAAAATTCTCAACCGAGAGTCACTGGAACCTAGTTTATTATTGGAAAAGAGTTCCAGGTCTCCGGTTGTAGCCTGCAGTAAATGGCTCTATCTCATGACTCATTCCTGGAACTTCTAAAGAGGAGGTCTCTTGTGTAGAAGAAAGCTTCAGTCTTTAGACATAAAACCTTCTTTCCCTTCTCGTAGGTCCTGAAACTTACAGAAAACGGGGAGACCTAGTAGTAAGTTTGATGGAGCTTCAGCAGTCCCTGTGGACAAAAGCATCTGCTAGAGGCCTTGGGTGTTAAGAGACACCTTCAAGGCTTGAATTTGAAGTATCCTCTCACTTTGAACCTTTGTGTTTGACTGGCCAAGATTGCTTCTACCCTGAGGATATACCCCATTAGATCTGGCTGTGTAGTCCAGAAATAGGGACAATGGTAGGATCTGCTAAATTAGCTTATCTTGTTACAATGATCAAGCCTCATAGTATATTCTTCTCCTCAGGAGAGAGAATGAACGGGCTATATGCAAAGAGAGTTCATTGGACTGCTTGCACTAAATAATGGACCAGAGTCAGCCTAAAGGGGCTTGATTTACGGAGATCAGTATGGCTCTATCCTCTCTACTCTTCAACTTTTCAATCAATGCCTTAGACCAAGGTCAAGAGGGAGCTCCTCCCAGCATGTATACATAATAAAGTTGAGAGGGACAGAAGACATTTGAAAGCAGGACTCTACAATATCTTGGAGGATGAAGTAGCGGGACATGTCTAATAATAATAAATTTAACAAGACTAAATATAAGGTCCTGCACCAGAGCCAAAGAAACAATAATAAAAGTATCAAATGGTTTAGGAGCATCATGAATGTTAGTGGATAACAAGCTTATTAGGATTTAGAATATGAAGTGGCTGTTTTGCTACTAAATAAAATCATGGTCATTCCTGTCTGAGATGGCCAAAGAAAATGGTACCCAGCTGTGTCTCTGATCCTTTTAAAGGAATAATTAAAACGAGGGCACACATTAGGGAAGAGAGACCAGAATGGTGAATGGATTGAAAATTATGTAACATGAGAACCAATTGGAGGAACCAGGGATGCTTATCACAGAAGAGATAAAATTAGGCTGCGTCTAACAGCTGTTTTTAAACATCTGAAGAACTATCATGTGGCAAAGGGATTGGCCTTGTTCTCGATGGGAGAACACTTGCCAGACATTAAAGCATGCTTCACCTTATTAAATGGATATATTCTTGGAAAAGTGTGTAAATCTATTTTATGTGAAGGGAATCATTCCATATAAAGGGAATAATTTTAGCTATGATTTTAAAGGAACTCTGCCATGTATCTTATTGCCATAGTGAAGAATCTTTTGATCACTGAATAATAACCTTCTAAATATATTTTATGAATCTGATTTGGGCCTATTGCATTTTCAGAAAAATGAGCATGTGTTTAACAAACCAGCTTTCAGAATAGAACTGGGTCAAAAAAGTAAATTAAGCTAGCCAGGTGTTGCCATTAGAGGCTAAAAGGAAAAGCCAGAAGCAAGCTGAAATGAATAGAAATTAAAATCTGAGAAATCCTAGGATAGAAAGTCAAAATAAATCTACATTCCATTCTATGCCTTTCTGCCTATTGAATGTATTAAACGATTGAAACTGCGTCTCCTTCCCTCAGATGATGTCTCCTGCTTCGAGTAACAGCAGTGGGTCTCTCTCACCTTCTTCTTCTTCTGATTGCCTGGTGAGCAGGGGAGGGCCTAGCCGGAGCCATGTGGCAGCATTAAGGAGTCGTTTTGAATTGGAATATGCTCTAAATTCGAGATCCTATGCTGCCTGGTCCCAAAGGTAAGTGATAATTTAATCAACGGGCTCACAGTAAAACCATATTCCAGAATCTTATCAAGACAGTCACCTGATTTGATATTACTATCAACAGGGGATTAACCACCCCTTTGGAAAACTTGAAAGAGAAGTTTTAAGACCATTTTTTCTTATAATATCATGATCAAAAACTAGAAATTTTATTTTATGAAAGTTTAGGTCCTCAAAGTTGTAAGTCATAGCCATTAACTATAGCTTAAGTAAGAAATATCTATTCAAAAACAATAAAACAAATTTACTGAATGTATTCTGGGGATATTTTATGGAATCCGAGGAAGAATTCCTGTGTTGGAACCAGGAAACAGCATTGAGGATCTAAGAACCAAAATTTTTATAGCAGCAATATTCACAATAGCCAAAAGATGGAGACAACCTAGACGTCCATCAACAGATGAATAGATAAACAGAATGTGGTATCTGTACAGTAGAATATTATTTATCCATAAAAAGGAATAAAATGCTGCTACATGCTACAACATGGATATAGCTTGATATGCTACAACATGGATATATGTATGCCCACTCACACATTCCATTAGCACAGTAAATGTTCTTAATATCTGTAAAGTGGGGAAAGATTATCTGGAGTTAGTGAAAGAAGCCAGACACAAAGGTCACAGAGCTTTGACCCTATTTATATGAATATCCGGAATAGGTATATTAGTCAGCTCTGGCTGCCATAACAAAATACCATAGACTGGATGGCCTTAAACAACAGAATTTATTTTCTCACAGTTCTAGAGGCTGGAAGTCCAAGATCAGGATGCCAGCATGGTTGGGTTCTGGTGAGGGCTCTTTTCCTGGTTTACAGAAATCGACCTTGTCTCTGTGTCCTCACATGGCATAAAGAGAGCTCTTGTGTCTCTTCATCTTCTCATAAGGGCCTCAGTTCTATTGTATCAGGGATCTACCGTTATGACCTCATTTAACCTTAATTACCTCCTTTTTTAATTTCAGCATATTATGGGGGTACAAATGTTAAGGTTATGTATGTTGCCCTTGCCCCCCTCCCTCCTCAAGTCAGAGCTTCAAGCGTGACCATCCCCCAGGTGGTGAGCATCGCACTCATTATGTTTGTATATACCTATCCCCTCCTCCCCCCCACCTGCCTGACACCCGATAAATGTTATTCCTATATGTCCACTTAGGTGTAAGCACCACATGTACTCACCAGCAAATTCGTTTCACTGATCAACACTTAATTACCTCCTTAAAGGCCTTTAATTACCTCCTTAAAGACCCCGTCTCCAATACAGTGACCTGGAAGTTTAAGGTTTCAACATATGAATTTGAGGAAGGACACAATCTAGTTTATAGAAATAGGTAAATCCATAAAAACAAAAAAGCAGATTGATGTTGCCAGGGGCTGGAGAGGAGGGAGAAATTGGGAGTAACTGCTTAATGGGTACCAGGTTTTATTTTGGGATGATGAAAATGTTTTAGAATTAGAGGTGATGGTTATAAAACGCTGTAAATGTACTAAATGCCACTGAATTGCTCATTTTAAAATGATTAATTCTATGTTGTATGGACTTTACCTCAATGGAAACATACATACACACACACACACACACACACACAATTAAGCAAAGGGGTAAGTCAAAAAAAGAGAAAAGTAGATCAGCATTTTTCCATAGCGAGCTCTGCCATCTACATGCTGAAGTTCCCAATAAACAGTCTCCTTGTCTCTCAGCATAATTATAAAGTTTCAAAGAGAGATATATCAGTTACCTATTACTATAATAATCCTATATAATAACACATCCCCAAATACAGGGATATACAAACATAAGCATTTATTTCTTGCTTATGTGTCTGTGGACTGGTTTGGGGTAGGCTTGACTCTGAGCTACAGATTGTGTCCAGATCTGCCCCACATGTCTCTTACCGTCCTTGGATGAGCACGTAAAAGAATACACCCCCTGGGGCATGTTCTCCTCGTAGACAAAGGCTAGGAACTCAAGAGAACAAGCCAACTCACATGCACATTTAAAGCCTTGCTCAAGTTGTGTCCTCTGATATTCCACTGGTGAGTCACATGGCTAAATTCAACATCAGTAGAGAGGAAAAATATACTTGATCTCTAGTGGGAAGAACACAAAGTCACATGGCAAAAGGCACAGCTATCAGAAGCATAATGAATTAGGAATAAAAATGCAATCTACTGTGAGAAAGAATTTAATTGGCCCTTTTTGGATTAAATGATCATCTCTGTCTAAGCAAATGTGGTTGGAATGGGGATGGGGTCATGTTTCATTAATGTAAACATGGCTTCCAGGGGCCTCTGTTCCGGATGGGGAGCAAAGAAGGCAGTCACTGTGAGTTTGACGGGGAGCAAAGAAGGCAGTCACTGTGAGTTTGATAGATCCCCTATAGAGGCACACTTTCCAATCCATGGAAAACCAGAAAAGACTGGTTTAAAAATCTCTCTCCTTCCACAGGAGCGCCAGAACATTTGCACATGGGCCCAGTTACACATGTGCACTCACACACACATACATATACATATGCATGCCCACTCACACATTCCATTAGCACAGTAAATGTTCTTACTATCTGGAAAGTGGGGAAAGATTATCTGGAGTTAGCAAGGGTTTTGCACAATCTACAAATTGTTATTGTTGCTTTTTTAGCTGTGGTTATTATTAACATATTACTGGTCTGACAAGAGTTGCCACTATAGCTATGAAGAGATGAGAATCTGAATCATAAATCTTTTAATATATGAAATGTCATGAAATTAAGTATCAGCAGGTTTGATTGATAACCAGGCAAACTGGACACAATCTTTATTGGATTTCAGTCTCTCATGTATAATAATTTCATAAGGAGCCCATAGGCCAAGATTAGATTAGGTTCGGTCACATCATCATCTTCTGGTTCCATCTTGTTTTCTTGCTCTCTACTTGTAGTTTTTAAAATTATTTTTCAGAACAGTCAGATTTTGATATTTCTAAAGCACAGTCACCTGAGGTTTGTTCCCTTGAGACAGGCTGAGAGAATGAGCTGGGAAATCAGACAGATCTGAGGTTAAACCTTGGCTTTGCCATTTACTAGCTCAATGGCCTTGGTCAAGTTATTTAAATCTCATATGTAAAATACAGAAAATAATATCAGCTCTTAGGATTGTTATAAGGAAAGACACTATTGTCATAGTAGTGACAGTAATTGATTGAAGGATGCCAGCAGACCCAAGCGAAGAATACAGTTCCAATAATGTTGTTAAGTCACAGAATTTATAATACAAAGAGAGCTACATAGAATGGGAGGCGCAGCTGCACTCCCAGCTGGGTCAATTGGAGGTGAAGGGAACGGCTTCTCTGGCCTTCAAGAACCTAGATAGGTACTAGGTAAACGGCTACTAATTTAAAAAGACTGCCTGAACTGGGTGAAAAACCCATCAGGTTTTTTGAGATGTTCTCTTTGATATTCTCATTAAGATTTTTATAGCCTTCTGGCCCTTCATGACTGTTAATGGAACTCTAATAAATGTTTATCTGTCTATCAGGTGTAAGTTTCTCTTAGCAGCCTAGCACATCCCTGTGTGTTTGTCATGCTAGTGAATTGAAGGTCAGTTTGTTAGTTGTACCATCCCTCTGGCAAGCTCAACCTTTGGACTGCTTAAAATCAAGTCCAGGAATAAGTAAAGCATTTAGCTAAGCTGTAATAATGTGCCAAGATAGGAATTAAGTCTATTTTATTCATTACTATATCCCTAGTATCTAGCAGTATGATTGGAATAAATTCAATAAGTAAAAAATATTTGTTTAGTATATAAAAAATAAAGAATTAGATAAATTGGCTCAATAAATTATACTTACTATCGACTTGGAGCTTAATCAGTGAATAGGCTTTAACTATTTTCTCTATTCTTTCCATTTAAATAACTATCACTGCTGAGCATACTGGGCACTATTTTAAACACTTTGAATAGTCATCTAATTAAGCCTTAGGAAATCAGTATTTCAATTTTTATAGTTGAGGAAACTGAGGCTCAGAAAGGGTAAGCAGCTTTCCGAAGTTAATGGAAAGCAAGTAGAAGGCAGAGCTGGATTCTCACCCAGAACTTGCCTGTGCTTTCTGAGTTTCTCTGGCACAGGAGGTGGCATATTCCAGAAGCTTGATATATTTTGCAAATACTTTTATTTTCTAGGCTTCTTACTATTCTGGAAGCAAATCTGGGAATAAATTCAGCTACTCCTCCCAAACATACCTTTCCAGATTGTATACATGAAGGCAAAGGAAGTGAGACCAATGATCAATAGGTTCTTAAAGTCAAAGAACCCAAGGATACAAAAATTAATGGACTAAATCCAGCAGGGAAAGTTTAACAGACTGTATTACAGTAGTTCTCAACTTTGGCTGCACATTAGAATAACCTGGGGAACTTTTACAAGTACCAACTCCCAGGACCGATTAACTCAAAATCCTTAGGGGTGGCACCCAGGCATCAGAATGTGTTAGTTTCCCAGGTGATTCCAATATACATCCAAGTGAGTGAAACATTAAGAGAATGGTACAATATTAACCTAGCTGCCAGTCACTCTGTAGGAAGCGGGTGCAACTGATGGGGTAAATGGAAAGGGAAAGTGAAAGGCAAGGTGAAATAGCAGCTCTGACCAAAAGGTAACATTACGAAGGCTGATTACCTGCATGGTCTCTCCCAAAAGTCCTTGCAATGTACCAGTAACCTCGGATCTTTGAGCTTCCTATCTTTCATTCAAGTTACACAGTTAAAGAATAATTTTTAGTATGGAATTATGATTTTGAAAAATGGGTACAAGATTTTCCCTGTAGTTCCTACTAATACATGGACATGGGACCCCTCAACAATGTCTTGAAAATGGTGCATTTATTTTTCAATTTTTGGTTATAAAGTTCACAGCCTGTAGATCGGGATTTTGTAATACTTGATTTGATATGGTTTTTGGTTGTTTGTATATTTGTTTCTAATAATTATTATTTTTCTTTATAAAACAAATTTATTTATTTATTTATTTTTGAGACAGAGTCTCTCACTCTGTTGCCCGGGCTAGAGTGAGTGCCGTGGCATCAGCCTCGCTCACAGCAACCTCAAACTCCTGGGCTCGAGCAATCCTCCTGCCTCAGCCTCCCGAGTAGCTGGGACTACAGGCATGCACCACCATGCCCGGCTCATTTTTTCTATATATTTTTAGTTGGCCGATTAATTGCTTTCTATTTATAGTAGAGACGGGGTCTCGCTCTTGCTCAGGCTGGTTTCGAACTCCTGAGCTCGAGCGATCCGCCCGCCTCGGCCTCCCAGAGAGCTAGGATTACAGGCGTGAGCCACCGCGCGCGGCCAAAAACAAATTTAGAGATGGGAAATTGTGTCAGAGATTTTCTCTACAGATAATAGAAATTCGCTATTTCCTACTGAAACCACAAAATGATAAAATCTGAGATTGCGAAAGGCGCTCTTGAAGTTCTGCCTCTTTTAAAATATTTTGTGTTTCTAGATATATTTGGAAAACTAAGCATGTGGCACTTGCTCCTCCCACAGGGTATGAAATCTCCCAACTTGTGCATGGATTACATCACGTAAATTTAGAAATGACAAAGTGATACACAACCTTTCAGATGTGAAAACCAATTAGTGTTTGTATGGGGCTTGGCTCTGAGAATAGAATGCTATGACCTAGTTAGCTGTCCAGGAGAAGAAAACCAGGGACCCAGAATTTGGAACTGTAAAACAGATACACTTGGAATTAATCTTTCACACTACAAAAGGGTCCATCAAAGGGTTTCCTTAAATAGAAAGCTTGCCTAGTGCACTTAGAAAGCAATTCAACTTATGAAAGTTGAATATAACATAAAATTTTAATTTACACATAGTTTTTCTGGAATATAGCGATTATATAAGATGATAGCACCATGACACTGATGTTCCCAGGAGGAATGAAGAAAGGAGAGTGGCCAGGAGACCGCGTCCATTCGCTGCTGTGGAGCAAGATATTTACTAGTTAACAGTAGCCACGTCTCCTCCTTATCACTGCAGGTCAAACACTCTCCTCTTTAATCTGCCACCTTTCTCGCTGCTTCATTGTACTGATCATTCCCTCCGGCTCCACAAATGTTCCTTTTTCTTTCAATTCTTTTAAAAAAAAATTTTTTTTTATTTCAGCATATTACGGGGGTACAAATGTTTAGGTTACGTATATTGCCCTTGCCCCACCCAAATCAGAGCTTCCAGCGTGTCCACCCCCCAGACGGTGCTCACCCCATCCATTAGGTGTGAATATACTCATCCCCTCCTCCCCCTCCCACCTGCCTGACACCTGATGAATGTTATTCCTATATGTGCACTTAAGTGCTGATCAGTTAATACCAATTTGATGGTGAGTACATGTGGTGCTTGTTTTTCCATTCTTGGGATACTTCACTTAGTAGAATGGGCTACAGCTCTATCCAGTATAATACAAGAGGCGCTAGATCACCATTGTTTTTTGCGGCTAAGTAGAACTCCTGTTATATATACACCGTATTTTATTAATCCACTCATGTATTGCTGGGCACTTGGGTTGTTTCCACACCTCTGCAATTGTGAATTGTGCTGCTATAGATATTTTAGTGCAGGTGTCTTTTTTATAAAATGTCTTTTGTTCAATTCTTAACTTCTTTCTTCATCCCTAACTTCTTTCCCTCGACAACTCACCACAATCAGCAGTTTCAACTCCATGTTCATGACTGTCGTAAATTCTCTCACACTTTGCTTCTCTCTTCTCCATGTGTTTTCTTGTGATTTCATGAATCCCATGGCTCCAATTCACACACAGCACACACACACACACACACACACACACACACTTCCACACACACAATTGACCCCCAGTCCGTATAATATCCAACCTTAACAGCTCTGCTTCCCAGCCTTTGCAACATCTTTAACTTCTCTCCTGTTCCAGCTCCGCCATGCCCTAACCCACTGAACCTTCTACTGGCAGCATAATCTTCCTTATGTAGAACTCGGATTATATTGTCTGCATTCAAACCTTCAATAATTCTTTGTTGCCTCTAAAATTAAGTGAAGTTATTTCATTCTGGGGTCTAAGGTCATCAGTGATGCACATTTCCATCATATGGTCCAATGGTTCTAAACAGAGTGATAGTGTCACTCTCCCTCTTCTCAAATGTTTCTTAGGGTTTTGGGATCTATATGAGGCATTTTTGGTTTTTTGGTATTCCCAATGACTAAGAAGGTGCTACTGGTATTTAACGGGCTGGGGTTTGAATGTTGAACTTCCTACAGTGTTTGGGAAAATCCCACAAAATAAAAAATTATCCTGCATAAAATGACAATAACATTTCTTGTGGGGCACCTATAGACAAAACAGAAGTTCCACCATTTCCTGTACAAACTCTATATTTAAGCCACTGTCAGCCTATCACTGTATCCTGTTTTTTTATCCTTGACCCCCCCCACCATCTTGTCAAAATATTAATTAGCCTTTAGTAATTATCTCAATTACTTCATCATGTCATGAAGAAGCCTGTTCTGGGGCTAGTCCATCCTCACTCATGCCTCACCAGAAGCCACAGTACTTTGTGCCATTTTATGCATTTACATTATTTCATCTTATAATCATGTGTTTTAGTCCCCACTAGCTCATAAATACTTTAAGCACAGAATTTTTTCTCTTTTGTTATTATGCAGGTGCCTACAATATCTAATTTATAATTTAACTGTATGTATTGAATATTTTTATTTATCACAAATTAGGGGAATCATTAGTTGAGCTGTGAATATCATGCTTTGTATTGTTGAAATTGAAGTGAGCAAAACTCTGGCATTCAGATATTTTAACTCCTACATTCTTGTCAAGTTCAAATCTGTTCTTGTCCCAAACTAATGAACCCCTAGATATTCAAATTCTTTTTCTCCCTACCCCCTCACTATTAGTGCATTAAATGTCCACCCATTTGTTTTTAATAAACAAAAGGATAGACTGTAGGTACCTGAGATGTGTGAAGAGAAAAGTGACTGCCACATTCATTCCATGTATGTTTGAAAAAGGAGAGATTGCTTTGAGTTGAGAGAGTTAAGAAAGGTTTCACTGAAGAGGCAAGATCAAGGAGATACAGTCCAGATATAAAAAGAAAATAATGAATAAGCATGATAATGATTGTGAACTTTTCCTCCCTCCCCCCTCCCTTCCTCCCTTCCTCCCTTTCTTCCTTCCTTCCTTCCTTCCTCCCTTCCTAAAAAGAATAGACATTCCTTTCCCAACCGATTTGCAATAGTAGTTCTTCCATATATTAACGATCTACATTTAGATACGTCTGGTTTTGGTTTCTTTATTCTGTTCCATTGAGATATTTGTCTGTCCCTGTGTCAATAGTACACAATTTTGATTATAGTAGAATTATTAAAGTGTTTATATCTGGCAGGACTTGTCCCATCTGGGTTATTCTTGATTTTTCTTGGCTTTTTGCCCTTCTGTATATAGTAGCTCCCCCTTGTCCACAGTTTCTCTTTATAGGACTTCAATTACCTATGGTCAATCTCAGCCCAAAAATAGCTGAGTTCAGTAGTCCCCCTTATAGGAGGAGGATACGTTCCAAGACCCCCAGTGGATGCCTGAAACCAAGGATAATGCCAAATCCTTATATATACTGTATTTTTCCTATACATATATACCTAGGATAAAGTTTAATTTATAAATTAGGCATGGTAAGAGAATAACAATAACTAATAATAAAAATGGAAAAATTGTAAAAGTATGCCAGCATCGCTACTCTTGTTTTCTGAGGGAATTATTAAGTAAAATAAGGGTTACTTAAACACATGCACTGCAATGAAAGCCCAGAGGGCTGCTAAGTGACTAATGGGTGGGTCACATACACAGCATGGAGATGCTGGACGAAGGGATGATTCATGTCCTGGGACAGCATGAGATTTCATCACACTACTCAGAATGGCCTGAATAGCACACAATTTAAAACGTATGAATTGTCTATTTCTGGAATTTTCCATTTAACATTTTCAAACCTTGGTTGACCCACAGGTAACTGAGACCATGGAAAACAAAACCGTTGATAAGGGTGTGGGGGACTACCATACAGTATAATGCAATATTTTGAGAGAGAGAGACCACATTTATATAAGTTTTATTTTAGTATATTGCTATAATTGTTCTATTTTATTATCAGTTATTGTTAATCTCTTATGTGCCTAATTTACAAGTTAATTTTTATCATAGGTATGTATTTGTGGGGAAAAACATAGTATATATATATTGGATTCAGTACTATCTTTGATTTCAGGCATCTACTGGGGGTCTTGAAACATATCCCCCCGTGGATAAAAGGATAACTGCTGTAAATTTTGTAATCAGCTTGCATTTTCCACAAAAAATATGATTTTAATCACAGATATTTAAACCTATAGATCAATGTGGGAAGATATGACATCTTTGTGCATTTCCTTAGTTGTTCTCTAATATCTTTTAGTAAGAGTTTGTAAGTTTCTCCATGAGGTTCTTATATACTTTTTGTGATATTAATAGTTACATTCATTGTGATTGGTGAAATAATTTGAATGAATTGCTACAATATTATTTATTCTTTCTAGAATTATTTTCTCACCCTATTGGTTATTTTTTTCTTTCCTTTAGATTATTTGAATATGCATTTTGTTTTATTCTATTCTTTAGTGGGTACCCTAGAAAAGTCAACATTATTATTTAACTTAAGAAATTCTATTCTTAGTATGTTTTTACTACTCCCCCCAAAATAAAGATTATGCCATTTTAGTTACAAATAATTTTCTCCTGATTTATATAATATTTCTGTATTTTGGTTTCATCATAATTTTATAAATTCCACAGCTTAGGTATTATTTTATTGTTTTATACAGCTATGATTTATTTGGGTTTACTCCATATTTACTGTTTCATTGTTCATTATGTTTACATTTCAAACCTTTCTCTCAGGATCATTTTTCTTTTCTTCAAATGTACCTTAAAAAATTCCTTCAGTATGACTCTATTGGAAGTAAACATTGAAAACACTTTATTTTCTCCCTTTATTAAAAGATATTTAGTGGATATGGTGTTTTAGGTGTTCAATTACTTTTTTTCCCCTGCATCTTCAGGATAAATATGCTATTCCACATGTGTCTGACTTTCCTTGTTTCTCTTAAATTTTACTTTACAAATCATTTGTCATTTCTTTTTTTTTTCAATATACCCTTTCCAACTGCTTTTAGAACTTCTCTTTGTCTTTGGTATCTTACAGTTTAACTATTTTGTGTATAGGTAAAAATTTATTTTTATTTATCTCACATGTGATTTATTGGTTTTCCAGAAACTGAGAATTGACATATTTCATAAATTCTGGATAATTTTCAGGTACTACCTCTTCTAAACTTTCATTATCCCATCCTCTTTACTCTTTCTTTCTGAAACTGTAACTAAACATATTTTAAAGGTTCTCACTCTATTTTCCACATTTTCCAATCTCTTTCTTTTTCTTTTCTTTTTTTTTTTTCTATTTACCACCCTCTGCTTTCTGTGTGATTTTTTCAGATCTATCTTCCAGTTCACTAATTTTCTTAGAAGCTGAATCTAATGATGCTGTTTATTTTGTTCATTGCATTTCTAGTTCAATTCACTTCTATGTTTGATCTTAGCCAAAAGGCTGAGAAGCAATAACATTTCTAATTTCTATTCTGTTTCTAGAAGTTGTGTGTTATTTGCAATTTTACTGTACAGTTTTAAAAATCTCTGTTCCTTCTACATACTTTTATTCTTTTCTTTCTTCAAACACATTTATTTTATATTCTATATCTGATATTTATAATCTCAGCTATCCGTATAGGTCTAATTATGTAGTCTGTTGTTTCTACTAATTCTTGCTTCTGGCACCTGATTTTGTCATATAGTTAGAAGTTTTTGTTCTGTTGTTAGCTCATGTTCCTTGGCCTTTATCTCTGGTGAGTTTGGGCCCTTATTTGGTTTAAGTTACTTCACAGATGATTTGTTTTTGCTCTTGCTGGTCATCTAAGGACACTAACATCTCAAAAACACTTTAAAACTTCAACTTGGAGTTGTGTAATACTTCTATTTTAAAATCTGCTATGCATATGGGCATATGGATGGGACTTCTAAGGATTATATTTTAATTTTTTTTTTGTTTTTCTCATTGTACCTGGAGCCAGGGATGATATAGAATACTTATCCTCTGCATCTTCCTACATAGAGTGGATTTTATTTCTTCTGATTCACCTAATGTTGGTGCTGTCCTTTAAGGATTTTGGCTCAAAAAAGGTGTTTCTTATCTGATCTCCCACCTTGCTTGGGCCCACACTGTGTCTTCTCCATCTGATACATTAAAATTTAGGCTTTAGGCCAGCAAGAATTAGTATGAGAGCTTCACAACACATACCCACGTGGAATGATAATGTTAGCCAATCATTTACTTGGTATTGGTATCTACGCTGGTTGTAAACATCATGAAAGCATAAATGTCTCTCTTTTTCACTGCTATATCTCCAGTATTTAGAACAGTATCTGGTACAAATTAGTTGCTAATACCTTTTTGTGCAGTGAATGAATGAACATAATAGCTTCCCACAAACATGATGCCATTTAATTCTCAGTCTTGTGAAATATGCCTCATGGTTTCCATTTTTCATGTAAAACAAACTGAGACTCAAGTAATTTGTATGAAACTATATAGTGGGAAAATGGTAGTTAATAGTTGACTCTAGACCTGTCTGGTGGTGTTTCCATTATACATGCTGTCTCTGGAGACTAAACTTGGGCAATGTATTTTAATCACCTTTAAGATCCAGAAAGTTCTGGCCAAGTTTGAGCTTTGAGGAGAATCAGCAGGGAGCTATCCATATTACTGAACTCCCTCACGCTAAAACCCTGCCAAATCTGATGGAACATGGTGCATTCTCAATCTATCGCCAGTGCAGTCTATGATTGGCAGGAAATTTCCCTTGTCATTCTGACTTACTGACACTAGCAACTTTGCCTCAGTTTATGCCTTTTCATGACAGACTATAATCCTCAGCCTGCATTGACCCACCCTGAACACAACTCCTTATCTGCTGCTTCATTCACCAGCATGCCATAGGCTAGCCCTAACCTTTTTAATCTATCTTCTTCAATCATGTCTCTCAAAATCAGCCTAACTGCATGGGCACATTTCTAAAAGCAGCAACCAATCAGCACACATAAAGGAATAAACTTCTTCCTTTTAGGAATTTGCCAACTGAAGGGACACTTGTGGACCAGTTTTGAGGATAACTTGATGTTAGTATGATTTCTTTATTAAACTAAGTACATTGGAAAATTAAGCTTTTTTTTCCATTTCCTCATTAAATGTACTCTCCACTACAGTAGTCAATGGCATTCACTATATTAAAAAATAGAATGAATCATGTAGCTGACATTTGGAGACAACAAATAGCCTGACTTTCTGGTGATGGAGATTTTCATGAGTTTTTCGGTGCTGGAAATAAAGAGAAACATTGCCCTTTCTCATTCATAAATGCAAGGAGAGCTCAGAATCTCAGAGTCTTTTTAGCTGATTCTACAAAGAAATGATTTTAATATTTATAAATTTAAGAAAAAAGCGAAAAGATAGGATCTTTGGCTTTCTAAACTATTTGTTTACTTATTCAAAGATTTTTTTATTTTAAATATGGTATCTACAAAATTTTAAAAGACCTCAGTGTTTATAAAAACATCAGACTTGTATCTAGCCCTCATTTCAGCAATGTGTTCTGAGTTTATAGAAAGAGTTGTCTAATAACTCTGTGATTCTGGTCAAGTGATTTAAGTCCTATGGGCCTTGTTTGTGTAATGAGTAGAGAAGATGCTGCTTACTTAAAACTGGGGACAAGATACTTTTTAAAGGATAGTTATCATCTCTGAGAGCTATAATTTTTATGACACCTGCTTGCTGAAGGTCAGTCATCAAGCTTATTAAGGGTCTGCAGTGGCAAAATATAAAAGCCAAAGGAGAGAAGCTGGAATCTGAGCAAGTGACATGATGCCTGTCAGCTGCTTTTTATCTCTTACATTTTAAGTGCAAAATCTTCTTGAGGTGCCAAGAAATTTGTATAATTAACAAAAGCATGAAATCGCTTAATGTCGTGGTGGTGTGGGGCTGAGAAGGGAAGTATATAGCTATGCACCTTGATGAGAAAATGTAAAAGTATTTGGTATACCTTCTCATTATGTCCCTGAATGTCATCTACTATAGAAGGACAATTAAAGAGAGTGGGGTGGGGTGTTGCACGAAGTTAAAACTATTTCCACGAAGGCCCAAAAAATAAACACAGCCATTTATTTATATTTACATAACACCTCTTCACTACAGCCCTTAGTGCCATATCCAGAAAGCAGTATAGTGAAATATGCAAATAATCCCTTATACACACACATACACACAAAAAGTGAAAGGAAGACTATAAATTGATTGCTAGTGCCTTCTGCATTGCATGCTTCTCGTATCTCACAAATCATCAGAATTGGACATAGACTGTGCTGAAATGCTGCGATAGGACTCTATGTAAGAACTCCCGTTGGGCTGACAGGGACCTAAAGCAACCATGTTAGCGGGTCCTTTCAGTTACCTTGCTCTCTAGCGCCATCTAGCAATCAGTTGACAAACCACGAGCGGGGCCTCCCTCCCTTCCGACTGCTGTACTAAGCATAGAGGCTCTGAGATTTCACGCTGAACAAAGGCGTTCAGCCTCAAAGTTGGGTAGCATGTGAAAAATGTCAATCTTTTCCTTGACTTTTAAAGCCATCCTTAGTTTGAAACAGCCTTTCTCCGTGAAAAATGTAAAAGAAAGGACATCAAGCAAAATATTCTATTCAGAAGAGGAAATGATGAAAAATGGGAAATTAATAAAAGTGAAGATATGAGAAGAGCCCTATGTGTGTAAAATTGGCACGTTTTTTTAAAAAAAGTAAGCTTTAAGGACCTGGATTTATTGTCACCCATAAAAGATTTGCATGAAAAGAGTGAGCGAGTGACATATTTAGGTTGCAACATATCCACTTGAGAGCGAGAATGAGATGCAGCTATTCTGATGCTGTGATTTCATATTCCTTTCTATCCTTCAGCAGTGCTTGTTAGCAACCTGAAATGGGCTCCCTCCTAACCAAAAGGGCGAGCCAGAGTGCATTTCCCTCTTCAAGCATTTTGTAATACTAATTAACTAATTCCCAGCCACAGGAAGGCAACCTGTGAAGATTTGCCAGAGGCAAACCGCTAAATAAATGGTGACAGATTTCTCAGTTTTCAATTAAATGAAATGACATATTGGGACATCGAATGGCCTGACTTTCTAATGATGAGAGTTTTATGAGTTTTTCATTCCTAGAAATGAACAGAAACCCTCTCCATTCATACACAAAAGGAGGGCCCAGACCCACTCTCAATATACATCAAAGCACACAGATCCTGCCTTTGTCGGTTACATTTGTGTACCACAGAAACTACGACTTGGTCCAAAAATGCTGCTTTTGAGACTGCTTCTGCTCTCCTGAAATGTCTGACAGGACACAGCACAGGGACCAAAGAGAACAACCGGCCTAATTAAATCTATACAGGTGGCACTGTGCTCTGTTCAACAGCCCTGACTCCAGCTCCAGCCCCGCCCTGCACGCTCCTGACTCCAGTGTTTGTGTTGCGAATCTCTTGCTAGCATGGCAACTGTTGCTATGTTTGCAGTAATAAGAAGTGGGTGATGCTGGTGTCTCTGTAATGATTCAGATACAAGAGCAATGATTTCTAAATAGATTTCTGAAGCAGCTCTTACAATGGCACTGCACAGTTTAACGGGTTTAATTCCTCATAGATGTTTTTTTTTTTCTTTTTTTCAACCATAGCACCTTCCATGTGGGCTAAAATCTAACCCTCAGATATGCAAAAATGGTAACATTCTTCCTTTTGCTTACTAGTATTTGAAACAGCAAGTTTCCTGTTAAAATATGCACCTAACCAGTTGTTTCTTATTATCTTCTTGGAATCTATGAGATGGAGTTTTTTCTTGTTATTTAAGTAATAGCAACTAAAGCAACCTGAAAAAAATCATGGGGCCAGGAAGAAAATAATTCCTGTATTAACCAAAGTGGAATGAAAAGCATCCACCATTAATATTTGTGATAGTAGCTGAGCATTTTCTATTAATGAGCAGGTGTTTGAAAGGCCTCAATTGCACACAGGTACAAAAAATTTACTAGGGGACATATATTTATCATACTGCATCCTTTTCCAAGGAGACAGTGAGAAAAATGAAATCCTTTTCTGTTTTTTGGCCTTGATCAGGCACTTATTTGCCAGCCAGTGTTAACTGCACCCCTGAGTATCACTGGATGCTAACACAGCCTAGGCCCCAGGGAGGACATGATGTAGATAATATTGCCAGTGCACTGATGGCAATACTAACCTGGCCAAAGTATAAAAATAGAACACATGTTACATTTGACCACTACTAAGTTCTAGACGCTATTGTGCATTTTTGTATGCCAGTCATAATGTTGACTTATCACAACTCTTCTACAAGGTAAGAGTTATTTATCAGTATTCTACAAATGAGAAAATGAAGCACAGAAAGGATAATTGACCTGCCCATGGCTTTGCTACTAATAAAACAGCAGGGCTCAAGTTTGAGCCTAGATCAGCCTGACTCCAAAGTCTATGATCTTTATACTACTTGCTGAGCTGCTATGGTGTGAGAAAACAGAGCTCCTTTCATACTAAGCAGCTGTGTGGCATGAGCAAATCCCTTCCTGCCCTGGGTTTCGGGATTCTCATCTATAATGAGGCATTTGAACTGGACACTTTCTATTCAAGGTGTGGCCCATGGACCAGCCGCTTCAACATCTCCTAAGAGCTTGTTAGAAATGCAGGATCTCAGGTCCCACACTAGACCTACTGACTCTGCATTTTAACAAGATTTTAACAGGTGATTTGTGAATGTACATTGAAATTTAATAAGCACAGGACTTGTCAATCTCTGTAAATCCCTCTAGCTTTAGGGGGAATGTCACCTCACCCTTATCTCTTTCTAGATCCTACCCCTTTTCCATGGTTGTCTTCTTCCTATGAGCATTCCTAATCCCATCCTTATATTTGATGGAAATATTCCCTGTTTTCTCAGAAAAGATTTATCTATCTTAATTCACTTACCACTTCCTACTTGGTATCATGCTTATATTGAATAAATTTCTTTAGGGGGAGACCCGTCCATAAGAAATACTTTTATATCTGTGATACCAGCTAACACAGTACATTACACTAAAGAAAACATATTGGAAGGAATGTTGAACAAATCATTACCTTAATTTAATTACAAATATCATGTAGTGTTCTGATTGTAAGACCCCATATGAATATGACCCCATTATGAATATTTCAAGGCAAGTACAAGCAAAGTGTTCTTTAAAAATAGGTCCAAAGAAGCTTGCAAATAGCACACATGACAAGAGCAATTTTTAAATTTCTTCAGCCCCCAACCTTTTTAGCACACAAATACATGAAGGATTCCATGAAAACCAAGCTCAACCCCCAAATCTCCTCCCCTAGGAAGTCTGCCTGAATACCTCAACTAGTTCAATTCAAGTGCATTTGGGATAACTAAGGTTGAAAATTGAAGCAGTGTTTGGTTTCTTCCCTGTATTAGTTAGTCATGTGTTCATTCAACAAACATTTACAGAGTGCTTACATTGTGCCAGGATTTTGCCAGGGACTGAAGATGTCAAGAGCATATAGTATAATCTTTCCACCCTTTAAGTAGTGAATATGAAACATAGACCCCAAGTGTATTATACAATGTGATATATACAATGATAGGCACATGATTTTAGGGTCATGTAAACATAGAGGGAGGCATTACTTAGAGGAGAGGCAGGTAGAGATCACATCAAGTTAAAGGCACGTAGACACCTTCTTGCAAAAGGTAGTTTTGGCAAAGAGATAGAGGTGGAATTACTAATAACCATGATAAGTCTACCCATATTGAGTTCTCATTTTGTACCAGATAACAGTCTATGGTATTTTAAATGCGTAATCTCATTCAATCTCCATACCAATGAAGAAGCTGTTATCATTTTTTTATTTTCATTTTATGGATGAGAAAAAATAAGGTAAAAGAAATTACAGGTGTTAAATGCCTGATACATGGCTTGAATCTGGCCAGAGTAGCTCTAGAACTGGTGGGTCTGAGTATTAAACTCTACAAAAGACAGAGAGAAGGGCACCAAAAAATAAAAATAAAAAAATAAAAAATAGCCCGCAGGCCAGAAGGCAGACTGCATTCAGAGAATAAGTAGTGACTTGGCGTGACAAAGCAGTAGTATGGGAGACTACACACAGACTGGGAATATTGACAGTGAGCTCTGGGTCCAAGCCTGGCCCAGGGCAGCTGCCAGGAGAAGAGAGGCTCAGGAGGAAGGGCACACTTTGCTGATAACAGAAGTGGGAGTTGCTGTGCTGTACTGGAAAAGAGTGTTCATCTTGGAATCAGAAATATCTGTGTTCTGACCCGACTTCTTCCTCCACGAACAGTGTAAACTTGGGCCTCGGTTTAATACAGTATGAACCATGTTATTATCTTGCTCGATTTTTGCAAGGACTGGAGAAAATACATATAAAACACTTAATATCATGCCTGGGAAATTTGTGTTGTTTTGTTTTAAACTAAAGATAAATGTCCTCTATTTCATAGTTCTACCCAGAGATGGATAAACACATTTCTGAGGCTGAAAAACAAAAGCCTGCCTCTGTCTGAAATTCAAGATCCTTATTCAGACACTCTCTTCTCTTTTTATCACTTATTCTCTTTGAGATAGTAGGACACTCCTTTTTCCTCATTAAATAGCAGCTTTACCCATAAATTTCTCAGAGCTTTTCCTTGCTTATTTACACTACCTGATTGCCAAATTCGACAATGTTGTCCATTCTTCAGTCAAGTTGCCATTTGGATTAATGTAAGGGTTTCTGGATGTTTTCTACCTAGCAGCTATTTACATGAAAATGACAGAAATCAGGGAAATGACTTTTGAGGATTTCAATTTTTCCTCTGTAATCCCTGAAAAGAAAACTGTAGTTAATTGTGAATGTGCCTGCTAAATGCTAGAGTACTACATAAAAATGGAAAAGATTGAAAATGCTTGAGAAATAGCCAATCTAAATATACTGCTTTTAAACAAATGAATTATTTTTATTTTATTTTTTTAAAAAAATAGTCCTTGATTGTTCAGGGCAAGATGAGTCATACTCTTTAATAATATTTTATCAGATCAACATAGAGGAAAATGAATTATGGAATCATGAAAAAAATAAATAAAAATTGATGACAAAACACCATATTAAGATGCTGATTGTTGTTTTTTAACATATTACATATGTTAAGGAATAGAGTATTTGATTATTAAAGGTACCTATGCACTACTTTCTGGTATTGAGTGATCTTAATTTCAATTTTATAAACAAGTTTTCTGTTGCTTGTATATTCTTTGGCTATTTTTCTTTCTTTTTTAAAGGGTGGGTGATTCTGAGTTTAAAGACTACTTAGAGAAGTTTAACTACATTATTCACCCATTCCCCTACACCCTGATTTTTACTTCCTCAGGTGGGCACAAAGGGCAATCACTGCAAGGGTGGCTCTTGGACTCAACTCATCCTTTTTAAAAATCTGAATAAAAGGAAAAAATAAGAAACTATTGAAACACTATCAAGTTTCTTGAATTTTTAAAAAATTATTGGCTATTAAATTAGTCCAGCACCTTGTACTGTAATTGGTTCAAAACTACCAAGATCTATATGTTACATTTGGTTAAATAAACTTCTCTTTATCTCAGGGAAAGACATATATAGGAAATTGAACAGTATACAAAGTTTAATTAAATATGGCTAGAATTGGAAAGTGCATGGAATTAATCACCTAACTCACAAATATATGTTGAGCCCCTACTAGGTACACAGCACTGTTTCTGGCTTTGTTCAGAGAGCCCCAATATGTTGATAGCTGGTCTTATATAAACACTTTTGGCAAACTGAATTCATTACCTTTTTTTCTTTTATCCCTCTTGGTATTTCTCTTATTTTCTTTATTTAAAGAGTTATCAATATATTACTTATAGGTAAGAAAAACACAATGTATGTGTCATTTTTCCTTATTACTCTAGCCCCATCATTTACCTGATCCCAGAGCCCCTTCTTTGGCTTTTTCCACTGGATATGCAGTCATCTAACAATTATTAAGCCTCTATTACATGCTGGATCCTGTATAAAATATTGGAAACACAGTGATAGATTAGACATCGCCCCAGCTCTGGGGGAATTCACAGTGTAGGGAGGAGGTCAGAGAAGCAAATAGGAAGATGAGTACTGAGCCAGGGGTAGGATGTTCTGGGAGCCTGAGAAGGGTCAGGGGAGTCTTCCTGAAAGCAATGCTATTTAACTTGAATTTGGTAGAATTAGCCAGGCAGACAAGGGAAGAAAGAGTGTCCTAGGAAAAGGAAGCAGCAGGATCAAAGGCAGGGAGTGGGAACCCATGTGGTATATTTGGGGAACAGCGAAATTTGAGTGTGGCTAGAGCAGAAGGTATGGTTGGGGACTTAAAGTGAAATAAAAGAAGATCGTGGAGATAATTGAGTTCAGTATCTAAGGAAAACTGGAAGAAAGAGAGCATCTTTCCTTTATGCAGCTTCCTTTCCAGTCACTGTGACCTCAGACTCTTCACCCAAGCAGTGACTAGGCAAGGACCTGAGTGGGACTGGATGTAGCAACCAGTAGTCTTTGTTGAAATTGCACTGGGGCATGACTCAAACCTCTGGGAGACTCTGGATGAGCATGATTTCTGCAGCTGTGTTTAGAATGAGTCATTGTAAGGACTCAGGTGGACACGGGAATAGAGAAAATGCAGCAATCCAGATGAGATATGAGTGACAGAGACATAGCAGGGCTCCACTTTGAACCGGAGACTGGCCCCTGGAACCGTGTACACCAGGCAGCACTGCAGGGGTGGCTCTTGGACTCAACTCACCTGCACTGATGATGCCATGCACTCATCTGTTTATGAGTCTATCTCTTTAGCTGGTGAGGACTGGGAAATAAAGATGTAAATACTTAAGTGCACATATAGTCAACTTTCATCGGGTGTCGGGCAGATAGGGGGAGGAGAGGATGGGTATATTCACACCTAATGGGTACAGTGTTCACCATCTGGGGGATGGACATGCTTGAAGCTCTGACTCGGGTGGGGCAAAGGC